>JACAXG010000009.1:2104064-3304064 GCA_018881555.1 Amblyornis subalaris | reverse complement strand
GAAAATGGCATCTTTTTAAAGTGACTTTATGGGCAATCTTAGTTTTTCTTTTCCTCTGTTTACTTTGTCTCCTAATTGCTGTTACATGTCATTAACAGGGGGGCTGGTGGGCCAAATAAACTGCCTTTTTTCTTTCATTTCTGATTGATCACCTTGTTCAAATGAGTTCTCAGCATGCTTGACAGGTCTAGAAATCTTCCATCTTGCCTGTGCTTTGTTTTAATCTGGAAAATTTATTTATTATTTTGAGAGTAATGCTTACAGTGATCAGAATTGCGACTTTGAGCAGGAGTGACTGCATGTACAGTATGCAGAGCCAGTTTGAAGACCCTTCTTGTTTGTTCTGCAGACTCATCTTTCCTACCTTTTAGCAGGCAAAYGGAGCAAGGTGTTACTCTGCTCAGCAATCAGTCCCTTCAGCTTTCCATGAGTTCAGTGCAAATCCCCTACAGATGAGGCTGCAGCGCTGTAGTTTTCTTTCTGATAGAGTCTCCGCCCTGGTCTGACCCTGCCAGAAGTCAAATGAAGTAAATCTAACAGGGTAGCCTATCTGTGTTTTATAGATGTACCCTAGTTACCAAGGACTTTCCTGTGTTAATCTAGGTGATAAATGCTTTCATCAGGGAATTTCTTTGCCCTGCACATTTTGTTGCCTCTCTTCCCACCTTTGGTGTACACCGGGCCTAATCAAGTCTTTTAGCTGCCGTAAAGCACCACACAGAATTTGCAAGCAGAGGTGGCTGTGTAAATGCCAAATCCTTTAAAGGTTGTATTTGAGTTAAGGAATGGGTTTGGGGATAAGTAAGGTGGTCAGTAATGACAGTCCAAGGGACCTACTCCCTGATTCTTCAGGTGGCTGGTGCTTGGGGTTTGGCAGTCTGTGCTTTTTACTGAATTTTCTTCTATTTTTCAATGGCAACTTGAAATCTCAAAGAGCATATTCCTGCAGACCCCAGCACTGGTAGCTGGCCTGTTATTCCCCGGTGGGGTAGGTGAGTCCTTGCTGTTGTTTGCTCACAGAGATCACCCCTGAGGCTCCAGGGAATCATGCCCAAGAGGTGCTCGGCAGAGGGTGGTTTTAAGGAAGCAGCTGCTGCAATTTCAAGTGTCTAAGTCAGGTGTGTGCTTCAGATTGTCTGCCAGAGATATCTCTCTCTTTTGCCTTATATATAGGGTCTTTAGGCAGCTGAGCACCTCTCTGTTTAGGCAGCTAAATATGTACTCTGCTGCTTTATTTCTTGAGGTTTCTCTCAAAGATAGACCCCTGCTGTGGGACCCCAGCAGTGATGGCATGGCTTTTGGCTCCCTCCCTAGGGTGCCCTGCTGCCTGCAGTGCCTGTGCCGTGCTGCCAGCCCCTCCTGGCCAAGGGACTTTTTCTTCCCCCGGGTCTCTTCCAACCTGTTGAGAGTGAGTGTCGGTTCAGCTCCTTCCTTCAGGTGAGATCCACTACATTGTACAATCAGAAGTTATCAGGACACAGTTTTTGACACATCATGTCAGTGATGCGTACCCAGAAAATCACAAGCTTTTCTGATGAAATATTACCATTTTGTCAGAGGGCTCCAACACTGAAAAGTTAACCAGGCTGACACTGCAAGCAGAGGGTTTTGGGCGCCCTGCAGACAGTCAGCCCAAAGAGCAGATCCTGCAGCAAAGGGCTTGAGGTCATTTTAATATAGCCTTTGTGTCTTCACAAAAAAATGTAACTTCTGGTGTCACTTGCATGAGAGTTGATGTTTAACTTCTTGGCCTTTAAGAAATTATAGTTTGACATTAAGTTTAACTCTCCTGGCTAATGAAATTATCATGATGGAACAGTCGAAGTAAGTAATAGATACAATAACTCTTTTTTTGCCTATTGTGTRCTTTTGCTATTCATAATTTTTAGGACCATAGATATTAGATACACTTACGTAAGACTTAACGAACAGTAATTATCTTTTGGCTAAAGCAAAAGCCCAAACGAATGCTAAGCTGCATTATTGCTTGGCTTCTGACATGAGCTGATAATCAGATTTTCTTGCTTAAATCCATGGTGCTTGAACAATGCTACCCACTGTCTGTCCTTCCCGATATTACCCTTAATTAGAAAGAACAGAAACACAAATCTGAATTATTTCAAAATCTGGTTTCCATGGTCAGTGGTTGGAAGGGCTTAACTTTATTACAAATAAACCTGGCTTTATTTACTAATGAAATCTGAAATGCTGGGCCTGTAATAGTAGATAGTCTAATAGTGTGGAGTTTACATGCCGAAAAATCTTGTGTGGGCAAAGTATTTTGTAATAAATCGTTAAGTAATTGAATTATGATTCTTTTATCCAATTAATAAAGCAGAAAAGGAGACCCATAGGAAGCCCTATACCATAGTTTAGGGCAAGTAATGACACATTGTTCTCTAGCCTTGTTCTTTGTATGTASGACTTTCTTCTAAGACCATTTGGCAAATGCCTGTTTCTGTCTTTCCAAACATTAGAGACTTTAATTTGTCTTTTTTCCTAATCCTCTGCATTTACTGGCTCCTTGTGTCTGAACTTTTAACACAGTAAAAACTTTTTTATTTCTTTTATATATAACAGGGGAAATCATTGTATTTGGCTCYTTTTATTTGTTTAGAGGCTTGGAAGCCCCTTTTCCACCACTAAATACAATCTTTTAATTTGCAGCCRTAACTTTTATTCTCTATAAAAAGCCAGAAAGATTATCTTATGCTACCTGATCTCTCTTACTCCACTCTGATATAATTGCAAATATACTTTTATTGTTACTGTTGTAGTAAAATGTAACTTTAGCAAARTATAACTTTAAGTCTACGACAAAAGCAGAAGACTAAGAGTATACAAATTATGTATTTAGTGAATGCTTTTTGTTTCATAGCATATATATGTGTAGCTCTTGTTAATAGATCAGCAAGCATATAAATAGCTGGAGTTTTCTGCGGCATTTTCAAGCTATCTCCCTTTTCTAGTAAAATATTGTTCATCTTTAATAGATATTTTGTGAATAATAAATAGTTATTTAAGGGAAAAGCCAGGAAGAAAACCTCAGTGCTCTTGGCAAGCCAACAATTGAAAAGTACAGGTGCTAGGAGTGGGTACAGACCTAAAGTAAATAGTTAGGTTTTTTTTTAATCAAAATAAGGTACCTTTCATTCTGAGAAATTTATTTCTTTTAAATATTTGCAATCCACAGCCGATAGCACATAATGCCACTTTTCTTTCTTCCTTTACAAAGGGAATAGCTTGTGGTAACAAGCAGATGCTTGAGTGGGCTGTGTGGCATGAGGTGTACCATCAGCCAAGAAAATCAATATTTACTGTTCTAGTATCTTTGTGGTGTGGGAGTTTGCCTTGTTTAAAAAGTGGATTGTGTATAATATGTAAGGCCTTGCTTTTAGTTGACCAGAAGAGGGGTGTTGTTGAAAAGGGCATGTTCTCTGTAATGAGTCACACTTAACCCTCCATATCCTGTAGTTCTGGTCTGTCCATTTATTACACAAAAAAATCAAACCAAAATCAGCTGAATGATTAGATCTGAGAGATGCTTGCAGTTGTTCGCCTCCTTAAAAGTGTTTGTTTGGATGTAATCACTATGATTAATAACAAGGTTAAAACCAGTGATTTGTTCAGGAGCAGAGTAAGTCCCCAGCCCTCAGCAGAGACCCTCAGATGCTGCCTCTTCACAGTTTCCAAGAGTGGAATTCTCCTGGCAGTGATTGCAGCGGGAGCCGGTGGGGGAGGCATCACATCTGCATTTCACCTGTACGGAGAAACACAGGTTTAAGCACTACTTGGCTGCTTGGGGAAATAAACTTTTCCCCTCAAGGAAACATTCACATTGAATAAGACAATTGAGAAATCTCATGAACAGTTTCCCAGTAATAATTATTTACTTTTGAGATTGCATTTTCCTGGAAAGACTTGCATCTCTGTTTTGCATTGATGTGCCCCTTCCTCATCACTTTTCACTCTATGTTACAAAAAGAAAGTTTCATYCATTGCCATACATTCTCATGCTATCTTTTCCTGCACTGAACCTTTCACTCGTGATTTTTTAATTCATAGTGTTGGAGTATAAACCTGGAAAACAGATGCTAGGAATGGCTATAGGGAAGCTATGGATTTTGCGGGCCAGTTTGCTGAAACAGGAAGGCACTTACTCATGGAGTGGAAATGATTGCTTATTTCACTGTTCAGCTTTGCTGTTCTCTCTCTTCTTCCATGGTTTATTAGGCAGATACTATTTACAATGCCACRTTTTAAATGTTTATGGGTTTCAGTTATGCAGGAGCATAAAGCTCTACTCTGTAAAACTCTTTTTCCTGTGCAAGGCTCTTGACTGTGTCAGAAACTATGAGTGCTTCTTTAATGGACAACTGGAGAGGTGAAGAGTAGTGAGGGTTCCAATGTCAGTCCTCTTGCTGCTATTCAGTGCACAGGTAACTATGCATTTGATAAAAATTAGCTCTGCATAAACCAAAACAGATTCTCCAGTAGTCAACATGCTGTGATGTTTAATTGGTCTCTGCATAACTCCTGGGAGTCTGCAGGACTTCTCTTGCCCAGCTTCTGACGCTTAGCCTTAAAAACCTCACCTTAAAATCAGAAATTGAAGTTATTTGTTTGAAAATGAATGTGAGATAACAAGAAGTGAAGATGACTGGAAAAACCTGTTGAAGTTTCAAACTGTAGCAAAGCTATATCTTCCTTCTCTTTATAAACTCTTCTTATGCCTGGAATTTTAAAAAGGCAGATTATGCTGGAAAATACTTCTTAAATCTCCACTTCAGTGCTGTTTGTCCATGGTAGAAGTACAGCGTCTCATGCAACACGCACAGCAGCGTGTGTACTCTCACTGCTGTTTGAATTTATAGAGCACTCACAGAGAAGTCTTTGCTGCCTGGCCCTGGATTTTTGGTGCTTTTGTTGTGGATTGTTATGTAGTCCTGGGCTCAGCACCGAGTTCCAGGGCAATCTAGCTAAACACGGCAGTCAAACCTGGGGGAGGTTCCCCTTCTCAGAAAAATATGTGTGAGCACATAAACACATTCTGTATGCAAAAACCTTCAGGGATTAGTATTCAGTAAGGCTCAAAGTGCAGAGGAGTTATTTATTATAACTACATCTGTGTGGTAAAATTATTCTTGCACTGTATATGGTAGCATCATCCTGCAGCATAGACATACAGTAGAATCAGATCTTGTACCATCTTTAGGGTATTTTTTTAATTTTCAACAATTGCAAATGGCTAAAAAATATATGGCAATGAATTTTTTTTCTTGCTTGTTATTAGCAGGTATAAACGCATCACGTGTTGCTTGTTACATTGTTTTCTTGCACACCTTGTCTTTTTCAAAAATGATAGTTATAATTTGCCTGAAGAAACCAATACTTTTTTCATGCTACTGAGAACTGTTTCAATTATCTGGCTTAATTTTCCTCATAGTCCAGAACAGATCACTTGGTGGATGGCAGTAGCATTGAAATAGAGCAGTCCAATCTCCATTTTAAGAACTCTCAGGAGTGAGGAAGCTGCTATATTTCTGCCAAACCAACTCTCCCAGCAGCTACATCCTCCTCAGCACCTTTTGCTTTTCTACATCCACCTTCCCACTTCTGGATAACATTGTGCATTTATTGATCTCTTAAAGATTGTCACCTTCTAGATAATTTTTACAAGTAAAAATTTTGGCCTTTTTATCCTGCCATGGTGCAGTCCACAGGTGAAGAAAGCTTTCATTGCAGTTTCTCTTTTCCATCTCTCTGTGTGACTCTGACACAAAATTCCATTTTTTTCCCCCGAGATGGGCTGGAAGTGCACCAGAAACATGTCATACTGATTTCCATGAATACCATATTCTGTGTCTTGGAAAGAGCCATGACGACACCTCGGCATGCAGAACCTACTTAAGAATATTGCCTTGAGTTGTTAGGACTCAGCAGGAGGGACTGTGTAACCTTTTAGCTTGCCCTGGAAAGCAGAAGGTCCAGTTTGTTTCTTCGCAGTAGTCTAGGGTCAAATGTTTGCTCAGTAGGGAGCAAGAGGTTTTCCGTAAGTCTCCAGCTTCAAAGGAGAATTGGTGTGAGGCCAAATGCCAAGTGCTTTGGAAATTTCTCCTGATTGACTAAGGGCTATAGTTTATCTCAAATTATTGCCAAGAGWGGGGAGAGATTCATAAGGGAAGTCTTTACAAGATTTAGGGACTGAGTCAAATCCCTAGCAATAGGTGTTAGGAAATGTGCTGAGAACAGGAGGGGAGTTTCTTGATTTAACAAGTCTGCTGTTTCCTTAAGATAACTTTGGATTTTTATGTCTTCTAGGTTGAGAGATGTGAGAATCTTCTGAAGTGCATTTTGAAAGTGACAGAGCAAGTGTGACCTAGGCATACAATTTCCAGTAATATATAGGGCAAAATGAAAATCTGCTTTTTGTGTTAGGTTGTAAGATAGTTTAGCATTAATTCAAAATGTTTTAGAGTGTTCTCAGACTACATCTATGTATAGATTTCAAGTGGAATGTCTGACATAAAGACTGTCAGATATGAAAAATAGTAGATGTATTGTCATCAAGAAAAATATTGGGAAAACAGACAACCTGGAGCTTTCTGAGTGGTTTTTGAATTTTTACATGAACTAACTTCAACCTATGTGAGTGTGTAAATAAGTTGTAATACCTAGAAAGAGAGGGAAAAGGTCTTATTGATATATTGATTATCAGACATTGCTGCTGCCATTTGTAACCTTTATTTGTTATTATAAGGTATGGACATCCTACCCTTTACATTTTGTGTCAGTGATGGAAGGCAACAACAACACATTGCCAGATTTTAAATCTTCTGATTTAATTTTTTTGTATTTACTGTCAGCCTTAGACAGAGTCTTGTCTTTTTAACAGTTTCAGCTGAAACAGTCATGCTGCTTCTGAGAAGTGYCAGGGAAATCTTTCCTTGGCTAAAGGGGAAAGATTGAGACTGTTTCTTTGAGAAACAACGGTGCTCCCTGGAAGCAGGGACTAGATCTCAAGCAGGATTTATGCCTCTATCCAGGATTTGCCTTTTGCCAGAGTCCTGAATTTTGCCAAGAGTATAATTATTTATATGTTATTATTTAGAGCTTCATTAACAGAACTGCTCCTCTTGGTGTGGTCTGCTCAAGTTAGCCTTTGTATTTGATAGCATGTGGGGTTTTTTTTTCCCTTATTCTGAGCATAGGAAGGATGAAAGTGTGCTAATTTCCCAAGAAAAAGTCACCTAGATTAAACCCAGCAAGATTAGGGAGTTGCAGGGAGAAGCTAGGTCCAAGAGGTTGGAAAGAAGCAATTCACAAGAGAAAGAAGAGCATATAAAGAAGCCTGTAGGTAAAATTCAGAAATAGATGTAGAGACTGCTGATGGCTTTTGAGCATGGCAATACAGAATTTAGACACTACCATAGAAAATGAGCTGCTACAGTACTGGATAGGGTTTATAAACTCTTTCATGCTTTTGCCTAGGTGCTTAGCAAATAAGTGATCCTCTGAATGTGATTGGGATGGATCGTGGAAATCAGATGCTGAATTTTTTGTCAGGCAGAAGGGTTGTCCTCCTGCTCTTAAATCTGATTTAGTCACAAGTAAACTTGCTGTTTCAGTCGCTGTCAGTACAAACAAGAGGAAATTCAGGCTCTCTACAGCAAAGCATTTGAGCACAAAAAAAGTTAAATGCAAAGCAGTTAAGTCTGGCTCTGGCTTTAACCCTAAGCATAGACCTGAGTATTTTGTCAGGTCCCATGTATCATGCCTATATCCTTTGCCTTGCCAAAAGGAAATCAGCTGAATTGTGTTGTTGTTTTTTTTCCTCCTCTCCAACATAAATTTTGAATGTAGCCAGTGTTTCTAATTATTGTCTGGTTACTTTACACAGGTATGTGCCTGATTTATGGAAAGCTTGCTTAGCAGCACGACTGTCATTCAGGATTTGCAGAAACAGCCTTCTATTATTTGGTAGTGGTTTGGTTTCTGAAGGGCGGGCTGTAGACACAAACAAGAGACGTAGCCCTCAGAAACATTCACGCAGCATCCTTCAGGAAGGGAGGGGAGGTTATCCAAGTCTCCATGCTGCTGTACTCATATAAATGCTCCCTCTTTTGTTGCTGCTGGACTCCAAAGAATAAAACCAAAACACAAAGCGAAGGCAGCACCACTGAGCAAATGCCACAGTGTTCCCTTAATCCATGTGGATCAAAAAACATGAACGTTTTGATTCCGTAAAGAATCTTCCTCAGCATGCTGGATTAATCACATGGATTAATAAAACACTGTTGCACTCACTCAGTGGTGCCTCTTCTGCTTTGTGTTTTCTTTTATTATTCTTTGGAGCCCTGCAGGAACAAAAGACGGCGTGTTTATAAGAGTACCATAGGCACTGGGAATTCTATAAACCTCTCCCTCTATAAGGTATGCTTCTTGAATTTTTCCTCATGGATCATACACTGCAGATTTGTCTGCATACTAAGCCCTGTGCTAGTGTCCCTATCTGCCTGAAATACACTCAGTCTAAACCTGGTGCTTTTTTCCTTCATTGTGTTTCTGTTTAGTTCTGCAAAGAGTGTGGCAGGGAGCACATGTGGAACGCTCTCATCTAGCTGCTTTTCAAACACTTTTGTGTATCATTTCAGTCACTGGCTGGAGAGTAGAGCTGGTRGGCAGAGGCCAGCTTCAGAAAAACGCACAACTCTAGCCGCTTTCATGCACAGAAGTGACTCGGGAAGTACACACTCACACTTTTCATTAATATATACTCACACACGAAAATACATGCTAATGTTCGCCTTCGGGAAGCCCTGTGATAAGCTGCCAGCATCCGGCACCTGACTGTTCAACTCTCTCTCTGTACACTGATTCCTGTTCCCTGTATTTTTTTATAACATCTGCTTTCCGAAAGGCATTCTTTTCTGCCTTGTAGATGCAGTCTAACGCCTCCCTCTGCTGTAGGCCCCCGCTTCTTTTCATCGGTGCAGAACATAGCAAGAGTAGTAATCAATCTTATGTTACAGGTAGGTTAAAGGTCTGAAATTTCAGGCCTTAGCAGAGCTAAAATTGAAGTTTTAACCCTTGAAAAGGGAACATATTAGGATCCCTGGATGACCCTAATGGAGTGAATTTCAAAGATGCAAAATAACTTATTTTTTGTGAGTAAAAGGTACTTAAGGTTTTTGATCTGTTTATCAGTCATAGGTTTGGGTATACAGAAATAAAAAATAATTTTAAGGCTTTCCAATATATTCTGCTCATGACTTGCATATCCATGTTTTATCTACATACATGCCTGTGTTTACTGTTATCCCATGTAATTAGAGACTCTGGTCTTTGTCTGTTAGTTCAGTCTCACAGCCATTCTGCCTTTCGGGACACCTGGGTTACATTGAACCTAACAAATTMCAGTGTCATGGTCTGTTGCAGTAACTTAGCCTGCATATGAACCGATATCCTCTACCCAGGCCTTCTGGACACTAGGTTATCGGTTCTATAGATGAAGATCTGTTCTAAAGGGTGTAGGTGCCATAGCAAATCAGTCCAGCAGAGTTGTTTTTTCAAACAGTGAGTTTCTGTATCCTCATGGAGGTGGGCATTTTTTCATGGGGCCAGGGAAACATCTTGTTCTCTATATTCCTCATTGTTAGGCTTCCTAAATTCTTTTTGTTCCTACCTTCCTCCCACACCTTTGTCCCAGCGTGTACTGCACCGTCCCTTTTACGCACCCATTGCTGCTGTGCTGGGTGACTGTCATATTGCACCCACCACCTACAGACTGCTCCAGGGTCCAGCCCCACTGGTTTCAGTCCTACAGCATCCCTGAACTTCATAGGACATAGGTCTTCAGACTCCTTTTCTCTCTGTGCCACTGTTTACTTCTGCTAAAGCCAACTTTCCTCCCCTCTGCCAGAGTCAGGTTCTTGATTGACTGTAGCATTAAACCACCAGTGACCCGACTTTTCTTTTCAAATGCTGCTCTGAAAATGAATCTCTTTCAGGCTGATAAGGGCAATTTCAAGCAGCAGGACATCCTGCAGTGAGCTCCTCCTTTACTTTCATAGTATATCTGATTTGCCCAGGATTCCCTTTTTTATAGCCTGCTTTATTATTTGAGTTTTAGAAATTCTCCTATGAATGATGTTGTACAATTGATTCACACTACATAATTATTTTTCTACCATGGGTTGCAGAAATTGTGGCACTTTATTCTGTGATTTCAATTGTGCTGAGCACCTTCTTCTCCTATCATGTTTTGTAGCCAATATTGTTAAAATATTGTTTGAGACTATTATCTATTGGTGATGAGTGATTCCAGGGTTGTGCAGCATAATTTTCTGTAGAAATTCTGAAAGGGAAAAGGGTAATGACATGGGAAGAATTGCCCAATAAACAGAATTTTAAACACATGGGGTATAAGCTCTTTCACTCCGTGGCAAGTGCCATTCATTAACGATGAATGTAGAAACATCTTTCCCTACAGACTGGTGTCACATAAGCATCCACTATAAAGCTTCTTACATCTTTCCTTTCATCTCTTAGGTGGTGACCAAAGTCCTGTTGTGAAAGGAGAAGCAATGTCCCTGATAACATGGTAAGGCTACTGACATACGTGATGTGTTGCAAGGGAGTCTCATGTGATGTCTGAATATGTATTGCTACTGCTGCCAACATGAGCAACAACTGTGGAGTTACATTTGCTTGAAGYGGGAGCAATGACTGATGGGTACCTCAGTAATGCTTCTTTGCTCAAAGGCATTTCTCATCCACCACACTGAAAAAAACCCCCTTCCTGCCCCCAAGTGTTTGTGTCATAAATGAAACATCTATGCTTTCTATCRCTGGATGAGGAGTGTTGAGCTTTAGAGCACCTGATGTGATGTCACTCTCCTAAGCAAYTGGAGAATTATAGCCCAGGTTATTCCAGCATGGACTTCGTGCATAACTGACTACAGAGGTATTCAACCAGGTGAGCAGCTACAATTTGCAGTGGAGGAGAAAATGAATTGATAAATGTGGAATGTCCTGGCAAACACTCTGCAAAGTCTGCCCGTACTACTCTGGTTGCTGGAGTGTTTTGTTCGCTTGGGTTTCAGACTGCAGGAGAGACATAGTACCTATTTTGGAGCAGAAAAGATGATAAGACTCTTGGCAAATCAGAGAAGAGTCTTCAAGAACATGAAAGGTTGTTGCAAAGAAGAAGAGAGCAATGTTTTTCTCCCTGTCCATGACCGATAGGGCAAGACATATTACTTTTAAACTACAGCCTTGGAATTTAATTTGGATTTATTTTTTTTTTTAATGACACGGATATATACTTTGAGTGCTCATAATTTTTCAGAATAAGTTTGATAGAAATTGGGACTAGGACACATAAAGCTGATCCTGCCTTGGAGCAGGGATGGAATAGACGATATCTGACCTCCTGTGATCCTGTACAGATGTATTTAGAAGTGTTTCTCTTGATACTGTCGTGACATTTCCCACCTCTCATCAGGCAAAGCCTCAATAATCCAAGGTTTAATGTTTTGTTGAACTAGGGCTTCTTTAAAGACATGAGGTCTAAATAAAGTCATTTTCTTAATGGACTGTCTTGGGTTAGGTTCTAAATCTGTATGTYATCATCTGACTAAGACATCTTTCACAACTGTTGAGTTGTGTTGAGTATATGTATATATATGTGTCGAGTATACCTGTTGAGTATATGGACCTGTTAGTCCATATACAAAAGACATAAAGGTTTTATTCCAACTTATCAAATACATTTCTTGGTGAGATGGCAAGGGAGTGGTGATATAATTTTTTGTTCAATATTTTGGTACTAATTTGATGCATCACACTAACTTAAAGGGCCAATAGCAAAATCATTGCACCAGTGCGTTCTTGCAGTGTTTTTCTTTGTTCTCATGGCCTGAAGTTAAATGTTAATGTGCTCAAGCACAGAAGAAAGCCAGCTGTAGGTCAGTCTCATCTCCTAAAATTGAAAGGACAGTCAGTTTAAGCTGCCTTCACAGGCTCCCAAATTATTTCCTCAGTCCCAGATGTATTACCTTCTGAATTTTAGATTTGAGGGTTTTTTTGTGTGGTACAAGGCTTTTATCTGCTGGTCCAGGACAGTAAGCATGGGGGATATTTGTGCGTTTTTAGTGCCTGTATGCTGAACAGTCTGTGAATCTTGCATATAAYGACTACAATCAAGGTTTGCTCTGGCTATGCTGCTTACTCGTAAATGAGAGGATAACATAATATGTGCTTTTCATTCTGGAGCAGTGATTGTTTTCAGTACAAGCGTCCCTAGAAAAGCTAATTGCTATGGCCAGGAAAGGAAGGGAAGAGTGTGACTTCGCTGAGACTTTGTTCTGAGACAATGTGTGTTACAGGAGTAAGGAACCAACCCAGCCTCCTGAAGGGATGTAGGAAGTTCAGACCGATGATAAATGGAACTGGCTGATAAAGCCAGGTCTGGTTGCTGAAAATCGAGATTGTCTTTGTGTATTTAACTTCTTGTGATGTACTTGCACAGGTTTTTATATTTCTGAGAATCAACACACCATTGTGTAGGATGAGTATGATGAAAACCTAATGCAATGTGTATTTCTTCCCTTGCAAGTCATAATAATAGTATTTAAGTTATTAAATTGAGATAATACACAAACACAGCAGTTAGCATCTTTTAGAAATCTTGTTAATAACATCAAGAGGTTATTTTATGTGAACAGCATAAAATCCTGTCAATATGATCAAACTAATAATAAACTGATGCAATTTTTCAAGAGTGATTCAGAGCAGATGTGCAAGCATCCYGTACCCAGCTTCAGTGATTCATGTGGTCCTGAGCCATAAAACCATGTGTTGGTATTGACAACAAGGAATGACTAGGAGGAGCTTTTTCARGCCCTGATTAAAGAATTTTTAAGTGCTTTTAAGGACACGTTGAGTTGTATTCTTTTCCAGGAGAGCGTTTGAATGGGATTTAATCCTATGCTCAAGCACTTTTTCTGAAAGTGGTTGTCTTCTGGAATCAACTTTCATTTCCATTTGTGGTCTAGTGACAGCCCCCACCTGGGTTTGAAATGAGGTCATTTGGCCTGAAAGGTGGGGGTAAAGGTATCTAAGTAGCTTTCATGGAGACTTATTCTGTTGCCTATAGCTACTTTCATCTTAAATAAGGAAGTGTGGCATGTTTGTATTCACAAATCCCGTTGTGCAATGTTCTGTCTCAATTGGGGCTGTCTGTGTCTCCATATTAATTCTCAGGGCAGCTGCAATTTCCTCCATTTCATGCAAATTAGCTTCAGCCTTAAAGCTGCTGGCAGGTCGCCAGCATAGCCCTCTTTGGCAAAATTTGGATTCATCGGCGGAAGGGTATTAGCCTTTTTGCTTTAAGGGCCTTTGTTTGGGCAAATATTTCAGTATTTTAAAGACAAATACTTAAGAAAATCTCTATCTTTCAGACAGTTGCTTTCTTTAACTACTAGAACAGTCCTAAAGATAGATARATAAACCACAAATAACTAAAATAATGGTATACATTCTTGCTGCTTACCTCGAACATTGCTATGAATGCCACTGCACCAATGCCATTAAAATGCATGTCAGGAATCTTCCTTGCCTTATGTGGCCTTTTAAGATCATTTAACTACATAATGACTTTTAAAGATATTCTTTTTGAAATGGAAGGACTTCTTTTCACAGCCTATCTGAAAAAAGTATTCCACATATTCTCAAAGCAATATCTTAATTCCATCTCTCTGTCTTTTTTAAAACTTTTTAGATTGCACAATGATTTTGTGTTTTTCTGTTTCCTACAATTATTGTGAGAATATTTTTACCTTTTACATAATTATGAATACTCTCAGTTTTTTGTTTTGTTTTGGGTATATGCTATTCTTCTTGAAAGTCAGATTTAATGTTTTTTTCTGTAAAGATAATACAGGCACTTAATTCTTCCTCCTTCTACTCGTTTGAAAAGGATCACATTTCATAGATTTCCCAGGAACCCATTATTTAAATTCTAGTTCTACCTGAACAGTGACAATAAAATAGCATGGAAGGTTCTGGGTTCATGGTGTGACACAGATTTTGAATTTAATTAGGTAGAAAATCAGATTTATCTTTTCCAGCTATCACAGCCACAGTTTCTTGGCTGTTAAGAATCAAGGTGTTTTTGTCCTGTATCATCAACAGAAGTAGAAATCGTGCAGGAGATAAACGGATCTGTGGTTCCACTTGTGAAAAAGTGTTGTTTTTACCCAATACTCTCATGTCTACAAACTCTCTAAGGCACAGTGGAGTTCCACAGATGTAACCAAAACCATCTCAAGCCTCTTTACCCTTGCAATGACTGAACTTTTCTCTTTCCTATTCCTGTTGACATGCAAGACGATAAAATCCCAGGCTGTTTGTGGCATCTGAAGTGTTTTCCATGGCTAGTATTTAGAAAAATATCACTATATTTGCACTATAGTAACTGGAGGAACTTTGGAACTGACTCCTGTAGGTATTGACCAAACCCTCATAAAAGCTCCCAGTTTTTAGAGTGTTTATTGTTTTATGCCCTTATATCATATCTGCTGTTATGTCCACTCAAAGATAAAATATGCCAGTCGTTTCAGTTTCTTGTTCTGTGGCCTTCTCTGGGTGTCTAATTTCCCACAGACCCTGATCAGCCACGGACAGCACTCTCTGCACAAAGAAATGAAGGCAGCTGGTCTGACTTGAGATTTTCCAGGGTGATACAAGAATTATGCAGATATTCATTCTTCAGGAATGGATTGAAAATTTGAGAGGAATACAGGAAAGCATGGCTTTTTGTTCAGCAAAGTATGATTAGCTTTTGYAGCTGCTGTAGCCGATCTGGCTGGATGCTTTAGGTGGTTGGATTTTTAGAAACATTTCTATGACAGTGGGCGGGTAGTAGTCTACTCTTTTACTTCTGCTGGAAAATTGGTTCTGTCACAAAATGACACAAAGTGAAGAGATGAACATACCAGCTTTTTAGGGACTCTGAAATACCCATGGTGACCAGTCACAGCCTGGTTTTTTGGTGTTCTGATTCTAAGCTGGGCCTTTGATTTTTGCTATAAGGTCAATATTAGAGAGTAGTATTTTAAAATCTAAACTAAAATTAGGAGGTGTTAGAGACTCTTAAAATAATACATGAAATTAATCAATACATTAGTTTGCTAATTATTAAGATAGCCACCCTTTCTAGGCTCATTTTTCAAGCCTAGAAACATTCAGCAGATGTTACGTCCACAAGGTGATGGATGTCTCTCCTTGAACAATTAAAAAAAGGCTGAAAACTTCCGTTGTGTTATTTGAAATCTTGTAGCTCTAAGAAGCATACTTTTGCCTGAACAAGACAAGAATTTGATTGGAAGTACTATCTCAACCACGATCAAATCTGGTGGATCATAAACTTATTGAWAGTTCACCTTTTTAAATCATAATATATATTTTAAAATGGACATTTGCTTACCAGGCAAATAATTTTACAGGGAATTTGGTACAAATTATATCACTTCAATCACAAAGAATCAGGATTTAATTTTAATAAAACACAAAATCTCTCAGACCTTGGAATAATTGGAAAGACAGCTGTTGATGTATTTTCTCAACGTATTTTGTGTATGTAAAAATCCTGTTAAGGTGAAGAAAGGAATACCTACCTGCTGTTTTGGTGAAACATTGTTAYTATGTGTGTCTATTGGTACAGCTAACCTTTATTCTGAATGCTGGGAATTTCCACAGTTCAACTCATCCCCCAGCTAATTACTGATTGGGGTAGACTTCCAAGGCRTTTTGGGTTTTTTAAATTACTTTTTTTTTAACACAACATTTCTGTGATCAGGCACAGGGGAGGATGTGGTAGAAGCAGTTTGAAGGCAGTAGCACAGATAAGCACAGAGGACAGGAATGTCTTAAACCAGCTTTGCTTGCAAGTTTGAGGGTCACAAAACTGTATCCTAGAGTTTGACCTAACTTGATCTCAAACTTGGCTTGTCAACTGGACCAGACCTCCATACCAGAGTCATGTCACTCCACCTCTTGTTGTGTAGAGATAATTCTCCTCTGTGTTTTTTGTATGTCATTGTTACTCATTAATCAAAATTATATTACTATCCCCGGGATGTCCAAATCACTCAGAAAGATCCACTGAAAGAAGCTGGTCATGTCTAAAATAGGTAAGTGTTTGCTATAGGGAGGTGCTACCAAGGAGTTTATGACATCAGTTAGATTAACTTTATAATTCTGTGGTCCTTTTCTCCTGTAAACTTTAAACTCCTGCAGGTAGTAAAAGAAAGAGAATTTAAAAGAAGAATAGGAAAGGAATGGGTGCAGATGAGATCCACTTTTCAATAGGCAATACCACTATTTGAACTAAACAGTGAGAACTGCCTGTGCTAACTGTTATCAGCTAGATTTAGTGGAACATTCAGCTGTTGAATKATAATTTCTCCATTTGAGACTCTCACACAAATTAAGTGAGACACTTGGTGCTTGAGACTGCACCAAATGGAGTTAAATCTGCAACTTCCTTTTGTTAATAAAAATGTAAGAAAAGCCCAAAGCCATGAGCACTGCCTGTGCATGTTAGCCCTGTCCAAAATTTGGGATAGTCTTGGTGAAAAAAGCTGACTAATGGACAAGCTTAACACATGATAACAGATTTCAAGGCCTGCCTGCTAGTCAGATCTGGAAAGTGGAGTCACACATGTGTACAGCTGTCCTTTGTGGTCCAATTGACTTCTGCTTGCTTCCGAGTTATTCATATAGCCAAAAAGATGCTTTGGGGAGAGAGTTGGACACCAGCTGGGCCATGTGGTGCAGAAAGGATGAACGACTTGCCCAAAGTTTGCCGGTGACAGCAACAGGCTCTGAACAGGGATCACGCTCCACATCTGGCTCCATGCCTTTCACCACTGAATCTACGTGAAGGAAACTGAGGTGCCTTGGCAASGTGTGCTGCTCCCTGTCTTCTGCAGACTAGCTTTCATCTAATATGTTATAGTTGTGGTGCACATTAAAACCTCTCTACATACACAATGTATATGCCTGAGTTGTAGTTGTTTCCTAACAGGTCTGTTTGTAAAAAGTTGCTTTTATTTAAAAATATCTCTGAGCTGCATTTGGAGCTCTCTTAATGACACGCAAGAGTCACATCAGCTTTCCTGAATATGATCATCAGTTCATGATGCCTGCACAATATGGGGATATTTCATCCTATGCAAGAATGTAGGGAAGATCTCTTTTTAATTAGAGGGCTAGGAAAAAATCACTTCAAGGAGCAAAGTGTACTTAGAGGTCTTAGCTGAGCTTTTAAGTCCATTTGATGGAACCATCAGACATATTTACCAGCCTTGGTCCTTGGAGGTGAGTGTTTGCTCAGAGGTCTGGGACTGACTCTTCAAGGGGCTTGCACACTGCAGGTACTGAGTATAAATTCATATGCACCAAGCCCTCAGACAAAAAGAAGTGTGGGGGAACCTGCGTCCCGGGTATTTACACAATGCACCTCAATTGCCCGAGAACAGAAGACGTCTGTTTGAGGGCTTTGCGTTGCCARCCCTTTACGTGGCTGGAATTGATCRTTTTAAGAAAGGGAGAGGAAAGATGAGAGGAGTGGGATGGTTTATTGCAAAGTTCCTTTACTGTTTGAGAAATGGAGAAATTTAGTTAAATTGTAATTTTCAGCCAGGACTTGCTGCCATCCATCTCTCAGTTCCTTAAGAGCAACTGGGATTTTTGCAGTGAGTGCAGCTTGCTGCCAGAAAATCTCGACTTTTGTTAATGTATAGGCATTCATCATCTGCTGTTCATTAACACACATATTGCTAATGCCTGGCAATGGAGCGAACATTTTTCTAGAGTGGGGTCGAAAAACTAATTATTCACCATATGGTGGCCGGCTCAGCAACAATTGCTGAAGCCATGGAAGCAAAAGGAAGTTGGCTGGTTGATTTCTTTGGACAGTTTGCACAGTGATGACTCTCTTGACACATGCCATTCATGTGGCCGCTGCATAACAGATGGGCTAAGGCTGGGAACTGTGGAAAAATCATGGCAGAGATCTGGTGGCAGCCTCTGTCTTTTTATCCTTCAGAATGACTTTGGGTCACATGGGCTGTGAAAATAACAAGTAGGGGATTGTGCTCTGAGGATTTCCCTGCTTCTTTCATAAAGCCAGAGCGTAATTTTGACTGCCTTTTCGTATTTTGTTTATTAAAGGGATCAGGGTTTTAGATGAAAGAGATTACTTGGTTTGTGGTAGGGGGCTGTGCTGTGCCCATGACACTCAGCTCATTGTTAGCAGGAAAAATGCTGGCAGTTTGATAAGGGATAAGAAAATGGAGGGGTTTTAAATTAAAATTTAAATTACTCCTTATTTGTTCTTTTCTCATTTGTAAATCTCACATAGGCAAGTTTAGATAAGAGCTGTTTTAGATTCAGAATACTCAAACCTGAAATGAGTTAGTGTTTTTTTCCAGAGGAGCTTAGTACTGGAGGGTGAGATTAATTTGAGCATGCTGCCTTTGCAACTTGTATGCTTTCTGGATTTCATATCATCCTGACAGTGCCTGAATGAGGAAGGCACTGAAAGTTTCCCAACAGAGATTTGTTGAGCTTTAGAGTCATTCAAAATTAAATCAGGTGGGTTTGAGCTATCTGCAAATTAAATTTTAATTGATTACAGCAAATTGTGGCAGTTGAGAATTTTCTCATGTCTTCTTTCACAGGAGTTAGGAAGAAGAGTTGATCAGCAATGAAGGTATTGCCTGATCCCTTCTGAAGCTGCACAGCCTTCCCAGAGGGATGCTGCTCAGACTGGTTGCAGAACATGTAGGGTGGTAAAGTGAAGTGAAAGCAGGACTGAGCATGACAGTGCCCTGCATGAGGGAAAGCTGCAGGCAAATCATTCTCAGTCATTTGGGATTTGGTCCATCTTGTCAGGAAAAACACACCAAGTTTCTTAGGTGAAATGTGAGATGTGAGGTCTTGATTCAGGATTATTATTATTTTTATGTGAGCATTCATTGCTATTGTATTTTACATAAACATACACAGGACCTCCTCTCCCCCGTCTTCCCTCCCTCTTCCCCCCAAAAATAAAAGCAGAAAGAAATGAAAATATCTTACAAAGCAAACTTAAAGCAATGTTTCACAGTTCACTGTTTTTGAAATTCCTCTTTATAAGCAAACAGGCACATGTGGTTTGTTGTCATGGCATTACACTCTTGGCTGTTCACAAGCAATGCTGTCTTTTCTGTATCTGTGTGCCACAGAGAATATTCTGAGCTGGAAGGCAGCCACAAGGGTCATCAAGTCCAACTCTTCAGTGAACAGCCCCTACGGGGATCGAACTTGTGACTGTGGCACTGTTGGGTAGTCAAGTGAATGCCATGTGGCTTCCATGGTCCTCACATCAAACCCTATTTTTCATTCTACGTATCAAAACCAGGCCTGTTGATTCCAGAGGTGGGATCTGCTGCTCTTGTGGGGCTCACAGGGAGCCTCCATGCAGGCTGACATTTGCTGCAGCAGTCCAAGTACAGACAGAGGAGAGACTGAGAAAAAGAAAATAGTGTGKTTTTGTCTTGGATTCTCCTGTTGCTATTTTCTGCAGGTAAGGGGATAAATAGCATTGGTTTTCATTAGGGCATGATACTTTCCCATAGGTGGTCAGGGGAACATATTTTATTGGCTCTATCTCCTTTGTGAGARGAAAGTTCACTAGCCCATAATGTTACCAATAGTGGTTATTTCTTCTGGAGAAGAAGTAAACCAGTGTGTTTTATGTGATAAACTTCCTAATCAGCTTTTTTCCCCTGCAGTGATCCGAGCAAGCACGACATGAGGATATGCTGCATTCTCCTTAGCCCATCACCTGCATTTCTGAGCTCTTGTGATCTCCTTGGTTCATGATGGCTGCTCTTTTGCTCAGTCAGTGCATATCCCACCTTTCCTCMGTGGTTTCTCTACCAGTGTTAGGGAGAAGGAATACTTCCATTTTTAGCAAAAAGTCAGTCCAGCAGATGATCAGGACCATTATCCAGCAGATGCTGCAGAARATCTACATGTCTCAGAGCACTGCTAGGGTGGGACTGCTAGAGAGAGGGATGGATTTTCAGATCACTCCTGCTCTTTAGCCTTTGGAGGCAACACCAAAYCCCCAGGGCCTCTTCAGGTGTTCCTCTATGTGTGCTCCACCTGCTGCCCATCTGAGGCTACAGAGTTCTCTGCTCACCTGCCTGGAAAATGTCCCTCAGATTTTGTGTAGAGATTTGAAAAGAATTCTAATACTTGAAATTTGTAAACTTGAATGGCTGCCAGACGTAGTGGCTAACAGTCTCTTTTTCCATGAGAAAAATCCGTAAGAGGATAAATGATTTAGGAAAATTCAACAGAATTCCAAGGCCTCAAGTAGACATGTAAAGGCATTTTGCAGAATTGAMGAGAGGAGAAGATGACATGAAAGTGTGTCTGTATATACAATTACACTTAAACATGCAATATACATGCATACACACTGCCATGCCATTTTCCAGACATGCACATGTACAAGAGTAGCAAAATAATTTATTTTAAAAATAAAAGGTACACATTAACAACACTCTGTCACAAAGAGCAAAGCCAAATCAGAACACCAGGTGTTCTCCAAAGACACYGATGGAAGAACATTGCAAACCAATTTCTTTACAAAGTGCTTCTAATCCAAAAGATGATTTTGAAGTCATTCCTCCACGCACCTCTACTCATCTCTTTGTCTGTCCTTWCACTCTTGTCTGAGTATTTTGTTAAAAGTATGTTTGTTTTTTTTTACAGTGCATTTAGTAAATTGTGACCTGTTCCTTGTCTGCTTTTGAAATACATTATGCATGCAAGGCAATCTTTACACTTTAAAATTTAAAAAATGGTTTGGTATGAAGGAGGCAAACAGCCCAAGTATCTGTGTCCTAGATTATGTTCCAGTTGCAAAAGATATAAGTTAGTTCATCTCTGTGTTAATAGCTAATGWGATTTCAAATGATACATTTTTTTCTTTTGTAGTCAGATGGAATACAACACATTGCAGGAAAGACAGTATTTAATATCTTGACTTTGCTTGAAATGTTCAAAAGACTGGAATTTGGCAGAAATATTCCTCAAATCAAAATTTGCTTTTGATTGCTCGGGTTCCTACATGACCTAGAGATGGGGATGGGTTGTACAACATTTCCTTGTGTGAAAATTAATTTGTTGCTGTGCTTTGATACTTCTGCTGTTCACAGAACAGTTTTGGTTTTAAAGTTTGTTTCACAAGAAGCTTATCAAAGTGTTCAGATGATGATAGATGAGCATAACATTTTGTTTTATGAATGTAGATGAGTTGTAGGAAAAAGTTTTGAGGTTTTTTTTTAATTGAACTAAATTCCAAACACCCAGACATTGAAATGTAGGGTTTAAGTTTAGCTTTTGATTAGCTCCCTCTTATGCAACCAGTGAGAGAAGAGGTTTTTGAAGCCCCAGATGTAATGAAAAGCTTTCTTTTTTTGTCGAGGCACAAGATCTGCCATGACCTTCACATTGGGAATTGGTGAATACTTGCCTGGCAAAAAACCCCAAAGTCTCTATAAAATGTCAAAAATTATGGTTACAGAGCAATGCAGCCATTTCTGGCTAAGCCCTGGAGAACAGACTTTTCTACTTTATCCAGTTCTCCTAAATCATAGCACAGTCCTTTGCTGGGCTGATGGACTCACACTTTTGGATAGGATTTACTGTTTATTCTGTTGCAAGGGTAAAATACATCTCAGTTTAGGATCTGCTGAATTATGTTACTCTCAGCCTTGTTTAATAYACATCTTATGTCGATTATATGAACCAAATTGTTTTAAACGGGAGATTAAGTGAGGGATGTGTGGTGATTGTATGTGCCTCTAAATGTTAGGYTGGGTATTTAAAACCTTGCTGCATATATTTTTTCTAAGTCCATTCACAGAGACAGTGATAAGAAATCTCTACCCAAAATCTAGGGATTATTTTTAAAGAAAAACATCTTAAATACTTTTTGAATTAGCCTTGTTTTAGCTTTGTCAGCCTTGTTTGCTGAATCATCACAAATGTTTGTTGGACGTTTTGGCTTTGCTACCATCTCCAACATGCTGAAGTGGGCCATGAACTGAAAATAGTTTGGAAGTACTCTACTGCCATTCTTCTGTCACACATTAGCAGTTTCAGGGTCATAAACAATGAAAAGAGGGAAAAAAATTGTTATTTCTATATTTTTCTCTATTTTATTTAGACTGTAAGTTTTTTTTCTCCAGCAGTTATGTTCAAGCAGATGGTTTAAATGGGAGATTAAACAAGGACTGTACAGCCCCCTTTTTTGGGAATCTCRGACAAATCTCATGTCCATCTCTCAGGAAGCAAGTAAATCTGAATTTGATTTTAATTAGATTAGGGTGGAGAGCAAACCTCTCTGCTGTTGGTTATCATTTTTCTCAGAAGAAAATTTACTACAAAACTAACACTAACCACTGAACTTGATGGTCAGACGGGACCTCAGGGTGCCTAGGAGCCCCCAGTGAAGCAGAAATCATCTATAGTTGTGTATATTATAGTATATATATTATAACAGATATGTATATATACATATTTTATATGTGTGTGTATATATATACATAAAATATATAACTATACACATAATAGATAACTTCTATATTAGTCCTGACTAATTTGTCTCATGGGTTTGTGGAGGCCTGCAAAGGTGGGRTCTCTGCAACCTCCCCAGGCAATGTAACCCAGTTGCACAAATCTTTCTTGCATGGAACAGTTTCATGGATTTGCTGCTGCACTTGAAGGCGGTTTAACTTGGAGCCCTGCAAGACTTTTGGGCGGCAGGCAGCAGTGTCTGCAGTCAGAGCTCAGAGCAGGTTGCTTCAGATTAGCTGTAAATGGCCTAGCACAGTAGGGATGYTTTTTCTACTCAAATAAAGTTAATCCCATTACCATGCTGTCAATACCTCAGTGGTCTCGTAAACCTATGCTCACCCTAATGCCACCAAATCACTTGCTTGTTATTTGAACTGGTCACCTTTACACCCATTTCATTTGATGTCTGTCAGCCCCATCTCTTTGTATCATCTGTCAAGTGTACCTAAAAAAGACGGAGGGTGAACAGGTCTTGTGGTTTTCTTCTATTTGCCAGGGAGTGTGTAATACCATTCCATTTACAGTAACATTCTCTGTATTTTACAAAGATTGTATGATGAGTTAGCTATGGATACGAGACCAGCTTATGCTGTATGACTTTTTGTGATCATGTGCCTCAATGTTGCTGAAAACACAGACTGGGGAGCAGATTTCTGTATGATAAGAGGAAGGAATGTCAGAAAAAACGTCAGATGCTTGTACAGATAGCAGGAGTCTAGATCTATCTCTATACATATCCACCAATTAAATAGAAGAAACCCTTATGGTAGGCTGATTTTATTTATTGTGTAGATAAACTTGCCAAATGTGGTAGACACTGTCATTGACTAAAATGACAGAAGCGGTAACAATGACAAAACCAGGGGTGTATTAAGGGTTGTAGTTTCCTAATGGCCTCAGTGATAGTGATACCCCTATGGCCCAGCAGAATGACAGTATTTGTGGCCTGTACATTTTGAGTATAAAAATACTCAGTTTTTGTCCATCACAGTTCAGCSGACAAGCATCTTTTATTTCTTTCCTCCGTGTAGTTTTATTCTCATGCACACTTATAACACTTTACATGTATGGACAGACACAAGCATCTAGATGTTATAAGTCTCAGTAAAGTCTGAGATTATTGGTATAACTGTGTGATATGGCTGTAGTTGCAAGACAGGAATCTTATTTTCTCTGGTCACTTAGTSCAGATGAAACTTTTCCAAAAACCCTAAGTTGTTTCTGGCACCTACCATCTCCTAGGGAAATCCTCATGTACTATACTGTAGGAAAAAAACAGACCAGAAGCTTAAAGATAACMATGATTTTGAAGTAAGAAAATACTTCTTCCCTGTCCTACTAATGAAAACTTTACATGCTTTTTTTTTTTTCAAAATGCATGACTTTTTGGGAGGGAGAAATTGATATTTCTGAAAAAATTAGGAGATATATGTGGACAGCTGGGATGTGTTGATGTGGTGGCTCTTTTCTCTAGCTATTTAATTTTTGTCCTGAGAATGTTACACAAACTCAGGCACTCACTAATCCAGCAAAGAAGGACCCACTGCTGAAGCAAATTCCAGCTTTGAACGTGCAATCAGTTCTGTGGCTCAAATAGGGAAGAACCTTATGCCTACTTTTCCATGCACATTTCTCTATTTGCCTGCTCCCTTAGTCTTTGAACAAGTGCCATTTTGCAGTCAATGCAGAAGCTGATCCCATTGTTCAAATAATAATGAAAGTATTTGTTACATGGGATGTTTGGGTTTGCATCTGGGTTTTTATTAATGTGACCTGAGTGAAAGCCTCTGATATGGTTGTGTAATTTGACTGGCTGGAGGGTGTCCMCCTAAAATGTAGGTGGGAGTCTTGCTGGGAGTGGCACTGACTTCTGCCTGTAGCCATGGAGTGTGGGCTGAGCTGTCACCAGTGGTGGATTGAGCAGTTAGTGATCAAACCTGTCTCTTGTTCCTGGCAGGCACCCAGAGAGGTAGGAACAGTAATGATCAGGAGCAACGTATCTGCTTTTGGGTTGTAGGAGAGAGCTTTTGGGAACAGGGAGCCATAAGAATAATAAGAGAATAATTTCTGTACTCAGGGAGCTCAGCCATGCATCCAGGGGCTTTGTCACAAAGTCATATGCACTTCTCTGCTGTTGCACCAGCACTGCTGAGGAACCTTCCAGGAGGGTTGTACTGGCTGTGACCCCAAMCCTGGTGCAGCCCCCTTGCTGGGGGGGCTCAGGGCATCAGCCAGGTTCAGCCTTGCTCACACGAAATGCTTGTGAGTATTCCAGTGTTATTTCTCTTCATTGTTCCATTGTTAAATAAATAGTCTTCCCAAATTTAAAAAAGATAAAAAGAGATTTTACAGAAATTTAATATTCACATTTTCCTTTTGAATATGTGTCTGTACAATTCTATTGTACCCTGAGCAGTTGTTAGAACTGAAGTGACCAATAAATAATATTTCTGGCTTCTAACTGTTTAGTGGGGCAGAAAATGATTGGTAAGCCAGTATTCGTTCAGTGAACAAAGGAGTCAAACTATTTAATTTAACTAAATGAATGAACACTGATAATGGAATTTTCCTGTCATCTATTAATTTTACTAAAGAGACCTTTAAAAATGATTGTAACAGTTTTGTCCCTTCCATGCCATCTAAGGGTCAGACTGTGAATGTCATAGACTGAGAAACTGTTGCTGATATAAGTAGTATGACTGACACTAAATTAGCGTAATCTCACTGGCATTATTCTTGTGACTACTGACGGGTCAGTCAAAGATTTCAGCCTGCTGCATTATATCCTTTTTATTTCGATTTTCACATGCTTTCACAAGTGAACAGTAAGCCTCAAAACCATTCCTGTTGACTACCCATTAGTAGTTAGTCAATATGAGAGCTATTGTGGAGCTCTAACTTATAGGAAGAACTGCTGTTCAGCCTAATTATTACAGATTATTAGATTCATTTTTTAATTGAGTAGCCTAATTAAAGTAGCCCCCCTACTAGCAGTTAGGAGGACTATATCTATTATCTTGTGTTCTTTCTCCACTGCCACTGTGCAGAATTGCCTCTGAGGAGGATGAGGAGGAGGAGGAGGAGGAGGAGGAGGAGAAGGACCATTCAAAGTGGTCCCTGCACTTGAATCGGTTGCCAGCTTTGAGGCGTATTCTGAAAATAACATGTTTTGACAGATTTTTTTTAAGCATCTTGCCCCCCTGTTTTGGGAGATGATGGATGTGCCATACAGACGACCTTTACACGAGGCCGCGCGCTAATATTCAGAGCCGTGCCTTTGTCTGTCTGCAACAATGGCTGTCATTAAGAAAGCTGAGTTTGCCAATATGCCCCCCTGCTCCAGCGCCGGACCCTTCCTGATTGGGCACCGGGAAGCATCATGTGCCTTTGACTGAAATGACATGGAAGATGTATGGTCTGAGTGCTGTCCTCAGCACCACTGCTGTGATGYGAAGAAAACCACGCTGACCCAAACAGACCTGTGCTCAAACAATGTCACACCAAACGAAGACAACATATTGGGAAGAAAAATGCTTGTAAACTGTGTGTGCTGGAAGATGTATTGGCCAGACGGCCATAGGGCAATCTTTGAACTATTGAAATCTTTAGAAATATTGTTTAGTTCTTGAAGAATACTTACAAACCTAATTAATCAAGCATAGATGGTTATTTTCACTCTTTACATACTGCATCATTTTGGGACAAGAATAGGGCTGTCACATTTATTTTACTGACCACTTCCCAGGTGCTTGCTGGCAAAACCAGGGTTTGAACATACATTTCCATAGCAATCCTCAAATAACAGCCTTAAGAGAGCTCCTGAACTTCTCCTAACCCTTAATATGCTTCAAAGCTTCCTGAGTGTTTCCACTTTTCTGTTTGCGCGTGTCTTGGGCTATGACATTTCGTTTTCTTTTTGGTTCCACATCACCAGAACAGTATTTTAAACCTGACATGGACTTAATGAGTAATGTGGCAGCTAATGGCATAATTTTAATGTCAAATCAGTTGTGTATGTTCCTCTCAAGAGATGTGCTGATGAGAAGTTCAGTATAAGACCTGTTATTACCTTTTTTTTCTTAATACTTCTACTACAATCTTGTAGAAGCTCTTCAGAAATACTCATGCCGTGGATTCCCCTGGAACTGCGCATGAGCCGAGGACTTCAATCTCTGACCAAAACTGCTATTCTTTGCATCCAGAGTCCTACTGATTTCTAAATTCTGCTATCTCTACATTTAGATTATTTTTATTATAATAAATGTTTACTGGTTTCAATTTTTTTCATGAATACAATGTGGCCAAAGCCTTCTGGACTATTCAAAATAAGTAACTTCTCATTTTTAATTACTTTAAAAAGTTATCAGCATGTTTAATAAGCCTGGAAACTAATTTATATAGGCAGTTAACAATTTATGAAAATGTTAAAAACATTAAAATTCACCTTAAGCTAAAATGTACAGCAAGAGCCATAAAATATTGTATGTTATCGTTAAAATCACTGAAACAGCATTTTAATAGTTTAATTCCAATTATTTACTTCAATATAATACAAATTGTTAATTTATACATGTTCTAATGTAATATATAGTAATATATTTTATTCTATTGCAAAATAATTTAATAGCATATTATATCACACTGATCATGGTGTGATTCTTGGAGTTCTCCGGTGCAGTGCCAAGAAGTGGATGTAAATGATCCTTGTGAGTCCCTTCCAACTCAGGATATTATATGATTCTATAATTAGACTATTGTAATTTCATACTAATTAATATTCTCACATGCATTGTAATGTAATAATAGCACTAATATGTTCAGGTGGTCTGCTAAAATAAGTTATCATTCAAAAGAAAAGATATTTTAAATCTAATCTTGGATTTGACTTTAAATGAACAGTCAGGGTTAAAAGCATGTGTTTGGATTGCCTTCAGAGGCAATACTTCCTAATTAAGAGGTTACTTCAGGAATGGGAATCCTTAAACACATTCTTCGTTCTATTTGAAGGCAATGCAGTGAGATATGCCCAGAAAATATGGAACCATTGAAAGCACTCAGGAACTTTTCTGCAATTGTGTGTGCACATAATAATGAATATAAATTGCATGTTTGCTGCTCCCTTTTTTTTTAAAGCACTGTTTTTAGCCTATCACCCAGTAATAGAATGTATGCATGTTTAATATAATAAACTGCCCATACAAAAGCGTCTCCCTCCCAGTCAGGCTTGAGGTGGTGTGGGAAAATATTCAGCTGTTGCTCGTCAAGGTCTAGTGCACAGGAAACAGAGGTGTTCCCTGCTAGAAATCTTCCCATTTTCAGAAATGAGTTGAAGTAAGCGTACAAAATACCTGTTTTGATCAGGCTACAAACACTGAACTCATGCAAAATTAAAAGCAATTAGACAAAGAGACAGACTGGGTGGGGCAGTTAAACTGTTGCAAAAAGTCTGAATGAGGAGAAGGCAAATTGAATGAAGAACTTACGTAAACTAGGATTCTGCGTGGATCTTCAGGGTTTCTGCAGAAAACCTGATTAAGGGTAAGGTAAGGGTAGCTGTGTGGATACATGAGCTGGTTTTAAAGATTCTGAGGTGCTAGATGGAAGCAGRCAGCATTTCAGTCTCACAGCACTCAGAAATCACCTCTTAACTTGGCATTTAGAAATTGAGGATCTTTGGGGAAAGGTGGCGTTTTCCTATAAGAAGAAAGAGAGGTGGTGGGTTAATAACTTTATCTTGGTGGTTGCTGCTCCGCTRTATAGTGTTTTATCTTTTTCTCCATCTCTTTCAGTCCGTTTTAGAGGAGATGACAGTGGGTTGTGCCACCATGGCGTTTCCAAGTCAGCCCACCCAGGAGAAGGACCCAAATCTCCTTACATCCTGTGGGCCAACACAGGCATTGGGTGACAATGCTGCTGCGTTAGGTGCACTAGCAGAGCTTCGGGAGGCTGTGGCTTGGTGACAGCACAGGTGAGCTGCTCGCTGCTCTGGGGCAGGGCATTGCCCAGGTTCGTCGGGCAGTGCTCAGCTGTGGGAGAGCATCTGCTGGGCCAGGGATGTCTTATCTCTCTTGTACCTCCTCCTTCCTTCTGTGGACTCATTTGTTCTGTTTTACTTTCAGTCTCATCTTCAGCAGCACCAAACCAAGCCTGTTTGAGATTTCTTTATATCAGCTAATATTCTGTAGCATGTGTCAAAAACCAGTAACCCTATTTATCACATTTTATATGCAAATGAAAAACCTATCTTTAGAGTGCATTTTCCATAGCTTGGAGCTCCTCTCCCTTTGCTCCAAGACCAATTTAAATACTGATTACACTGGAAAATGGAAATTTCTATCATAAGGAAGCTTATATTGAGGTTAATGCAAAAGAAGAGGAACTGAGCTGTAACCCTCAACAGTTTAATTGCGAGATGTTACTTTGGCTGTTCAATGGCGTAAGAGGTGCATGACCCGAATGATGTTTTGGTCACTGTCTCAGTATATCTACCTTCAGATGAGGATGAAGGTGACTTTCTGGCCCTGCTGTGGTAGGAAGACTTCTCGTGTATCGAATGGTCTGTGGGCACCATTTCATCTGCCTCCACCACTCACAAACCTTCTGCCCACAGCAGTTGCACAGGTTTTATGCATTTCTGTAACCCTGTAGTGAGAATAATAAGTCTTTCTGTTTCTTTTTGTGTGTGTGTCTATATGTCACAGTTGCTGAGCTAAATCCTCACTTATGTTTTTTTCCCCATAAATTTGCTCAGCTTTTTCCATGCCGTTTTTCTATGTGCTCTCAGCCACAGGAGAGGAAGGGGTAGGAGCAGCATCCAAACCTGCCAACCTGTGTCCCATACAGGCTGTGCGTGTCTGGGTGGCCGAGGGTGGTGGCACTGCTGGCAGCCCCAGCAGCCCCAGAAGCCCCAGTTACCATGGCACTGAAGACATTCTCCAGGCTTTTTTCATATTCCACAAAAAAAAAAAAAAGCTTGGGGCAAACACCTTCTTTTGCAGAAATTTGGCATGACCGTCTCCTTCGCTGCTGGCCTGTTCTTCCACCCATCTTCCCACAAAGAGGTTAATAAATGTTTACTTTTTTTCTTGTTTCCATATGGTTTGTTCACAGGCTTTTGCTTGTGTGTGTATGAATGCTCACTTGCATTGACTGCTGTGAGGGAATTGTTCTACTAATGCTGGCCATCTTCAAATCAATGCCTGCACATAACAACAGAAAGTGCCTCAGATGTAGTGGTTTCCACAGGACTATTGTTAGGCCTTTGTTAAGCATTTTTGAACCTAATAAATAATGTCAAAAGTCTCTATCCTAGCCAAAAATGTTCCCTTTGAAACAGTTCTAATAGTATTTTTGTTCTGCAATGTCTCCCAGTGTTGTGAAGAATTTGTGCCTCACAATAGGAATCTGGTATATCGCGTGCCGCTTTGCTTTTTTTTTTTTCAAATTTATTTTAAGATGTGAACCCTTTTTTCCTGAGCAGGCATTTGTAATTCTTTACATAAATGTTGCTTTTTCTTGAATAACCATATCAGTTGGAACTTCAGTGCTGTAAATGCTACTAAATTTCGCAAACTACAGGAGGAACAAATCTTAATAATGATGGAATGAAGGGGAAGAAAGGAAATCATTGAACTTAATTATAGGCTATTTCAGTGAACCTCCTTTGTGTTTTGTTGCATAACTCATAATTAAATTATGTCTAAAGTAAGGTTTTAACAATTGATTTATGCACTGAAAAGCAATGATAACAATGGTCAAAGATGATCACAGTAGTCCCCTCTGGCTATAATATCTATTAATCTAGACAATAATGACTATTTATTCTGGAAAAAAACTCTAATTGGAGACTGTCTGTGATTCATTATGCCTTATATAGCACATATTAACAGTACATTTCATCTGTCCTTAATATGAAGTATAATTTGTGGATAATATTCCTATTTCTGTGGTGCAGTAGTGTGTAGCAAATCAAGCTAGGAGAAACATTTGCTAGACATATTTTATTTCTGTGCATTTTACTTTGCTTATTTTAATTGGGCTCTGGGGAAAAATGTCAAAACCCACATTTCCGTGCTTTCATTTTCTCTGTGGTGCCAAAGCTGTTGGGTGCTATCTGTATTAAAAAAACTGTTTATACTGTGGGGTTTTATTTAGTTATTTCAGCTTAGAGCTAAAAGAGACATTTTAGCTTGTTTTTTTGCTATGGTAGGAATAAATATTGGATCTACAGTTGGAACTGCTTGTTTGTGGTGTTATGTGGGAGGGTCTAAAACAAATTTTACTACTACAATCATAATAGGGAATGAAACTCACTTGGGGCTTGATAAATCAAGCCTCTAAGACTCCCAGTGGTAGTTCAGTGGACTTAGGTCTGTGTTTATTTCTTTACAGCTGACATCAGCAGGATGGCTACCTTGGACTTCCAGAGGGCAGACTCTGGCCTGTTTAAGAGCATCTTTGACAGAGTCTATGGGGAGGCAGTCCTGAAGGGCAAAGGAGTCCAGGAGGGATGGACGTTCTCCAAGGAGATGTTAAAAGCACAGGAGCAGTCTGTTCCCACATGCTGAAAGACAAGCAGGTGAGGAAGAAGACAAGGCTGGCTGGACAGAGAGCTTTGGCTGGAACTGAGGGGAAAAAAGAAGAATATATGACTTTGGAAGAAGGGGCAGGCAACTATGGGGGACTACAGGGATGTTGTGAGGTTATGCAGGGAGGAAATTAGAAGGGTCAAAGCCCAAATAGAACTTATCTAGCTACTGCCATAAAATACAATAAAAATGTTTCTATAAATACATTAGCAACAAAAGGAGGGCTGAAGAGAGTCTTCATCCTTTGTGGGATGTGGGGGGAAACATAATGACAAAGGATGGGGAAAAGTTGGAGGTACTTAACGCTTATTTTGCCTCAGTCTTTCATACTAAGACCGTTTGTTCTCTAGATACCCAGCCCTCTGAACTGGAAGACAGGGACAGTGAGTAGAATGAAAGCCCCATAATCCATGTGGTGTGGATTAATGGATACATCTCTAGTACTTTAATTTACAGGGCTGTTGTCCATATAAGTTACACTGTATAGTTTGATTTTGCTGATTCAAAGAAATAAAGTGATCTCTTGGACATGCTAGATAATTAGAATGCATAGGACCTTTTTTTTTCGTACTCACAAAACATTGATGGAGTAGTTATATTGCTGGAAGAAACCCAAAAGTACTTATGTGACCCATGAAATATCTTTGCTTTGACTTGAGAGATCTGTAGATTTGTACCTACCTATACCCCAAACAAGATGCCTAACCCTACTGTTCAGAAAGAAAAGCACCTGTAGCACAGATACAAATGCAGAACAGTCTTTCTGCAATTGGCAAAGGCCTATATTGGACCTACAATTTGCTTTTAGCTCAGTGATTAAAAAATTAAGGTTACCTGGTGGGCTGGAAAAGTGGGAGATCCCACAGGAGACAGGGAAATATTCTGTTTACTGGTGTCAGGCTTTGGAAACAAGTGGAAAAGAGTGACAGATCTGAGAAACCCGATTAACTTCCAGCATGAGGAGTGTGGTATCATCAGGTGTGCTAAGCAGTATTGCTGAGCTGCTGACCCAATGCTGTGGGTGCCCTGAATGTCATATGCCAAAAATCCAGCTGTGACTACTGATATGTGTCTGTGTGCGCAGCACTGGAAACTATAAAAATTTGATTTGAACGACTCAGATACAAATGTGATATTGTATTTCCAAGGTCAAGCTTATACATTTCACAGTAGCTTTGCTTTAAAAGGGATCTAATTCCTGTGAGGAATCTTCCTTGGTTTTGACGAGATGTTGTTCATGGCTGCCCTCTTCCCTACTTGCACTGTGTCACCAGTGACCTCTGCAGTTGTTCTGGTTTTGAGAGCTTTTGCCTTGTTGTGATGGCTACAAGCCCCACCTGCCAGCAGAGCCCCAGGGAGGTGCTGCTGATGCTGCTGAGGCTCCAGTGATGTGGGGCTCGCTGGTCCTGAGCTGGCCAGGCAGGTGGCCAGAGCTCTCCTCTGGCAGCAGAGCGGGAGCTACATGAAACTCAGCCAGGAGCTTGGCTGGTGTTCTGCATCTGCTCTTGGCTGTGTGCTTTCCATGCCCCTGCTGCTGGGGCTCGGCTGGCAGGACTTCCATGTGTGCACCTGGCCCTGCTGCCTTTTGGACCTAGCTCTTGGGGGGAATTCTTTGGAAAGACAAGGAGGAGACTGTGTGTGAGTCCTTGTTCTCTTTGGTAGACAGAAACAGGAAAATCCTAAAATATCCTGAAATATTAATTTAGCTAATCAAATTTATGGTGACACGTGAAAGGAGAACAAAGTTGTATTTGTTCTTCTAGTGACAGAATTGAATTGCATTGTTCCAGCCGGGTATACATGCCTGAGATCAGATGAAACAGGCTTTTTTTAGCAAGGAAAACCCCCTGTATCTTATGAAAACACTGGAAAAGCTATCTGAAGGGGATTTTTTTATAATTTGTCATCCTCAGAAGTGTACCTGAAATGCACTAGTTGGCTAAATGATTCATTACAAGTACATTATCAGGTGGACTTAGTGCTTTTGCTCTTTAGTCATTAATTAAAAGATTTTGAATTTTTGGATATATTTACTACCTACAAAAATTTCGAGTTTGTTTCAGACTACTTGCACCTGTAGTTTTGATGAACTGTTCCTTCTGATCCACAACTAGTCATTATTCACGGAGTATAATTGCTTTTCAAAAGTCACATGCGATTTTCTCCTTCCCCTGATTTGAGGACTGGGTCTTTCTGTGAGGAAGGGTAATGAACCATGATTAAAGGTTGTTCTTGGTCACATGTTCATACATGAATACAGGAGAATGGTCACTATTGGAGAAAATGTCTGCCTTAACACTGTGCAGACATACATGAAAAACACACGATTGTGGCCAAGGGAAAAAAAAAAAAAAAAGACAAATTTGCTGCTTGTCAGCTGCCTTTCACAGAGACACACCAGCAGAAAATGTGACCCAGCATTTTTGTGTTATCTACAGAGTGCTATCAATCACAGGGAAATTTAAATCCTTATTATATTCTAATTAGAAAAAAGCATAACAAATTCAAACCCACATTTGTTATGAAAAGTCTTTGTTCTTGATACTGAATTTTCAGTTTATTCAATTTATGGTGCTATAACTGATGTCTATCCATGTTCATCATCACAAAATCATTTTCATTTGCGCCACTTAGCCAAGCTAATATTAAAGCTGATTTTTCTTTTGCCAGGTGTCAATGCTAGGATAAAACTTTCTGGAAAATTTCAGCAGGTATTGTTTACCAATGTCCTACAATAGAAATAAATGTAGGCAGGAGATTGTTTTTTCTTACAGCAAAAAAAATGTACGTGATCATGATAATAAAGAGGAAAAGGGAAAGAAGTTTGTATTTATAGTTGGAATCTTATACAGAATGTGAGTTTAGATTCAGTCTTCGATCGTGCAAGTAGGATTTTCACATGTGCACTGTAGCTCTGTTAAGAGTTTAGCATTTCATTCTCCTGAGATGTCACTGACCCTGAGCACACACAGGTTTCACATACCCTGAGAAGATAACTGTGTGTGTTGGGTCCCCATTTCATGATCTCAAACATTGCTTTCCTTCTCTTTTGCCTTTGTCATGGCAGCCTGCTCTTGTCCTCAACATCAAAACTCCTCAAGGGGACAATGGTTCCTTTATTCTCCGTGCACCCAGTCTTCTGTGACTCATGAGCCATGGAGGGAGAGCAGTCACCTGAGGGAAATGCAGTGAGTGGAGAAGATGGTTTTGGGGAGGATAGCGGAAGAATATGAAAGGAAATGGGGGATGGAGGAGGAGAACCAGAATAATGCCATAACCTGAGTTGCCCCACACTGCTGCTGGGGGGAGTTTTGTACTTTGGCCCCTGTCAGGCATTTCTTGTGAAGCTGGTTTAGCCATATATGTCTAAATTGCACGGCAGGTGCAATTGATTGTGTAACAAGCATTTTCATCACTGTTTTGAGTGGTCTAATTTAAGACAGGTTTTGCAGCAAGTCTAAAAATCTTGAAAATAGTTAATTTTGAAAGAGGCACTGATAACACTACTGCGACTCCCATTACATTTTAATACTGGGTAATAATTTCCATAAGGCTATAAAAGGCTCATGAAAAACAAGTTTAGAATTCAGAGGCAAACGGGGTGAAGTACCAAGGCTAAGTCTGTGGTGCTTTCAACTCAGCTTATATTCATAGACATGTTTGGTGCTGGTTGAACACTGAGACATCAATATTTTTAAGCATTTAATATTTTTTCTTCTTGGAAGCCAGTGTATGAGTGTGAAGTATAGAAACTCGAGCAGATAAAATAAGAATTTCATCATGTCTCTAAAAACTGACCAGGGCTTGTTATAAGACAAATCTCCAATATTATTTGAGATTAAATTCTTTGTAAAAAGATGGTAGAAATAGATTTTATACCAAAAAATGACTGTGCAAACTCTTGAAAGTGTTGAGCTTTGATCAGCATTTTAGGAATAGCTGGCTTTCCAAGGGAAAAAATTATTATAGAAATTATAGGTCATTGAAGTTGCTTTTTTAAGGTAAGGGATGATAATGGTAAAAAGTGTTATGTCCATTATTTCTCAATCTTGAAGAAATGTCTAGGGATGCATCAGGCACAGCATCACAAGCTGGACAAGGGAGGGGATTGTCCCACTCTGCTCTGCACTGAGGCGGCCTCACCTCAAGTGCTGTGTGCAGTTTGGGTGACACAATATAATAGAGATCTAAAGCTATTAGAGAGCATCCAAAGCAGGGCCATGGACATGGTGAAGTGTCTAGAGAGGAAACCATATGAGGTGCAGCTGAGGTCACTTGGTCTGTTCAGCCTGGAGAAGAGGAGACTGAGGGGAGACCTCATTGAAGCCTTCAGCATCCTCATGAGGGAAAGAGGGGCAGACGCTGATCTCTTCTCTGTGGTGACCAGGGTCAGGACCTGAGGGAATGGCCTGAAGCTGTGTCAGGGAACGTTTGGGCTGGATATTAGGAATAGGTTCTTCACCCAGAGGGTGGTTGGACACTGGAACAGGCTCCCCAGAGGAATGGTCACAGCACCAAGCCTGACAGAGTTCAAGAAGCGTTTGGACAACACTCAGGCACATGGTGTGACTCTTGGGATGTCTTGTGCAAGGCCAGGAGTTGGACTTGATCTTAATGGGTCCCTTCTGACTCAGGATATTCTATGATTTTATGACCTCTGGCCTAGTTCGGAAGTACAAGTTTGTGAAAACAGAACTGGTTTCTTAACCCCTGTGAAGTTGCTGGAAGTTTTGCCACAACCTTCAACAGAATTGAAATTTCAGGCATTTTTCCTGTCTGAAGCTGCTCATAATGGAATGTCCCTTTGCTGCAAATGCAGATGCGAATGAACAGGCTTCATGACTAGTTCTGCTGAACTGAGTCTTTTTCAGGTGCCTATTTTCCTAGGCAACAATGCATTTAAGAATCAAAAACAAGCCAAAATTTGATTAACAGAGAAATTAGACTTCTAATAATAAAAATAAGGATTGGATTTAGATAAATAAATGGCTTCAGATGAATCTTCTGTTTCATGAAAGATTTACCTTAGGAATTAGATTTATGTAAATTAAGTCTAGAAGCTTTTATAAAATGGTAACTTCTATCTCTCACATAAGCCTGAAGAGAATATTCACACACAAAGAGGTTTCAGTAGGCTGTATAAGTATTGATTTAGATAATCTGCATGAAAGCAAAAATATTTTCCTTTTTTTTTGTTGTTTGAAACCGCTGTTATATACAAATGAGTAAGTCCGTTTCAGTACCTGAGACATACCCATTGCATCTAGCTGTGCAACACACAGTGATACCCAAGAACATGTTGTGAAAATTAGAAGCAGACAAATGAAAATTTATGGAAAAATTACATCTAATTCTCTCAGAGTTGCTGTTGTTTTTACCTTTGTTAGTCAACGTGTATGTCTCTCACCTTGGATGCATGTTGCCAAGAATTGCCATAGCTACTGAAATTCAGTTTTACCTCTTGTACTGATAGGGATTTTTTATCTCCATTTCACTATGACATTGCATCAGCATTTTGTGTATGCCCCCCCCCCATACTTCCCCAGCTTAAAGATGTGCTCTTTTAGATTTTTTTTTGGTGTGTGTGTGTGTGTGACTTTAACAATGTTCTGTTCACATTTCCTTGGATAGACCCAACAATTGCTTGTTGACCCATTTTAACCCCTTTTGAGCATCATCTTCAAAGTGTAACTGTCCTTGACAATGAAAGAGACCTTCCTATTGTCTGGTCCTTCCAAGCAATCTTTAGCATTGAGTTAAATGGCTTTCAGATGGAGGAGTTGGCTGGAAGGAAGGAGACAAAGTGGTCTGTTGTTTCTGAGTGACTTTGCTAGAGTTTCCCTTTTTTCTTTTAGAATGGTGCATTTCTATAGAAGATGACAGACGTTTTGACAGGTGCAATATGCTTTGAACTGTTGTGTCAGATAATTCTTTTGTCTTGGTTTTTCCCAGCAGAGTGGTACATCTCCTTAGGATGCTGATATGCATATTGTTTGCTTTTCATTTAGTGTGGTGAAGCCTTCCATCCTCCTTTTCTCTCTCCCTCTCTAACTTTTTTAATGGCTCTTTGCATACATGTAGCTAACCCAGATGGGAAAGCGGAGTGACCATGGCTTAAACCTCTCTCTCTAAACTTTTGGTCCTGATAATTTACACTTATAACTGAGGAAATTTTAATGGTAATAGAGAAAGAGCTGGCAAAGACATACAAAAGTACAACCTCAAATAAAATCGTGTTAAAATCTCATCTCTGACTGCAATGAACTACGCTAAGGTAAAAAACATGGTTTCAGGGCTCTTCAGAGCAGGAAATATTTGGCTTTGTTCATCTGAGCACTGGCCTAGGTGAAAACAAACTGTAGATCCATCACACAATCAAAACTGGTTTGAGGGGAAAAGAAGAACTCCAAGCTAAAGTTTTAACACTTATAAAATGTTTTGTCTTGCTTCTAATAAGGATGTTTTACTTCTTTCTTAATACTCTTAGCTACTGCAAAAAATATTTCTTAAGCAAGTGGATTAATTTATTTGGAGTGTGTAGAGCATGTTCTGTGTTTGTGGTCAGTGTTTTTAAAGTGTCAGCTCTGAGGGTTTTTACTTCTGCTATGAGTTATTGTATTGTAAATAGCAGCACTGGTAAACTGATCATGCAGAGAAGATATTGGGATTTGTGCCTGATACTATCTTTCTACATCAGTCCTGGCTTCTGCCTGCCTGCCTTCCTGCCTGTTTTTGACTTAAACAGACTTTTTTACTATTACCTTTGATGTTTTCTTTTTATTTTCAGAGTTAACATCCCTTCTTTTGGTGGCCTGGGTATGACTCTCATTCATTGTGTCATGAATGACATCCGTGTTACTGAAAGACAATCTGACCCTGAAAAATTGAAAACAAGATCTTCTTTTGCAGTTGCTTCACATGGCACAAACTCAATGGGGAAGAGAGATTTAAAGGCTGCCAATCAAACAGAGGAATGGACAACATAATTTACTGTAACAGGGAGAGGTGACTTGGAAAGTGCTGCTTTATGAATCCTTGCAGAACATCTGAGAACTCAGTTTAATTGCTCGTGGAATACATGTTTAAAATATTTATACCAAGGTTTTTTTTAAATCAGGGACTAGCAGCTAAATCTCTGTAAACCATAGCTGGCTGACCTGGTGGCCTGATTTCTGAAAATGACAGGAACCCATTAAACTGTGTTTTTCACATTCGGGATGAGAATATCTCACTCCAGCATTTTAGCCTACAAGGCAATTTTAGAATTGTGTGTGTTATTATGGTATATAGTGGGTAATCTTGCATTCAAAAAAATATAATTGCTTCTTTTAAATGATAGCATTTATGGGAAGCTTTTGACTGGTGCTTATGATACAACAAACAGTGAATAGTTATATTTGTCTCTTTACTAGTAGATGCCTCAGTGCTGGAAAGAGTTCTACAGCAGTACTTAAGCATTTGAAATCATGGATCTGAAATAAATGGCTAAAACAATGTTTGAAATTCAGTCTGCGGCCATAGAAGGGAGCTAGTAATTGTTATACTTGACTGTAAAAATGCTTCTTTGGAATCACTGAAATTTTCAATCTATACAGTTACTTTTTTAAAAAAGTAATTCCTGTTTATATTGTGACTCTTACCTTTGTAAGTCAGTCATGCAAACAAGATACAAAATCTGTTTTATTAGCTATTCTTCTTAGCTGAAAACACAGTATTTTTGCCATCTCTATGTTCACCTGTTACCACTAGTGGTAGATTTATTCGATTATCAGACTCATAACTGGTTGAAACTCCTTATCTCAAAACAGTAGAAAATATACTTGCAACACCAGAAATTTCAAAACTGATTTTCGTAGTTATGTATTGTAGTTTTGTGCAGACAGCTGAGAACAGGTTCTCATGAAGATTGTTGGATGGTCTTAACAAGAGGCCTATTTATTGACACCGTCTCTAATTGGTGTGTGTCATGGGAAGCTCTCGTCTCCAGAGATCTAACATTGTTCCAGGAAGAACCAAACAGATCCGATGTTAAATTGCTTCAGGCTCTTTTGCAAAGTAGAGCATTTCTGAAGCTGGGAGAATTTTGCCAAGGCACTCCCAAGGCATGAATTTCTTGGGACGATGTGCATCACATTCAGTTTTATGGTTTCCCTTTCACTGTTTGAGGACATTGCATAGCTGAATAGATTGAAGGGGAACCCACGCCTTTTTCACAGGAGTTCTAGTGTAAGCATGGCAGAGTTCTTGTTATGGTCATCAGTGAGATGGTTATTTATTACTTGATTGGTATCTGAAATTTCTATAGGGTTCTCGTAAACAAAATGAAGGTGGTTGCTCTTTTGATCAGGTCTAGTAGGAAAATATGCAAAGAGTTCTCACAGGCTGCTGATGTCTCAAAATATGTCCACTGTAACAATTCACAGGCTATACAGACTTCATGGTTGTCAAGTGTTCTGCTTGCACTTGCCATATAGACGTCATGGTTGTCACTGGAGATAGAGCGCTGTACCTTCTGCTCCAAACACATCAGCTCCTACTGTCAGGGCTGCTATCGTGTTGCGAGCATGGGGAGACTATGCAAATTGGGTAACATAATGCTGCTCATATGGGAGCTGACTGTGCTAATTCCCACGTTAATCCTGTGAGCGAGTGCAGTATGAACAAGACACCCACCCCAAGGCTGGCTAAGGCCAAGCCATGTGTTCCCACCACTGAGAAAAGCTGTGGCTGCTCTCCAGGTAATCAAGCGAACTCCTGAATTCTCACTAAGAAGTGCACTTTTCCGTTATCCTAGAAGAGTTGAGTGTGGAATAATCTGTGAGGAATCCTCTGGTGAAAAGACATTTAGCATCAACTCTGGATCTTTCCACCAATTTGCTAAAATTTGTATTACACAGTTAGCAAGAAAGCCATGCCGGGCATGCATTTGCCACAGGAGTAATTTCACCTGTCTGGCAAAATAACAATAGATTGATGCAAGCTTTTGTAGAGTGACAGAACATGAGAAATAGCACTCTTCCCCTGTTTGATGGTCAGGAACTATTCCAGGCACACAGGATGGGAAAGAAACTACTACTGAGCCAGGAAGCTGATGATAGTTCTAACCTGAAAGGATTCTATTCTATTCTATTCTATTCTATTCTATTCTATTCTATTCTATTCTATTCTATTCTATTCTGTTCTGTTCTGTTCTGTTCTGTTCTGTTCTGTTCTGTTCTGTTCTATTCCGTTCTATTCCGTTCTGTTCTGTTCTGTGCCGTGCCGTGCCGTGCCGTGCTGTTCCGTTCCATTCTATTCCATTCAATTCCATTCCGTTCCGTTCCGTTCCATTCCATTCCATTCCAATAATGACAATGTTTAACCATTAAGATTTTTCACTTATGGATGATTTCCCTCATATAAGAATTTAAGGACTAATTGGAAGAGATGGTGCACAGAGGCTAAGCAAAGTTACTTTGAATCCTACTGAAATATTGCATGTAGGATTTAGATGGTTTCTAAAATGTTTCTGAATGACTTTGCACTTTTTATTTGGGCTGAACATTTCCTGTTTTGGTGTATTTCCCTTTTAGAAAATGTTGATTTTAGAAAAACAGTATGTGCCCCAAAATCATACTGATCTTATCACCAAGAATTTAACCAAGAATTCCAAAGTGATTTTTTTTCTTTTCAAGTTCAATTTACTTTGTCTCAGGTTTTTTTACTTATCTTTACCTTATAATTTATTTTATGACCCAATATAGAAAAAAATGGAAATATGAAATATTACTGTGAAACATTTGATAATGTCAAAACAGGGTCCATCATTGTATGGATCTCAGCAATAAAATTTTTTGATTCTGCCTCCATGGGAAATATCAACACAACATATTTTAAGTTAGAAGCATAATAGAGGCTGCCCATCACTTTTCCCATATGTTTTTCTTTTTGTGTTTCTCAGGCGTGAATATGATACAGAGAAAACCAAAAAACGAGCACTTGCTGCTTTCTCTTTCCACTGAGTTTAGTTTATGTGTAGATTGCTGTTTCAGGATTTTCTGGTCTTGCTTGACTGAGAATTGAAATCAATCACTTGGCTCAGTTTTAATCTTCCTGCTTGAAGTTTCGAGTTCTTGAGGGTGACCACTAGCATTAGATAGGTGAATTGAATGAATCAAGTTTTTATCATTTAACTGAGACTTATATTAATAATGTCATTCATTTCAGTGAATGCTAGTCCAGATTGCCTTATCCTGGAACATGACTGTTACGACCTGCCCCTGGAGGCAAAGGGGACTGAGGTTCTTATTAATAGATTCCCTTGGGGTGGATTAGAGTGAAATGACACTGGATGACCAGTGTTTGGTTATATATATATCTGTATATATGTATGTAGGGTTTATCTGGTTGCAATGGAAAGGAGGTATGTAGCCATTTTGGTTATTATTATCTATAGTAATATAACAGTATAAAAGCGTTTCAGACTTTGACTGAAATGCATTTGCTGATGTTGACTGCAGAGAAAAGGATCACGGAAGGCATTTTAGTACTATATTGCAAAAGGCATTTTAGGGGAATATTGCAATTACTACAAAACAGAGGAATTCACATGCAGAAAGGCACTGAAGTATTGGTTATGTATGCAGCAATGAATATCAGACTTTCTCTACTGGAGCAGCAGAAACAGGAAAAGATACACAACGAAAGTATAACTGAAATGAAGATAACAAAATTTCCAAAGATGTTGCAGGATGTAAGAGGCAAAATATTATTAAACCTACTACCTACAACTTATTCCTGAACATAAATGGTAGGAAGACACATCATTGGGACTTTGGAACATCTCTAATCTTCACTTGGACAGCAATTAATATATTTGCCTGTAAATATGCGAAGTCCAGTGAACTGGCAGGGCAGTCTTGCTGACAATTTTCCTTCAGCCAGAGAAGAACTGTGTATGTGCTCTTATGTGCACTGTGGGGGAAACTGAATTAATCATGACATAGTCACATCTGCAAAGAGGAAATTTGCCTTTCGTAAAATAAACTGAGACACAGGCACACTGCATGCATAACAAACAAGTAAAGGTGGGACATAATCTAATAAGTTTCTAATTAATTGTTTCAGATGATGTACAACTTGAAAAATTAACACTTAAGTGGTGAGCTATCTTTCTCTGTCCCATCATTGCTTTGGTGGTATGATGCATATTTCTGAAGGAAATGAAGATAAGATTAAATAGCACACAGGTTTTCAGCTTCCATTCTGAACATCATGCACTTTTCTGGACATAATACAGATGAGAATATGGATCTTCTGCAAGCTTTAGAAAAAATGTTTTTAAGTGGTTTTCATCTTGATAGCTTTAAGGTAGGTTTCCTATATCAAGATGAAGATTTCTGAAGATTAAATATTTGACTTATGGCCCAATTTCAAGATACAGAGATTACTGTAAATTATTGTGGTGCAAGAAGAGGAATGACATTGATCATCTGTTGTTCAATTTAGTTTTAATTTTTCTGATGGATGAATGCTGAAAACATCCCTAGTTCATTTTTTTTTTTGTGTCAGCATTCTGGTAAAATGCTGATCTGAGTTTCTCTAGTACCTACTGATTCGGATAAGATTGCGGTTGGATGCCCCAAAGTGATATCTGTATTTATATTTCAATTATATGCAGGGGAGGAAGAGAATCCAAGATCTGTATTTTCCATAGTTGGCAAAACACAGATTATTTTAAAAACACCTGGTTTGAACAGAGTTTCTTCTTGAACTGGCTGTGTATGAGCAGGAGTAGTTTTGTTCCCAGATCACGGGGACGATGCAGCATAGCATGTTTAGAGTGTGTTGAAGCCTGTTTGACTACTTGAAAAGGGTCTGTGGTTATACCTGATCCTGCAGCACTGCCAAGACTAAATGAACCACAGATCTTTCCAAGGTCAAGTCTTCCAGCTGTCTTTCAGAATACCTATGACCTGTCTACCTAGGAAAGAACAGACTGAAATAGAAGGCCTGCTTCAACCTGCAAGGAACATGTTTGTTCCTGCCAGAGTTTTGTTTCTGGGAAGCAAAATGCCAGCAGAACATCACTTCCTGTCTCCTTGAGTGTAACTTCTCCTTAGCTGCCCCAAAAGTCAAAGTTCTTAAGAGACAGAGTGTTTATAAACTTTTATTTTCCCCACATATTCTATTGTACATACAAAGGAGAAATAAAACATGTATTTGTTTTGCTTTTATTCACTGGCTTAGGAAAGTGGGAAGTCTAATGTATCTAAGAACCCATTTTTCATGAAGCATTTTCTTTATTTTTGATCAGCATGAGTGGCAAGCTTCTCACTCAATCTGCATTTTGTGCAGTATTTTACTCACCTGTAGATACCCAATTTCAATTTTGCTACAAGGCTTCTCTTTGTTTCTCATGTAACTAATCACATGAAATTCTTTTAAATTTTTCTCATATTAGTCCAAATTCAGTGCAGTGAGGGAAAAACAGTAGACGAGGAAACTTGGGAGATTCTGGACCCTCTGTCATTTCTGACTACACCATGATCTACTACTTACTGAACCAGCCAGTTCAGTCAGGGAGTAACACTTGCCAGAGTGGGTAGGGATTTCAAAATCTAGGCCATACTTCTTTGCAATTATTTTTCTTTATAATTTTATTTGGACTTGTTAGCTTCAAGATTACTCCCCTAGCAGAAAAGCAACTGGTATCATTATTATATAGTTCCATGGCTTGTCAATCATAGGTTGTTTTTCAATCCTATTATATTTTGCTTGTAATGAGACAATGCCAATGTTTTATCTTAGATATACTAGAAATTATAATGGATAAAGAAAATGGAGCCAATCTGTTTAATGGGGATGAGAAGTTATTTTCTTCCTAGTTTCTTATTACTCTACTGCTTAATTCCTGGCATCATTGCATTAATGTTAAGCACTGGTCCCCAGCACCAAGTGGCAATTTATCATCTATCTTGGCAGGCTTCCTGCTTCATCCTGCACCTGCCTCCTTGAAAGAAAACAAGACATCAGATACTTATTCAAATAATGCAGTAGCTGATCAGCAGAGTATCTACACAATGGTAAGTTATCCATGATAAAAGGACAACTTTTTCATGCATTATATGTGACATATGTGTCCTTTCTCTTAAGATTTATGACATTCATGACGGTAACTATTGTTACTATAATCAAATCTTTTACAGCCTAGCTCAAAGGTTCAACTTATTGTCGATAGATTTCTATATGAGTCAATCATGCAATTTCATAAATGCTTTGAAACACCTGCACTCTCCTTGGAAGTGCAGAAATAGCAGTATCATGATCTCATCTTTCAAGTCATGAAACTGTTATGTCTTAGTAATTCCCTATTGGCAAACAAAGTGGGAGAAGAGTCAAAACTATATGTTTATTTGCATTTGTTCCGTATGATATGTACATCTGTTACATATATACGTGAATGTATATACGTATTTGCACCCACATATATAAATGTGGGTGTGTATATACATAAACTTTCTGAAGAATAGATTATAGCCTTAACACACAAATAAAGAAGATATCAAAGGAAAGCTGTATCTATGAGTCAGAATGTGAAGAGAATGGCATGAACTATTCATAAAAAGGATACATAAAATCTTATTCACAAATATGAAAGGAAAGGTCATGTGTTTTATCAGGAATTTGCATTTTACAAGCCTCACTGGAAACAAAATGCATAACTGTTGGAACGCAGGATGTCATGTTCCTGCTGGCATGGAAAGCGGGTCCTTTGCCTAAGGCATTAATTAGCCTGAGGTGTGGAAACCCGTTCTCTGTGGTGCCACTAATCCCCTGGGACTGTCTTCTGGCTTCTCTGAGCCTCACCTTCCATCTGTTAAATGGTTAAACGTAGCCCTTCCCTCTGCATTGTCTGCATGTGTACTTATGAAGGTCACACGCAGGCACCAGTTAGCTCCTCATATTGGGCCCAGAGCATTTAAAATATTAGAACAATGCAGCTGCATATGGCAGYGTGGTGATTGATAAAGCCAACTTGTGTTCCATTAAGGAATACTGTATTATCTATGATTGTTAAGAATCGTTATTAACAACCCATTGTGGTAGGAGCTGTAACTAAGGATAATTCTTTCTTGAGAGCTCTCAATTTAATGAGAGAAACAAAGAGGAGGTAGAAACACCCGGTGAAAATGGAGGGATTAAAGAAAAGTGACAAGAGTATGCGGATAGGTAGACAAGTGGTGCAGGTGAAGAGGTACCGTGTAGAAGTACCTTGTACAGTGAAGATTCACCATGCAGAGCTGCTCAAATCAATAAAAGACAAAATGCTTCCTCCAGGTGCCCATCTCAAAGCAGGAGCTTGAATTTAGGAATTCCTATGCCAGGCAAATGCCCTGGGGTGGGGAAGTGGCCCATCTCCCTCTTTCCTCTCAGAGCAGTTGCAGTCATACATAAAATTTTTGTATGTGGCCACAGAGAAAGACTACCATGGTGGCAACAAAGTACTTTAAGGTAAGTTGTTGATTTAAAGCTCATGTTATGAAGGATTTTAGCCCAGAACCATCTGCAAGAGCCATTTGATCTAAGGGCTAAATCTGATCTCTGTCTCTGAAAGAGTTCTTCTTATTGATATTCTGATTAGGAATTTCCTCCTTTTTTTTTCAGAGGCTGATCTTCAGCTGAGGCCTTGTTTTATTTTCTGCCCCAAGGGAAGATTTTCTACTTGTCTGCAAAACTAATTCTATAGCTATCACATAAATGGGTTTCTAATTTGTCATGGAGTGTTGAGTGTTAGAAATATTTGCTACCTCCTGAAGACCCAGAGATCTGGTTCTGCCTTTATCCTCAGGGTTGTGAGAGAGTGCCTTTATATTTGGCAAGCTTCTTGGAAGATTWTTTTCCTGTTGTAGTGCTTGCAGTGGTGCAAACAGCAGTGCCAAAAAGCTGGTGGAGGGCTGTCTTGCTATTGCAGTATGAGAGCTCTGCTGGTATATTGAATACAAGCCTCTTTATTGCTACTCCATTCTGTTGAGGAAATTGGTTTTAATTCTTTCAGGCTGGAATTTTGCTACATTTATGTGACCTTGATGTTTGACAGAGGCTGCTCTTCCTCCCAAGAGAACAGAAAAGAAGGAGAAAAACAAAGCATGCTAATCACAGTTACAGTGCTCTTAACCTCTGAAACTATCCTTTAAAAAGAGCCAGGGCCAAGTATTGTGGACTCGTAGAAGCTGGCAGACATCACCAATATAATACTTCGACAGAACCACCAAAGTTCAAGTGTCTCCTGGGTGGTAGTGGTTAGGGGTTTTTTAATATACTCGTGTTCTTGCCATAGTGCTGGTGCAGCTCAGTAACAAGGGGCAGGTTTGGTAGCAAACACTTCCTGCAGCATATCATCTCCCCCAAATACTTTGCTCCTCACAGTGTGACCTAGGTCTGTGCTGCTCTTGCTCAGCATTTCACAGCTGGGGCTGGCCTAGGGAATTCTGGCTGCTGGACCTCAGAATCAAGAAGAAAAWTCTACTGGAAATGCTCATTAATCTTTTTTATTTTTAATCGTACTGTACATGTGGCTATTTGATTTCTCAAGTTTCTTTACGTGTTTGGATACCCTAATATTACTAATGAGTCCTTGTGTGCAACTGCTTAGTAAATACCAACCTTAATGCTTGTGACTTAGAAGCTTTGTGCAGTAGCCACAAAGGCAGAATAAATGCATAAGGCTTTGTGTATCTGGTTGCTTGGGCAAGTTGCCTTACTTAGCAAATGCAAAGATATTAAATTTCTATTCAGATGATTAAAAAAGAGCTTCTTCATGTTTTACCGCATGACTTGCTCTGTTTACGCTGCATTAGGTGTTTACTATAGCGGTAGAAAATGGCACCTTCTCTATCTTCCTCTCTTCTTTGTAACAGATGTTTCTTCAGAAGGACTTGCTGTTCACCTGTGTCTCCAACAGCATCTAACAATATTTCATTAAGAAAAAAAAAGGTGATACGTATGCTTGCCTTTATTTTGTTAAGTTTTGATTTCAAAAGGTAACAGCTAGTGTCGGGTTTCTCAAACTGCTCCTTCTGTTTCTTGTTTTCAATTGAAACAGTGTGCTGTGTCAGCAAAACCCTCAGCTCACTGCCACATTCTCTTTTGTGTGGCAGTCGTTTGACACATGAAACTGGCAGCTGCTCTTAAAGGACCCTGCAAATTCACTGTATTAAAGATACAAAACATGGAGGGTTCTTTTTCATGACGGTGGGAAGCTTTCTTAACTACATTTAATTCAGGGGTAAACCTTTACTGCCATAATTAAAAATAGGAATGAAATAAGAGAGTGTGTTACATGCAACAGGATTGCTAACACTGAAAAGATGGGATGAGATGGGATCGGAATAGCCCGTGGAGGGGTTATAGCCTCAGTTCTTCCAACAATTATGCTGACACCTGAGCTGTAGTTGTGTGCGCTTCTTGGCTATAAGCAACAGTGTTCTCTGCCTGCTGTCACTGCAGATATTTATGTTGTGTTCAGCTCATCCACATGATTGTCACCAGTGGGAGAGCCTTTGGGAAGAGTGTGATGATGCTGGAAACAGCCTTGCGTCTCATGGGGTCCTTCTGCTTTTCAGTGAAGTTGCGTGGCCTGTGGGCCTGCAGGGTCTATAAGCAGATGTAATCTGTGCAATGCGCTGAATCTGAAAGACTGAAATAGARCTTAGCAATCAGCCCTTGAAAAGTTATTCTGTTGGGTTTTTCCCCCCAAATGTAGTAAAAAAAATACCTTTGGAAAATGTAACTTTGAATGATTTAGGCAATTTTAGGGTGGGAATTGTATTTATCTGAGGAGAAAGACCCCAAAGGTGAGCCAGGCAGGGTCTTTCTATTGGGATGGGGTTTTTTAAGCATAAAATGCAGCTTTTTACACTTGAGTTGCTATGAGGAAAGCTCACCCTGGTTTAAGTCAGTGCTTGTTCAATCTGTGCTTCAACAGTCTGTGTAAGTGAGGTGAGACAGCGTGGCCAGAGGAGAGGAAGCAACCTGGACATCATTTTCCAGAAGAGAAAAGACAAACCCAGAGTACGAGTACCAGGGAGTCAAACTACCACCAAGAATTTATGGCTACCCATTCCCGTTGCAGAATCTTCCTACTGTAACAGCATTCACTCTTCTCCTCTGTGCTTAGAGCTGGACCGGACTAACACAGTGAGAAGAACTTCTACAGTCCAGAAGAAAAAGAGCTGCCAGATTTTCAAAACTTACTAAGGACTTGACCACTGCCAATCTGCTTTATCCTGCAGATTTGCAGGTTTCATTGCATTGGTGGGCAGTGGCCAGAGCTTCAAAGCAGCAGCTGTGTCATGTTGCCAGAAGCACAGATGTGTCCACTCACAGTGATAAATGCACTTCAATAAAGTGTCCTTCCTGAAATATTTCCTGATCAATGTGAAAGTTTTGATAAATATTACAGATTTTGAGTGAAAATGGGAGAATACAGAGAATTCATTATTATATTTTGCATTGTTTTTAGAAAGTGTTCCACGCCCCAGAATTAAAGCCTGAGGAGGACAAAAGCCTTGTGCCATATTTCTTCAGAAAATTTTAAAAATTTAAAGATCTATAATAAATTTTTTAAAATATGTATGAGCATTAGTTGGTCCCTATCCTACTGATCTTTTCCTGGAGAAGATATTCTGTTGTTTCAATTACTTTATGAGCTGGACCTATAATTTTGATAAATATTTACTGAACCAGTGTTTTATCAGAAACCAGAGAACTTAAGGGGTTTAGTTCCTCAGGCTCCCAGCAACCTCTCCTTTTAGCCTGTATGGAACATTCGTCTTTCATCAGGAGTGCATAAAGTAGTTTGTTAATTTGTAGCAGGAGATTTTTGTCAAACTTAGGTATTTAATTTGACTCTGTCATASGTATGATGCCAACCACACAACATTCAATTAGAAAATGCCTGCCCAAGGTCTGTTTCATGAGTGGAGCTTGCAAGTGTGGCAGGAAAGATTGGATATTAGGAAAAGGTTCTTCACACAGAGGGTGGTTTGGCACTGAAACAGGCTCCCCAGGGAAGTGGTCACAGCACCAAGCCTGACAGGATTCAAGAAGCATTTGAACAATGCTCTCGGACACATGGTGTGAGTCTTGGGGTGTCCTGTGCAGGGCCAGGAGTTGGACTCGATGATCCTTGTGGGTCCCTTCCAACTCAGGATATTCTATGATTCTAAGTACTGAGCAAAGCCAAGATGTTCTTGTAAAGGACTTTACATTTGAAGGGAAAGAGGAAAAATGAGCTCAGGCTGCCTCCTGAGATTCTAGCAAAGTTTGTCTCCTAGTAGTATGAGCAGCACCAACCCAAGGGCAGGGGGAGTATGTGTGTCTGGGCAGATGCCAAAGAACAACCTTCACACACTGGAAATGGAAAATACTTGGATTTAAGGCTACACTATCTTCCACACAAAGGTGCAAGTGTAGCCCAAGAAAAAACCCCATGAGATATTTCAGGTAGTGTCAACAGGCCCCATTAGCCTGCAAGGCACTGGATATCTGGAACAAGAAGAAACTGGGTTAAGATATAAAGAGGACCAGAACCTCTAAATCAGCAGAGCTCCATGGAACATATCAAGTGACTTGTTATCATTAAGCAGGAGAGTTTGTGAATTGGTCTATTGTGCATATCAGGTGAGGATCAGTGATGTGAGAGCAACATGTTTCATTGGGACTCTGAAAATAACTGCCTGCTCATTTTCCAGAAATATCTGAGATGATTCTGCCTTCCTATCTTGCAAATCAGTTTTTAAAGCTGAAGCAGTCCTGTAAAGGAACAATTCCATTGTGTGTTGGGATATAAAAGTTGAAAATTCTGGCTGGTTTTTCTGGTTGAGGATAGTGTAGTGATGTTTTCTTCTGTTTCTCACTGAGAGAATTGCAGAAGGAAGGAGCAATATGTAGGTTTGGCCTCATCCAGAAGCAAAGCAAATCAGCAGTTTTTCTTTTGTCTTCAGTGGTCTTTTATCTGGCCATTTGTACTTTTTGGTAAATGATATACAAATTAAAWGATTCATGCAAATGAACACACAATTAAAAGTTTAGATTGGCTTTGGTGCACTAATATCTGAAGCAACCAGGCAAATCACAAACCAGATATTCAATTGGAATAGGAACATATGAACAATTTTGAAATCTGAAAATATTTGTTGAAAGCATTTGTGATTAGATTTGAATAATTTATAAGTTGTGTACTTTCCCAGTCTGCGCACAGTTATCCAAGTAGAAATACAGGTGAAACTAATCAAATATATTACTATCTGCAGATTRTTCTTTCAGTAATTTTAAATGAGGCCAGGCACTGTTAAGTGCTTTTATTTAGGAATAGAAAAAAATGCAGGAGCCCTCCGGTGGTCAAAATACACCTCTCCAGCTAAGTCATATTCCCTTTAATGCTAAGCCATTTAGCTGATAAAACGTTTTATTCTAGTTAGTGTATTAATTGCAAACTATTTTAAAGATATTTTAAATTATCAACAATTCTGTCGTTCTGCAACCCAATTGTTTTGAAAATGTCCACATCAAAATCAAGAAAACCAATCAGCATCAAAACCAAATAAATTGAGCAAAGGTAGAAAAAGGGATTCCCTGATTTCCCAATGTTGTGTACAACATGTCCTACCTGAGCATGAAGGGAGTCTAACATAAGGACAAGAATCTCCAGGTTATGTTCTCCATGGGTCCCAGAGGAGCCAGGTCTCATCCATGCCTGGAGACCTCACATATTGCACAAAGCAAAAAACTGCTGATAACAGTATTTTGGCATATATTTGACACTGAATGACTGCTCCTGGGGCAGTGTGACTGTGAACTGGGGCTCTGATGCTTTTTTGGGAATAAGGACTGGTTTTAGTAAGTACTTAAGAATACATTTTTATACTTCTCCATTACTGAAGTGTTTTATAAGCCGTAAAGACAGAGAAAGAGAGGAAAAAAAAGATACCACAGAAAATTGTGTGTATCATGGCATAAAACAAGACTTAGTAAAAATTGTTTCCTACTCATGGTAACAGAATGTAGTTACAGCCAGCTTGKTTTCTGAATTCAGAGCTCCCAGAGGATTTATATCATCTTGTTGGGGTTAGTACTTCTGTTCTCACTGCAGCAGTCTGATACTTAACACATATGTAAGGTAACTCACTGGCACAGACATTGCAGCAGAACCTGTATAAAGCATTGTTTTGCTTAGGATTGGTGGGAAGAAGTGAAGAGGAAATGTTGCAGCTTGGTGTCTTTGCTCTCCTGCTCCTACATGTCAGTGAGTACAAGACTGTTCCTCAAGGTATGCTAATGCTGTCTCTTCTGCCACTGTGTGGGCATAAGTCAGCCCCAGTTTTGAAGTCCTCCTCCTTCCTTTCTGCCTTTGAACATGGCAGGTCAGCTTGATGACCATGCCCTGGGTTGGGCGCTCCTGGAGCTGAGTCCTGAAGTGCCCTTGCAGCCTGGCCCTCCTCTGCTGAGTGTTTCAGCATGCACAGACTGCTGGCTCAGGGATCATTCCTAGTGTAGGTGCTCACATGCCAGTCCATGGCTAGAGCACTCAGCACTTTGTGCAACTAAATCTTCAGTTTGAGTGTCCTTATGTGTAGGGCAGAGTGTCTCCATATCACAGCCTTACAACCATGAAGAGGCATGATAATGGGCACTGTGTGTCTGATTTATACAACTGAAATCAGCATAAAATATCTTGTTTTCTACATTAGGGTGGGACTTGAGTATCCTTCAGGACCACGAGATAATTGCAAGATGTACTGTGCTTCCAAAGGAAAATTGCTTTTATTTTTCAGTCTTCTGAAATAAAATCACTGAGTACCCTCAGAAATGCTTTACCTACTCCTGAAATGCATTGAAATGAGTGGTTGGGAATAAAAATATCAGAATCTGCTTCAGTTAAAGGTTGCTGCGRGCCCTACCAGTTACTGGGTAAGTAGGAAGCAGAAGCAGGTATGCAGTTAATTACAACATGTTAACTGCATACTGAAAAAGAGATAAATTTTGCAATTGTATGTGAAAAGAGAGAAACAGCTGGTTTTCTGCACTGCATTTTTTTCTCTACAAAACAAAAAGTAATTTTCATAGGATCCTGTAAGGGTCCGTCTGTGAGCTGTTCAAAGTATTTTAACACTGGACATACTCCCTTCAGCAAGTCTTGTACTATTCCACATAATATTGAGTTATTATAAATTCAAAGTCCTTTTCAATGTTAAATAGTTAATGGAAGTATGGAATTTTCTCTCTTTGAGAAGGTATTTGAATAAGTAAAATTAGATGTTTAGGTTTTGAAGAATCAGACGCAAAAAGACTGGCAACTGTGACATCACAGGCAGATAATGTCATGTCCTGAATTCACTGTTAAGGACATATATAGCAAAATAAGCACTATTTGAAGACTTGGTCTCTTGGTAATGATGCAGGAGTACCCACAAACAGAGCAGGTTTAGGACCAGGAGTCACAATACGTTGCTGSTTAATTAACATGGTGAAGGAGTAAGTGAAGCAGGGACAGTTCTGTGGTAGGATGGCTCTGTGCAGGGTCCATGGGGTGCTAAGCAGGTAGCTGTGAGGATCACCTTCTCCTCAGGCCCCATCAAGCCTTTCCATTCCTGTTGAGTCTTACAGTTTCTTCTAAAGTGGTGAAGCAGTTCCTACCCCTCAAGTGCAGTGAAAGACGCTGAAAATTGTGTAGAGATCCACTAGTGAAATAATTTTGCATCTGTTCAGCTGCTCTTCAACATTTATGCCTTAGTCAAGTGAATATCTCGTATGSGCTTTTCCTATCCCTGGTATCCCCTACTGCACCCAAACTCGTAGAGCTGTGTTGTTGTCCCCCTGCACGCAGCAGTGCTGAGAGCCCCCAGTACCACCCAGCTTTGCTCCAGCCCACAGCCAGCCCCAGGCTCCAGAGTGAGTTACACCTGTGATGCTGTGATGGGTAATACAGGAGAGGAAACAAAGGAAAGTGGCAACTTTTGCCTGTAGCTCACATCTCTAGAATGTCACTGAAAAGAACATTCAGTAACCAACTGTCAGTGCTATGGTCAGAAGCAGTCTTCACCCTCTCTCGCAGAGTTGTCAGCACTGAACTTTTTCTCTTCATCATCATACTGAACTACACTTTGAAGTTCTCTGTTAAAGAGTCCTCAAATTATCTTTGTTAATTGCTTAATGTTTTCCTTTTGTTTTCCTGAGGTTTTGGATTAGATCACAAAAAGAACATTTAGCTATATAGCAGAATAATATATTGTTGTAGGGATGGGGGCAGAAATAACAGCATGACAGTTTCCACTGTATGGTATCATGTATTTCTGTCTGTGACCCGGTTCAAATTACTCTTTTTAAAAATGACTGCTTAGCAGGGGCTGTCGAGGTGGGAAATGTGATCCTGTTTGTCACAGGGTCTGTCAATGTGTGAATGGAACTGCTGAACTGATTTACAGTGTTTTAGCACAGCTACTCCTGGACATGTGATGCTAGAGTTACAGAACAATTAGAGTGCAGACATCAGTGGTATTTTATTTATGAAAGGTCTGTTCATGTTCTGTAATTAGGCCAATCTAACCACAATAATTTATGAGCTGCAGTTGGCAAAAAATTGCCTCAAAAAGTTAATTACAGTGGACAGTGACCAAGGAAACTCTGATCTGTAAATGTTTTGCAGCTAAACCAGCGTTACTTATGTAGATGCTTGCATTAAGAACATTTTATATCCTCCCTGTTTCTTGCATAGGACATGTTCAGAGAGCTCATATAGAGGAGATGTTGCTCTTCAGATATCTTGGAGGTCTTAACCTCGAAATAGGCTTAAAGCCTCACTTAAGATTATTAAATTAGCCCTTTTTCTTTTCGTTTGCCATGGAGCAAGGGGGTGTACATGTACCTCCAGCAAACAGGCCACTTAGGTTATCTCAGTCTTTACAGACAATGTCTTTATACCTTCTTCCTGATTCTTTGGGAAGTTTTGCCTGTCTGAAGACCAAGCAGTCAACTGCAACCTGAACATCAGCTCTTTTAAGATGCCCCAGCAGCACAACAAAATGCAGTTATTATTTGTTCCTCTGAGATCCCTTGAGAGTTCTCACATTCGTAAGTACAGCATTTTCAGTTCCCTGCATTTTTACCTGCATAAAGTGACTTGAAGGTACAGCTTATTTTGCAGATGGTGGTACTTGCAGCTGTTTAGCAATATGGTGTTTAATTTTTTTTAGACTTCTCAGAGTCACCAAGTAATCATAGGTATCTGTCCTCAGTGTCTTGTACTGTGGGGACGTAAACACCCTTTCTCTCAGTCTCAGTTTTTTAAAGGCTAAAGAATTTTTTTTTAGGAGCCAAGACCCCTAAGTGTAGTATTTTCGTTGCCTCTGGCAGCAGCAGGGCAAAATACACTGAAAGCTGACCAAACTGGGGGAAGAGAACTATTGGAAAGGAGGTGACTGAAGTGATGCAGCCTGCAAGCTTGTATTCCAGTGTGAGGGACATCATCCTCATATGCTTGTTTCAGGTCTGAACCCAAATTTAAGAGGTAACTTGTGGTTTGTCTAACCAGCTACGTCCTCACAGCCAGACTCTTGTGTCCCATGGCTCAGATTTGAGGGCTTTGTGGGAGGGAGAGGCAGACTGACTCCCACCAGTGGGAATAGAGGAACAGTGAGTCACATAAAAATTTGTGGCAAGTGATGGCAACCTGCTGGAGTAGCTTCTGAAATTAGCTTTCCACTGTGCTAAGGGAGTGGTCCTTACTGCAACTACTGGCAAACTGCCTTCAAATGGCTTGCACAGCCCTTTGCTTTGGCTGAGGAGGGAAGCGGTCCTGGAGCCAAGCAGGCAACATGTACTTAGTCCTTTCTCTTGGGTCTGCCTCCCCATGACTCACTGAGCTGAGGGTGGCAAACCTCTTGGGGCCTTAGACAGTCTGAGCTAAACTCACACTCATCACCTTCATTAGACAAACTCTTGCTGACATGCAAAAACTGACGAAGCATCCAGATGACAGTTCTTTTTTTGACATGGTTTCATTATTCTTTCTCAGGTATATACATATAAAAAAAGAGATTAAAAATAGGCCTCTTAAAAGGCCTTTTAAATGTTCGAAATTGTTTTGAAAAACCCCAGCTGTTCCACTGATCTTCAAATCTTCTAATGCTGTTATTGTCAAATGTTTCTTCAGATACCTTTGACTGCAATAATATGAAAAGTGAAGACCTTTATAGTAAAATGAAGGCTTGGTGACTTTAGCTGATAGACTTGTTAATACTTAGAAAATGATAAAAATCTCTTGGTCTTTGCTCAGTCTCATTTATTGTAACACTTTCTGACAGGTTTGCGTGGGACTGAATCCACACTGGAGAACTGAGACACTCACTTTGCTGCACGATTGCCTAAGACTCTGGATGGTACAGGTAAGCTGAGAATTGTTTCCTTAAGGACTTCTGAACTTTTATATATTGTGTTTACACTCTCATTAAAGTGCACCAGCCTGTATATCTAATAAGAAATGGTTCTGATTCCTTTGATAAACTGCTGATTTATCTTCTGGGTTCTAGTCCCCTTCCTTATCTGATCTCTGCTCATGCATGCTGTTGGGTTTTATTCATCTGTTCTCTCAGTTTGCCTTTATTACACATCTCACGGGTTGCTGAATGAAGGCTGGTCCCAAATAGCACTTGCTTTTGAAAGTGTGATTGCTCGATTTGGGGACCTTAAAGCTCTATGGCTTATAATCCAAAAACTGGGTTTTTCTTTTGTCCAATATTACACACATTTGTGTACATTCTTTCTCTGGCCTTAAGTATAGTGATATATTTACGCAGATAGTATACATCATAAATGCTATAATGGGCAAATTTGGATGACTCTTATAGGATACTGTACATGGATTTGTGTATTTGTGTGTATTTTTACAATTTCCAAATCACTCAAACATTTCTAAAAGTTCCCTGGTTATGAGTTTTATTTTTCTGTCAGTAAAAAGGAACATATGAATAGCTGCTGACATATGAAACTTCATATCACCACATTATCACCGTTGGTGGAAACTCTAAAATAATTAAAGATCTGAAATTAGAATCAACTGGAAACCTCACTAAGCTGTCAGTTATATCAGATACTGCCAACAACTTCTTGTACTAGCAGCGTTTTTCTGGGCAATTTTCCATAGAAGTTTGAATGCGAAGGGTTTTTACATGGTGATAGAAGGCAGGAGCAGTGGTGCAGAGGAAAGTAGTGATTTGATAATTCGAGTTGGGACTGTCACGTCCTTCATTAAGTAAATGTGGGAAGACAATGACAGTAGTTGTCAGAGACATGAAAAAAGAGGGGCCAGGTCTGGTGTTTCTGGTGGTGCTTGAAGGATGGGAAACAATGTCAGGTGAAAGAAAAACATGGTCAAGACTGGTAATGCCACTTTGAAATTGATGACAGAAACCTTGAGTTTGATATGGAAAGACAAGATGGGGCAAAAGGGTAAAAAGATGGTCTTTTTTGCTCTGGGCATCATATGAAAACTTCCAGGCCCTGGCCTTGTTAATCTATAAAGTGCTGTAAGTAGGTGCAATTTCAGCATCAAGGGACTTCAAACAAAATTTCTCTCCTTTTCTGCCCATTTTTATTTTTTTATGGCCTATTATGTGCAAATCACGGTAATACACACTCCATTGCACATAGGCTGGGCAGATGCAATGCTGGTTTGAGAAAGCTTACATGAGTCTAGAGATGTCTTTTTGCTTTAAGAGATCTGATCCTTGTACATCCTTTGGAAACTAGTCCACTGTTCAATAATTCCGCTCTTTAATTTGCGTGATTGTTGAGCAACTTTATATCATTTTTCTACCRAATACATTTCCACAACTGCCAATCTGTATGAACTGTTTCTGAATCCAGTGCAACTGCTGTGCAAATGGGAGCAGAATTCAGACTCTTAGGCAAGTATCTGAAGCTTAATTTTTATCCTGATCTGATGAAGGTGACTGTGAATCTGATTGTAATAATACTGAATTACTAGACTTGTACCTCTGAAAACAGTTAACAATGCAGGTCCACGGTCACTGTCTCCTATTGTATCCCAGTTTTTTATGCTGAGACTGACAATGCAATTGTAAGACTATGTGGGTATAGTTTTTGTTGTGATTAAACAAACTCTTGCTGGATCTTTTTGACATTCAGCTGTTGCTGAAGATGTTAAAGCAAAAGTAAATGTACTAATCATTGGTAACAAAGCAGCCTAATCCACACTGACCTACAATTTGTTTAGGATCCTTTGGAGCAACAAAGAGATTAAAGTATATAAAAAAAGAAGAGGTAAATAGTGGGTCAGAGATTAGAAGTGAAAAAGGAAAAGGCTGGCTTCCCCCAGACCACACACTGATAGTGGACTTTTGGTCACTGATTGTTAGAAAATGTTTCATGTTTCACTTTCCCCCAGAACCTTAGAAACAGAAGGTTTGATTGGCACTTGTCATGACTGATAGAGAGACGAAGATGCTTTGGTAAAAAGGAGAGGGAGGCAGCCGTGTCAAAAGCAGAAGTAGTCAAAGGATGATTCTTCCTTTCTGTGGTTTTGTCTCTTTCTAAATTATTCAAATCTGGGTGGCATCTTAGGATAACTGGCATTTTGACACAGCTTAAAGGATTGTCTCACTAACTCTATTGAACTAAGGCTGCCATCCTTTTTAAGAAAAATTATAAAGAGGCAGATCTTCTATAATCTGATATGTATACAAACCAGAGGCAGCTTGATGCAGGCRTCTTAAATATTTTGGAAGGGGGGTAGCAATTTTATCCATTTTGTGACTGATTGTCTTCTGCATCCATCTGAAAGAATGCTACTTATTGGTTTTAAAAAAAGCCTTTATTTGATTTTCTTTAGAATATCCATAGTTGTTTGGAATGCATCTGGTGGTTGCAAATTCAAGTCAGGCCAGCTGGATCAGAATCAACAAACGTAGGGAATTTTCTCAGTCGAAAGAAGGTACCTCACCAACAGGGAATCTCCTCTATTGAAGGTCATCCTGATTATGGATTTTTCTTTTAGGAGCAATTTTCTTTCTTTCTTTTCAGAAAGGGACCGTGTCCCCTCTTAGTGCTTTGTCTGAACCATGCTGGCTGGTGTAAATGGGCTCCCCAGGGTTAGGAGCTCCTCTGTCTTTCTAAGCTGCCATTTTATGCTTTGGTGTCCTCTCCACTTATCCATAACCAGAGCCAAATCCTGCTCACTTTATTCACGGGAATCACCCACTGAAATAAATAATTGCATAAATTTTGGATTAGAAGGATTAGATGTCCAGTGGTATTCTGTGCTTAACTTCTTAAAATCATTTAGCAAAGCCCATGATTCCCACACTGGTACAGCCATTGCAGTTGGCTGTAGTTAGAAGGAAAAATATCATCTTAGTCCCTGTATTGATGTATTTGCTTTGAGCTCCTAGCACGCCAGCTACCAGCCTTCATTGTTTGACTCAGTTTTTTAATTGCTAGTGAAGAAAATCTTTGGTTTTCTGAAAGGAACAGCTACACTGGGCTGATTCCATGCACGTAGGGTGCCCAGAGGGTTTCAGAGGTCCTTCATCCCCACCCAACAATGCTCACCAAGCTAAAGGCTTCCTAGTGGACAGTTTAAAGTGCTAATTGAAACTAAGTGGATAAACACAACTTTCAATGATATAGGACTGAACTCTAGYCAGATTTGTCTAATGTTTTTTTTCTAGCAGGCAGTTTAGCTTCTAAGATGAATTTTCTATACTTTTATGAACACGGCATGCRCATGCATTTTTCCGATAACACACACCAAGATAATTGTACAAAATTTCTGAGGAGACAGCTGAAATGAGAGTACTCACAATACTTGTAATGTGAGGTAGGCAACTTTTTTACTTGACAAAAGTATGAACACTCAGCACTTYGAACTATTAACATCTTGTTTTTTTTGACTGTTAACCAGAGAAGGGCTGAAAGATATGCACCCCTAGTCTYTAATAATTTTTTTTCCTGATTTGAAACAATTCTGTATCTTTATGTATGATTTACCTTTTGTTATCTGGTGGTATAAGAACCACTTGAAGATTCACATGAAGAGAAAGATAGTTTTTTGTWACGGGCAGGACTTCTGAACTCTGCAGAAGGCCTGCATGCGACCCTTCATGTGGACTTTTGTAGAATTCCCAACCTGGATTACAGGYTGGGAATCCCCAAGATGTGGATCAGTGATAGGAAGAGGAGGAAGAAGCAGCACAAGTCTTTCATTGTCCTGCATAGGGCCAGGAGTTGGACTTGATGATATTGATGGGTCCTTTCCAACTCATTATATTCTATGATTCATGTAAATTCATAACTCAAGGTCAGATCCCCCTTGCCAAGGTACTGAAAATATGACCATCTCCAGCTTCCAAGATGGTGAGTTTTTATCTTCAAGCTTGTACTTGGTTCCAGAGATCAAAGGAGAAAAGAGTAGTTGCACCATTAGAATCAAACTCCTGCCTGCACCATTTTCTATTCTGTTGCCGTAGTTCAGACATGATCATGATTATCAAATAACCCATAATCATCACGAATACATTTCTGAAGGTTATGTCCTCTTAAAGTGATAACTTTCATGATAGCAGAAGAGATAGGGGGCCTATTTTCAAAACTAAATAATACACTCAAAACCTGAACAAGCCTTCCTTTTACACAATTGAATCTATTTGTGTCTATAAAATAATTAGATTGTCATGTGCAATTGCCCAGAAGAAATTCAGWTTCTGCACCAGTGACATGCATGAGAGTTATAATTTTTTTGCATGTGCAGTTTAAGCTATTCTGCTGCATAATCCTGACCCAAGGCATTTTCAAATGCACTGTTTCATCTGATTAGAACTGAAAAGATTCTTGTTGATGTCACCATGTGATTGGCAAATATGACTTGCATCCTGTAATGTGCAAGTCTTCAGAGATTCTGTAATTAGGTCCCAGATTTAAATTAGACAGCAACAAATAAAGCAAAATGCTGAATGACCAGAATGTCCTTAACTGCAATTATTTGTCCAGATTGCTGAAAGCTGTGGCCTTAAAGAGCCAACTGTATGATCAGTATTTTCCCCAAACTGTGAAAGTAGATTCCTTTTATGGATCCATCACAGTAGTATGGAGCCATTAGATACATCATCCTACACTTGTCAGCCAGCCTTTCCTGTTCATGGGGACTGTAAAGCATATTAAGCAGACAATAATAATACCCTTCAGGATGATTAGGTTGTCACGTTTTCCAGTTGAATAATGTACTTTGCTCCTGAATCCCACAAGCAGCAGAGGGCTTCTTTGAAACCCAGGTCCTCTGTGCTCCACTTGCATAAGGCAGACAGTTTCTTTCTCCTCTGCCATCAGGTTTTCTTCTCCAATTCTTCCAGTGTGGTACCTATGAAAGTCAGCACAGATGCCAGTTCTTCAGACAGCCATGCTTCATCCCGCAGTGCCAGTTCCTGGAAAGAGGCTGAAATGTGCTGGCAAGCTGCAGAGTCACAACGCGGAGTGAAAAGGGAGTTGTTCAAACAACATCTAATGGACTTAATCCCTACTTCCTGCCCTTTCAGGATAACAACCAAGTTTCAAAGGCAGTGCAAACTAATATACAACTCCTAGGAACAGTTTGACAAAGTTAAAACATCCATCAGACTGAAACTGGTGGCAAATAAAAGTCTCTCAAGAGACCAGAAAGGTGAAAGACAAATTTCTTTTGTAAGCATTTCAATCTACCCAGTGACCTGGAGCCTGACCATGGCCAGGCATGAAAAACACAGCCTGCCCAGAGCAGTTCCTGGCCTCAGCAGCCCCATTTCCTTGCTGTTTATGCCAAGGCTTGGGTGGTTGTGGAGCTGTTTTGGTGCCTTTCAGGGAAAATTGCATCTAAGTCCTGTAGATGTTTAACTTAAGTAGGGACAAACTCACGTCCAACTGTGTTTCTTGCTTAGAGTCAATAGGTATTTCAGGGGTCAATCTCAGGTTTGTCATTCTTATGTTTACCTCTTCTGGTAGCTACTCCTTTTATTTGGTTGCGTCTGTACAAGAAAAGAAAGCCACAACTCAAACCCCACTGAGATGTGTTCTCTGTTGCTTCTCTGGAAACTCCCTTCCAAGGTGATGGGTGGATGGTACAGTATCACTGACTTGAGGCTTCCTCCTGCTCTGCCAGAAGTACCACGGCTGTGATGCAAAGTCATGATCTGCTTTAAATGGCTCAGTTTTGTACTTGCCCACTGTCAGCCGTGTTCATTGTGCCAGTGGTCCTCTTCTGGGCTGGGGCATCCTCCTCCTGGCTTGCTGCTGACAGCTCCTAACAACGTGAGTGGTGGCCCTGCAGCCACTTTTCCCATCCACACTTGCTGTCGGCAAGATTCACACCAAAAATGCCAACAAAGCAAATTATATGCTATAGTACAGTCATGCTATAATCATTTCCGTAGAAAATGTGCCTTTAATAAGTGCATTGCAAGAAATTCCCTTCTCTTTTGTGTTTAGCATAATGAACCTTCAGACAGCATTTTAAAGAAAACATGGCAGTCACTAAGCCCCTATTTCTGCGTTTATTTATCAAGCAATTTACAKTAAGTGGCAAGTATAATTAGCTTTTCGGGATAAACACTAAGCAAACTTGGAGTGTTCTAAAAACATAGTAGGTCACCCTGCAGTGGTTATCTTTTTTAATATTTTATTCAGAAAAGATGTCCCTGGWTGCCACAGGTTCTCCTGTCTTTCGTTGCTTAATGGCTGGTGTTCCTAGATAATTTCTGGGCCTTGTCCGTGGGCAAGTGGCTGCCTTCTGGAGTCGTTAAGAAGTCTTATCTAGCAAAGGATTTAGTGGTGTGCTGCTAGACAGCTGGCAAAATTAGCACTTTCTAAAAGTCTAATCAAAGCAAAGCAACTGGCCTTAACTCATTCAGATCAGGAGGAGGATTAAGGAGGTGGAGCCCACAGCAGAGGTGCGAATACCAAGGGAGGGCTTGACGCTGGTGTTYTCAGGTGTGTGTGGATAGCACAGTGCAGCTCTAAGGCCCAGTAAGCTGGTGATCCTGGACCTCTGTGCCCGACCCTGCAAAGTAGACCTCAGATGTGGAGCTGGTGTCTGGGATCCTGGCAGAGTTCTGTCCCTGCTCAAGTTGTTACAGATAATTTTTATAATGCTGACTCCAGAACTGTCTCCTTGTGACTCCTATGTGCTGTTCTGAGCTTCTAGATGAGAGACAGAATATATCTATCCTCTCACCCCTGGTAGAGCCCAGTCCTGGAAAACAGGGATGTCCCAGGGGCTGTTAGCTACTGCTTTGCTCTGGCAGTGATGCTGGTTGGAACTGTGTGCCCTCTCTGGTACAGCAAAAGCACAAATTCCTCAGTTTTGGAGGCTTGTGAGGAGATGCTGGCAGCTCCTTTCACCAGAATAATAGCAAGAGGAAGCAAGAGAGARAAACTGTGTTTATGCATCAGGCCTTTCCTCTTTCACACCTCCACAGTGAACAGTTGGATGTTGCTTATTTTTGGAGCAAACGAAATTCAGTAAACGCCATCTGCTTCTGATGAAATGAGCAACACTCACTAAAACAGATATGACAATATGCTTTAAAATACCTCTAAAAGAACAACAGGCCCCATAAAAATATAACAAAGGCTGAGGTTTTGTTCAGTGCCAAAAGTGTTGATAGAAAAAAATGTTTCGTTAAGTCTAAAATAGAATCGTACCTAACAGAATCCTAAAATAAACCAGAAAAGTTACTTTCTTTTATTTTTCTGCATGAAGACCAAGTCAGAAATTTAGCAACTGCTTATGAATCTGTTTCCATCATGAGGCGTCTGGTATACCATATAGAATTTACAGCTGTTGGAGTGCATCTTCCCTTCTCTGGTGTCATGAGCCTGTGTTTGCCTTACACAGGACTGAAAGCAGTTCAATCTGATGGGCAAATTCCAAGTTGTCCTCTCAGATGTTGTCACTTGTTCAGCTTTGTCTTCTGGAAATTGTGAAAGTCAGTGAATGCCCAGTCCTAATCCTTGCCCCAGTGGAAAAAAAAAAATCACTAAATGAAGACCCTTGGAGCAGCTTCCTAACTTCATGCTGGGAGGGTGCTTTGATGCTGCTTTGCTTTTCAGAGCATGTCTGATATAATYATCACTCAGTGTCACAAAGAGAGACTCTTCAACAATTATGTAGTTATGAGAATTTCTCTGCTGGCTGTGGCACGGCTTTTCTCTGCTCCCCTCTTAAGTGGACCATGAAGAGGGACTTGGACAGTTTTTCTGTGGTACTGACATCAAGATCACATTAAGGCTATGTGGACACTGAGGTCTGCCTCTGTGAGTATGTCGTCACTGGAATATGCCTCAGACTACTCCAGACCTCCATCCCTGTTGGACCAGGTAACTGGTGCTCATGCAGGTTCTGATTTTGGAAGACCATAATAATTTGTAATGCCATCTATAGATATTGTACCTCATCGTATGGAGAAAAGGTCATGTGCCTCGTTTTGGGAACAGGAGGCAACCCAGGCCATGGACTCCTACATATCCCAGCATAGGGGCTAACAAAAGCAGGATTGTGTTCATGGAAAACCGCACAACCTGTGGAGCAGTACRGATGAATGTGACCTGGCCATGGTGTAGGTGTTTTAGCCAGCTTGGGCAGTTCCAGACAGAAGCAATGCTTGCTGAGAAGGTGTGCTGAATAATGCCATCAGGGAAAGATACCATCCTTGTATCCCTGCCTTCCGTACTGTCAGGGTACTGACAGGACATTTAGGGGTAGTGTTTGAGCCTGTTGGGTACATGTAGCTAAACTATCCTGATTACTCCGGATCAGCAGCAAAGCTGCTTAATAGCATATCATCCTTCTGATCAAGTGGCTCTCTGTGGTCTTTAGTGACGAGTTTTTCTTCTGCATTATTGACAAAGATTTTAAATAGGAGTGGGCCGAGATACAGCTCAATAAATGTTCCTCATTTATAATGACATTTTTAGACCTGTCAGCCAGTTTTTAACCTGCTGAATAGGCAGCATGATAGTTTGGTGTTATTCCGGTGTCTTAATCAAAGTTTCATGTGATACCAAGTGAAATACACAGTAGAAGTCCGAAGTCTATTACCTATATCAACAAAACCAGTAATCTTATCCAGAAAACAAATCAAGTTAGTTTGACAAGATCTATTTTCATAAACTCGTGTTGACTGGCATTAATTATATTTCCCTCCTTCCATTCTTTATTAATCAAATCCCTTATCAGCTGCTGCACTGTTTTGCCTGGGTTTGATGTCAAGCTGACAGGTCTATAATTACCTGGGTCGTGCCATTTACCCTTTTTAAACAGTGGCACAATATTAGCTTTCTTCCCAGCTCTGGCGCTTCCTCAGTGTTTGGGAAATGAGGAGCCAAAGAACAGCTACAGTTTCTGTTAAAACTCTTGGAAATAATTTTCCAGGTTGGTTGATGTCTAACTTTTGTGTTTGCTTTTTGAAACATCTATAAGCTGCTATTACAATGCAAGACATATCATGATCATCCTATGATTTTGTTTACATTAGTGAGCTCAGTATAGCGATTTGGTGGTTCTCTTAGTGACACCAAAGGGCTATATATTGAGTATGCCTGCATTTTTTTTTATTGCTATTATTGGCATTTATATCCCTTCTTCTTAGGATCAGTAGATTAATGTCATTGTTGGGATTTCTTTTGTTTCTGATCTAGTTTAAATCTTCCATTATGTTAATTTGCCTCAAAGCACTTTATGAGCTTCAGGTGAACAGAATTCCGAAGCTAGAATAGATTAGACTAGACTAGACTAGAGTACTTTGGGTTGGAAGGGACCTTAAATATAATTTAATTCCAACCGCTGTGCCATGGACAGGTATGTTGCCCACTAGATGAGGTTACTTGGAGCCCCATTCAACCTGGCCTTGAACACTTCCAGGCATGGGAAATCCCCACCTTTTCTGGGCAGCCTGTTCCAATGCCTCACCACCCTCCAAGTAAAGAAATTCATCCTAGCATTTAACCTAAATCTCCCCTCTTTTAGTTTAAAACCATTCCCCCTTGTCCTATCACTATTTGCCCATGCAAAAGGTTGCTCACAATTTGTTTTATAAGCTCCCTTGAAGAACTGAAAGTACTGAATATATCCACAATTTGACTAAGGAGCGCAGCCTCATGAAAGTCAGCCAGTTTCCCAGGGTCCTTCACAGCACACCTGGAGGTTGCTGCCATGCCTAATGCAATATTGTGTGATTCACACAGATGAGCCTGAGCAGCCAGGCCTTTGGAGGCTCAGCCCATGCTGGTTTCATTGTGCATCCTTTTCTGAGGGTGAAACAGTGGTAGTGGGGGGGTTGGTGGACTATACTGCTTCYGAACTGACCCAAGGACCAAGTTGTTTTTTCCATGCAGTCCCTGCAGGATACCCATTGGAAATTTATTCATGACCTTCAGAAAATAAAGGAAGGCATGGGTATGCAATAATGGGGTGGAGAAAATTCTGATGTCAAAAAGGGGRCWAAAGAATTATTTCCTTTTCTCAGCRATGTGGGTGGGAGAAAACACGGCATAAATCTCTGCTCACATGCCTCCCATTTTGTTGAGGAATATTTTGKTTTTGCTGCATTTAAATATTAAAGATGTCTTTTGGGGAACATGAGGAGAAGATAAAGCTTTTTTAGGGAGGTTCCTGCTGTAGATTGCCGTTTCATGCTAGACTGCAYAGGAGAAAGCAACCTGTGTCCATTAAAGAGTAGTGTGAGGGGTGGGCAGGGGGCTGGTATCAGGAAGGGGAGGCAAGTGCTCCGTGTGTAATCAGATAAAGCGAGCTGTTTGGCATTAGTCTGTTAGCTTTGTCCAGGCTCCCAGCATCTCCAACGGGCCGGAGCACACTCTTCATTTGTCACCCCAGCGCACCTTTTGTGTGAATAATTTCCCATTGGTATTACCCAGAGCTTGGAGTCGATAGCTGGACTAGCCTCTTTGCTTGTACTATTATTTCCAGCAAGCTTCATACATCTGCAGTAAATCCAGGAGGATTTGCAAGTGTGCTGAGGAAGTATGAGTGACAGAATGAGCTGATAAGGCCTGAGTCCCACAGAAACAAAAGGCTTCCCATTTTGTCCTGACAAGACAGGCGCTGCCTTGGAATTGATTTGATTTGATCAAGATTTTGCCAGCTGACCCCAAAAGTTCATGCAAGTGAAGAATTAAGCCCCCAAGCTCTCTCACGCTCACTAGTGAACCTTCACATCAGTGCCAGGGATGAGAGTATCTGTTCTGAGTTGAGTTGCCTGTTTGTTTTTATAAAGCAGGATCACTGAGGCTTTTCCTACTGACGCATTTTTGATGGTAAGAAACTGAAAAGTGTCTAATGACCTGCAGCTCTGTGGACAGAGCATCTCAAAAGAAACCTTAGTTGCAAAGCCAGGCATCAAGCTACAATGCTACTGAACTTTAATGCACTCTGAAAGGGTAAGACCTAATGAGGTAAAACATAATAACTTTCTGTAAATCCTTATTCTTGAACTTGTGCCTAATCAGAAAAGCATGAGACAGGAGTAGCATGAATCAGAATGCCTGCCTGATATTATAAGAGCCAGACATTTTCAAAAGTCAGCAGAAAATCTTTAGGAGGGTGTAAAAAGGTGCGGCTCGACTTCTACTTTGGCAAAAGCAAAGACAAAGTATGGAAGGGAAAGCATAACCAGACTTGACAGCTGGCTAGCAAAGGAAAAACTGGTGTTAAAAATTTAAACCTGTTCAAAAGAATGGGGTCTTGAGAGAAATGCATTTCCTCCTAACAGATGTCATTGTCTGAGTGCACAGTATGGTAGTGTGACAGTTTTGTTCAGGGCTACAGGTGCTGTGAAATAGATTGTCCTGCCCATCTATTGAGCCTGTGGGAGCGGTACATATAGACTTTCTTCAATTTCATCCCACTTTACTGAGAATCTTCTCTTACGTGGGCAATCTTTGTCAAAGTGGTTGCCCTTATATATTTATTGCCCAGGGAGGCTGAGTTTGATGATATACAGCTGAATTTTTCTCCTCTTAGCCTTTCCTATTACACAGCAAAGCTTTGGGAATGGCAGACTGGCTGGCTGTCCCTTGCTGCTACAATGCCATCCACACCCTTATTTGCAAAGAGTAGGTAACATTTGTGTAGCCTAGGGAGAGGTATCCAAAATATTAGGATTTCTATGTTTATATGTATGTGTGAGAGAGAGAAGAAAGCGAGAGAAGAGCAGAGAAACTAGTTTCAGATCAAAGTCTGAATCTTAAATTTATAAGGTGTATTTCTTTTTAAGGGAGAATAAAGTGAGTTATTTACAATGCCTCATGGATTCCACACCTGGGAGTTACAGGGCTGTCTGTTGGGGATGCCTGTAAAAGGAGGTGCCCTTTGGACCCCCTTAACCTAGAAAAAAGGTCTCCTGTTTCAAATGAAAGTCTTGCTGTGTGCCTCAATTTACTTTTACTTGTTTAACACAGGAGTACAAACTTTACAGACTCTTGAAGTTATTCTATGCCTTTATTTGCCAGTGGTGGTGTGTTAAATCTGYCTCTGGCCACAGTTCATGGCAAATATTGGAAGCCTGTAAAAGTGTTGGAAAGTCTCACTTAGAAAATATTTTTGGTTGAATGTATTGTCATATTTTTCTTGCAATAGGGTACATGAAAACGATTTATTTTGGATGAAAATGCCAACATGAAAATGTTAAGCCAGTTAAATGTAGATTTAAAAGGAATCCCCTTTCATTTATGAAATATTGATGGACTTTCCAAGGGGCTGATTTTTGGAAAGAGATGTGTGTGCCTGTCCATATATTCTTGACATTCAGTATTATTCTTTACACACAATCTTTACACAATATTATTCTGCCCCTTGGTTTCGTATGAAATGTTTGGTTCTGAAAAGCAAGTGTGTTATCTGCATGGGCAAATGCAGTGAATCGCATAGTGGTAACTCAGAATTATTGCTAGGAACCTGAAGGTTTGTGTTCTCAGCCCTGATGTTTTAATAGTCAAGTCCCAACATAAGTTAGTTTTTACTCCAGCAAAGCTTTTTCAGCTTCATGTAAGGGGTATACTAGTTTTAGAATTTAATTGAGCCCCAGTTATTCTTTCCCTTGTAGTTTCCTTTCTATCTGTCTCATAAACATCTATGATTGCCCAGTCAACAGCATTACTTAATTGGCTGAAGATCCTAATCCAGCTTTCCTGAAAGGAAAAGCATCCTAGACACAGTTGCCAATTATTCCATTATCTCTATTGACAGCCTAGTGTAGTTTGATGTCCTTCAAAGCTCTGACACAGATATCCCATGGGAGACCATTGTCTCTGGTTAAAGCACAGTGCTGAACAGTAGTGATTTTCTGTGTCTGCTACCACTGTGTTCAATGGCTTTGGAAATGTTACTTAATCTCTTGGTTTCCCTATCTGTAAAATGGGGAAAATGTACTATTCAGGGAAGGTTAAGAGGGTTAATCTTTTGATGTTCATAAAATGTCACAAGATCTTTATAGTTTTAAGAACAGACAACAAATGTGATAAAAAACTAAGTGGAAGTTATGAAGCTGGGTAGGAGCAGAGGTTGCTACTGATTTCACGATATAGTTACCTCAGTTTTTCTCTTGTTTTGAAATGTTTTTAAAAGCCAAAGTTAAGTGTCCAGTATAGTTGTCTTCTACCCTCCTTGTTGCATCATGACGTGGTCTTTCAGAATGCAGTACTGTAGTATTTTCCACAATTTCCTAGCCTTTAAGTACTTGACTTTTCAGTTTTAATATTCTTTTAATATGAGGAGCTTACAGCAAGTATGAGAGTTTTAGTTTACAAAAGCAAAGTAAGCCACCTTCCCCTCCTCAGGAACGAGGCGTGCTGCCAAAGCTGAYGTGGCCCATGAGCTCTGCACAGCCACAAGATCCCCATGCAAGTGTCCCCCATGCCTGTGTGCTCCCTTGGGTGTGTCTGAAATCCTTTTGTATTTCTCTGGCCTTTTCCTTCACCGCCCTGGTTCATACCCTCTTGCCAGGCCCTCTTCTCTGCAAACTTACAGCTGCTTTCATGGGACATGCCCTGTGCACTCTCTGAAGCACACAGGAGGAGTTCAGAAAGCAGATATCCAGGCATGGCTGTGTGCATGGAGTAAATGCTACAGGTGGTGCCCAGCTTGGGAACAAAGAACCAAGTCTAATTTTCCTGTTCCTTGCAGCAGTAATATATCTTATTTTTTTTTCTTAAGTGCCTTTTTGAGGTAGGATCTTAGATACTGAACTAGTACTGTTCTAGTACTAGCTACTTTTTTTTTCTTTTAAAGGATTAAATTTTAGTTTTTCAACTCTCTTTGAAATATTTTGTTAGAACTATTTCTGATTTCAATAAAAAGAGTCTTTTCAGTCCTCAGCCTTAGGCAAAAGTACATTGAGTACCTGTACCTAAGGAACTAACAGCCTTGCTACTGTGTCTCTGCAAGCTATAATACTTACATACTTTGGAGACTTGGGGTTATCTTGTGCAGTGCCAGGAGTTGGACTTGATGGTGCCTGTAGATCCCTTTCAACTCAGGATATTCTATGACTCTATGACTTCGCATTTGGAATAGGGTGACTAACCAGCCCAGCCTGAGGAATGCACCCTCTCTCTGTCCCGTAAATCTGGCCTGTTCATGATGCTGTTTCAGTACAGACATGCTCAGTATGGATTTATTTAGAGTTTGGCAGCTGGTTTTTCTTAGGCTTTCCTCCTCTGCAAACTGAATAGTTACAGAGTGAGGGCCTGAGCATGACTTTGGATGCAGTCTCTTCTGTCACCAGCTCTGGGCTCCCTGGTAAAGACAGGGAGAGGAGACAGAGCCTGACGATGGGAGGGCAGAAGAGTGTTCCTGGCTGTAAAGTGCTGAGCAACAGCAGGACAAATATGGCAGACCTAAACGTGGGTCTGCCTGAGCCCAAAGACCTCTAGCAGCCTTTTAGGGGTATATATTAAGAGAGGTACAATGCACATGGGGCCCAGTTTCCCCTGACCTCAGTCTCTGTGACTCCTACTGGGGGCACTGCAAGCAAGCTTATATTGAAAGCTATGGAGCTGTTTTTAAACGGTTCTTTACAGCAGAGAATAATTAATTAAACAGGTGGTTCCATGAGCGGTGCTACTAATGATGGCTGCTTTCCAGGATTTCTCTCTCGTGTGGATTTCCAGGCTGTAACAAAGGTTGAGCTCATGCTGAGGTCTTTCCCTCAATGAGGGAATTAATAGGGCCTCCCTCCCTCCCTCTACTCTGCTGCTTATTTTCATGAAACTTGTAGGTACTTAATTCCTGTCAACCCTCTATGCCTCTGTCTCACTTGGTCAAAATTGATCAACGATTTTGAAACTTCCTGGGGATGGGGGGAATAAACAAAGAGAGAGAAACAGATGCATGAGGAGCATGGCTGGAGAAAATCCGTTTCCTAAAGTCGAAATTATTGCCCAAGATTGGAATGGCAAACTACTCTTTGTCTGTGCCTTTGGCCATACTGGAAGAAAAGAATAAGTAAGAATAAATAAGAGAACATAAATGGTGCTGGTGAAGTTGTCCATACAGTTTTGGTGTCCATGTTTTAAAAGGTTGTCAACCTTTTTAGAGGGGACAAGAATCACTGAAAAAAATCCTTTAAGGAATGGTAAAAATGTCTGACAGAAATACTAACGGAGTTTCATTTAATTTCCTCTGAGCATGATCTTTACTACAGCATGTAAATAATTTTACAGGGAGGATACACTGGATATTAAAGGATTTTTAACCTTGCAAAAACTGATTTTGTTGAGATTTGACACAAGTTCAAGTGTCATGTAAGCCAAACAGTGGTYTTAGAATAATGTACCATACATCCATATGGGATTCTGCATATTCTGACAGCTTCAGATCAACACAGGACAGTCTTCCTGAAAATTGTGCTTTGGCTAGGTACGAATATTTGGACCAATTACACAGGAATGTATGACATCTTTTGGCCTTTGCCATTCACCAAAACACAGTACATGATTAAAGGGCCTAAACAGACCTTGAAAGTTGGTTAAATAAGAACTAAAGCTTGCTTTCCTGGYCCTCCATTTCTGGGAGAGAGACGACCCTCCGTCCTCCCCTTCCCAAAATTGTTACAGGGATATTTGGTTAACCACTCATTTGCAACATTATGAAATATTTGGTTAGAAGAAACATCGAGGTTTTACTGAGAGGGAAATGACAGACTGACTTTCTTTCGTGGTTTGCTGTTTTCCAGAATCACCAGAGGGCGCCAGTGCAGATCGTCCCAGAGGTGATGCTTCACACAGGCTTGGAACATCTACGTCTCCCAAGCCCACGACGGTGTGAAAACAGAAGAGGGCAACTTCAGAAAATTTTTGCGGTGAAAACAGGTATTAGGTCCTGGGGAGGTGCTCAATACTAAGCACAGTGCAAATCTTTTCCAGAATAGATGCCAATAGTGCATTGGTCGTCTTTGACTAAAACCTTAGATGCTGAGGGTAAGATAGACCTGTGCAAAGCCAGTTTGGCCAGAAATTAGTTTTCTCATTCATTTCAGTATCATAGCTCAGTTTGGAATTCTGAAGAATACCACGTGATAACAACAATCTTGGAGCATCTGTCAATTTGTGCTTGAAATAGAAACCTCTGCTGCTGTTTTGACATGGAAAGCCAAGATATTTTTGTTGTTTCTATCTGAAGTACATAGGATAAGAAATGGCATTTAGGCATCTTTGTTTGTCTTTTTGTACTATTTAGGACACGGCAATAAACAAACAATGAACATTCGCTCCCCAAAGGAACCTTTCTTGCACATGCCCCAAAACACAACCTGAAGACAAATGCATTCTTTTAAAAAGAAACTGGAGATTTATGTTACAAGCTTGTTTAGCTACCAGTCAGAATACCACATTGCCACAACACTGTGAATCATTCCTTTTTTCTTTACGGTAAAATAATGCTACTGATAGTGATGATGATGATGATGATGATGATAATTCAGATTTTTTTCTAGCACCCTTTTGAAAATTATTCTCTTTTCCAGTTCTCATTGCAAATGAACAGGAAATTGGAAGAGCTGAGTTCCAACACTTTTGCCCATCAGATCCTGAATTTGCTGGCAGTTTCCCTTGATCTGAAAATAGGGTTTCTTTCCTATGAACATGACGATGAGGATAGAAATAGCAGTCTAGGAACACACAGAAACACATTAGGAAGGAAGTAATAAGTGTTAGGAGGAGTTTAAAGGTGACATAGTTGGTACCATCTGCAGAACTCATGAGCTCAGCCTGTGTTTGTGGCATGACCTGACTTTTCCCTCCAATTTTCTCATCCCACTCCCAGCAGCTTTTCTTGCTGTGTTAAGTGTTAGGAAGCAAGGCTAGCTACATACAGCCCCATATCTCAAGGCCTTTGTCTTCTTGGATGATAAGCCTGGAAAAAAGCAAAAAAAACTTAAGGAGAGGGAATCCCACATGGTATATTTTAATGGTTTAGTGTGTCCTACTTGATCTCAGTAAGAGAGAGAAATAGGAAAAGGTGTGTTATTTCTGTGATATAGCTGCTTAATACTGAAAGAGGAAAGTTAGTGTTTGTAAACCTGTCTCTTCTGACTGGAGCAAGCCAAAGGAATTCCATTTCTGTTGGTATCTTTGGGAGTATCTATGGAGGATGCTGCTCTACAGAACTCAAGTCTGAAGAGGTTCTTTTCTTTAACATTTAAAACAAACAACAACAAGCCCTCGCCACACTCCCAGACTACTGCCTGACCAGGATGGAGCTCTTATGCTTTATACATGTTAAACATCTCCTATTGAGAGCTAACTTTGACTTTGTGCCCTGGGCCAGGTGAAAAGACTTTTCCAAATAAGAAAGAGAAAAAAAAAAAAGAAAACCCACAACAACAACAACAACAAAAACCAACAACAACCAAAAAAACCAAACCGAAAAAACCCCCACCAAAACAAAAGAAGAAAACCATAAATTGAAATTTCTACAAGAGGAGGTTTCTGTGGCCAGTGTTGATGTGCATTTTAAAAAAGTAGTTCTCTTTATGGCAATTTACAAAACTGCTTAAGGAAAAGTGGGCAAAAGAGTTCTTTTATGGGCTATTTTATCCTTTTTTTGTCTGCTCTTGCAGTCGACTTTTTGGCAAAATACTGCATCTTCAGCCAGGAGAAGTTGGCGAAGCACAAAAGGGCTTTTGAAGCAGTAAGTGTAAATTCAGACTTCTTTTCTTTTCCTTTCTTCCTTTTTTTTCCCTCTCCCTCTCCTCCTGTGTCTGTAGACAGCTAAGCAGAAATAATAAGCACCATTGCTTGCAGTACACGTCTCATGAATTACGCTGACATCAAATGTAACTTTAGAATGGAGGCACGCTTTATTCTTTTCGACGAACTGTTCCCCTATCCATTCTTTATTTACATGTCGTGAGCCTAAGCGCTGCACAGCCAGTCAGAACACACACACAAGAGGGGGGAGAAAAAAGGAGGCCATTAAACAAATTAAAAGGGATGGGGATGACTAATACAGTACTCTTGGAATCTGCAATTTGATTAGTCTGAGTTTAATACACAAAAGCAGCGCCGAAGCAGGAGGGGAGTCGAAGTGCTCTTTAATAACCTTCTACAATTAAATTATGGTGATGAATTTAACTATTCTGTGCTTCTAAAGGGGTCTTATTATCTGATTGACTCTGAAAGAAAGTCAGTATTTAACCAGGGTTCTTGAGTCCAGCTATTGGAAGTCATACAGTAGTTTTATGCATTAACAACTATTTTTTTTTGTTGTTGCGTGCCTCTTCCCATTTGAATTCATCTGTGATTTGAGAAAGATGGCTCTTAGGGTTATTCCCACTGCTTTTGATGGGGGTATATGCTGGCCCTTTTACTGTACTGCCCAGAGAGTTAAAATGAAAATTGCATGGTTGGATTTATCTCCTGTTCTGTATTTTTCCTTGTAATTTGTAATTTTCATTTATAATTTTAGACTACTTTCCTCTGCTGGTCTTCTCCATTGTCTAACAATGCATCATTCAAATGTAGACCCTGTGTAAAGCATGCTGGGATCTTGAAACAGACTTGTGCCATTAAATGGCAGGAATATCATTCCACAGTTTGTACTGACTTGTGGTTTTCCCTCTGTCCTTCCCCTTACATGCTTTTTCATATGCTGAAGGTGGAGTAAGATGCAGTATGTACAAAATATTAGTAGAGAAGAGAATTGAATGCATTCCTTAAAATAGTATATTTCTTCTCTTTTTTACTAGCAGTATAGCTCTTTCAGCTCTTTGATCTTTGACAGACAGAGAAAAAAAAGGGACAGAGACTTCATAATTAGCCTGATGGCAAAATCAGAGAGCTGATATTATTCAAAGTAGAGGGATGTGATGGAGGCAGAATCCAAATGTTCCAGCTTTTACTTTTGATGGCCAAAATGCTGGAGCTCCTTTGCAAATTTTGATCTGAATATTTGGAGAGGATCTAGGCTGAGGGGATGAAAAGAGAGAATTATGCAGAGTACTGACTATTCAGCTAGGGCCTTATTCTGATACTTATTTTCATGCTAAGTTGTATCTTTCTCTGCCAGTAGTTTCACTGAAAAAAAAGAAAAAGARAAAGATACTATTTCTGGTGCTAGAATGCTGTGCTATTTGAATGAGGGTGCTATATCCAGTGCTCATTTTGTTTGTGCCCCGAGTGCCCGAGCAGGGCTCGGTGCCTCTGCTCCATCCACCWCAGCAGCTGATGGCTCTGGAACGGCCCCTGGCACGGCTGAGGGGCAGCACTGCCCCACTGCCTGCACAACACCCACATGTGGGGCCGGGCTTGGGGGTCTTCATGCAGCCCTGGCACATCTGGCTCTGGTGAACGAGGCTGGAGTGGAATTTAGACCTCTGCTGCTGCSCAGAGGAGGGAAGGGGCTCTCACCCCGTGTTCCCCACAGTGTCCCCTGCTCCCTGGCAGGTGAGAAACAGTGCATCCAAAGGGCTGCTTGCCCTCCTTTCGTGGCATTTTGCAGTGCAGTTGCACAAAAATGTATGAGAACAAAGTGTAGTGGTGCCTAGCTGTGGGATAGCATGCCGTGGGTGGCAAAGGAGCAGCTCACGCAGCGGAGGAGTGCACGGCTTAAGCCTGCAGTGAGAAGTGCAGGCTACATCTCTGGCAGCTGAAGGTTGGGTGTCCTGAATGTCTTAGAGGGGGTTGRAAATTGCTGTAATTTATGTTAGCTGCCTTCACGAAATGTGAAAGCATCTGAAGGTGGTCAATACAGCAAAGAAGAGACAAAGTTGTATCTCTTCTTTCCTGACAGAACTGTCTGCACGCCCCGCGGAGAGAACATGGGTTCCTGTGCTCCTGGCAGGACAATTCCCTCCATCCCCTATGCCAAGGGAGTTTGTTCACCCTGAGAGCTCCCCTGGCCCATGCTGGACACTGGGTGTCTCAGCATGGTGAGTCTGTGTGCTCGGGTGCCCCCTCCTTGCTGCTGTTCTCGGCTCTTGAGCTGCTTAACTGTCTTGGSGCACGTTTCTGGATGCTGGTGGTCTCTACAGCTCTGTTAATATGGATGAAGCTGTGGACAGTTTATGTGCACTCAGAGGCTCTGCTCTTTATTTTTTGGGCATGTTTTTTACTCATGATGATCTATCTTTACCTCTGTGAAGGGTCAATTAAGAYCGAATTCTTGAGAACCAAGGGCACTGGAGCAAAATTATATTAGTGTTTTGATATTGCAGTTTATTGTTTTGTCTTAACAGTAAAACCCTTCTTCTTGCTTATTAAATCATGGCATCCTCATGAGCCAACGATGACAGGCAAACATGATGTCAGTTTCTAACAAGATGCCAGCCAGAGGTTTAAGAGAGCTGATTTTTATCAGAAGTTTTATACCACTTGAGTAGTAAAAAAACACATTGTGTGTAGCCTCCATGGCTCATGCATGGTGAAAAGGGCAGCACACTGCATGAAACCTAGGGATGCTGGGCTGAGGAGCGCTTCCTTTTAAGAAGATTGTGCTCCCAAATTAACTTGTTCCAATGCTAAGCATAGCAGAAACAGTGCTGCTGCTAAGCAGAACAATTGCTTTTCCTTTGTAGTCTGCCTGCTGGTTTGTTCAGGCCTGCTTTGTGCTCAGCCTTGGCTGGGTCTGGGACAGTGGATCAGTAACTGTGAAGCTCTGTGTTTAGATCCTAGCCAAATCAGTGACACACAAAATCAGGGCAGGCAGTGAATCCCCAATGTGCCAGGTTTAGGAAATCAGCACTCTGCATAGATGAGCCAATATCCTGTATTTATTTTGCTGTTTTCTGTACCCATTTCTCTTGCATCTGGGTATTTAATACGTATTTCCAACCAGCAACACATCAGCCTTAAATTAAATTCCCTGCTATGGATATCAAAAAMCAGGCCTTTCCTTCTCCATGCTGTTCCAGCTCTGCAGCAGTCACAAAGTACAAGACCACACTCCCCTCCAGCCCCCTCCCTCTTTCCTCCCTCCCTAAAAGCAATTTTAAACTGCTTGACTGAATGCAGTATTTGAATGAGGATTTCAAATATGGGCTCAGGCTTTCTCTTTAGCTCACTGTGAGAGAACAGTGCAGAGCAAAAGGTCTATTGCAGTGAGCATGCTGACTGTAATTAACTTCAGTATTCATCAGGTAAAGCACCAARGAATGAATCAGGCACACCTAAAATGAGCACGGTAGCACTAATATTAAAAAAAATTAAAGTGTTTAAAACAACGGTGAATTTACCAAAAAGATAGATCGAGACTTCTACCTTCTTCCCCTTAGCAAGTTGTGATGGAGTCACAATGCCAGGAATAGGCAGTGTAAAGAAAGAAGCAGGGAAACAAGGCACAAATGTTGTAGTGAACAGACAAGTGAGAAGAAAAAGCTTAGCTTCCTCAGGTATCCCCCCCTTCCCCTGTCTGCTGCCAGCCCTAGGGATATGCTGAGCATCGCTGTGTTCATTGCCCAAAGAAAAGCTCAGATCTGGCCCTTGCTCTCCCTGTCGTATAATCTGTTCTGTGAGCTGCTCAAACTCCATCTAAAAGCTGCCATTCCTGCTCCCTCTGCACTGATTAGCAGGCCTTTCAAGGTGCATGCTGCTTTGGTGGTAAAAAAATCTGTGTCTACTTTCCAAATGACATTTGTTTTCATGCTAATACTGCCAGCTTGTTTAGCTTGTTCCTTTTTCCGCCTGCTTACCTTGGAGATATTTAGTGAGGCAGTTGCGCTCCAGCTCAGCTGTGGTGTTGCCAGGCTGACCAAATCAGGCCCTGTCAGTCTCTCTTGTGCTCCTCTCATCACCCTGAACCTGCTCCAGGTTGACTATCTCCTCCAACAATCTCGGGGGAGTCAGGACTCAAGGGTGAGGGCAGGGCAGCGGGATGGGCAGGGCAGTGGGYGCAGTGGCAAGCCCCACAGCACTGAAGAGAGGATAGTAGGGCACATCCACTGGCAGTCACCAGGGTCAGATGCAGCCTAATGGCTGTAGACACATCCATAGCAATGAGGCAGGTCTGAGGTCAAGCCAAGAAGTCAGTCCACAGGTCAGGGTCAACAATGTTGCTCATGCGGGGTCCAAGGGCAAGTGTCAGAGCTTAAACACAGCTCCTGAGCCAACGGGTCGAGGCCCCAGTGAGGCTCCACACAGTCCAATCAGCCAGGTTAGCCAGAGGTGCCACGTCAGGGCTCACCCTGCAGCACAGCTCCAGGAGCAGGGGAGTGGCAGCAGAGCTCTTTGGGCTGATCAGAGAGGGCTCTGGCAGTCTGGAAGAGGGTAAGCAGACCTTCAGCCCTCAGCACAAATAAAGTCTTTCCACTGGTACTTTCTAGTGGTTCTCTACTGGAAATATCCTAYTCGACAGACCTTACATTACAGTTTCACATCTGCATCATATTTCTAGCTCATATTTCTCTCTTGCTTGGCCAGTCTCACAYGAATTTCCATCTCCTCTGTCACCTTCATTTATCACGTCCCTGTCAGAAAATCCTATTCTTAATAAAGAATTCTGTGCCTTCAGACATTCACCTGAACGTTGCCCCTCCAGTCCTCCACAACTTCCAATTCTATGAGACACTCCGATTCTCCTCGCTTTTAAACTTTTTCTAATTGAATGACTGCTTCTCTTGCTAGGTACTTGCTCACCTGAGCTAGTGCTTCTGGCCAGGAAGAGGAAAGGGACTACAAGATCCTTTTGTCCTGTGAATATTATTGAATTTGACAAATCTGTGACTCATTTTCACACAGATGCCTTCGTTTCCCTCCATTTCATTCCACGTCCTTCTTTTCTCTTGTTCCCTCAACCTATCCTTTTAAAGATGGAATAGTTATAATTGCAGGAGTCACTTTCAATTCAGAATATTGAGTCTGGAATTGCATTGAGATTCCAATTCATATAATTTGGGCTGTTTTTTTAAGGAAGTGTGCTGATTAGTGAGAGCTGTCTCTCTTAAATCATGGGGGTGTGGACAATTTTTTGGGTTGAGCTTTGCATAATGAAGGTGTTTTGGTCTTGCTGCAGAAATAGAAGACCTTTTGTAGGTCTCTAGAAYCATCACAAATGGATATAAGAAAACAAGCTTTCCTTTCAAGAAAACAAGTTTTGGATCATTACTAYGGATGATTTTCATCTGTCAGGTAGGAAGTTTTGAATCCAGTTCTGAAATTCTTTAGGTGTGAACATTTACTTCCATGTGTCTGATCCTTTGAAATCTTTGGGTGAGATGAAGTTGAGCGCAGAAATTTTTTCAGGGAAGGTGCTACTGTAGATCTGTTGAAACCTTCTGTTTATTGGGAGTTGTCTTGCAAGGATTTGTTGTTTATTTGTGTGTGTGTCTAAAAGGGAGAGAAGTTGAATACATAAAACTAAAACCAGCAATACACCAACACTTTACCCTCCCCTGCCCCCCAGCGCTACCAAACCATAACATGTTCACCAGACTTCTGGATTAGGAGGGTCCGCTTCAAGATATTTGAATGTTAGGAGCTGGCAACCTGATCCTGGTGGTTTCCTAAGTCCACTTTACTCTCTTTCCATGATCTCTGGCAGAAAACAGTCTTTCCCAAGACAGTGAAAGGCAGCGTGGTGCCTGGATATGAAGAAGCGAGTATGTTTTCTGGTCACTCARTTACATCAGTTTCCACGCTGACAACGGAGCGTGCTCAAGCACACTTCCAAACAACAAGATCTTTGTGGCAGAGTATAACAAAAGCCTTAGTCCTTAATATGCTGCCAGGCCCAGACCATCTGTGTGCAAATGACCCCGTGGTGCTGCCAGTGTCAGCAAGACCTGTGTCAACCTGTGGTCTGAGGGCTGTTTGCACAAGTTTGTCTAGCTGGAAAGGACATTTCTGTACAATTTGCTTCTCTTTCAAAGTGTCTAAGAGGACTATCCTTGTGCTAATGGTGAAAGCTTCCCTCTTCTTTGGAACCTCTCCGTGTTCACTGCATGTCTGGCAGGTACATGAAGACCAGGCAGCATCCCATGGGGGCACTGAGTGGTCCCCCAGGCACCTGCTGGTTTAGGGTACCCCTGCTTTGTTTGCCTTCAGTTCTGCTGAATGGAAAGCTCTGGAGAATTTTGTTTTCTCACCTTTTTAAGGTGAAAACTTATTCAAGCAGAAGGTGACATCAGAGCTGTACGTCAGACTGGCTGTGTGAGGCGTGCTTTCCCTTGTTTTGCTTGACACTTACTACATAACGAATTCATTAGCAGAGGGGAGTGATATAAATGTATAGTAGAACCTGAGATCATTACCTGAGAGTAATTATGGCATCTTTTCCTTTCTGCTGCTGTACTTTCTCTGTTGAGAGTTTGTGAAGTGCACTGGTATTCAGCCATCAAAATATTTATTGACTTGAACAGGAAGAGGTACTGGCTGTGTATGCAGATTCTCAAGGGAGCAAATGAAGGAAATGATGAGGTGGGATGTGACAGCTTCTTTGTTGTCGATTTTCAACACTGAACCAAAAGTGAAAACTGCTGCCTGGAAAGATGTTGAATGGGGACAGAGATCAATAGTCCAGTTATGCTCCAAAAAATACCACAAGATACAAATTCATGGTTTGTATGATGGCAGAGCAGCTATTTGCTACTTGCATATATGACTCGCTTTTTTTTCCTCTGATTTTTTCCTCATATGTTACATTACACAGCACACAAATTAAAGAGAGCTTTAGTAGTCAGAGATACTCTTCAAAATAGGAAGTCAACTCCACTAAGGATACTTCATGCACATTTTTGAAATAGGCTCCTAGCATCTGTTGGTAAAATTGAATGGGGGTGACTTTACTCTGGATGGGATCTTGAAAATCCTTTCCATGTCCTGACAATCTCATCCTCATTCTCATGTGTGAAGAAAAGTCACATTGCTGGAGATGGGTATCCCTGTTCACCTCTGCTGCAAATCACTATTCCCCGGTGATTCTCCCCTGATGCCTTGACTTATCTGTACTCTGACATGCCTGATGCTGCTACTTCTGTTTGTACAAATCAAGTAAAAAACTCCTTGTTGCTAAGATACCAACACCTGCAAGATAAACTTTAACCGAAGGTTGCAACCTGCTGCTTAGCAAAGCTCTGGTTTTGAAACTCCATCACTCCAACACTTTCTTCCAGGTCCCTCTGAACATTTCCCCCTGAAAATATCCGTCACTGCCTGCACAAGACTGTTCACCCCACTGGCAAGGCCACAGCTGGCTGCCTTTGGGGCTGCCTGCTGAGAGCAGGCTACGGAGCGGGCAGCATGGAGTGCTGATAGAGCAAAGTGGTCACCTCCCTCTCTCCTGCCTCTCTTCCTGATGCCTTTCACTCTCCTTGGACAGGAGGCATGAAAGGAACCTCCACTTTTCAAGACTGTTCAGTTTGCATCAGGCTGAAATGTGTTTTAGACTGAACAATCACTTCCTGTGCAGCTCAATTGGTCCAAGGGGGCGGGTGGGAGAGGGTGCTAAAGTTCTGTTTCACTTCTTGTAGCTTTAGACCATGTCAAATGAGACAGTTGAAACAACACCCGGTTTGTTTGTCTTGCGGCCTGAGCCAGGGTGTGAAATATTAGGACAGCAGCAAAGTGTTTGCATCACTCCACAGGTGGAGAACACCTCCCACACACAACTTCTGCCCCTCTCCTCATTCACTGGGGACCTGAAGAGCACCTTTCTCTAGACAAAAGCTCCCTTGGGTGCCAGGTTTCTGGTCTTGGACTCGCTCTTGAACATCTGAACAGATCAAAGGTATATTTAAAGAGTTTTCCTAGGCTCTCATGCTTACAAGTTCCTTACTTGGGATATAAAGTTGATTGAAGTAGGATGCTCAAGTTTCAGGTTATGCCTGAGGCTACTTTTTCACTTGATTCTTCCTTTCTAGGTGTCATTTCCTGAATGCTGTTACTTCATTATCATCTCGATTGAACTGCAAGTGTAAACCAGCGCAGCTGGTGAACTTCAGAGCAAGGAAGGGAACCCACAACTTTGTGGTTATAAGAAGCATGGAATACCTCCATATTTCCTCTCTCTCCTCGTAAAACACAAACTACACTCTATTTATCCAATCTCTTCATTATGACATCAGTGTTTATGCCCTTTTCCTACAAAAGATTTTCCTAATTTGTTAGCAAAAAGTATTTTAACATGGATTTTTAAATTGCCGTTTCTAATTATTTTTGGAGGTTCTAAGAACCATCAGAGGCTGATAAAAGTCTCTAAGGGATCACTCCTCCTCCTCTTTAAGCCCTTTTTCAGAAACATCTTTCCATCTGTCACTAGAATGACAGAACTGATCTCACTTCTGCTCTAACTCCTGGAGAACCAGCAAGCAGAAGATGGAACACAAACTTTTACGAGAGCTCACAATCCTAGACATTTTATACTGATCCTATAAGGAACATGTATAAATCAGAATGCCAGTCTGACTAAGACAGATGAGACAGGTAAAGCTTCCAGTGTAATAACAGAACATGCTCTCAATGTGAACAGATTTTCTCCACTGATCACATTTACTTACCTCAATTCATGTAAACCTCTACATGATATGTAAGGATCTGTGGTCCAGAGGGAGCCAGCCTAGCTGGGTGTGAGGCGAGGGAGGCCCAGAAACTCAGCAGGTGTGTTAGAAGGTGCGCAGTGTAATGTGTCCTGTGGAGGATGAGGTGTGTGGATCCAAGAGCAGCACTGCCCTGACTGTGGATAAGTTGTTCCCAGGCCCATGCTGGTTGGTGATGGAATGTGAGTATAGCAGTTCAAGGTCTCCATCAGCTGTGGAATCGCTGCACTATCCTGCAGTTTATGATGCAGACATGACTGTCATCTCCTGTGTGACTTAGGAGGGGGGTTTCAGACGGAAAAACATCAGTGGATGCACAGAGACATCTCTGACTTGGTTGAAGGGAGTGCTCTATGAGAGACAGCTTGGTGACACAAAAAAGGAAAGGACTATAGTCTTATATGTGAATGACTTTTAAGTATAAAGGTTTGGTTTGGGTAAAAGAAGCTATAAAACATCAATTCTTGCCTGTTCAAATATTTTCTTCTCTGTCTACACGTCCTCTCCAGAAGATCATAAAGCCATTAAGACTGTGCAGTACCTGTAAATATCTGATGTATCATCTCACTGAGAAACTTAATGAATGTTAGTGTCTCTGTGTTTACAGTGTATTTTTTACAGACTGTAGTGTTTACACCGTATAAATATTTATACAGCTCAGTATAGTGGAAAGTCATAGATGTCAAATGCCTCCTTTCCTTCAGAATTTCTGTGTGTTCATAAGATTTTTGAATTTTCAAAGTTCTTCTCCTGCTACTTTTGTATTATGTATTGGGAAATGACTAATTGGTGAAGAAGATGGTGTGGAGCCAAAAAAAAGCTAAACTACTGTGCTTTGGTGTTCAGTGAGGGGAAAGAGTAAGAGGTTTTGAGGATTTCCCTCACCTTGAAAAATGAAAGCAGAGCTTAACTGTGCATTGTAAAAGCCACACTTTGGGACACTGGAGTTCTGCCTAGAGGCAACTGACCAGCAGGAGTACTGGCAAATGTGTGGGGTACTTATTTATTAAACAATTCTATACATAACCCAAGTAATAAATTAAATAACACACCTTCCTTTTTCTTCAGGTTTTGGAAATAAGAGTAGTGTTCAAGGTCAGAAAGGCCTGAAGAGAAATCAAAGCTCTGAAGGAAGGGGAAGGTCGGAGGTCAGCAGTGGAAATGGGGTATATGTCTTCATTTCTAAACAGGTAATTTGGCCGACTAGTTGGGATAGTACCGAGAGATAACACTAAGGGTACAGTCTACTCGTGCTACTCGATGTTATGTATTCACACAGATTTTTTTCTTTTTTCAATTGTTAGCTACATTTTGAGAAGTGGCAGGGGATTTGGGATCTGTCCCATTTTGGTCAGCCAACTTGGCATAAAGTAGAGGAGTCTAAATATAGCYGTCGGAGATGTTGCTCATTAGGCAACTGAAACTACTAGACAAGATAAAAATATGTCAAACACTCCGTGGATTTCATTTCAGACTGAGCTAGTCTCCTTGTATAGACACTCCACTTCTGTGGTAGTTGCTTTTATTTACTTCCTGCAACACAGACATTTGATTTTATCTTAATGTTTTGTATGTGCTCAAGTATTAGCAAATTTTCCAAGTGTCATGGTAGAGCTTGAAAGTTTTTCATGTCTAGCATTAAAACATTTGGCTCTTCAAATGATGCTGGTTTGTAGCTGATGCACATCAATGGAGCTGTGCCAGCTTCCTCCAGCTGAGACTTCAGCCCTTCACTGCTGGCCTTTTTGCAGTTCTCTTATCACGGTCCTGTTTGAACCATCCAGACATACAGCACAAACTCTGTTAATGCAGAAAACCGGTACTGGGAAATACAGAAAAAGAAGTATAAAAACCTCCGTGATTTAATCCAAACCTTACAAAGACGTTGTTTCTTTGGGCACTTTCTTTGAAAAGACTACCATTTCAAACAAAACAGAAGGAAATTAGTAGGAAGTGATTATGGAGACAGGAAATCTGAAAGCCATGAAACTGTAAATAAAGTGTTATTTGTACTACTGTACTTGGTGCCCTGCTTTGCATTCCCAGCAYGAAATGTTAGACAAGGCTTTAGCGCTAGAGAAGGGACCAAGTTATTTGGATGTTTAAAAAAAAACACCAACAAAAGAAGTAAAAAGGCTCCAACAACATATTTCATACAATTAAAAGTAGAAAGTCTTTTGGGCAATTATTTTGTATGGAATTCTTCTGGACAGATTTTTTTCTGAAACTTGGAGCCCTGCAGCCAGTCTCCATCACAATTTGTTCCTCTCAGCAAAGGATGTGACTTGTTTAGACATCAAACACATATCAAGTGGCTCAATGTTAGTATTCTGAAGCACCAGCTCTGAGGCAGGCGCCAGTGCTAACATCATTACACAACTCATGTTGCACTATGATAATCCAGTTCAACAGTGCCTGCATTTATCGTTTATTTTTATCAGACCTATAAAGCTCATCTTTTCCATCTGTCAGCATTGTCTTATGTGATCCATTAATACAGCTAAGAGGGATGCATTACACTATACACTTGGATATCTGTTAATGAACCACCTTACCCTACAGTAACAATGAGTGAACTAACACAGATTCTAATTGCTTCCATTATGATGTGTTTGCTTTGGCACTGGTTACTGTCACATGAAAAGTTAACCAGCAAAGTTATCCCTACATCTTTTGTTGTTTGTATACGTGCATTCGGAAAATATCTCTTTCCTCTTCCTTCCTCAACTTCCATGTATTGTGTTTCCCGCTCTAGTTTAAAAATGGTTTGCTCAAACGGGTACTAAAGCAAAGCCCTTCTGCTAGAGAGCATGTACAACTCCAGTTTGGTCTGAAGAGTTACTCTGAAGCACAGGAACTTCACAGGAGTTAAGATCATGTGTTTTAATGTTGTAAGAGCCCACCGAGTCCCGCAGGCATGAACTAGTCTCTGAAAGACCAAGGGCTGACACAACCAAAACCAAAAGTCTGATTGTTACTTCACATTGCTGTTCAAGCAGAAACAACCTCCTGAAACTGCCATAAGGCTTTTGATTCCCAGCTGTATTTCATGTTAAGAGAGTTGGGGGTAAAATTTGGACCTTGGTGTAGAATGGACATCCATTCGGAGGAAGCTCCAAGGAGTCTGGTGGTAAGACCTGCAGTGTGTTTAGTCTGGCACATCCCCATGTGCCAAGAAAATCGAGAAGACACCAGCATTATGGTTATTGCAGGCAGAGTAAGATCTGCAAGTATAAGACCAGACAGAACTGGACAGAGCAGACTAGAAGTCAGCTCATATTAGAAGAGTTTGGTTCATATTAGGAGAGTTTAAAAGCAGCTGGGTGGCTTACCCAGCCAGTATTACTGCTGGTACTATTTCAGTGGCTGCAGAGGCAGTTAAATGGATAATAATGCTCCTGAGAGCATTTTGTACCAGATGTAGTCAGTCTTTTTTAAAATGTGTACACTTAGGAAGACAAATATAAAGTAGCTGAGCCCTACTTGCAAGTCGTCACCATTGTGATGCCTTAAAATCAGCAAAAACCTCCTTTGCAAAGGGAAGGGGAAAGGAAGAAAGGGAAAGGGTGGAATGCAAGTATTACACTGACTTTCCTGTGGTACCTCAGACAGTGTGTTGTACAACACTGAGAGACAGAAGTATTTGCAGTGGTCTTCTTTACTGATTTAGAGGATGCTCTCAAAGTACCTTCAGTGTCTAGTTGTGTATGGCAATGCCTAAATTATAGCTGTAATTTTTTGGGGCCTCCTTCAGCTTTCCTGCCCTAAAGCATTATTCCCCCACCAGTCTGGTGTCCTTGCCAGCTTCTTTGGAGAAAGCATTAATATTTTGGGGGGGTTGTTTTGCTGGCCGTGCTAATCAGGTTTGTCTCTGCTTCCATCAGGGCTTTTTATCCAGCCTTCCCCCCCATCCCCCTGCCTCCCTCCCTTCCAAGCAAGGCAGCAATCTGTTCTTTTTAAACCCTTCATCATCTTTGCTCTCTCCATCTCAGTTTCCCCAGATTTTAGAGATTGTTGACTATTATGTAACAGATGGCCTGACAGACCTCCGACTCTTTGCGGTGATGGCTAGCTTGGCGCAGAAAATAGCAGCACTGGAGTAAGCATTCAGCAGCATAAACGCTCATGAATTTTAACTCCTCAGTGACAAAGGAATTCAAGGGGGTAAGAGCCAATCTATCAGTAGCCAAAGTAATTAGAAGACTTAGATGGCTCTCTAGTGCAGAGTATCCCTTCTCTGCTACGGGCTGTTCGTAGTAGATTAGGATAGTCTATGTCCCATTGATCTCTAAACCATAACTATGCTTCAAAACAATGGGGCAGCTTAATCCAGAAATTGAGAYATTCAAGTAAGCATCAGTGAGGGCTGTCCTTTTGGCTTGTAATGAAATGTACTTTGCAGCATCAAGCTGGGAACAATGTGTATTGAGCAGAGTTATATTTTGATTTTTGTTTCTATTGGATTCCTGGTTAGCAGGGGAAATCACTTGCACTAAATGACCAATATTCTGTCTTTAAACATTTAATACTTGGGGAATTGGCTTTCTTGCCCTCTTTGCATCTTCAGTTTTCTTTGTTCTTTGTCACTCTTGTTTCTGTATGTATATTAAAAGCGTTCTTGTAAGTGACCACAGTTTTGGCACCCTCATATAGCTTTTTGTCATTTCTAGGAAGTTTCTGAATATATCATTCCCTTTCCCAGAAGACTAGCTGCTTGCCTTTCAGAAATATTTCTGTGTCTGACCAGTCAATGGAAGCTTTTTCTTGTAAAGTAGGGGAAACGGGGAGAAAAGACAGTCAGTTCAGAAGAGCAAAGAGCATCTTTAAAACAAATCAATCAGATATTCAAACCAGAGCTGGTTTACACTACTTTTAAGACTAGACTAAATTAAAATAACTGGATTAAGTTACTTGAAAGGCAGAAGAGCACAAAAGTAAAGATGAGCTCAAATGAGCCTTCATGGAACTGAAAATAAAGGTAGTCTGTTGTGACTATGCTGTATCTATATGTCAGTCTGTGTAACCCGGCTAAAATCTTGTCAAGGAGTGTAAGACAGCTGGGCATGGATTTGAGCAGGAAGCATATGCCTGAGGTGGGTCCCGTGTGTCTCCCACAACTGGATTACCAGCTCCAGATGTACTATGTCCTCACACCTGTGCTCACAGCAGGGATGCCAGGGCTTCTTTTACCCAGAAATGTTTGAATTACCTTGAATAACCTTAATTTTCAGTAGGAGCCTTATCATTTTCAGCAGAGGGGAAAATCCGGGAGTGGTAAGCCAACAAATATCTCCCCTTTCCTCTCTGAGATGTGCTCTGACACCTCTACAAATGAGAAATGGGCTTTCCTAACATGCTTCTGTAGTTTAGGAATACTTATCCCATTGGAACTCCAGTGAGGAAAAGTTTTAATTCCAGCCCACAAAGTCTGGAGTTATGGTATATATCACTCACTCAGCAAAATGTGTGCTCTGACACAGTTTGCATTGGATCCTAACCCAGAGCTAGCCCATAGCCCCAAACACAGGAAAATGGTATCCTGGAGGGACAACATTCTCTTTGAAGGGCTTGATTACCCCTTGTCCACTGCCCCTGCCCCTATGCATATACACACAGACACACCCCCCTTCCCTCAGCACATCTCCAGCCTGAAGTAAGTGTTGTGATATGGGGAGACTGCAGAGACCTTCCATTGCACCTTTGGGACATAGAAAATCATCCCTCTCCCTTGCCAAATGTCTGTGGCTCTGTGCAAGTGCCGAGTTTCCCAAGGATGGTGTATCAAGGAGAGGATGTATGTAGAGGGCAGCCAGAGGCTCCAAGCTCAGCAAGAGGTAATGGTCTGCCTAAACTCTACGAGCTCTAGTAATGTCATTTAGCTGCAATAAGTCTCTGTTTTAATTAGAGTGACAGTGTCCCAAATGGCCATTTTAATAAGGTTTGGAGATTCCGGACACAGAGCTTTCCTGCTTTTGCAGCCCATAATAACTAGTTAGTTGTGCATAAGGTCAAACAGCAGTATCTGATCAGTAAAGTCTTCATTTTACGAAATAGCTCAGAATGGGATGAGCAAATGGTATCATTGCTGTAAAATTGGCTTCCCGATCTCTGCCTATTGCTTATCCCAGTGTCACAGCTGTGAAATAACTCCCCCAAAAGGAACATCATCATCCAGTCTTGGGCAAAAAGAAACCTTGGTAAATGTTCCAGCTGGTTGGGGATACCAAGCAGTGACATGATCCCCACTGTTGCAAGGACAGGGGGACCTGGCTCTAGCAAGAGCACAGGTCCCTCATGCTCATGGCTGAAGTCCCTCTTTTAGCAGTGGGAACAAGGATGGCTGTGATTTGTGGGGCTGCTGCCAGGATCCAGGAGGCCAGGAACTCTGCACCATGGGACAGATGCTGAGCACTGCTCTGGTGAGGTCTCCTAGGTGCAAAGTTGAGAGTAGTGGTACTTGGTCCTTCAAGTGGGCATCAGCTGGGGACTATAATGTGTTTGAGAGGAAGAGCCATAAAATCCAACACAAACAAGCTTACTCATGAGGTGACTACCCTTAATGGGTCCATTCCGCAGCTCTGGTGAAATATTTAGCATCTTTGAATCATAACCAGAAGTAGCTGACTTTGGTCTCCAACTTTGCTATGCAAGTATTTTTCATCTAATTTTGTACCTCTTTTTTTTTTCCCCTGAAATAATACCTACAAAACTCTTTCCATGTAATATTTAAGTAACTATACCTTGCAATTTAATAGTTTGGGGAAGTTTTCTAATTGCTAATATCAGGCAGCTCACTGAGAAACACAGTAACAGAACTTTCCTGCTGACATCGTATCATCCCAGAATTTGTCTGACAGGAACCATGCTATTCTGCTTTAGTTTTGCTGGGCTGATGTTTACACCGCCATGTAGCAACAATAATAATAGCAATTAAAAAAATCTTTTTGCATTATTATTATTATTATTATTATTATTATTATTATTATTATTATTATTATTATTATTATTATTATTATTTATTGTTGAATTTATCTTGTTTAGACAAGCCACTTTCTGAACTTTAGTCAAGTAAACAGATAGAAATAACTGGCATCTAAAATCAATAAAAGACAAGTGCCGTGCAATTCATGGCTTCTTTGTGAGTCAAATGTTCCAGCCCGAAAATAAACATCTGCAGGAAAAAAAAAGGTCATTTTAATCGGGCGTCACATGTGAAAACTACCTGAGGGCAAATAAATGTGGGGATCACATTCTTATCAACTCTTTCTGATAATAATAGCCTGGTCACTGGGGACAGCCTGTTAGTGTTGGCCCACTGGGTCAGATAACAATCCCAAGTCTCTCCCTCTCTTCCCCCACTGTGACCCGGCCCATCTGCTTCTCTCTGGCCATATGGTACAGAACTATGTGGGACTGGAGACATTATAGTTTTATGCATCTCAATGCTCCTTGCTTTCATTGAAGTTTTGCTGACATGACATTCCTTTGAATATTCTTTGACAAAAGTGGGGTTTGTTTTGGTTTTGGTTTTCATCTCAGAGTATAAATGAACACCGAGGTTTAAATTAACAGAGGAAACATGTAACAAATACATCAGGTGGGTAGGAAAGCTAGCTATGTCTTTCCTCCCAGCTTACCTTAAGTGCAATGTTATTTTTCCTGCTCTTAAAAACTGAAACACAGCCCAGCACATGCAAAAGAGCAAGGTTTGTTTGATTTTGTCATAAATAAGCCCAGTCTAATGGGCTGCCTGAGTGCCATGGAGGAAGCATAGTCTGACCTGAAAGCTGTAACACTGCCTTACAAAAAGCGAAGAAATTAAACCCACTGGGACAAACTGTCCTCAGACCAGACATCCCTCCCCTTCTCCAGACCAGGCAAGGGAATTTCTGGGACACTACAGTTCTCTGCCTTGCTGTTTTTGAGGTCTCAACTCCGGCCACTTCTCATGGGGCCTGTCAGCCATGCTCCAGCAGTGCTGTGCCTCAGAGGTCTTCATCTGGGCAGCATAAAGTGGCCCCAGAGCCTCCCTGAAGGAGCCATCCCGTTTTTCAGGCAGTCCTTGGGTACAGAGAACACACAGGTACATCCTCCACTGAGGGCATGTTGCAAATGTCCAATTAGGCCTAATGAGAGTTCAGCCCAGGCATCAAAGGAGGGAGAGACAATAGCAAATGCAGAATACTCCTCCTCAATGATCCCTTTGCCAAGAGGAGGATGTAATTATTGTGTGGGCTTTAACATAATAAAGCCTATATGTTCATCCTGCCCCCAGCATCCTGGGGCCCCTCTCAGCTGGGACCTCTGGACATCACAGCAACCACATGCATGATGGTGGCCTGAACTAGAAGAGTAAAACAGGGATTGTTATACAAATATTACTGTAGGAAGCTGATTTACAAATTCTCTGAGACAAGTGCTCAATGGCACAGTTATCTTTGTTTCTGTAAAATTTTAAATAGAATTAACCCCCCAAAAAGTCAAATCTATATATATGTCACTCTCTCCCCTTGTGTTTCTCACAAGGTCCCTTCATGTTTTCACATGTTTTGTGTAAAGTCAGACAGAATATGTCATTTAAAGCTCCAGAGAATTATAAAATCAGTGACTGTCTTTAGAAGAATGCAAGATTTTGGGCTATGTTTTCACTTTGTCAGTCAATCCTGTTGTTTCACAGTTCCATGGAGGTGCCTAAAATTTGTTAATCTAAAAAAAAATAGTGTTATGACAGGCTCAACAGATCTAGAGATTTAGCATCTGAGGCTATGTTTAATGCCTAGAAGTCAGAAATTAAAGAACAGATTTTCCTGGGCRTCTGAAAATTCAGATGTGATTGAGAGTCTCAGTGCTGGAATTTGATGTAGATGGGCTGCCTTTCCTGCCAGACAAAGAGCCCGACCACCTGCTGCCTCTGTAAAATAGACCCCCAACCTCATGATGTCAGAGTGAGTTTTGCCATGTCCTGGCCCAGCATTTAATGGATCAAAATGTGTAAGTCCATCACCCTCTGCTGCTGAGTCTGTATGTGCTGGAAGGCATGCTAGCAGCACTGTTGAGGGGAAAAGGGGAAATCAAGGAGGTAGGGAGGCAGCCTCATCGTCCTCTCCACTCATGCTTTTGATCAGTGATGGATGATGAAACATGATAAGACTCACTCTACCTGGAAAGTAATACTATCCTTTGCATTAGTATCTTTCTGATTCTTTTTTAGCTGGGAAAATTTTACACTGAGAAAGCAAGATTTGGAGCGTACTAAGCAGAATACCATTCACAAGTTGTTTTGCACCTCAGTTGTGGCTACGGAGCAATGCTTGCTGCCCTGCTGCTAAAGGGAAAACCATATTCCTCCCATAAACCCAGGCTTGACTGTCATTTACCTCCTTTCCCTTCAGAGACACTAATCCTCTGGATCTAGATTGYGTGCTCTGGGGAAGGCAGAAAAGACTGAAAAGTTAGTATAATTTTTGAGTCCATATTAAGAGTTTGAAACGTATATAGCTTTGTGATAAAACCAAGGGTTTCAGGTTTCCATATGTTTGGGGTTTTTTCTTGTTTTCCTGCTGTTACCCTTTACTGACATATCCCTGCTAACAGCAGGGCTTACAAGGATGTGTGTTCATGCAGATGTGCACACACACACAAGCTCTCCACATGTTCAGAACCTGCATGTGAAGCAGCTAGTGGCTGTATGAATATACGGACACTGAGATGGCCCATACCGTAAGGTCTTTCGTTTAGAGCGAAGGATTCTTCTCTCTTTGCTTAAGCATTCAAAGCCTAATTTGCAAAGGAAAATAACAAAATACCCAAACCAGAAATCTGCCATAACAAAAATTAAAAGCAGATAAGAATGTGACGCATTTCTTGGGTTATATGATAGCGCCTACCGTGATATTGTTATTTCCTTTGTAAAGGCTACTCCCTTCTACAAAGATGAGGAGGGAAGCGATGAAAGGAAAAAATTGTTTACTTGACAGTTGCATTCAGTGCTGACTCAGAAATCCTCTGGACCAGGAACTTCTTGTAATAGGGGCTATATGGAGATGACTTAAGAGTCATAGAATGTAATCATGTGTCATTGTACACATAATATCACAGATTTCCATAAGAAATATGAATAATCGCTTGAGTTCCTCAGCAACCTGCAACAATATTGTCATAGTCATCCTTCCTCTCTTCCGTACCTTCCTCTCTACAGTATCTTTGTTTGTTAAAATGTGCAAATAGAGTTATAAAAAGTTTCAGAATAATGTACTGTTAAGAGTTTATGTAATCTTACGTTTCAATCAAGAAACTTAGTTCACAATATCACATGTATAGGTGTGTTCCTACATAACATCGTGGAACTAAAGTGGTTATTGCAGTGTACTTTTCACAGTTTAAGAATACACTCTAACAGAAACCACAGTGCCAAATAAAAGTGCACTACCAAATACTTATCTTCACTATTCTAATCCCAAGTGCACATTGCCTATTTCACCACTTTATTCCCTTGCACAAGTGCCCTGGGCCTGTAAGCCTTTAGAAACCGTGCTGTGTATTTTTGAACCAGTTTATACTTTACTATATGCTATACTATATCCTATACCCTATACTATATATAGTCAAGAATAATCCTCAGTGAACAGAATTTCTTGTAGGAAATCAGACTCGTGCTAATCCCATATCCTGTTGCAAGGAGGGGCTGTACCCGTCGTTTCACCGAAGGATGCAACCAGCTCAGGACACGGTGATTAGGAATAAYGTGCTCTTGGGGAAAGGCTCTTCCCAAACTGATGGATGGGGGATGATCCGCTCAAGCCAGAGTGTTCATTTCTTGGTCTGACTTTTTGCTTCTAGTGCTTGATACTTTAATGCTGTGTTCTCTTATTTTCCCAGATAAGTATTGAGTGATTGCTCGAACAAACCAGGGGTTTGAGCTGTAAGGTTGGACTGAAGTTGGACGAATAGACTGTGTTAAGTACTGAGGAGAGAGGCTGATGAAAGAGCACATAAAACAGATGAGTAGTGGCTTCCTTATGGATTCATTCACAAACACGTTAATAGAAGAGTGATTCTTTTTATTATTCTATTTTCTGTCTTCTAATGTGAACTTTTCTGCACAAAATCTATTTTTCATGCAGGATTATTTTCATCTTTACATATAAAAATCTCTATTACTGCCTCAACACACAGTCAGGATTTCTTATGGTTTGTGAATATAGGAATGAAACCAAAATCAACTTGGCAGCCGTCTGTGCAGTACAAAGACCGAGATGGGGTGCAAGCTCGAACTTGCGCAAAGCTGAGTAATACTAGACTGTTATCTTGTCATTAAGAATTGCTTTGAGTCCCTATCTGTTCAGCAACTCTAATTAATGATCATTTAACTGTACTGTCAGCCCCATTTAAATCTGAGTGTTGCCAGTTGCTTCCTTCATGCGGGCAGCCAATAGGTGCCGGGGGAGTCGTTCATGCATAGCATTGTCCCAGTGGCGCTGGGCCTATAGCATCCCAGTTTAATAGGGCATTCAGGGCTCATTAGCGAGGAAACACATCAGGAGTGACCGCTCCACTGCCACACGTTGCAACTAATAGCCTCGGCGAACAGAATCGTTTCTGTTTCTGCTCACTTGTTTTTGAATCCTTTCAATGTCAACAAGTGGTCATGTCGGCAGGAGCCCGCCATTCTCCCCAACAGTTTTATCCGTTGCTCTCCTGAGCCAGACTTGTGTCCTCCTCCATTGTTCCAGCCACAATGGAGCCTGAGCAATCACAAAGGCTTCACAGCCATTCATCATCAGCTCACGAATTCTGGGGTTGAGATTACCCGCCAAACTTTTGGGCCATCGTTTTGGCATAATGTGTGAATGCCCATGAAATACAAATAGTTTCTGAAGTTTACACTTTTGTTGCAAATGCCCGAGATGGTAGTAGGGGGGCTGTGGTGAGGGACTGGATGGAGGGAAAGAAGAGGAAATAAAATCCAACATTGCTCTGGCTAAAAATAGAAAAGATCCTGTGGAGGGAAGATAAGAGACAATGAGATCTCTGCTGGAACAGAGGTGTAGAAAGGAGCAACCAGGGAAATGGAGGTGGGTCCAAAAAAGTATAATCACACTTTTGGCTCACAGATTTGGAAACAATCCCTTGTCTTTGGCAAGGAGGCACAGGCAGCTCTTGCGTTGCTGGGATCCGGGAGCTACAGGGAGAGGGTGCCCCTGAGAGAGCTCCCCTCTTTCCATTCGTGGGAATAACCAGCTTTTCCTCCTGGTTACTGGAAATATGACTGGCAAAAGGCTCACTGGAAGCGTACACCTGCTGCTTGTTATTTGTATTAGGTTAGCGTTTAGCCCCCGTTGTGCTAAATGGAGAATGAATGGATGTTTTTCACCTGGAAACATGAGATCTGAAGATGTAGTGACTTTACCAGGGTCGTACTGTAAATGTCAGAGACAAGAATCAAAGCTAAAGCGTGCGTGTGTGTGTTTGTTGGTTTATTTTACGTATTACTTCGATGGTGTCATGTTCTTCCCTACATCCCAAGTGTTTGGGCTGAATCCTGCCTGCTTGACTGCTAGGCAAAACAGACATTCATTTATTGTGTACTGGATTCTGCCTGGACATGCTGCACACACAAAAAACATCCTCCAAACGATCCACTTGGGATGGTGCAGAAAGAGTGCACTGTGGCCACAGTGCTAACAGTGCCATCATACATTGGCTCGGCACGTGGCTGAGAGCTTGCTGGACTCTTCCAGCTCTTCCTTGCCATGCGCTGTTCCAGGGAGTTTTCACTGTGTTCATTATTCCAGAGTCAGGACTAATGGCTAAATCCCAGCTGAAAGGATTTGATTTGGAAATTTTTGGAAACATTTGGAAATCCCTGTGAGTATCCTACTATTTTTCCTGGTCCTTTTAACATGCCAGGAAGTTATAACGTGACAAAAAGTGCTCATAAGGAAAGTAAAGGTGATTTTTTTTTTCTGTCACTGGAAAATTAAGTTTTTCATAAGCCACAATCATAGCCAAAGGTGCTTTTTCAGTACAAGCACTGAGAAATGGTCTTCAATTCCACTTTACACTGTATATCAACTAGAGATTTCTCTTTTCACCTGGTGCAATAATCAGAATGGTGAAAAAAAAATTAACTTGTTTACTCTTTTTCCCCAACTCTTTTTCCCCACTTTATGGCCTGGGTGATTATAAAAGTATCAAGAAACATTGCTTATGTATCAAACACATTTCCTGACGAAATTTTAGGTGTAGAACTACAGCATTCTCCAACATCAAAGGTAATGGAAAACACTATGAACATTTTTAGGGCATGTTTTATATGATCATTGCCATTTCAAAAACAGTCGCAAACCACTAATTTTGTAAATGTTGTGTTTCCTGTTATCAAATTAAGATCTGCTGCAGTCATAAAGGACAAGATTTGGAAAGGAGGCTGTATTTRATTCCTAGTTATCTATTGGAGAGTTACACCTGACTGATGCTGCAGAAAGGCAGGTGTTCTTGCCTTGCTGCATTTTGCATGCTACTGATGGGCACAGGGGTCACTTATTGTCATGTCTTGCAGACAAGATAAGCAAGAGAGCATCACAACAAGGAATCTCAGCAGGTTTAGGTGTAGTCTAAGTGCATTCCAGACATCAGGACTTAAATGGGCATACCCACATCAACACAACATCTTTAGGGATCCTTAGAAATACTAGAACAGGGACCAAACCTGTCCCTGGGGTTAAGCAGCAGCTTTGCAGAATTTATGTGTAGACGTGTGTTGTGGAGCAATGGAGTAAAATCCTAACTTTGGTAAATCAGAGGGGGGTTTTGGCCTCAGTATGTTTTCAGGTACTTGTCCCAGTCACTCCTACCAGACTTATAATGGTATGCATCTATTCAAGCTTTTCAAGGACAGAATTTTTCTTTTTTCTTTTCTTTCTTTCTTTCTTTTTTTCCCCCCTCTCTAAAGCAGCTTATGAAAGAGGTAACTGCTCCTTTTCACAGTCAAAGTAGGATATTCTGAACAGAATGCTAACTAGACTTGGGGCCAGACTSAAGAATCGTTTGGGCAGTTTTCAGACCTGGATTTTTGGCTTTAGGATCATAAATAGTAATATAGAGGGGAAAGTGTATCTGGAAAATTTATAGATATCATACTCTGAAATTTCTTTAGTTTTCCTGAGTGGGAAGTTTTCCCTAAGAGAAAAGAAATGATGGTATGTAAAAAAATGTTATTGTTGTTGAATTTTGCAGCAGTTTTATGAGACTGATTAGTTGAATGGACTTGAAGRCCTTGGAATAGAAAATGTTCCAGGCTGGGTAGGTAAAGCATTCTGGTGCTCTTCACAAAGCTCCTCCCTGACTTGCACGTAGCCCTCCACAGCTAGATACCACATCTMTTAAGTCCTGCAAAGACTTAGCTCTATGCATCTGCCTAAACACAMACTGCTCATTTGCTTAAAATTCTGCACGTTGTGATAAGTTTTTGTTRTTCTGAAAGAGAAATTCAGTGAAARTTATGTGAATGCCTGAATTTGTGGATTTGGAACATGCATGTGGACAAAGCAGTAAAGTGAAATACACTTACCTCAAAAAATGGAGGTTTCTCATTAAAAAAATGCCTTTTATTCATAGCTTCTAAAATCACATCTGAACATACAATGTTTCATTATACATAGAGCTGATGATTGGAAATTTTTTTAACATAATTTACAATGAAAGTAGTTTGTAGKGAAGTATTCTGAACTATATTGAGCAACTGACTGGAGCAAGCTTTGTCCCTGATACCAACCACATCAGTGCATGATATTGATTTATCTTGTACCAGATACCATGCTGGTATTTCAAAACGCCGCATCTGCACTGTGGCTTCTTTTCTTATCATCAGCAAATTTTTCAGGGGTAAGTAAAAAAATTTGGCACCTGAGATGCAATACAGGTAAGTAAGAATCCAAATCCTGTGTTGCTCAGTCTTGCTTTGCATTCTGTATTTGTCTGCAAGAGTTATTTTTAGGCCAAAAAGTTCTATCTAACTTGAGTCAAACCAAAAATCTCCCTTACCTCTATGATGATGCTGAAGTTCTTTCTACCTTCTTTTGTTCCATCTGAATCTTCTGGGTTAAATGGCAATATTTATGCAGTAGGGGTAAACTTAGTGTAAGATAACTAAAGAGGGAGAGAGAAAGCTTTAATAACGGTCCCAGGGAATGGATGAAAGGGTTAATATGATGATCAAGCATTAGCCAACCCACTTTTCATTGCTGCATGCTCCTCTGAACATGGGGGATTGCCTTTGGTGCAGAGCTTTTATGTCTTCAAAAGCGAAAATCCTCTCACACTTTCTAGGGGTGTGATTTTGTGGCTTGGGAGTAATTCTGATTATCCGTTGAAGAACCAAGTGAGCAAAATCAAACCCTGTATTTTAGTACAAACTTTGTGGCATAGTTTGTGGCACAGTTGTTAGTTTCTCTCTCTTTTTTCTTTTTTTTYCCCTTTGAGSAAGTAACTTAAAGAATAGCCTTTCCTTGTTGATTGCTCTACCATTCATTGGACAGCATATGGTTTTTGTCTTGGGAATCATCCAACATGTCACAAAGGCAGTGATACTGGACAGTTACTAGGCAGCTTTTGTATACTTTGGGGATAGGGGAAGATGGTATTTTAATAGATTTCCTTGGGGATCTCTTAGAAGGGTAATTTAATTGTTGAAATCAAATTTTGGACCCCTGTCACAAATCATTACCTTATCTTTCATCCATCTATTCCCTTGTTGTTCAAACTAATAAAACATGCACACTGCTCTCCATTCATGTGACCCCCTTCATACGTTTTTAACTGGTAACCCYAGCTAATAAAGGGTAGGTGGTCTGTTTCTGGTGGAGGATTTTTTTGAAGGAATGGATAGTTTCTCTAGCTACCACATCAACAAGGGTGGCAAAATTCATTCACTCAAGATTAAAAGCCAGAGAACCACATGAGTGTTGGTGAAATTCAAGAAGGAAAATGACTCAAAGAGGAGGATGCAACCTGGTGCACCGCCTCAAATGCTCACATTCTGAACACTGGCAGGCAGATTCTGGGCGAGTGAGTCATTGGTGAAGTGATCTTGATGCCCTTCTCTGTGAAGCTGTTTGTCACCATTGCTATGGTAGTGTTTAATCAGCCCCAGCTTTCACTCAGTAATGTTCTCAGGAGACAGATTGCTGAATTTCCTTGCAGCTGTTCGGTTGAAGCATCTGACAGGAGGTGCACTAAGATGGTGGGAAACAGCTTGTGGTCCCACTGCCTCAGCTTCTCACCTGATCCATGGAATGTGCCACCTGCAGAAATACATTCAGGCAGCACCTGCRTCTATCCTGTCCCAGTCTCCCTATCCTCTTCATTTCTCTCATTCCTTCAAGACCTTGCAGCTCCCTGCTATCACTTTGAGTGCTGCAGCTCTCCTGAGGACAGCAAGAAGTGAGGATCTTTATTCCAGCAATTTGGACAGTAAGGAGATAGGATTGGGGGATGAGGAGCTCTGAGCTGGCAGAGGCCAGTTAAGGCAAGAAAAAGTAAATAGGCAGCAGAGTCGGGGCAGCACATGCTATGAGGTTAGTGGTGTGGTCTCAGGGCATCCTTGACYCCTTGAAAAAGATCAGCTGACCTTCAAACTTCTTCAATTTGATGCTTCAGCCCTCTGGGCACCCCYTGAATTTAGGAGTGGAAAATGGAAATAATGTGTGGACTGCTTATTTCTCACTCAGCTACACTGTACAAATGTCTCTGATCATGTGAATGATTGGGTTAAGTGATTGTGATTATTTATAGACAGGATTTCTGAGCTCAGCCCAACTTCACTTGCATGAAGATAACAGGGGTTTTAAAAAAAGGAATCACTGCATCATTCCAAAGTCCTCTTTAAGGCTCAGTGTTCCCTTTGCAGGCACTGAACAAGCAGCATCCATACACCTACTGTTAAGTATTTATCATCTAAAAAAAGCAGAMAACAGAATATTGATGAGCATCAGGTCCAAAAATAAAAATGTGTGTGTGTTCAGACCAAGGAGGTAATAGGCAACAGCTGCACACTGTTTTGCTCACTCATTTATTTGCATCAATTCTATGGTTACTTCTTGTTTTTCACTACAACATCCTTCAAATTCTGTTCCCTTTCACCTTAAAAATATTCTTTTATCTGTTTTGAGCTCAGAAAAATTGTATTTAGAAACACAACAAATGACTTAAATAATAACAGCATTTAAATACCACCCCTATCATCCTAGAATGGGAATCATTATGCAAGTTAATATGTGGGCTTCTAAAAAAAAGGGATTTTTTCCTAGTTACTTCTGTGAAAACGGGAACAAATCTAGTGCTTTATGCACTCAGGAGCTGATGCCTGCTAAGTGCAGTTTTTACACGTTTCTTTATTCCCAATGCTAAGAAAGCCCTAGGTTGTTTTTTTTTTTTTATGTTTCATCGAAAATRTTTTTCTGGAAAAAACCAAAACAAACAGAACCCAACCGGTCTTTTGTTGGTTGCTCCACTTCCCAAAAGGGTCCAGGGCACTTAGTGACACAGCATCTGTCTTAGATGCTATTGAAGGCATTCAGCCCCTAAATGCTCTTCCACTGACGCTCTTTTATGCTGTGGTATTTGAAAAACTCATACAACTGGGCTAGAGGAAAGGAAAAAGGCATCTTTTGAATAGGGTGGAAAATATTTAATCTTCTCTCCACCTGATTATCACTTAAATTCTCAGGAACTTGTCTGTGCTTTAGGGAAAGCCAAGTATCCATATATCTTTATTAAAATTATTGTTGTCTTTGCTGTTAACAACAGGTTATTGGAATAATCCCTGTAGGATTTTAAATTAAAAGCTGGCTGAGGTCTCCAAGCCTCAGTGTCGTTTTACTAAATGTTTTGAGGATTAGACCCTAGATTTGTACTGCTTATTTGGAATTGCATGTTCACTAATTTTAAAGGAGAAAATTAATTAATGAAATTTCTTACTTAGCAAAGGTTGTGGACTAATGTTGATCTTTTCAGGACTGTCCCTTTAAACCATCCGAGGTGTTTATTTTGTGTATGAAGAAAGACGTTACTGCTCTGAGTAACGTAATACTGGCTGTGTGTAGAAATTGTGTGTGTGTGTGTAAAGAGGAAGGCCAATTGTTCTTTTCGTTCTTAAAAACCAATATTCCTTTTTATAAAGAGATTTTAGTGTAGCCCTCTGTATTCTGCCTCACTACAGAGAAATCCAGTGAAATAGTATCCATTTCCTGAGACTGCTGTCCTAGATACCTTAACACCACATGGGTAGTAGATGTGCTAAACTAGAGGGGACTTTTTTATCACCTTTGTGGAAGTGTTTGTTCTTGTATCTTTTCTTTTTCTTCATTAAAAGGAAAAGAAAAAAAGGAAGAAAAAGAAAAACTTCACAGAACAGTAAACCTGAGACACGGATTCGAATGCCAGACAGTTGAATGAACAGGATAATCGGGGTATTTTTTTTGACAGGTGCGACAGCCTGCCTATGACTGGCATTATAATCATTACCATTTTAATAAGGCTCTAATAGGGGGGCCGATAATTCAATGGGGTGTGAGGATCCTAATTCAACTCCCAATCCCACATGAATGTGCTAGAATTTGTGGGCTTTGTTTTCCTCTTTTGTACCCCTGAATGCAAATAATTACTGGCTATAGATTCAAAAATTCTTAGAACTGGAAGCTAAATTAGCTCTCCTAATACTGCACAAGAATGTCAATACTCAGGAGGGGAAAAAAAGGAAGTAAGTGGTTTTTGGTTGTTTTTTTGTATTACACTTGTGGTACTGCAAAGGTTCTGTAGCTTAAGTGGTTTGGTTGGCAGCGTGAATAATACCAGCAGTGTTTGTAAAGGACGTGCAGCTCGATTTTCCCCTGCTCTCCCTAAACGGAAAAGTAAATGTATTTGTCTGAAAATCATTTCTGGAAAATCATGTGCTGCTTTCTGCCTTCCATTTTTGTTGCTGTTGCCTCGTTCTGCTCCAGATGTGTCTGTCCACTCCATATTGTTTCAGCAGTGGCATGTGGTGTGTTCAGGATCTGTGGCTGTGCTTTCACAGGAGCACCGTGGGCACTTGTATAGTCAATTTACCTCAGTCAGAAGATCCTAAAAGACAATTTCAAATCCTGAAGCAGAACCCTGCACTGCAGTTTGAAGCAGAGTGCTGAAGGCACTTCTGGGTGCAGGAGCTGCTCAGCACCTGAAAAGAGTGTTTCTARACATAAGAGAAGACACCAATATCTGCTCAGGACATCACTTAGATTTGTGTTTAATAGGTGTTTGAGTAGCTGTTTTAAAACTCAGAAGGTTAAGGGATAAGCAGCCCTTCTTCCTTGCTCCTACTGACTCCTACCATGTGTCTGACTCTTGGGACACAGGACTGGGTGAGGGGGAATGGACCCTTCCTGGCTCCTCTCTCTGTTAACAACCAGAACAAAAAACTTTTTATTTTTTTTGTCTCAGCTGACCTATGCCATGAATTTCCCTATTCATTTGTGATCAATAACGCATATTATTATTTCTGGCTAATGACCAACACTGCTACATGGGACAAGACTTTGAAAAATTGAGAGGGATGTTTCCATATAACCCCTTGCAGTTGGAGTCAGCTTCTCCCACCCACTGTTTCTGATCCTAAATTAGCTGTGGAGTCTTGCCATGATTTCAGTCCTCTTTCTCTTTCTGCACGCGCATTGCCTGATATATAAGGAATATGAGCAGCACTTAGTGTATAAGGGAGCAAAAGATAAGCAAATGCACTTTATTCATGGAAGAGTGGGAAATGACTGAGGTGGGCAAACTGATCTGTGAAAACCAGCCCTAACCTTTGCCCCAAACTGAAACGCAGAGTTTTGGAGCTTGGCCAAAATCTGGTTAATCTTTCTCCCTCTCTCTCTTTTAATGGTATTTATGGTTTCACAGCACTTCCTGGTTTCATCTGAGTCCAAAAGCAGGAGACTGAAATATCATTGAAGAGGCTATTCACAGTGTTTCCAGMTGGCTAGGACCATGGAATGAAAGATCTCTCACAATCAGGTCTGTTCTAGAAGGGTTTCTGCCCAGTTTCTATCCTGATGAGATTCTGATGAACGGCCGAATTGCTGGAAAATTATCCTAATTAAATCGAAACTTTGAAAATATGCCCATCCACAAAATAACTGACATCCTTCACCTGAGGAACCTATGTACAGAGAATTAACTCATTAAGTTTCATTTTTGCCTCTTTGTGAATAAGATGTTATTTTTTCTTGACCTTAGAATGCTCCCCATGGAATTGGTATGTGCACAGGCTATTTGTGTTCTCTTTGGTATAATGTTTTTGATGCATTTCAAGTTTTCATGGACACTAAGCTGCAAACCTTGATAGTTTCTGTCTTGATGCAGACATGGAAACTCATTCTCAATCCCATGGTTTTCTTGAGCAGAAAATGACAGGATTTGGAAACAATCACTGCCTTTCTGCAAGTACTAGAAAGAATATCTGGACATCTGTTCACCGCTGCACATAATTTTATTTAGGCTTGATGTTGTTACAGAGCAATCTGAGATGCTTGGGCAGGCTGTGAAGAGCAAAACCCATAGCTGGAGAGGTTGATCTTTCCCTCTCTTTTATCTTACCTTTTGCTGACATGGCTAATTATTGTTCCTGTATGACAATTTTCCTAGTTTGGCTAAAAAGATTGTTGAGAAGTTTGTGAAGAACCAACAGAGGATGTCCGTCTCCCTAGGCCTTATTCAGTTCTCTGGGGGACAGGGTAATATCTGGTAGTTTGGGAGATGACCTTGAGAGTACACAAAGCTCTCCCTCTTGATTTGGACCATATAATGTGGTTGACTTTCTCCTAGGCACTGATCAATAACTTTATTCTTCTCTCAGAGATCAGAGGAGACTGTGCTGTCTGGCAAGCACTGTCCTGGGAGACCCTCTGACTCTTTTTACCACCCTTTTGGTTCAGTGTGTCCAAGGGTTTGTTAGGTGAGAGAGGCAGGGGACAGGTGCTCTATGGTTATCCTTGGTTCTTAGTCTTGGATTCATTAGCTTTAGTCAGTGCTGATAGAAATTGCACATTTTGTCAGCCACCAGGCTTGAGGGAGTCGCAGGCACGGATGACGAGCATTTGGCTGTGTTTGGGTAGAAGCAAAACCAGGCAAAATGTGTGTTGTTATGGCTGAGCAAAGGTTCCAGAAAAAAATCACATGTATTTTAAAGATTCATGAATGGATGTGTACTTACTTGTGACTCCTCTTGTCTGTGAAATTTGCTACTGTTACCATCACCGTGTCTAGCTGTCGGCCCAGAGCTAAGCATGGATCTAGAACAGCTGTCCTGGCCCAAATAGCTCAGCAGTCTGAGAAAAATAAAAAAAAACCTGCCTGAGGAACATAAAGGAACAATATTTGTCTATGCTGTGGTGGAGAAGAACTGGTTCTAAATTTAGATGGTTTGTTTAGGCTATCAAAAGGAGAGTAGACGATAATTTATCTTGTTTTATAGCTCTCCACGTGCTCCCTATTGCCCACCTGTTTGAATGACATTTCTTCTTAGGTCATGTTTCAGCCATTGCACCTAAATAAGACATTCAGAAAAGTGCTCCTGAGGGTTTAACAAGAGTTGCCACCAGTCTGGAATTCATGAGGAGAGACCCAAGCCACCAGGACTCTTCCCACTTGATACCAGCCCAAAGGAGTCCAAACCTGCTATGAAACACAAAACAGAGCAAAGCTTCATCCCCACAAYAGTCCCTGTTGAGGGACAAAGCAGGATGGAAAAAGGGATACGAAGATGCTGACTTTTCCTATCCCTCATCAGGGAACTAGGCAAGATTTAATTTTCTTGTTGAGCTTTTCACCAGGTAGCAAACTTTCTTGCAGATGAAAGATTAGCTAGTTAAAGTTGTCCCAAAAATACCAAAAGAGAGCAAACACCTCTTCATAAAAATTCATAATTTTTAGTGATGTTGCCCAGGCCCAAAGGGTTATGATGCAGCAGCTAAAGGTGTTGTTTCTGGCACTGCCACTGGTCTGCTGCCTGGTCCCAGGGTGTCACTTCCCTCTCCTGTAGCTTACCCTTGTCAAAGCAAGATCTAATACTAAACTGTCCCTCAGCAGATCCGTTCAAGGTTGATAAAGTGTTTTGGAGAAGGGGCTGCTGCTAGAGAAGCTGCTGTAAAAGTTTTGACCATTAGCATTCACTTTGATGTATCAAAAGTAACCATTTTCCCCTAAAGTGGTGGAAGCTTCATTGTGTGAAGAATTTAGATTAACATTAAATACAGAAGGTTTTAGAAATCATTCACCTTGAAGACTGGCAAAACTGGCATATTCACAGCAGAAGTGAAAGACATGTTTTATCTGTGTTGTCCTTTGTAATTATGCTGCTGAATAACAGGAGTATTATCACACCAGGGTTAGTGCCAGAGGATTACTCAAAGTTTTTCAAATGGGATGGTAAAGTGGTGCAAACAGGTGCATAGACAAAGAGCAAAAAGAGGGGAGGAAAGTGAGAAAAAGAAAGCTGAAGCCTTCTACTTTCAGCCACATAGCAAAATTAATGGTTTCTCTAAGTGAATAGCATAGCTAGATTACTATTGAGCCTGTAAAATTAGAGGAATGGGTCAGATTCTTCATTTCACTCCTGTTTTAACTTAGGCAAAGGAGGTCACTTTAATTGTGCTTTACCTCATTAAAAAAAAAATCTTTTCATTGCAATAATTTTGCAGCATTCAAAGTGCCTCAAAGAAGAATATGGACTCTGAAATTTGCTTCCCAATAACTCCCTTTGCAAACTGCATCCTGCAAACTGGGGATTCTTTTTGAATGTTCCTCATGTGTGTATCCAGAAAGAGAGAGGAAGACATTTCTAAATGAAGTTAAAACATCTTTACAAGAAAAACAGCCCACATAAGCACATGGTCAYTATTATTTGGTTTTGGCGTCACCTTTTAAATCTATCATTGTGTGTTGATTTATTTGTGTGCATTACAGCCACATGGATATTTCTTAATCTCTTCAGAAAACAATGATGTACTTTTGCACAGTTCCCTTGTAAAATTAGACTTAGAGAAGCTTGTTGGTGACACTTTTGAGTATGAAATGCTGTGTATCAAGAGATGCACTTCAGTCTTTACTATTAATTACCACACACAAAGCTGTTAACAGTTAAAGATTTAGATATGAATGTGTAGAATAATTTGGAGAGAGAGAGAATGCGACATTTGGGTCTTCCACATGGGAAGCTCTTTCTCGAATGATAGCCTTGGGAATATTTTGTGTGAAGGAAGCAGTAGTTCAGAATTTGGGTCACTGGGGAAAGTGGCCCATCTCGCAGATTTCTGCATTACCTCTGTCTGTTGTCTGTCACTGACAGAGGGGGCATCATTTAGCTTACTGACTGCCCTGCATTTGAAATAAAGCTCCTTGTAACTATAGGCTGTTTACTACCACTTTGGTCCCCACAAAGACCTGGATGAGTAATAGGAGGGTGGGACAGGTCTGGGATGACTAATGCCTACAGTGGGATTTCTATAATTCTAAGCAAGACTTTGAAGACATCTATGGCTTTGTTTTGTAATTAGAATGTGACAGTCCCCGAAAAGAGGCCTCCATAGCACACTTGCTACAAAGAATTATCGGTATAAACATCTGTAATTGCTGGTCCCTGAATCACGTGGTGTGGGCAAATCATGGGCTTCTCGACTATGCAAATAAACAGCAGCCTTGCGATGCCCCATCCCCTCTGTTTTCCTGTCGGCTCTGTTCTTGTGCATCACTAAAGGGCATTGAAATTGCACAAGTCAGTCCTCTCAGCGGGCCTGGTGCCCCGCTGGCTCACAAGAAAGGGGCCAGCAGGGAGTTTAGGGGCAACAGAGTACACATGTATGTGCTCACTCCACATGCACGCCCTGCCTGTCATCCCAGCAAGACCCGTCACCCTTCTGATTGTCGTTTTGATCCTACTCCTTCAGCTGACATGCTCCGAGTCCTCCAGCCAGGGCTGTGAAGGATTGACACTTTCCTGTCCCAGAAAGAGCCCTGAGATAACACACAAAGTAGACTTTGTGGTCAATCAGATTTGGTTTCTATCTCAATTTAAAGCGGTGATGTTGACTTGATGATAGTAACTAAACATTGTTATGTTATTTAGTCTGTGTCATAACATAGCCAAGAGGGGACATCTGAGATCATGTCTAGGTTTAGAGGAGCTCAGAAATCAGAAATTAATTCCTTTTGAATTACTTTTTCATTTCTGTATATGCATGTGAATAAATAGCACTTTAAGTTTTGGAACAACTTTACTGAAACAAATTGTTCTGGTATTATGAAAACAAACTTTATTTTCCCTAGTCTTAGAAAAAGAAATATCAGTAAACTCAGTTTTGTGGACAGGGTCTGTATTGCCTAACAAGAAAGTATTTAATTTGAAAATGCAGGGTAAGTCTAGTTACTTGGTTCTCAGGACCATTTCCCGTAGGTGAATGTTTCATGAAGGTCCTGGAAGTCAAGCTCTGCATGAAAATTTGTATCTCCTGTGTGATAATGCAGTAGCTGGGATCAGCAGAGGTGCCCAAGATAAGACATTCTTTCATTAGATGTGGCTGACAGCAAAGCTTGCCAAGCAAAGTATTTGTGCCTTGGTGGTTTGCCTGAAGTTTGATGCATGGATATGGATATGGTGAGGTTCTTTTGTATTCCTCCTTTTTAGCCCTGTTCCCTAGGAAGTGATGTATGATTAAGCTGGCTCCAGGCCTCAATTTCTAGAACCCGTCTGCTTGGCTAGAAGAGAAGCAGCCAGATGAATGTTTCTTACTGGAATAAAGCCTGAACCCTAATCTCAGCTGTACTATTACCAGCAGAGATTCCGCATGGAGGTGAGGAAAATGCAGATGCAGGTCTCCTGTTGGCCTGCTGGGACAGCACCTCCTTCCTTTGACCTCTTATGGGGCATTGTGTCTTTCAAGGATGTTTCACTGAGAAGGATGACAGCAAAATAGAGTTTGTTGTCAGCCTGATAAAGTCATTCCTAGTGGTTTTTGCAATATCTTGGAAACCTTCTATTTCATCTCATTTTGTGTAAGCCAGACTGCTAGAGGACACACATCAGTGGTTCTCCTTGGATGTTTCCAGTTTTCCATTAGCAATGGGTCTGGCCACAGAACTTGCCTAGATTTTGGAGTAGCGTGTTCATAGGACTCATCAAACAAAGCTACGGGGGTAAAGACTCTGTAGAAAAGATTTCCAGAGGCAACCCCCTCCCAGCTGTTAAACACTAAAGTTGTAATTGAAGTTCAGACACATTGACTACAAAATGACCCATTTAGAGCAYGGAGAATTTCTGCTAAATGAATAAAGATGACTTGGTCAAACGGGCTGAGACGTACCCCTTACACAGCAAGTAAAACATTCAGGTAAATTGTGCTTTATAAAAGTGCTGTACAATGGGAATAAGTACGGGGTACAGAGCGCAGCACATGTCATGTTAGTAAGCAAAACTGTGTCCAGAAGCAACGTGAGAACCCAGGAAAATATGGCTAATGGAGAAATGAATCCTTGCAAAAGAGAAACAGTGATTAATTTTCCAGATGCAAGGGAACAAACAGGATGAGAAAAGTGCTGCGTCTCAGACTGACTTGTGTGGCACAAAAGTCAGGTGTTCAGCCACTGGAAGCATGATGGAGGTGTTGTCACGCAGCACTGCTGGGGCAGTGTGTCAGCCTTGCTGGCAGATTGATGCCTCTGGTTATTATTTCTGTGGTCTGCTCAGAACCACAGCCTGCTCTTTGATCATTGTGTGCAGGAAAAATCTGCAAACCCATAGTGAAGCAAAACTTTCACTCTTCCATAGCAGGGGAGGAAAGTTACAAAGAAGACAGGCTGTCTTTAGCTTTGTTTTTTTGGGTTCTTTTGTTTGTTTGTTGAGTTGGGTTTTTTTTTAATAACTCTCCTCACTTGAAAGCTTTTTTCTGGAGCCATTTTAAAGAATTCTAACATTTCTTGCCAGTGTGTTTATTTTGAAAGGGGCAAAATCTAGAAAAAGTGATATTCTCACCATGGTCACTTTACCTCTCACAGGTGGTTGGAGGAGAGGTCTCTGCTCAAGCCTTAGGGGAATGAGCCAGAAGATTGCTTACCCTGCCTGCACATGACTAGCTGTGATGGTAACTAAAGGGAGCCTGCAAGAAAGCTGGAGAGGGACTTTAGTGATAGAGGGCACGTAGTGATAGTACAAGCGGGAGTGGCTTTAGACTGAAAGAGGGTGGGTTTAGATTAGATATTAGGAAGAAATTCTTTACTGTGAGGGTGGTGAGGCACTGACACAAGTTGCCCAGAGAAGTTGTGGACGCCCCATCCCTGGAAGTATTCAAGATCAGGTTGGACAGGGCTTTGAGCAGCCTGGTCTAGTGAAAGGTGTCCCTGCCATTGGCAGGGGGCTTGGAAATAGATGGTCTTTAAGGTCCCTTCTAACACAAACCATTCTGTGATTCTGTGGTGTTGCCCCGTGGGCACCTGGCATTAGCAACTTGGCTGTTGTCTCTGTGTGGGGCTGTGATAGCTGGTGCTGATTACACAGGAACTGTGTGTGCCTGGCTCTCCCAAGAGCTGTGCCAGGCTGTGCTGCAGGGTGCCCAGCAGCTATAACTGGTGTTCACTCACCCCAGAGAGCTTGAGATAGGAGATAACACCAACTCTGTGTGACTCTACATTTTGAGAGAGAAAAGGTGCCCCTAGAAAAAGCGTACTGTGCATTTATACTTCTGAAAATACACCCATGAATTCAACATGTCTGTGAAAGCACCCAAAAGAGAGGAGTTTTGTACAAGACTATGGAGATTTCCAAAGGAGCTGAACAACCACAATTTTCCTTTGTCTGTATATTTTACTTATATGACTCCATTGAAATGTCATAGGCACTGAAAAAAAGAGTATTATCTGCCACTATCATATATATTCAAACAAACAAACAAAATGCTATTGTACAGGAGGATGATAATGCCGGGAACTGACATCTTCCTTCTACTCCATTTATCTCAGCAATGCACTCTTAGTCTGGAAACTGTGATATTGAATATTGTCAGGTTGGGTTTCCACTAATTAATGAAAAACAGGCTGCAAGCACAAAGGATTAATTTGGCCTATTCAATCTGATCACAAACATTTTGAGAATCTGTTTAGCTTTTTTGAATGGTGTGAGGTAAACCAAGAGAAAAAACATCTTGCTTCAGCTAGTCAGCCAGAAAAAAAAACCCCACATGGATTTACCTAATGGAGTCAAAGCTAAGAAAAGCAGAACATTGATCCCAGGAGCCAGACAAGGCAGTAATCTTATGGAGAGGGATGATTCTGAGGCTTTAAAAACTTTAAAGCTACTAAATAACCCTGTGAATTTAAGAAGGGAGCTTTGCTCTGCCTTCAGAGGGAGTTTTGCACTACCAGTATCAGGTGGATCCAAGAACAACTCCTGTGCCTTCTGACAGTGCTTTTACAGGCCCTTTTACAGGGTTTTGCAATCAGTGTAGTACAAAGCATCTGAGTCAGGTTCTCAGCTGGTGAAATCGATGTACTTGATCAGTGAAGAGCCTGGCAGTCTATATTCAGGTCCTACTTGCGCGGTGTTGAGTGTCTTTGATTAAACTATAACCAGAAACCAGCAAAGAGATAATTGGCATGTGTATTGCTGCAGAACATGCATAAAACAATTCTTTGGGCTTAGGCTGTAAATATGTACCTAGGCTAGTGTGCTAGAAATGAGCTGCTTGCTTGCTCCTGGGACTTAATTACATGTTATGCCGATCGATGAAAGGTTAAAACAGTTGAATCAATATTTTATTGCACTGCTGTAAACTGTAGTTATAGCATATTAGACTATGAGTGGCTGGCAAGTTTAAAAGCATGTAACAGAATCAAAGTCTGAGTAACTGTTGTGTGTGCAATTTAGAAACAGTTAATACCTTCCAATTGAGAGGATTTGTTTCTAATTAATATAAAAGCTGTTTATTTAAATCCTAGGCAGGCAGTATTTAAATACACAACAAGTCACCTGGGAGTTCCATCTAAACCACTTTGTGGAAAGCTGTTATGTTGTGCTGAAATAAATCCAGCGTGAAGTAACAGTACACTCTTGATTCAGAGTGTAGAACTGTTCCATACGTGCTGCTTTCTTTTTTTCTTCTTCTTCCTAAATACGCTAAAATATTCTTGGCCTTGTTCCACATTAAGGAATGATGTAAGTTGCAGTGTTGCTGCAGTTTCCTGTACTCTTATTGTCTGCATGTCCTCAATCATCCATTAGCAGCACTTGTTTCGAAAAGGTGTCATGTATGTTCAAAATGAAAGTCAAGCCCTGACAAAAGGAACATGCAATGTCAGTAAGCTGGAGACACTCAGTATTCTGACCAACAACATTTACAGAATTTACAAATTATAGTTTCTAGAACTCCTAAGAGACATAAGACCGTGGGGCTTTCCAAGTGGACTGGTTAAGATATCTTTAAAATTTTTGTGAGGTTTGGAGGGATTGTAGGTAATAACGATAGTAGCATCAAAAGGTCTTACAAGCCCATTAGCAGAACAGTTGCTGGTTTATTTGGTTTTAATTTTTAAATTTATTTTATTTTTTCCACTTCCTTGGAAAAGTGGGGTAGAATAAATAATGCTTTCATTAAAAAAACCCCACAACATTTAAAAGTTAAGAATATTTGTGCATAATCTGGAGTGAAAGAGTATTAAAAGACTTCACAATTTCATGCTAGTCCATCTTTCACCAGCAGTACATACCTGTCATGAATTTTCACCACATAACTTCATTTCCTCAGCTCCATTTTTCCCCCGTTTCATTCAGCCTCTCCATTCCTTATCTCTGTGCATTGTGGTGACAATGAGACCTGCAGCTCTTCCCAGACCATATCAAAGAAAAAGCCAACAGCATTGTGAAAGGTGCTTCACTTGGAGTTCTGAGAGCAGGCTGTGAATTTTAACGGTTTCCTAATGTGAGGGAGTGTGTGGGGGGGAAATTTGATTGTTTGGGCTAGATTTTTACCGAGGGTTTGTTGAGTTGGGTCCGTGTAAGGAGTCAGCAATGACCAGTTCACTACTGTCTCATTTTTATCATGCCCATCATATGGTTGGATGAGTTTGTCCCTTGCGAACTTGGGGAAGCCAATGCCTTTATTTCATTTTCCCCCGGCATAGTTGTAAAATCAGCCTCAAATAACTTTCCCTGCTTCTTAATTGTATGCTAATGAGGTGTTTATTGAGTATTTATTCCTTCACACATCTTCCTCCAATCGTCTCAGCTGAGCTCAGACTCCAGCACTGCTCGCCCTTTCCCACCTCCCCTTAGCCCAGGGATGTCTGCCCTGCAGGAAAGTGAGAGATGTAAGCAGGGGTTTAGCTGGCAGGTCTTTCAGTGGCATGTGGCACATTCCTGTGAAAGGAATAAACAAACCAGCAAGTTAAGCTCTATTTCTGAAGGGCTTCCCCGCTGGAGATGGTTTCCTTGGTGTGTTTTGTGGCACCTCCATAATGTACAGCTTTAAAATGTCTCAGGAGAGTAAAAGCTGGTGGTTCAGTCAGTGGGAAGGAACGTCATTGTATCACGACTGGGGAGCAAGGAATGTTTGCCATGTAGACAGTTGTAATTTACAGCCAATAAATGAATCTATTTAGATAACAGAAAAATGAGGCCAAGCCTCATCTGTCTTTTTTTATTTTTTTTTCCTATACAAGAGAAGTTGCACTACCTCCTAACAAACTTGCTTCTGCACATCTCTGCATTTTCCTGTCTGCTGTGCCTCTTGGCAGCAGCCTCACATTGTTTATTTTAGGGTGGGTGTGTCACTAAGCAGGAGAATGTAATTTCCCATAAAAATGATAAATCTCTCTGTAAATTGAGGGCAAATCTCTGCATGAAAAGCTTATGGATTTTGACTACTGACTGAAAGAAAAGCACAACATTCAGTAACTTTGAGGATGCCTTGGCTCTAAGAACAAGCTGGGTGGCTGGTGGCAGGAGGGTTATCAGGAAGTTAGATGCCATCTTCAGCAAAGCTTTGAACTGGCTCTCCATAAACCACAGGTGCATTTTGTTGGATTAGGCCATTTCAGATCAGGCTGCATGCCTTGGGGTGAATCCGGAAGAAATCACTGTCAGTGATCAAATATTGATATATTGTCATACCCACTGATGTTACCGTAATTTGAGTCATTTATGAGTCTTTACTTAGCAAAGACTTAGAAGTGCACTAAGTGAGAGGCTGAGTTATCTCTGTGCCTGGAGAGCAGGTGGCCGGTCAATGCTCAGGTGGGGATTATTGCTGCCGACAGTGTTAGAAAGCTTGCTGTGCACCTGCCTCCTCCTCAGAACAAGCACACAGATAAAAAGAGTCCGATTCCCTGGCACTGCCAACCAACTCCTCCAATCTTTCAAAAACAAATACTCAACCCTGACTGTAAAATTAAATAGAAAATAAGAGTTACCACTACCTTCTATTACATGTTGATTGACCTGAGCACTCTCCAATAGCAAACATAAAAGATTAGATATCGCTTTCCATACAGGTGTATGCAAACCATTTTTCGTCTTACCAGGGGACTGAATTGTTCAAAGTTCTGGAAAATGTCCCTGTGCCATTTTACAAGTGTACTGAACAAAAGGAAGGCATTGACTTATGCCTTCAAAGGTGGTGATTTACAATGTCCTGTCTAGTGTTTCCAAAATCAAGAATTTTGTTTAAGCTTAGCAGAATGTACTGAAAGGAGATTTCTGATGCAGTGTGTGTGTTTACAGTGCAAATACAGGCACAGGCCTTTTAGAAATTAATTACTCCGAGTGATCTCACACAGAAAAGAGCCAGCACTACAAGGGATGGGGAGAAAAGGTCTTCTTAGATTGATGTAAGCCAAGATAAGCTTCAAAAAGAGAAGATTTCATGTGGTAAAGACAGTCTTGGGAGGCATGAGGTTATCAGAGTGAAGATACAATTTCTGCTTGCAGGAGATGGACAGCATCCTTGATTGTCATAGTGTTTTTGAATCCCAAATTCACTGACTGTCTTTACTAAAAAAAAGATATGGACTAAAAAAAAAAAAAAGGGGGGGGGAAGAGAGAGAGAGAAAAGGAGCTTGCATTTCTGGGGAAAAAAATTTCCCAAAACTTGGTAACAGTGTTGAAAACAACTCGTGACAATGTTAAGATCAATTTTCAGCGAGCACTGGTCATTTATTTCAGTAAAGGCTATCCTATATTCTTCATAAAAAAAGGCTGAACACTGATTTCTGACTCATTTCTTGAATGGTTTGCTCTTCCCCATAATATGTGGTTCCTCAATTTCTCCTTCAGTGCTACTGAAGTCAGTCTTTTGCAAGAATTAGAGTTGGAATTTTTGCCCCATAGTGTTAGGTCACCATTGAATGGGTATCTCTGCAGGTGAATTGCAGTGACAGAGAAACTTTGCTTGGACAAATAAAGCTTTCTAAACTGGCACTGAAGAGCTAAGCAAAAAAAGACGGATTCAGCTTCAGCCCACAGCATCCAGGAGAAAGGACATAATTTCTTAATAAGTAGTGAGCCTGCAGGAAAAGGCATACCTTTGCAGCAGTGACCTCAGCAAAAAGAGAGAGTAAATCTGTCCCTCTTCTCTCTGCAAGAATTAGTTGTTTCAGAGTCTAACTGTCCTAGTATGAAATGATATATTGCTCCAACAGCTGAAAGAAAAAACTAAGTCGATGTTTCTGCCTGGGCAAAGACAGCTTTTTTCCTAATTGAGAAACACTGTAAGCTGGCTGTTGCTGTGATCTGTATCCTTGTGGCTATTTAAAATCAAGGACAAGATTTTCCTTTCCTTTCTGGGGTGTTCCCATAGTGTCCCATGATACAGAGCAGCCACTGAGGGGATGCTGTGTTTTTGTTGCTGACGTGTTTCAGGGCATGGCCTTGTGATGGTCAGAGTGGGAAGATGGGAAGATCTTGAACAGGCTGTGGTGGACACAAGGTTAGGTCCACACTGCTTGATGAGGGTCTCCACACGAACAACCTCGGGGTCTGACAGATCACATGTCTGGACAGATGTGTGGTGGGCCTTGGCCACAACTTGTGAGCTCTGAAGAGCTGGCACCGGCACTCCCACATTTACCTGGCTTTGTGCGGTCACCATGCATCCATGTGGGAATAAGGCAAGAGGGCAACACACACCACCCTCACAGCTGGCGTGGCAAACACTTTCTTACACAATATAAATAAGCAATTTTATCTGGTTCCTTTTTCAGATTCGTTTCAGATGGTTCTACCGAAAGTTACATTTCTTCTCTTTCATGTAGTCACTTCACATCTTGCTTTGTGGAACAATATTCCAAATACTTTACTAGACATTTGGTTTTTTTCCACAATTATCACAATTTTTTTACAACTATCTTATTATTAGCTTTTCTATGTTTATTCCTTCTGTGGCAAGTTTCTTGACTAATGTTTTGGGCTGGGAGATGATCACTTGTCTTTTAAGGCCTTCATACTTGTTCATTTCACTATTTTCCTTTCAATGAGCTCTACAAATCCTAACTGCCCACCCACCCTTAAGAAGAAAGGGTTAAGGTCTCTTCTGGAGGTCACTATAGGATCTGTGTTCAGGAATTGCAAAACCTTTCAAAACTAAAATGCATTTGCTACATGATGACCAACTGTGAGCTTTAGCTCATCTTAATCTGGTGTTGAGTTTTACCTTGTACACAGTATCTATACCATAGGCACTGTTAGCAGCAGGCAGGAATATGACTTTATTGTTTGTGATTATGATGTTTTAATTGCCAAAGGATTATCTAGGTAGGAGTGGATTGACTCAAGTTACCGAAATCTTTTTCTACTCTTCAGGCTGTAATATTTGAGGTGTTCAGTCCCAGCCAGGGGGTTAAAAGCGTAAATGAGTGCCCTGCTCACCAGGCTGCATAGGGCCCATACTCATTTCTGGGACATTTCAGAGTCTGCATCACTAACCAGCTACTCACTGGAGTAAAGTGATACTGACCTCCAAGTGTGTTTGTGCATCTGGTACTCTGCCTTTGGGAGATGTGTGTTCAATTCTCCTCTCTGAGAATGCAGATCAGAGATCTTCCTCTTCAGTTTCTTATGTTTCTGCTGAACATCCTAACATTGTGCTAGTCCAAAGCATCTCTGCATCAGCAGGAAGGGGCTGGAGTCCTTACTGCACCATTGCCCCCTGTGCTTCAGCAGAGAGGAGGAGATAAGCTGTTTAAAGGACTGGGCTACAGCAAACTTGCTTCCTCTCTGAGCGAAGGCCAGCTCGGGCTTTTCAAGCACATGCTGCATCCCTTGCTGCCCAGCTCTGTACTGGCTGCATTCAGCCTCTGTGGTGATGCCATGAATTAGACCCAAATGCCAGGTGACAGCCACAGGGCTGAAAATAAAAATGCAGTAATAAAGCCAGTAGTTTATTACAGTACTGTACATAGTATCTGTTACTGTGTTGGCCACAGAGGATGATTGCAAAGAAATCTAAGGAGTTAGGATTGGTAATAAATGATAGGAATGTCTTTCCCTGTGTCACATCATACCTCAAAAAACAACCAGAAAGCACAAAGRGGAGTGACAGTGGAGGGTCTTTTACTCTGCATGCTTGGCTGAGCCTCAGACAGGGTGAGAGAGATCATGGCTGCATTGTGAGGGAGTTCAGTGAAAAGACACCCTGTTGGCTCTGAATTTGCTGGTTCAAGGCTATGCGTGTGTTGACAGAGTGCTGAGCTGAGCCCAAGTGAATACTCCTGGCTGAGAGGAAAAGCCTGTGCGTGTGTCAGGCTGATAAAGCTGCTCATCCTGCTGCAAGTGTGTCTGCATGGCAGCATGCTCTCCCACACGGAGGGACAGCCCCRTGAGCACTGTGCTCCCCTGGGCTCTGCCCTACTTCAGACTGATTTGGAGAATGGACAGTTCACTTGCTATAAAGGGGTGGCTGCAAGGCTTTCTTTCTCCCTCCTGGTGCCCATTTAGACTGCCAGCTCTGTTACAGCTGTGAAGGGGCTGTCTCTGGCACACCTACACCCTTATTTCTCATAAGCATGGCTAGTTCAGGAGATTCTGAAGGTGTCTATGAATGGCAGAACCCCACAGAGCACTGTGAAGGGTCTCATGGTCATTGGACAAAATCAATGCTCAGGCCAGCACATTCACAGACTCTCAGAACACCCTTGCTGTTCGATGTATTTTAAAGATCATAGAGGAATGACCACACATGGTATCTGAGAATCCCAGTTTAACTGTGTGTTTAGTCACACATCCCTGGTTCTAAAAATCCCAAGCCTTGGCTGGGTGAATACTGCTGTGCAGCATGCAAAATCTGTTTCTTCTGGTTACATGAAAGGGGGTGCTGATATAGAAAAAAGTGTCTGTATAGTTGATCAAAAAAGATATTTACTGAGTACTTGATGCTGGAAATGTTGGATTAAGCTTTTCACCTGAACTCTGTGAGCCTTGCACTGCATCTAGACCAATGCAGTATTAGCACAGACTACAGTCAGTCACTGTCAGGGTGCTGTCTCTCCGACCTGCCTGCCAGTCATGGAGTTAATTTCTATTAGACTGTATGTCATCCTTCTATTAACCTGCTTTTCTAAACATCACCAGCAGGCTCAGGTCATTTAATCTTGCTGCTGAAGCAGCCTCTGTTGTGCCCAAGTGGTGAGCACTAAGACCTTGTGAGCTCCAGCTGTTGTGTCCCTATAATGCCAAGCGTGCTCTAACCATTACAGTTCAGCAAGAACCACAGCTACATTCACCTGAAAGCTCGGAGTGTCATCTCAGCCAGGCCATTGCTTCTGAAGTCTTCACTGGCTGGGGGGGAAGCTATTTTGTGGTTCCATGCTGGAGCATGAGGAGGTGCACTGTTGTTACAGCTCGTACCGCCGTGCTCCACACAAAGTATTAGAAATGTGCAGGAGAACACATGACCATTGCAGGCAAAATACCTGCGCCTTTGCTGTCCTGAGGTGCAGCGAGGAAATAAAGCTTTAATTGGCGTGTTTAGCTGTAGGAATGTTTTCCAGGTTTCCTCAGTGTTTAAACCAGGTGACCCTAAAAATACTGCCTTTGAAACCAAAGGGACTCGGCAGGGCTTTTGGCTCGTGCGTTTTGCTGGGAAATGGAAGCGCCTCCAGCGTGGCGTTGCCTCTCACTGCCCGAAGAATTTCGGTGCTTTCCCAGCCGGGCTGGCAGCGCGGCGGTGCGCGGGCGCTGCGGGGCCGGCGGCAGCMGCGGGCCGGGCCGGGCCGGGCGCGGGCGGGCGGCGGGCGCTGTCCGTGGTGCTGCCCCGGCGGCGGCGCGGGGGTGCCCGTGCGGGAGGCGGCTGKGCGGCTGTGCGCACGAGTGCGGACGTGTGTCAGCGTGCGCGGCTGCACAGGTGTGCGCAGATGCGCGTCCAGATGCGGTGCAGGTGGGTGTGGTAATGTGCAAAGGTGCGTCACAGRATCACAGCATCAAAGAACGGTTTGGGTTGGAAGGGACCTTAAAGATGATCTAGTTCCAACACCCCTGCCGTGGGCGGGGACRCCTTCCACTAGACCAGGTTGCTCAAAGCCCCGTCCAGTCYGGCCTTGAATATTGTCAGGGATGGGGCAGYCACAACTTCTTCCGGCAACCTGGTCCGGTGTCTCACCAGTCTCTTTTTATGATAAAATTTTAAAAAATTATCATTTTGATATCATTACACAAAGTCAGAAGCTCGGTGCAACTCTCACAAGTTCCTTACGGGCCTGCAGTTTTTAAACCCTGCACAACATAGATAAATCAGTATGAATCAGGGGAAACTGTATCAGTTACTATTGTCTTCATATCCCTTTATTCACCTGCTAGAAATAGCACACAGAGACTGTTCTAAAAAAAAAATAATGAAATATTTCAGAAACCTTTGAGTGATTCTGGTGATCATTTTTTCTCTGCTTGGTTCTGGTAGAGATCTGGACATGTCCCATTAGTTGTTCTAGTATTTCTGTCATATAATAGTAATGCTGCTGGTTATTTAATAACTTGCTGAAGAAAAACACTACAGCCTTGATTCATTCATCAGAATATGGGCACAGACACCTCTGCCAGTTGCAGGCCAAGTATGGGACTGAATATTTAGTATTTCTGGGGTGCCAGAGAAACCCATAAAGTTGTTCAGCAAAAGCCGCCTTGCAGCTGATGAGATGTGGCCCATTGCTTCATTTCTGGGCAACATTTCTTCTGCTGCTCATCAGCTAGAAAACCATTCTGCATCTATTCAAGAGGCACGACCTGCTCRCTCTGTCATGTTCTGCTGGTGGCAGGTATCTTTTGATGCTCCTGCTCTCTTATGAATATGTACCCTGTGAAGAATAACGTCTAKTCCAGCAGGCTTTTCACTGGCAGCACCATGTGCCCCCCATTGTAAGAATATATGAATGTGGGTCTGAAATTCCATCCCTCCTTGGAGTGGTGGGAGGGTTCTTTGTGGAGAACTACTGATTCACAACGTTTGTTTTCAACTTGGCCAAGATAGCAGAGTTACCCAAATGCAATCACAGCTAAGCCACAGTGGAGAAGCCAAAAGCCTTTTTCTGTGTGTCTCTCCATGTGTTGTGATGGTGTCTTATGAGCTACCAAATCCTTTCCCAGGATTTTAGTGTAAGGAATGTGATAGAGTCATTGGGGTCTATTTTGGTTCACAGGATGCCCACAGCAGCTGCTCCAGCTCTGGCCAGCTCTGGAGCACCACAGAGGCAGCTGCTTTGCACTCACTGAGGATCTGGGGATGTTGTTTCCATTGCCTCGTGCTCTTGGTTTGAACCTTTCAGTGTCTGTGTGCTGACCTTTGCGTACTTACCATCCTCTTACTGGAGTGAAAGGGACGAGTAGTTCTTGCCCCTTTGTTTCAGAGAGCAGTTCATTGTCCACTCTGTTTTCTAACACAAAATAAATAAGGAAATCATTTCATCATTACTTGTTAGTTTGGCTGTTTTTTAATAGGGATGTACGGCAGCTGCACAGAGCTCTGAGAGTTTCCTTAGAAAACCCCAGGCCCTACATACAAGACGCAAAGTCTTGGAGAGGGCAGAGAATGACAATGTACTTTTTTCTTCGTGTTTGGCAGGACTGGCAAATGGATATATAATGTGTTGCCTAATCACAAGGAAATCTGCCATATGATCAATTATTCTTTAATTTCATCACTCTGCTAATATGTCACTTTGGATTTGTGACACTRTTAGACAATATAAATGACCAACGTGGGGGATTTGGCCTGTGTCAGTGAACAGCATCTGCTCAGCTCCATGCCTGCACACAATATCTCAGAAATGCCTGAGGGAAGGTGGGAGTTTAACTTTGCTCCCTTCCTCAGCAGATTTGTGTTCCTAGGCTGAAAATAAGTATAGGATGTAAGCAAAATTATGCACAACTGAAAAATCCATTCTGATTTACAATTTGATTCAGAGGGGTTTTGTTTTTTGTWTTGTTTTTATAAATCAGAAAAAAMCAAAAAGAAATAMAAAAAAAATCCCAGCCCTTCTAGGATACCCGAATACAGGAAAGGTATTAATTAAGCTGCTTAWCTGGCCCACTGCCTGGAAACCTCACACTCCAGTGTTTTCTTCTCCACCATCACCAGAACACAAAATGGGTGATTATCCTTACTTTACCGATGGAATCTGAAATACAAGGAGACAAACTGTRGGGTCAAATTGTAGGCCAAGGCCCCATCCACTTGGTTTTTCCAGCTTGCTTTTCACTATAACACACCTCAGTTTATGCCAACGGGACTGTCAGCTTCTCCCTTTTTCCCTTCCAGCTGCAACTTTTGTCAAAGGTTAGTAATCAGGGTATGAAAGGTAAATAACGCTTTCCACCAAAGATCTCTGTCGAGATAAATGCCTCTCCATGAATCAGATTGACATCACGAAAACAGCTGAAGACGCATTCTGAAGCCTCAGCCCCACAGGATCGTTAGGAATATTACTGTCCCGACCTAATGAGCTACCACTGATCCTAAACAATGTCTAGGACAAAAGACTAGAGGGGGATTGGCTCCCCTCACCCTGCTGCCTGCAGACTTCTGACAACCCATTAAGGTTATAGCTATTCAGCCCTGTTCAGACAGCCCTTTTTTCCTTCTTTTTTTTCCCCCTAACAACTCCCAGCTAATGAGCAGACAGCGTTACTTTTATTTTGTGCAGGGAATGTATGGCTAAATAGGCGTCTGTGCATGGCTCTGGAAATGGAATGAGGTGAGGAAAGCAGAGGAAGAGGGATTGGAGGTCTTTTAGAAATGTCCCCGTCGCCTTCATCTGTCAGGCAGAAGCCCTTGGCTGAGGAACTCTCCTCGCAGGGATGGGTGAGGATGCGAGGCTGAGCCTGGGGCACATTGGGCTAGCAGAGAGAGARGAGCCCTGGTCCTGCTGCTTCCTTGGTTTTGCAGAAATGGGCAGGGGAGGCAAAGCCAAAAGGCATCTTGACATGTGCCTTCGGCTCTAGACGCTCCTTGGAGACGCTGCCCTTGCCATGTGTCTCCATCTACTTTTACTATAAAAATTCCCGAAGGTGACAGTCTCTCTCTCTCTCTCTCTCTCTGTCCCTGCGCCTGCCCCCCCTTTCCCTCGTACTTTACTAAGTGATTGGAGTTGCCCTCTTCCTTTTGCGCCTTCCCACCTCCTTCAAGCTCCCTCTTCAGCGACAAGCAGCATCACTAATTGCTTTTTAGGGTCTCTTTTCTACTCTCTGTTCAAAATTCATGGGGCATTCCCTGGCCCCATTATGTTCCTTTCTGAACCTTTTCAGCTTCTTTTACAAACTTAGCACTTTCTGTGCTTCTCTTAGCCTTTGCAAAAAAAAAAAACCTTTGGATTTTTTTTTTTTTTTTTTGGCAAGAAGGCCCCCTCCCTCTGCAGCCCCCCTCCCTGCCAGAAAAGCACACGCACGGGCCCACCTCCCATTGAATGGCGGGCTTTGTGCAGGGAATTTCCGGAACACAGCCCAGGGCTGGAGGCACAGTGTGAGTGGAGGGGCTTTGGGCAAGGAGCCTCCCTTAAGCCCACCCCATTACCACGGTCACTGTTTGCCCTGGGCTCTCTAAAAGGACTATTGTTGCCTGTTGCCAGGTATTCCCTAGCAACACTTAAGCCAAGCTGCCTCCTCTATTTATGGCAGAAACTTTTCAATGGTCTCCAAAACACGTGCTTGTCAACTTCAGAGAATACCTTCAAACAGACACAGAGGGGGAAAAATAATCCCAAGCGCTTGCTTTAGTTGAAATATGTGTGTTGGGGGTGTTTTTTGATTTCTTGTCATTTACCTTGGATCAGAAACCCAAACAATTGCAATTTGAAAAAAACAAAAATCCCTCCCCATCACCTTCTCTCAGCCCCTGTACCCTGCACTGTTGAGCCTTTCCACTGGCAGGTGGGTTGGGGTCATTTATTAGATGGATGAGCCTTTGCTACACTTGGAAACTTTTTGCACAAAAGATTGCTTCATTATTTTAAGACAGATTTCAATTTCTTTGTGTGTGCCAGAGCCCTTACAARAACCACCACACTTCTGTTGTCTACCAGCAACCAATTACCAAGAGCAATGTAGGGTGGGCAGGGGGACAGTAATATACCTGGACAGCGCGGACATGGCACCACCAAGTCACATTACCAAGCGGCTGAGGTAATCACGTGTGGTGGATGTGCACACACGTGGATTTATTCCCGGAAGGACATATTTCTATGCTTGTATTCCTGCGGTCAGTTTGTCAGCTATTGACAGTCAGTGGTTCAATCAAGTTCAAAGAGGGAATTAAACTGTTGCTGCATCTCCAAAAAGCTATATACACCTTTTGGTGATGGAGTGTAACGATGTGAGGGAAAAGCTTTTTACAGCAAGTCTCACTTGATAGAAATAGTCTTTGTTCTTTGTGCGACGTCATACAAAGTGTTCCAGCATAAAACTGGTGTCTTTGCCTACTATCATGTTACTTGCAGATTGTTGCTGCTACAAAGCAGCAAAGTCACTGTCACTGTTGGGATATTCTTATCAGATAACCAGAAAATGTAAGTCAAGATTTACAAAGACAGCTGAAGCAATGTGGTCCCCAATTCATAGTGAATTTCAATGGGCCATGAAGACCTCTGAGCTGCCCACCCATGTACCCATGATAGCAGCTGGTGCATTCCCACTGCCATGGAGGACAACACACTGATGCAGCGCCAGCACCATGTCTGCAGTAATAATCTGAAGTTTTCCCATCTGCAAATCACACTGTTTTTCCTGACACATCCTTTGAAACTTCAGTGCATTAACATGACATCCTGGCCAGGGGACTCCTTTCTTAGCTGTTCCCTCCAAGCTGCCGTGGTGGCCCCAAGGGCTGAGCTTCCCAGAGCTGTGCAGGAGGCCAGCCTGAGGCAGCTGCCTGTGGTGGCAGCACCATGGAGGCCTTCAGAGCTGAAGCAAAGCTCCAGGAGTGAAATGTGACTGGTGCTTTCAGATGGCCTCAGGTCTGACTGAGGAAAATACTGTGCTGCCTTTTGCTGCTCTGTCTCCACAGTAGATGGCCAAGGTCAGAGTTGCCTCTCTTGTTCTGAGCAATCAACTGAAAATATTTCATAGATGCTACTCATTCTGTATGTGATTTTGGGTTGTGGCTCTCTGATGAGCTGCATCCAGCTTGTAGGAAGATTAGAGCATATGACAACATAGTAGTTCTCTTTTATGGCCTATAACTATGAAAGTTACTCAGTCAATGAGAATGTGTTCTTACTCCAAAATTACATGCAGGTGTTATGACATGCATCTCTTTTCCCAGATGTTTGTGCCAGTGTCTCCAGAGAGAAGTAAAATGTAGTATACCCATCTATCTGCCGCTGGCCCTGGTGCTTCTGCATTCGGTCTGCCATGCAGTAGTTCCTGCTCTCAGCTCAACCTTCAAAACTCAGTTTTGTTTCTGTTTCATAGAAATACTGTAATTAGAAGATGTTAAATTTCCTCTGTTAACACATTCCCCTGCAGAGCTTGACATTACAGTGAATGTAAATGGTTTCATGAAGTGCAAGATTAGGGCTGTTTAAATAATTGTTGTAATTGAAAATATGTGTATTATTATCTCCCAAGATGTTTTAGATTAAATCAATGAAGTTCACATCTGGAAGAGCAGATATTAGCCCTTTATGTGATTCTGATCCCTTAACTAGGTAATCTGAAGCTCAGATTTCTGATCCAGCCCGTGTAAGACAACAGTACTTAGCTTTAAAAAATACTGTGTCTTAGCCCTTGATATTTATTCTATTAATGTCTGGCTTACACTGCTTGTCTTAAAGAAAATACAGCAAAACCTAGCAGTCTGGTCTATGGAAAGTCAGTCCCACAGTTCCTACTACAACCAATAGAGTACACAAGACGTAATAGAGATTTCTGCCTTGCCCTGCATTTAGTTAGCAACTATACAGCAAAATATTTCAGAAGGCCAAGATTTTTATTTCTGGAACATAAGCTGTTGTGCTTCTGCATGACTAGAGGCAGTGTAGAGAAGAGTCATTCATATTCCTTTCCAAGTCTCTCCCAAGTTCTTAGCTATTTTAGCCCTATGACCCCATTTAACCTATCTTTAGCATATAAAGGTGCTCAAATAACTTTAAAAAAGGCATGGAGAAAGGGATTCTCTATAGATGGACTGATCACTCAATTCTTTCTCTTTGTTTAAAAGGGTTAACTTCTAGCTCCTTCCTTTGCAACCGGCTGACATGCATCCTAAATGTGAGTCTGTAAACAGGGCAAAAATGGTGGTTCCCAAGTGAACAGAGTAATACAACTCTGGGCAAGCTGTTSTTCTGTGGACAGGCTTACTCAGACATAGCTGTGATCATCCCTCATTTCTTATCTCAAATTACACAATCTTGACTTTCAAAACAACCCATGAAAATGGTGTTTGCAACTGTCAGCCACTGTTTGCCAACAGCCAGCATGATTCACCCATTTTGAATAAACGATCTACTAGCTGAGATATTCACTGTGTGTTACACACTTGTCCACATTCTTGAAGGTACAAAATTCACTTTGTCTTTCATCAAAGGAGGTCTGGCTTAAGTCATTCTCAGATTCCAAAACACATCAATATGCGCCTTGCAGACACCTGTTGAAGTCTCTAACTTCCTCAAGACTTGAATCCCAGCACTTGAACTGTGGCCCTCCAGGAATGCTGAGCCTTTACTGAAGACCACAGTCTTTCCTCCTGGAACACCTGGACTACAAAAGGTTGCCATGAGCAAAGCTGGAATAATTCTTATTCTTGCTATGTTCGTATGCAAGTCATTCTTGGAATGTAAACTGTGTCTCTTGCATACTCGGACACCACAGCCTTCAAACACCCAAGATCTCTGGAAATCTCAGTCCAGTCCACCTTTAAGCAGCCGTTCAAACTAAGGCAACTAAATAAATAGAGATGGGGACAGGTGTGAAATAAGGCTGAGCTCATCACACTGCCTAGCAGGCAGTTGGCTGTCTCACATGAAGCACATCTCACATCTGTAACAGCTGGTTCCAGTAGAAAAGCCAAGGACACGGCTGTGGTGGAGACTCTGTGTGCCTGTTAGTGCCGTCTTATACAGAGGGTGGTAGGGGTCTGATGCTAGTGGGGACCCTTGTCTTGCTTCCATCCAAGTTACTATCCACATGGATGCGAATGTCCAGAGGAAGTTTCACACACAGGAAGCAACTAAAGATGCTTTAAAATGAACAYTCAATTTTTGTTGACTTTTTTCATCTTTTTCAGAATCACATGTGRGCTCCCACACAAAATACTTCCTCTGTATAGACATGCTCTGATCCTGTTTTTATTGTRGGGAAAGTGCATACTTTTGCAGTTTCCTGACTTCAATGAAGGCAAAGAAAAGGAGTCCCAAACAGACTTGGAGACACCATCCGCCTGAGAGGACAATCACTGATTTTCGSAGGCACAGGCAAGACTGGGAGGCCAGGGGCCATGGCATGCTGGGAGTGAAAGGGCTCCCCACTGCTGCCTTTGCTTCATGCCCCAAGTCAGGAGAGTGGTTGTTTCTCAGAGGCCAATGATCCCACTGCAGCAGCAGGGTTTTGCCTCTCTGAGAGACAGTGTCTTCCAGCTACCAAGGATCTCTGCCTGTCCTGCCTAACCCCTACTTTGGGGCTGATAACCACAGGCTAGAAGAGCATCGCTGAAAGGTTGTTGACCCTGATCTTGTCCAATCCTTTGCCCTGAAGGCAGTATCAGCTACACAACCATTCCTAGATTAATAGACTTATATGCATAGCAACACTATCACGGCTGTACAGCAGTGTTCTCACAGCTGATTTTATTTATTTATGTACGTATTTGAGGCAAAGATTAGTTTAAAACCTACAAAACAGTAGGACATTCACAGTGCATAGCTGTGGGTTGACTCGGCATAAGGATGAAAGTCTGTGTAGAGAGAGGGTACAGGCTGCTTTGCTTGAATGTGTTCATAGATTGATGTTTCTTACCCCTGTCTCCCATCAGTAGGAAACTGTGACAGCTTTGAGACTTCAAGTTGCATATTGTATATTTCTTATTTACAGATAGTGGTAAAAATGTTTCTTTAAACATGTGCTCTCTAACACATTGGACTCTGAGGTTGCTGTTGCCCACAGTGAAATCAGAGAAAGACCTTCTTCCCAAAGGCTTGGAGACATCTCTGTCTTCACTCTGGACCTAGACTAAGCTGTGATGTATTTGCTTAAGCCTGGATGCAGAGAATCACTAACACTTGTACTTAAACCTGGAACCATGAAGGCTTTCTACAGTCAGGGTCTCAGAGCATTATGTACAGGACTAGGAGATATCCGTCCTCATGAGGACTCAATGTTATTATGAAGGTTCCATATTAGCACAGTGTCTAAAGCTCCCAAGCACTTCCATGGTAATAATAATGATGATGATGATAACAACAACAACAATAATAATAATAATAATAATAACAACCACAATAACAGTAAGATGTACAGGACGGGCATGTTATATGCCCTTCTAGTTCACATCCCCTCTTGCCTACAAAAAAGGCAGAAACTAAAACCAGATGAATTATTAAACTGAATGTGACTGCAACCAGCTAATACCAGAACTCTTTTTGGTCATGACTGAATTATTTGGGCTTCATCTAACAATTAATAATAGAGGCAGGGACATATTTACATTATTCTAGAATTATTTTTCTTGAGATGGCTTATGTCAGAAAGACAGACTCCATTTGTAGCTGTGTTCAGTTTTCCTGTTTACATTTACTTTTATTGAAAACAACCTTATAAACAGAAACTGGATTTTCCAGGATGGCTCTCATCAGGGCTCATGTTTTCAAAAAAAAAGTTTATAAAGCAGTTTTCTACAGACAGTTTTTAACTGGATACAGATGCAGCTGAAGTCTATAAATAAATCCTATCACCTATTTCTGTATAGAAACTGAAATGAAGACAAAGCTTGCACTTCAAAATCTGCTTGGATTTTCAGATTTCATTTATGGCATGGGTTTCCAAAGATTAACTTTTTCGCTTTCAAACTGCATTAATAGCATTAGGCCTCAATTAATCAGATTCAAAATTTGGAAACAAAGAAAGTATTTTGTCTGTATAATCACTGAGAGGCCATATACCAGGATCTTTTCTTACCAGCCTTTTTAATGATTATTTCAGTCCAGATTTTTTTTTTTGAAGGAACCGCTAAAATCTAGGCTTTGAATTTTGTAAATGAGCCTGCTGCCCAACGCACTTCTCAGCAAGATAAGGACAGAATGGCATTTGCAGAAATGTTTAGCTATCTCTCTAACAATCCTGCTTGGTTGTGGGCCCCTTGGTAACAGCTTGGCAAATCTGCAAAAGGAATGCGACTATATAGTTTGTATGTGGATTGTTGAGTCATTATAGCCTCCAAATTGCACAGCAGATCATTAATCATAGGCCAAGATAGGCAATCACTGCAGAAACCTGATGAAAAGGCTCCAGAATAATGCCTGCTAAATCATGTTTAACATGCAGACCTTGCCTGTGCAGATATGGAAAGGGGGAGGTAAGGAAAAAAATTATTCCCCTTTTAGGAAAGAAAACTTCTACTTATCTTTGATTTGCATTCAGCCCTCCCTCAATAGTCCTTAAGCCTGTTATTTAATTCATTTTGGTGCCAGGTCCCATCACAAAGCAAAAACCCTAACCAGGACCTATGCAGTCTATGACCTCCAAACCCCCTGTCTTTTCTTGTCAGTTCTATGTCATTTGTGCAGTTGAACTCCACCAATTTGAAATGCTGACCTCTTCCATAGACAACCTTATTCTCCTTGAGTGAAAGAAAGGGCCAAGGCCTACAAACCACTCAAGCGAGAGATGGCAAGAAAAGAGAAAAGTGGTTGACTCGTAAATCAATTTCCACAGCCCACCCAAAACCCACACGAACAATAACGATGGTATTTTTTTAAAGTTGTGCTGTTGTGGTTTTCTTAATTGAGCTTATTCTTTTCAGAAAAAGTTTTGCGCAAAGCAAAATTGTTTGTTCAGGGTGGAAAATTAGACCAGATCCTGCTCCCAATCCACTTCAGATCAGGGTATATTTGTATCAAACCTTCATTCCCACCTGTCATCCCCACAGAAAAGGAGCATAGCCTCACAACAGGTCTTTGTCTGCACTGGAAGAGGTGGCAATATCTAAAGAAAGGGAAACATTTGGGGCATAAACGTGCACTCAGTCTGTGCAGCTCCAGTGTGTGGGCAAAGCGATGGTACCTGTCTTTGTGCCGCAAGCCTGCCCGCATGGAGGTGGCTGTGCAGCTCTGTCTTCGGGCCCTGCCAGCCCAGCATATGTGTCTGTGGCCTGTACCAAGCCCCTGGTGTCCCGTGAGCAGCGGAAGAACACGACACGTGTGGGCTGCGTCAGGCCAAGCACACGCGTCGTGCACGGCACGTACGGACACGCGAGCGAGCACGCAGGCAAAGAAGCCGACGAGAAACTTGCCACCACACAGSGAGGCAAATTTTTAAAGACCTATATTACACTCCCTGGGGGTCTGATTCTGCCCGTGTTGCTCTCTCAGGAAGGTTTCCTGCTCCTCAGGTGGTCTCATTGGATTCAATAGCTGTGTCTTTGAAGAGCAGATGCAGAAATCGCCTGGAGCACATCATGCCCCAGGCCCCCATCGCCATTMGCAGCTTTGCGCTTTGCAGAGGCCTGGACCTGGCTGTGCTGTTTATTACTGCACAGTCACATCTCTGGATTTAAGGCTGGGACATCCTTAAAGAGCATTACCCACCTTCTCAGTGGGAAAAGGCCCTCTCCCCTGGCAGGCTGGTGTTTCTCAGTCCTGCTCTCCCAAGATCAYAATCCTCTGGAGCATGGGATGATTAGTTAGTCTCTGTCAGCAGAGGCAGGTCTGACCCTTAGGCTGAATGTAACAAATGARACTTTTAAGTTTTTTCATTGACTGGGTTTAGTTTTATATACACCCAAAGCTTAGAGTCACTTACAACATATTTATACAAGTCCATGGCAGAAAAAAAATCTCTGGGAGGAATTAAATACAACATCACTGCCTTTGGTTCCTCACATCCTGGACTCATACACCACTGAAGGTAGTATCACCATGTGCTTCCCTTTTCTTATTTTTTTCCTTCTACCTCTGGCATTGGCCCTTTCTGGACTCCTCAAATCTCCCCTCCAGCCTCACTTTCTTGAAACAGAGTGATGGTACTCTGTGATCTGAAAATTTTTGATAGCTTACAAGCAAAATACCACCTGATGTGTTGTTATGAAGGTAGGAAAGTTACTCCACCAGAAGTACCTACAATGGCAGACTAACTCCTCCAAGGAACCCGACCTTTTGCATTGGATTTTCTCTAAATTACTGTGAAAATTCTGGTGGGATACAAGTCAATGGGAGGGTTTCCTCATCTGGCAGAGCAGATGCTCCAAAGGAATCTGCCTGTGGAGCCTGCTCAGCCAACGTGCCCCCAGCAGGTCTGTGCCTGCTTGCCCTGGGGCTTACCRGCTCTGAGCCCTTGGGCAGAAGGGAGATTTGGAGCTGTTTATCCCACTTGACCCTCCATACAGATGACCTTCCATCATCTGGGGCCAGCTGATGCTAAGCAGTAAATTAAATTCAGTGGCATGCTGTCTCAGCTCTCAATGGCGTTTTAGTGTGAGCGTCGGAGCCCATAGAGCAGGGCTCATTACACGCTGCTGCAGCAGCTGGAGCTGGGGGGAGTGTCAGGCTCATTACCTTTTATGATATGCCCACCGATGGAGCTAGGTGTGCTCTAGATGGATTTGTCAGAGGCCAGCACTTTTGTCTGGGGGTGAAGCATTGCGTTAATCTGACAGGCAAGACTCCACATTATGCGAAAGGAAGAATTCAACAGGAAACAGATGCATGAGGATAAAAATTAATCAATGTTTTTGCAACCTGCACCTCTGAATGCAGCATCTGTAGCAGTAGCAAGAATATATCCTCTCCTTCCTCACCTCTTTTCCTCAGCAAACCAGAACTCAGGGTAAGCGGTTTGCAAAGTTTGACTCCAATTCAGTGGAATCCTTACGTGTTACTGAAGTTTTCAGCAATAATTTTGTTGGCCTTCTTGGTCAGCTCTCTGTACATCATTGTCAAGCCCAGAAATTCAGAGACAATTTTGCTCCTGATTTTGTGAAGTAATGAACCAAAACCTTTATGTAGCTACTCTTCTTACTAGTCTAGCATGTACTTCCATGCAAAGATAACCTTCCAATACCATTTTGTTTGGAACGCATTGCAACGTTTCAATAGTCAAAGGGCATTCATCTAATTTGTTGTACTCCAGAAAAAAATGTGACRTGCCTGTAAGGAAGTGAAAATGGCAAAACTAGAGAAGAAAACTGGTGTTTTCCAGACTCCCTGGCTGGGAGTCCCTTGATTCCATTCATTAAAATCTAAATCTTTGGGAAAAAAGAACCTCAGATGTATAATGGTGAAGTCAGAAGAACAGGGTCTACAGAGTGAGCCCCTTGCTAGTTACTGTCCATACAGTACAGCAGTGGACAGATGAACTGGAAAATTCAAGAAAAACCCGTTTGTCATTGCAGACTGGCTTCCTAGGAGCTCCGTTTCTTAAGATTTTCTGAAATTCTGAGCTCATTAGTACTTGCTGTTTATGGCCACTGTGTTAGTGATGRTATACAATGTCTCTGCTAGAGGAGCAAGAAAGGTTTACAGAGCTAGGAAGATGTGAGCTCAAGGGAATGCTCTGATATTGTAGACCTTGTCCTTTCAGTGCCCCTTGATCCCATTTCTCACACCCCTGTTAGAAGACGTAGGCTGCTGTATCATAGGTGGGAACCTTACACAGGCCCATCACTGAGGCAGACAATTTTAATTTCCTGTTTTCTTAGAAAGGGAGATGGCAGGGATATCTGTGAGTGGTCTCAATTACAGCAGCAGCAGCTAGCAGGCATGCATTTAACAGTGGTGTTAATAAGGCACATGCTCTTGGTCATGTCTCACAGAAGTAGCTGTTCAGCCCCTGCTTCTTTTCATGCCGTGGTGTCATCTGGCACAGCTAGATCCTTGTTTGGGTTATTTAATTGCTTCTTTGCCTGCCTTATGCAAACTACATTTGTAGCTGGGTCTGACGTGGCCTTTTGGGCACTCGGACCCATGACTGCACCGCATTTAGCAAGCACTCTGCTCTGTCTGTAGGCAGTATTTCACATAGTCACCCAGTGACTTTATTCAGTTTGCTGGTCCCCAATGTTATTGTCACTCTGCATCATTTACCAATACAATTTTCACAAACAAAATTAGTCATTGCAATGTAGGTGTATGGAAGCTGTCCCACTCTGGAAGGATTCATTAAAATTCCCATAATAGTCTCCTYGTCAGGACTCTTGCCTGCTGTCTGGGAAGTATTTCAACAAGTCTGTCCTACTGTTGTGTTAATTAAACATTGTTCTATTTATAAATGCTCCATTGGTCAGTAGCAGTTCCCCACACAGAGAGAGAGGAGTAGCAGTAACTAAAAGTGAAGTGCCAAGAAGAYGGGATTTGGCCATGCAGGGAAGCTAAGGGACAACTCAGACTGAGCAAAGTGCCCCTTGTGGATCAGTCATTGTCCTCATCACCTGCCCCTGTGGCTGCAGAGGTCTTCTGACATGAAACTTTGGAGCAGAGGAGGAGGGAAGGAGGTTTGCTCACTGCATTCTCCAGCAGCTGTTTTATTTCTGTTTGTCTGTACACTGTAATCTCTTCACAGTGATTGCCACCGGGTGTTAAAGAAGGTGAAAATACATCTGGAAATATAACTGGGTTCAGAAAGAGACTAGGTAGGTGAATCAAGGATAAAGCCATCCTGTGGTTATCTCATGCTCCTGCCAGCTTCTCTACAAGCTTCTCTACTTGCAAAAACATGTCTCTTCTGACATATGCATGAACACAAGGAGAGGGACCTGTGGGAGCCCTGGGGTGCTGCTGCCTGCTATGGAATAGTCTCCTGGGGCTGGCACTGCCTGTGACACTGCAGGTCCATGCCATCCTCCTTTCTGCACGTGTAGAGACAATTGCCAGCCTTTTTACCTGTCTTCTACAGGCTTGCTGGCCCCAGAGGCAGGAGAAGTTGGCCACCATCCTCACCAGCAAGTCCCTAAGAGGCAGAACCCAAACCTTTGGTGAAGACCACGGGTATTTGGGATTCAGGTAGGTAGTACCTGCAATTAAATGCTTCTGAAGGTTTCATCTGTGCTTTCTGCTTGGTTCACTGGTTTTCTTCCAACCCACACTTGTTCTCAATCTGCTGTGCTAGTGAGAGATGTGAGAGTGTCTACATGCAGATGTTTGCAAATGGGTATTTACTCTGGAAGCCTGTTCAGGCATAACTCTTAAGCTGGTGCAGCCCCAGATATGAAAAGCAGGAGGCCAAAGAGRTGGAGGAGAAGGAAGCAAAAAATTGAGAGCAGAAAGTATACAGTGCTGCCAGGCCCACCCACGGACGTGTATCTGTCTAGAACCTTAACTGGCTGCTGAATTCCACCTTCAAATCATCGAGCATGCAAAATCTGTGAGAACCACATGAGACTCGGGAGTTCATCTGAGCAGCAACACAGCCAGGAAGAGATGGAAGTTTGAAAGGATATGGCGCTGTAAGTGTCCTTGCTAGGTCACAGGGCTCACAGCTAGGCAGGCCCACATGATGTGCATTAGAGTAACTTAAAATGGGGCTTGCTATGAAAGTTAAAACAAGATGAAGCAAAGTGTCCCACTGCCTGTTTTTCAGACTTTTGGATCAACTGCTCTGAATGGAGTTTGTATGGCATGGAAGAATATATACACAGATATTGCTTAGAAACTTCAAGCAAAAGTCCTGGGTCTTTAAAGAACATCCTTCACCTGAAGTCTGAAAGCATTGGTTATTAGTGGTTAAAGTGACCCTTTGCTTGTAGATCAATGGTCTGATATTATTCCGTTTATTGTCTTAAAGCTATTGCTGTCCCACAGTGACAGGGTAGCACATGTAGGCAGGACTGTAGGTTTTGTGTCAACTGGTTCTACCATCATTCGCTGCTGTATCCCCAGAGGTGCAAAAGTGAAGATCTCCAGTACAGAGAGACACTAAAGTATGGGCTTAATTGTGACTGTCTTCTAGGAAGCAGGCTGGCTTCCTGCCTTGCTCGGGGAAACCCTCTATTACCCTCTTGCAGGTCCTTGGCTAAGCAGGGTGGGGAACGTCTCTGCACTATTGCCCAGGCTGTGTTTGTCCTGGATGTGATGCAGGACTTTGCTCTCCTGCGTGTCAGTTAGGTGCCTTTCAGGAGCACCGTGTTCACATCTACAAGTGCACACATGAATTATTGTTTACTCAATAACAAATCAAACAAATTCCCTCTTCTATTCAAAGCAAACCACAATGATAAAAGAGGGCCGATTTCCACTGTTATGAACACCGATTGATGTCTTCTCTTCACTTGACTGTCTTTATTTCACATACAGGTGGCTTTTTTTCTTCTTTTTTCTTTTTTCTTTTTCATTTGGAAATGTCATCACCACTTAATTAGCAATGTGTTGTTACCTGAAAGTAAAAACAAGCCTATCTTAGGCCATATGGCAGGGTTTTAATCTGCACTGTCACAGTATAATCCTGTCGAAATGCCTTCCCTTTTCAGCCAAAACTGCATTTCACACTTTACTAATATGGGGCTTTTCCTTTCCTGTTCCAAAGTAATATAGCCCTGCCAGTCCAGCAAGTGCAAATTAAAATAGTTCCAAGCTGTGACCAGCAGCAGGAGGGGAGAGCGAGCAAGAGAGTGGTGTGACTGGTGGGGAGGGAGGAGGACCCCATCCCAAAACTGGAACCCGTGCTCTTTCTGTGATGTGCTTCTGTGAAATTGGACCAAATGAGTTTGGGCTCCATTTCAGAAGACAATCCCCACCGCTACGGCAAAGGCCTGGATTATGCCACTGGGACTGATTATAGGGGTTTTTGTGAAGTTTACCTTTCCTTCCCCAGTGCTATCGAGAGTATATAAAAGCAGAAAGCRAGAAAGCTACATGTTGGTGCAAAGCAGGAGTGACCAGCAGAAAACTTTGCAACTGTAGTTGCAGTTATTTACATTTTTACATATTTACATATTTACATACATTACAATTTATTGTATTTGTAGTTATTTACAGGGTCTAAGAGACAATTGAAACACATGGCTTGATGGGTGACATTTTCAAAGGAATTTTGCTCCCAAGCAACTTCCAGGTAACATATAGGACAACATACAGATGCTTACTCTCATGTTTTAGGATATATAACTGTCCTCTTCTGGGTAGGTGAAGACCAAAACCTGGATTGAATCCTGTTTGCAGTGGGATAAAAGGAAACATGGGTAGTCTGTCCCCCAGAAAAATAAGGAAGACTATTAATATGCACTGGTTCTTCCCACAGCACCTTGTACAAAGCAGAGTCTGGATCAGACACTCCTTCTGTCTTGCCAGTTTTCTCATGTTCTCTCAATGCTGCATATCCCCAGGTACCTATGAGGAACTACCTATGGTCTCTGTTCAGCACTTGCGGATCTCAGGCTAAAACAGATTGAGTCAGGACCAAATCATAGCCAGCAGTGACTCTAGATAACTTCAGCCCATGATCAATGCCCCTAGTTTCCCATCCCTGCTTTTTTATCCAACTTTTCCCTCTGTAATTAGAATAGTAAGTACCAGGTAGCCAGATAGAGGGAGAAAAAGTATCTCTTGAAACTTCTCCCCTCTCCTTCCAGTTGCTTGTGTTCCTCCAGGACGGAATTGCCAATGAGTCTCAGTGCTCAGTGAGGGTTTTCTTTTGCTTATGTCCTTCTAGGGATGTATCTGGCTCCAAAGCCACAGGAAATCCCTGCCTTCTCTGAACGAGGGCAGTAAGTACCCTATTGCCTGGATGTATTGAGCTGCTCCAGGGTGTGCATGGGATGGAGGGCTGGGATTCTCATCTCCAAGGTTAGAGTTTCTTCTCCACGGGATATGTAGGAACCACACGGCTCTCTAACCATGGGCAAAGTCTGACTTGTCTTTCACATGCTGACTGAGCTGTGTTGCTTTACAGATATAACCCCCTAGAACACCTCAGATGAGGTTTGGAGGTATTCCTTTTCTTCAGTCACTTTGTATTTTGCTGGAATTTCATTTTTTCAACCCACATACAAATACTACAATACACAGCAGTAATCTCCCCCACTCTTTCCCACCCAGCAAAAGGCTGACTATAGAAGCTGCACAGTGGTGATCTGGTCCTTATCACTTATTAACATATACATGTATTTGCAATGAGACAATAAAAGCAACAAGGGCAAAAGAAAAAAAGTATTTAAGTGRTGGTCTGAGGTTTTGCTCACAGTCAGAAAAGAGCCAAGAGCTCTCTTGTTGTTTAAATGACTGGTAAAAATCCGTGCTTTGGCCAGGAAAGTCAAAGTCTAGATGTTCACTTACAGAAATGAACATCAGTACAGGGGAAGCTTTAAATAGTTCAGTGTCCTTGTCAATAGGTATTTAACTAGGGAAAAGGACTCAAGCACGGGGGTCTGGCTAGCTAAAGCTGTGCATTTGAATCATACTTTCCTAAAAAATTAGAAAGAGTGAGATAGCTCTGGTGCTATACATAAGCACAACTTCTCCGACATGAGGTGCTCCAGCCCAGCTGCAGGTCAGCCGCACTGAACATCTGCATGGCCACAGACATAGAAACTTCGAGGTGAGACTGGAGGGACAAGAAAGTGAACAGTGGTAACAGCTCTGCCGTGCTGCTGTTTCAGGTACCTCGTGTGCTTTGCAGGGCTGATGCAGGAAAGGGTTGAAGGTGCAGAGACAGTGTGAGAGTGTGTGTGTGTGTGTGTGTGTGTGATGGTCCTGAGAGCAAATATAATTCTGGAGCACGAAACAGAAGGATGAATATCAAGCGAGAACATCCAGCTGCAGGTCCTTTCCCCTTCTTTTTCCAGCTTTTGGATGAACTGCAAAGCCAAGGGGGACTGTTAACTGCCTGGGCCTGTCCATTTGTCTCTCTCTCTTTACTTCTCTGTCCCTAACCCCCCCGCCCCCTCCTGCAGCTCCGGAGGGTGGAGGTGCGATTCGCTATGCCCGTTTTTTATTTCCAGCACGCTTGACAGGCTGGGCGAGGAAGGCGTTAATGTTTTCTGACAGGCCCCCTCTAATTGTTGGAGCTTTTCTTCTCTGCCTTTTCTGTGAAATTCTGACTTAGGCGAGCAGCATAACAAAATGCTCTGGCATTGAAATGTGCGCTTGCACTACACTGGGCTCGGGGAAACAGCATTATTCATGAAGATTTTCAGCTGTTTTTGTCTTTTAACTAACCTTTGAGTTTGATCAGAGGCTAGCCGAGCTCCCTTTCTCAAAAGGCGGTCTTGGCAACCCGACAATGGAGCCAAACTGTTTTCCCTGTTAAAGAGATAACTATGCCGTTGAGTTGGTACATGGGGGAAATTAATCTTCAGGCGCATACAAATGATAGCTTTACCTCGGTCTGCAATCGTCTGCATGGGATTATTAATAGGACGGGCGTAAGGAGCAGGAGAAATTCAGACTGGGGCAGGGAACTTACAAAAAAAAAAAWTCGCACCCCCAAGCCCATCATCCCTTTTGATTGTATAAAGCCTGCGATTGATTCTTCACCACTTGCCTTTTGCAGCAGGAATTAGCCCCGCATTGTGCGGGCTGACACGCTAAGAGCTCGCTCGCTTGGGAGCTCGAAGTTGCTGCGCGCTGGGACGAACCGGGGTGGCGGCCGGGGGGGCGCTTCTCCCCGCTCCCCTTTCCAAGAGGCGAGGAGCAGTGAGACGCAGAATCCCCCCACACTTCACGTCGGGCTAATCCCTGAATGCACTGAGTAATAGGCGCTGCATTATGGAGCGGCGAGCCAGGGCGTCCCGTGCGGACCCCCCTCCCCGCCCGGCCGCGGCCGCGCCCGCCTGGCCTTGGGCAGGTGCCCGCTCTCCTCGCGTGCTGCCGGCCCCGGCGGCCGCACGGCCCGGGCAGCGCGGCGCGGAGCGGCGCGGGGCGGGCGCGGCGCGGGGAGGGCGGGCGGGCGGGCGGCAGCTGCGGCGGGCGCACGCCGCCCCCGAGCCCGGCGGGCCCCCGCCGCGCCGCCGCCGCCGGGATAAAGGCTGAGGCACGACACGCGCGGGGACAGCGCTGCCCGCTGCCTGCCCGGCCCCCGCCGCCCCCCCGCCTGCCCCTGCGAGCCCGCACACAAAAGGCAGGACCTGCGCCGCGGGGAGGGGCAGGCAAGAAAAAGGAAGAAGGAGGGGGAACAAACAAACAAACAAATTAATTAAAAAAGAGGAATAAGAGAGGGGAAAAAAATATTTTTAAAACGGGGAAAGGGCCCTCGGGCTCCCCAAAGGCCGGTGCCGGCTGGCGCCTCTCTTCGAGRGGAAGGTGAGAGAGGAGGGCTGGGGGCAAGAGAAGGCTCTCCGCGGTGCGCACCCTGGGCGTGCTGGGGGGCTTCCCCCTCCACTCTTACTTGCGCGGGAGGCTCCGCGGGGCCGGCGCTGCTCCCGCGTGCCTTTGGGCAGAGGAGGGGCCTGTGGGGAGGGGGCAGCGGCGGAGCAGGGATGGGGAGTGAGGGGAAACCCCGGGCCGCGGGGAGGCTCCCACCGGCTCCCCGCACGGCTCCGCGGGCGCGGATCTCGCGGGCCGCCGTGCACGTCGTGTGGGGAGGCGGGGGCAGCGCTGCCACCTCCGCGGCCCTCGCCGTGCTACCCCGCCGCTGCCCCAGAGTCCTCCTGATTTGGGGGAGGGCACACACTCTGGGAGAGGCGTTTGTTAACGGGACACTTCTCCTGCATTACGATAAATAAACACATAGGTAGAAAAATTAATAAATCCGTGGCCCAGCAACCTTCATCCGCACACACCCCCCTCTCCGCTCCTCCATCCTCCACCCCCCCACCCCCTACCAAATCCCGAGTAGTTCTAAAACTTATACTGCGCCCAAAGAAGTCCCTGATTTATGGAGTTTACTAATGCTAACTGAATACTGTCTGTCAGGCAGCGCTGAAAGGCTCTCCGCGCTAATACAAGAAAAGGCTTTGTGTTGCTAAGCGATTAGAGCAGATGTAATGAGATTTACCCCAATCCTGCTTTGCCCTTTCCCTATCTTCAGTAAAATTGTGTGTGTGTGTTTTCTTTCTTTCTTTCTTTCTTTCTGGAGGGGGCTGAGGGGAAAAGGGAGGGAGGAGGTGGTGAATTTCTGAGCCTGTCTTATACATTGTAGCGAACAACAGCGTAACTTTGCCTTTAGTTTAATGAGTCTGGATATTTACTATTCAGAAGTGAGCAAAAAAGAACACCTGTCTACACAAGGAAGAGAAATTTCGCCTTTGTAACAGAATGAAACATTATCCTAATGTTATATTCATAGCTATAAATTACTCGCTACACTTTCTTTGCATACCTTATCTGTACACTTGCAAAAGTGGGTAAATAAAAAGGGAGATGCTGTAAAGGGAGAGCGGATGGCGGCATATAACGGTTATTATTTTCATAACTAAACATTAGTTCCACGAGCAGTTAAAACAATGAGTGTTTGTGCTAAAGTAATGAGGGATTTCGTGACCCCAGCGTGTCCCGTCCCCCCCTGTCCCGTCCTCCCCCCCTTTCCCTCCCCCCACGATTAAATCACGTATTGATCATTTCAGGGCGTGGGGGGAGGAGGCGAAGAGGCAAATGCGTGTATACTTTTAGAGCGACGCAGGAAGGACTATGCATTGACATACACATGTATAAGCGTCCATGCGTGCATATGCGTCTGTGCATGTATATACATGTATTTATATAGTTACACATATGCACATACACACTCACAGAGGGAAAATTTCGGGGTTCTCCACCAAAGCTTTCCCCTCTTCTCTTTTAAAAATAGCGCATCCCTCGCAACTCGACAGCACATTTGTAGCGGAGCGGGATAGATTTTTTTCTTTTTGACTCCCTACCACGCACTGGCTCTCCCCGGTCTTTGTTGGTTTTTTGGTGGTTTTATTTCGTGTTTTTTTTTTTTGTTTTTTTTTTTTTTTTTAGGATGCATTTTGCGCTTTGCTTTCCGCTTGGCTTGGTGCACGCAAACTGAATTTGCAAGTGATGCAGGAGCCAGGCGAAAAGAAGGCGAATTCTGGTCACGTCCATGCTAACTGACAACAAGCAGGCTAGCCAAAAAAAAAAAAAAAGCAGCGGGGAATGGGGGGAAGAGTCCAATTTCTTTTTGAGTCTTGGTAATTGGGTACTTTTACAGGCAGATCACGCTATTTGGGTAGAATAACAAGTTTGGAAAGACCAATATCTCTAAGCTGCCACCGATTTCTAGTACTTTATTTATTTATTTAATTTTGTCTCMCTTCGCCTCTCGCTTCCCGTCTTCCCTGCGACGGTTTTATTTACCCAGCCACTGTCCTTGCAGAGGCGACACAGCAACCCGTGTTTTGGGTGGCGGCGGCTGTGCCATCCCCCGTGGTTTTCTGCCCCGTTGGGTCAGAGCCGCGGAGGAGGACAGGGTCACACCTCCGAAACGCGGGATGGAGCGCCCTCTTTTTTTAAGACTTGGGCTGTGGGGGGAATTCTTTAATGTGCAGGGATTTCAGGAAGGACAATGCCATCATTAATCATCTCCTCGCCTTTTGATTTGGATACACATTTGCAACACAGAAGGGCAAGAAAACAATGGTGATACCGCTAAATCTTTGCATATTTATATAGAGATAGATAAAGATATATATGTTACATCCATCAGATACAAACACTTCATATGCAACTTAGCTCCGGTATAACATCAATTAACATTCTGTCCTTACATTCATCGTTGTCAATGGCAGAAAGAAAAAAAAAATTGCATGCGGTAGGCAGCTGATAATTTTAATTAAAAAAAAGTTTTATTACGAAACTAGTTGGTATAAAACAGGGTTATACAGGACCTTTGTAAGTTTGTAATAAAACAGTAAGAAAAGGCAATGGTATGGGGTTTTTTTTTTGTTTGTTTGTTTGTCTGTTTTTTTCTTTTTTTCTTTTCTCCAAAAGGCAGCATATAAAAACAAATGGCTACCGTTTTGCGTTTGGACAATAGCTGCATAAACTTTGTTCACTTTGAACATTGTTTAATGACATTATTAATACATTAACAAAGTTTCTATAAAGTAAGACACGTTGGTGCTAAAGTACATCTGGAGGAAATCCAAGTCCTTTACAAAACCACATACAAAAATGGCAGTTGTAAGGTAACGTCGACTACAAGTCTAAACATGAAGAGGTAATAAGCATTACATATTAAAAAAAGTATCAAGATATACACATTTTAAACCATTTGTACAAAACCTCTATAAATCTCTCTCTCTCTTATGTACAAAAATAKCTTAATATATCCCCAACCGGGTTAGGATAGATACAAATAGATTTTCTTATCATAAAAAAATTCACAAAAAAAAAAAAAAGATTGGAAGCATTCTATGATGGAAACGAGAGGAAAAGCTTGGATCGAGGGAGGGGAGAGGCACGGGGAGGCGGGGGATAGACAGGGCTCCAGGGACTTCTTTGAGTACAGCATAGCTTAACTTCAGCATCTCCACAAACATCGGGAAACTAACTTTGTCCACAGGTGCCGAACGCCAGTTTCTGAAGGGCCGCGGCGGCGGCGGGGTGCGGAGATGGGCCGCCTTTCTGCTGGGGAGGAGGAGGAAGAACAAGAGCTCCTCCGCCGGCCGAGGAGCGCAGCGCCCTTTCCGGGGCCCAGGGCTCCCCCGCCGGACACCCGCTCCGCCGGGGCGCAGTCCGTGGCAGTGAGACGGAGTGCAAAGGCCGGCCGGTCTCCGGGGCCGGGGGCGACCGCCCCGACCGCCCCCGCGGCGCGCAGCGCTCTGCCCGCCCGCCGAGAGACGTGCCCGCACCGCCCTCCGACGGCAGGGGAGCTGGAAACGCAACAGGTTCTTTTTCTGCGTGGATTTTTGTCTCTGTGTGTGATCTGTTTTTGTGTGGTTTTTTTGGTTTTTGTTTTATTTTCCCTTTTGCAACTGTCCTGTAACAATAAAAGAGAGAGATCAGAGTCGCGCCGGGACCAGCGCAGCGTCGGGCCGCACAGCCGCTCGTAAGTACCGCGGGACACGCGGCGCCCGCCCGCGGCTGCAGCCCCGCCGCGCCGCGTCCGTGCCCCCGCTATTCCCCCGGCCTCCCCCGGCCCTCCGCGGGCGCGTACCCACCTGCCGGGGGGGCGGCCGGCGTTCAGAACCAGCTTGTGAAGTCGAGCAGCTCCTGCTCCTCGGGGCTGAGCGGGTCGTAGGAGCCCTCGTCGGAGGAGTAGGAGGAGACGGGGGAGCCCGCCATGGAGTTCATGTCGTGGGAGTAGCTGGGCGAGATGGTGGGCGAGAGGACGCCGGCCTGGAAGGCGGCGCTGACGGCGTCATGCTCGTCGAGCAGCTGCTGCAGGGCGCGGATGTACTCGACGGCGGAGCGGAGCGTCTCCACCTTGCTCATCTTCTTGTTGGCAGCGCCGTTCGGGACGTGCTCCCGCAGAGTGGCGAAGCCCAGGTTCACCAGCTTCACCCGGTTGCGCTCCCGCTCGTTGCGCCGCGCCACGGCCGCCGGCTGCTGCTGCGGCAGGCTGTACCCGAACCCGCTGAAGTTGAGCCTTCTCTTGCAGCGCATCAGCTCCGGCGAGGCCGAGCGCTGCCGCTTGGCCGCCCGCGGCGCCGAGGGCTTGCCGCCCGGGGAGGGCTGCCCGCCCGCCGGGCTGAGCTGCGGCGGCGGCGCCCCCGGAGGCGGCCCCGGAGGGGCGGCGGCGGCAGCGGCGGCCACCGCGGCGGCGAAGAAGCACGCCGGCTGCAGGAAGGGCGGCTGCCCGGCGGCGCTGGACATCCTGGCGGGGCTGCCGCTGGCCATGGGCGCGGGGGCGTCCTGCGAGGCGGGGGCGCCCGAGTGACGGCCGGTCCCCGTCCCCCCAACCACCACCAAAAAAAAAAAAAAAAAAAAATCAAAAAGAGGAAAAGGAAAAATTTGCGACGTTCAATTTAAAGTAAAAAAAAAAAACAAACAAAAAAGAAAAAGAGCTAGGCGACGGACGGCAGGGGAAAGGGGCAGCGGCGAGCGAGGGGAGCGGACGGCGGAGCCGGGCGGGCGGCGGGGACGGCGGGCGGCTCTGCCCGCCCCCCTCCCTCTCGCCCTCCGTGCGGCGGCCGCGGGGAGGCTCGTGGCGCTCGCGTGTGCGCAGGCTGCTTTGCAAAGCCCCTTTTGCAAAAAAGTGGCTGAGGATTGTGTCTCTTATAAGGGGCGGACGGGGCTCGCCCCCCCCTCTTCTCCTACACACATACACACACATACACACACACACACACACACACACGCACACACGCACTCTCCCCCCGCCACCCGCCGCGCTCACACACACGCACACCCTGCACCTTGCGGCTTCCACGCTCCCCGGCTTTGCCGGCCGCGATCCGCGGAGCGCCACCGCCTTTTCAGCGCGGGGGGGACGCACGCACCCCCGCCCGCCCCCCGCGCGCACACGGACACACGGACACGTGGACACGCGGACACACGGGCACGCACACCGCGCACACAGCGGCCCCCGCGCCCCCCGCCGCACACGCGCTGGCGGCCGCGCGGCCCCGCCTCCTCCCCCCGCCGCCTCCCCCCGCCGCCCCCGGCGCCGCTCCCCCGCCCCGCGCGCCGCCCCCGCCGCTCGCGGGTTTGTTGTCGCAAGTGCGTGCGCCCGGCGCGTGCCGCGCTCCCGGCCCTGAGCAAACACCCGCCGGGGCGCCGCGCGGGGCGGGGCGGGGGCGGCGCGCGTGGGCCGCCGCGGGGGGGGCGCGCGGAGCCGGGCGGGGCGGGGCGGGGCGCGGCGGGGCGGGCGGGGACGGACGACGATGTGCGTGTGCGGGAGAAGGGGAGAGGACGCAGCCCTGCCCGCCGAGGGGTGTCCGAGCGCGGAGACAGGGCGCGAGCCGGGGGGCTGCTGAGGAGGGGTCAGCGAGAGGGAGGGGGTGACTCCCGGCGGAGCTGGGGTGCGGACAGCCCCGGGATGCGCGGGGCATCCTCTGCCGGGGACACCTCGGCGGCACCTGCCAGGGCTTGGAGGGGAGGGAGAGCCGCGGCGCGGAAAGTGTAAGCACGGAGGTGTCCCGTGGCGTGGGCAGGCAAACCGGAGCACGCCCGCGGGAGAAGCGCGCTTGCCTCTGCGAGACGAGGCGTGTCCGCCAGCCGCCGCGAAGGGAAACTTCGCGTGCGGGACCTCGGGTTTCCGTAGTCCYTGGGGAGCACCGGGTATCAGCCTGGTATCGCTCCCTTCGCTCACCAAGTGCTGCCCAGCTGAGTTCCGTGAGTGTCCGAGACCCGCCGCCGCGGGCTGTCGTCCTCCCCGCCCGAGCCGCGTGTGCCCGGCACCGCACATGCCCCGCGGACGGCCTGATGGCTCTATTAGCCAGCGACAACGGCGGGTGAGCCGGGGTGGGTGTTAGGAGGACGACAGCTGAGAGCAGGGCAGGGTAGAGCAGACTTCTCGGGAGAAGTCACCTCGAATTACCCCTCTGGAATGATGAGCGCCACGGGGTGAGCGTGTCAGGAGAGAGAGACGAAACCACTCTTGGGCACGTCACAAGCGGACGGTCCCTGCGAGGTCCAGCACGGGGAGGGAGGAGGTTTGTCTCATAGGGCAGCAGAAAGTAGGGGTGTACTGGGCAGAGCRAGCAGGTGTGGAGTCAGCTCGCCCCTCACTGCCAGATCCCATTTCCCAGGCCATGCAGTCTACTTGTTGGTCCCAGGGCGCCCACCGATCCCCTGCCCTTCCCATGGCACGCTGCAAAGTGGAAGTAGGTCACCAGCTTTCCCAGGAAGCAATGGCATTTACTTGTAACTGGGGAGTCAGGACGGACCTGGCCTATGCAGGGGAAATTATCTCTGCTCCCAGGTGAAGTGTCACTTGTGGTTCAGGTCCAAATGAGGAAAAGCAGCACCGAGGTGCTGAGAGTTGGAGGCTGGTGTGACTTGGGGGTCAGGGGTGTAGGCAGCCTGTGAGACATGGCCAGGCTCAGCACTGGATAATGCTAATCTTGGCATGAGCAGCACCGAGGACCCTGCCATGGCCTTCTCTCATTGCCCTCCTGCTTTTTACATATCCATGTATTTCTGAAACCTTTAATGCATTTTCTGCCTTCAGCTCTGTCTCATTTCCACTTCTCTCTGCACCTTTGATTCCTGGTGCTCACACCAGCTCTAAAGCATGGAAGGAGGGGACCTGCATGGTCCATGTTCAGGTTTCAGTGGAAACAACTGCAAAAGTAAGCGCTGTGCTGCTGTTGACCTCAATTACAGCAGCCTGGAGCTGTAGAAATCACTTCTTCTCATCTGCCACTGGATCCCTGACCGTGGCTGTGCATGTGAGTTTAAACAGTGATAACCAGCAACATGGTACAGGAGAACCTTAGTGTGCACCTGCTAACTAGTGTTTTAGTAATTTTTTAACATGTCATCTTTTAATGTAGGTTTGATGAAAATGTGAAGTAGTTCCATATGGTCATATTAATTTCGGGGCTCGCTCCACTGATCACTGACCAGTTTCTGACCTCTAGCCTACTGTCTCATTGCATGTGAAATGTTTTAAATTATTTTATCCAGTCTTAGGCAGGACAGCCAGACCCAAGCAGGATAAAATGTTTGCTTGTATTGTCTGTTCAAGGAGCTCTCCCTCTTCAGTTCCAAGACTTCTGGATGGTTCGTTCAACATCCCTTGTCTGATGTCAGAATTGACTGCACTGGAAATAGTTGTCACATCACCAGCTCTGCATTGTGAGTTTGAGAAGTGGTAACAGAAATATCAAAATAATTGCAGCCTTGTAAGACATAGATATAGACATATATATATATATATACACACACACATGTATTTAAACAGACTAATTCTTCTGGAGCAGCCCACTTCCAGAACTGGTGTAGAAACACCACATAGGGACATTCCTGCCCTTTTTCCTTGAAACAGCAGAATAAGACTGGAGTTTCTGGGTCCCTTCTTCTCCAGTCTCAGAGGGCTCTTAAAAAGGCAAAACCCATGAGTCCCAGAGGTCACTGAGTGTAACTCATGTAATTCTGCCTCTGTGGCCCCGTACCCATTTCTCTACCCTGGCTCCGGGTGTGGAGGGGTGTGTGTGTGTGGGGGTGTGTGTGTGTGATAGATGAGGGGGGCAGAACCTTTTCCTCCCTTGTCTCATCATGGTCCTTTTCCGTCCACTGGCACCGGGGAACAAACTCACCCCTCGTGTTGTCTGAGGTAATGCCAATCTCACCAGCTCCCCTGTCTGCTCACTGCACAGAGTAAGGGGTCTGGGGCTGCCAGATTCATAGATAATGAATATTGTTCCAGGGTCCCCCGCCTCCACCCACTCCTGTGCACAGTCCTGCACCTGCACTTTAAAATTCTTAATTCTAATATAATGATAAATAGCCCTGGCCCTTTTCATTTGGTACTTTTTTTTTTGTCTTTTGATTTATTTAATTTTTTTTTTTAAATCTTGAATTGTCATTATTTTATAGCGACTTTTTTGTGTGCCTAAATTGTAGCCACACTCATGAGGTCTTTTGAAGTCCTTGCCTGTTTTTTTTTAAAAAAACAACTTTGGTATGCCCTTTTTTTTTTTCCTTCCCACTTCTTTTCTTTTTTAAAGGCCATTTACGTTATGATTAAATGCTGTCTTGGAAAAGCAGAACGAAAGTCGTTAATCTATATAGATCTTCAAAGAATCGATACATTCGGGACTTCTGTAGGATTTGTTACACTCCATTTTGTTACAGTAGGCAGCTCGTCTGGATTTGGGCACATGTGTTTCTCTCCCTCCCCTCGCCCTCCCCCTCGCCTTTCCAGCTTCCCCCCCAAGAGTGAAAATAAAGTAAAAGGTCTTTCATGGTAAACAAAACCAGCTTATTCTCCACATAGAACACATGAATAGCTGGAAAAAAAACTTACAATAAATGGTGCATTTTTTTCTCTGCTGGGTATAGCATTCAAGATCAGTCCAGTATTCAAGAAGCAGTCCATTTTTTGCTCAGCAAGAGAGTTTAGAAAAGAAGCGTGGGGTCTATTCAAGGATCTTTTCCCCCTTCACAATTGCTGGGCTTTATGAAACCTATCTTCCATGCCTTGTCAGAGTATTTCTGGGGACCAATTAGTGCTTTGTTGCAAGGCTTCTTTGCTGAATCTTTGAGCAGCAAGAAAAAGCTCTCTTGAGTCTCCCCTTATTTTGACTATTTCAGTCATTACTCAGTGTAATAATTAATATGACAACTGGACGCTGAAGTTTGTATAGAAACACCTCGGCTGCAGGAGAGAGCGTGCAGTGGGTGGTAACAAGCTACAGATCAGACCGAGAAGCCACACACACAAGGAAGGGGGAAAAAAGTGGGAGAGAGAATAATGAATGAAAAGAAAGAGAGAAAGAATAAAGATAAGTAAATAGTTGGTACGGCCTGAAGGAACATAATACAGACTTGGAAGGAAAAAAAAAAAGGCACTTAGAAGGGAGTGTGGAAGGGTCGACCTCAAAGAGGTAAACTTATTTTGAAACAGTTTCTATGTGAATATAATTTTCAAAACTTTGCTACTCTCAGAAGTAGGGAAAGTGATTTTCTTCTGAAAAGGTGAGGTGTTCCTTCGGGTAAATAATTTTCAAGGAGCATCTCTTTACACTTTTGCATACTTGATAAACTTTAGTGCCTCTTCCTAAGTGTCCCTTTACGGGAAGAAGAACTTTGAGCATTAAACCGTATTCGTGAGTAATTATTTCCCATCCTGACCAGGGTGGCGGGAGGCTGGTTGTCGGGATAGCAAGTGCGAGTTTTCTTGGCGTTGTATCGTCTACAAGAGGAATAAAGCCTGTGCCCCAACGAAGAATTAAAAATGACGTTTGACCAGGGACACTGCTGAATTCTCCTCGAAAGGCGTCTTGGGATGAACACTCATCACTTTGCAGACATTTCTTGGGCTGCCAATTAGGGCATAATAAATAATTAGAGGTTTTAAGCATATTAGATACAGCTCATGCTAATGAGCTACATCAGGTCTTGTGCTAACCTGAAGTGACAGTTTGCATATAGGGCTGCAAAAAAAAAAGGAAAAAAAAAAAAAAACCAAACCAGCCGCCGAGGCAGCTTTTCCCTCGCGGCCCCGTCCCGCTCGCCCTTCCGCAAGTCCCGCGGGTCCCGCCGGGCGCTGCCGCCCGCTACTGCGCTGCCCTCCGCGCCCGCGGAGCCGGAGCCTTTCGCTGCCTGCTCTGCCGGGTGGCCCCATTGTGCGGCCACGAGCCCCGCGTCCGTCACAGCCCCGGGGGATAAATCACACCGGGCTGCCCCCCCGCTCCGCCTCTCCCCAGCGCCGCTTTTTGGAGAGATCAATTTTTTGGGTGGGTGGTGGTTTGTTCCCGGCTCCTCCGAGGCGGCGGTCCCCTGGCAGGAGGGATAGGAGAGGCTTTGGGTGTTGCGTGCCGCAGGCTGGGAAGCGGATCCCCCCTATTCCGGAGGGAGGGCAGGCGGCGGGGACAGCCGGGATCCCCCCGCTCCCGCCAGCCGTCTCTGCCGTGGGGACACAGTGCCACCTCCCGGCCACCCGCGCCCCGGCGGGAAGGAGCCGGGGAATCCTCCGGGGAGGGGATGGATGGGCTGCAGCCGAGAAAGCACGGCGGTTTCGGGGAGTCCGGCTTTGCAATGAGAGGGGATATGGTTGGGCGGTTTTGCCACCACGATGCAGAGCTGGGTGGGAGGAAATGCATCCCGTCTGGCGCGTAAAGGAGAGCTACAGTAGCACCCTGAGACCTCTGGTAAAGGCACACACGATATTGATAAGGGGGATTGTCCCCTGCCACGCACACACACAGACCACCTAAGATACTCACCGAGTCCCCACCTGGGAATTTCTTGCAAGCTTCTGTTTTCACTAGAAAATTCCCCTTCCATTGCTAGCTGCTCCCTCACATCCACTGGGACATCCTGAACCAGCATGGGAGGCAGGGAGCTGCAGGCCAGGGATAGGCTCAGTGTCYTTGCTCAGGAAGAGACATCCGTGCCCAGACGAGAAGACTCTCAGCTCCAGGAAAGCTGCCACTCTGCAAACACTGGCTAAAGGCAAAGGCGGGAAAGAGCAGTCTGAAAAGCAGCCACAGTCCGTGGCCCCTTGAACTCGCATCGTGCCGGCCAGGCGAGCCTGCCAACTTTGAGTGCAAAGAGCCCTGTCAGCTGTGGCTGAGCAGCACAGCCAGAAATGGATGCATGGGGTGAGTGGTGTGTGTATGCACCCAAAGAAAGCGTGTGTTTCTGAGGGAGAACGTGTGTTTTTAGGTGAAGGCGGTGTGGGACATCAGTGCATATCTGCATGTGGGTGAAAGAAGAGGGGTTGCCCGGTGCTGCAGTAAAATCCCAGAGCAGACCAACAGACTCAAAGCTCAGGTGCTCACACAAGGGCTGGGCAATCAGGCACGAGGCAACTAGGAGCCCAAGTCAAAAATCTGTGTTGGCAATGTCACTGTGGGGGATGAACCCAYGCTTGGTGTGCTGAACTAGTACTTCACAGAGGACAGGGAAGCTCAAGCAATTTGGACTCTGAAATGGCCCAACGTAACAAATACTGATGCAATTGCATGTTCCCACTGTAGTGTCACTGGGCACACATCCCAATACACCACTTTGCTCCAGAACAAGAGAATTTGGGAATTCCTCCTGGCAAGAAGGAGCTTTGCTCCCTCTAGCCAGTGCCTTTTGCTACCAGGCAACCTCTGACAGTTCAGACTTATTAAACAGTGAACTGGTGGCAATACACTGGTGATATTATTATGATTGTGTAACAACAAGGGTAAGAGATAAGGCTGAAAAATAAATACAAAAAAGCAGGGGGTAGGAGGAAGCAAAATGGATAATTATAATGATTTGGCATGAGCAGTATTTTGCATATTCATTTTGCCTTGCCATTGCATTGTGTAGAGTGAACATACATAAGGAAAGGGATGGAAAAAGGGAAAAAACAAAGACCAAAAGCATGTAAAAGCCACAAAGAAGTTAAAGARATAGATCAAAGATTAAGGAATAAGGAAAGAAAGAGGAAGGCACAAACGAATGACAGAAAGAATAGCTTATCTCGCTGAAAAATATACTGGGTAGCAAGGCATGGTATGTGGGGAAAGTAAACAAGACTACATGCTGGAGTCTGTCTTGTCCTGCACAGAGACTACTATAATCAGTGTTGTCACCATCCTCATCTCACTGTTATCTTTGTTGTGAATTTACTAGCTGAGTAGTTGAAAACTAGTAGTTTTGATACTGCTGGCAGTTACTGGGGATAACCTCCCTTTACCCTACTGCTCCACCTTTCCTTGCCCCATCCTACTGCCACAATGTCAGCAGGGCCCAGTGTGTTATGTGTGCATCACATTTGGCTGTCTATCTTGACCTGCCAGCCTGTACCACAGGCTTTGTGATCACTTCAGAAATTAACTTTCTATCCCTACATGCAGTTTCAGGATGCTAAAAGCAGCAGCTCTTCTGAAAAASGTATGTATTTGCGCCTAAAGCACTGAGTTACTTAAGTTGCACATTATATAATTGATAATTTCAGTGTGATGGATCCTGACTCCATGGGGTTCAACATGAATTTAGACTGAGAACCCTGAAAATGGCTCACCTCTGTTTTCCTACTGTAAGGTTGATTTGATTTAGCAGCTATCGGATTTTGTAAGTATGAACAATTCACAGGAAGTCTTTGCTAGAGTTCACCAATCTCAGTTTGCATAGGTATGTGTAGTAGATCTTCCCTCAAGGCTAAAATAACTGTCAAGAAAATTTATCTGTATCACAAAAATATAGCAAGATTACCTGCCTTGACATAGTTTGTCTCTGTAATATTTCAGCTTCCCAAATAGCAAGATATACCTGCCTAGTTGCTTCATTTTTTCACCTGCCCTCTSATATTGGGCTATAGTTTTCCAATTTTCCTTACCCCTTTGTGACTCCTATTAAACCAAATCTGGGCTCCTTCATATCAATACTTTAGTAACCTTTTCTGAACTCATTTATGTCCCCCACCCTGTTCTCCTTGTTGCTTTCCATGGCTGACACTACAAACAAGCACACATACATCTTCTGCAGTTCTACATCCTTCTGCCCTAGACCTCTGACCTACTCTTTCCAGCTCCTTTTCGTCCTTTACCTTCTTCCCTTTCCCCGTGTTCAGGCTCATATCCCAGTGTGAGGTTCATGCAGCTAACTCCTATCTCGTGCTTCCCTTATACTGGGTGTCTCTCTCCAGTGTTTGATGAGTGGAGTGGTGTCTCCTGCTCTCTGACCTCTTTGGAAGCAGCCCCAAAGGCCCTAATAAAGGACAAATCCCCCAGCTGCTGTGCTGTGCCAGAGCCTTCCGTGCCTGGTGTTTGACATCCAAAGAACAGCTCCTGGAGAACATCTGATGTCTGTTCAAGTGGAGTGACCCCGATGGRAAACCCACCTGCGGATGAACACGCAGCTGCAGTGGGAATGGACGGGCAGAAGGCTGAGCTGAAAACGATGTGTTGACGTGAAAAAGTGAAAACAGCTGATGTTGATCAGGAGGAGGAAGACTGCTAATTCAGAGCATGCTGCTCGTCCACGTTGGGTGCAGATAGAAACAATGTGCTGGAGAGCTGCTCCACGCAGGCGTGGGACTCGCAGGGGATGGCCGGCATGGAGCGGCTTGTTCGTGTGCCAGAGGTGGGTGGGGTGGGTGTGCAGGGAAAACGCCCCCTTGGCATGCTGTCCAGGGGAGGGAGCTGGGGAAGGGGATGGCTTTGCCTTGCTCGCTCCACTTTAAATACCTTTGCACAGAGCTCTGGCCACTGCAGTTAGGTCAGAAGGCTTCACCTGCTGCAGTGAAGGGGCCTCCGTGTGGGCATCGCTGTCTGCAACATGGACTCACAGCACTGCAAAATGAATGGTGACCCTTTCCAGGTAAGTGCTGGGGTCTGTGCCTGCTTTTTGCAGGAGGGGGGTGTCTGCCTCACTCCCGCCTCCCCGTGCAAATMGTGTCCTCCACTCTCTGAGAGGCACTGTGACCCAAGAGGGGGGGAATCAAGATGGCCTGTCTCGATGCCTTGAGGTACCTGGTTCTCCCTTTTGGCAGCCCCCATACTTGTCTGTTGTTAATTGTGCTCACAGAAGTGCCGTGAGAAAGTGAACAAACATTGCAACAGTATCCTTGCATATATGGCAAAGAGAAGAAGGATCAGAAAAGACCTGCAGACAATTAGAGGTCTTAAACCCGTGCGATGAAAGAAAGCTGTCTTCTTCTGGTAAAGGAAAATAGATGGAGTTATGTGCTCTTCTGGTGGACACTTTTGTTAAAATTTTGGGACTCTGATGTCCCCTTTTCTACTGTTTACTGACTCACTTTGAACCCTTTGTTTTGGGAAATACAGGAAAGTCCTGAAGTTCATGCCTTTCGAATACAGGCACTAATGTTACTGYAAGGGCAAGTGATGTAACCTGAGGCCAGCATGGTTAATTATTAGGAACAAATTCTACACATATGTGTCCTGTGCCATGCTGCTGAAGCCAGAGACAAGCTGCATGAGATGTGCAGAAAAAGGGCTTCTGTTTCTATTAATTTTTAAGAGAGCAGAGATGTCAAGGAAGCCTGTATTCCTACCGCTTTGTGTGCTGAGGTTGAACTCCCACAACATTTCTCTAGGGTCTCACTTTGTTGCTTGTCCAAGTTGTGTAATTGCTTGGTCCCAACGACATCTGTTGGAAGTCAGCATTTAAATGCCTGAAGAAATCTGACTTGTAAACTAGTTCTGTTTTTGCAAGTAACTTAGAAATCTTTTCATTTGAAATATTTTTTCTTCCCCCCCCCCATTTTGCAAATCTAGTAAATCTGAACTTTACAACACAAAGGTGGAAATTTTGTATCCCTGAAATTGCAAGAAAAGCTTTCTCCAGCTTTAACAGTGCTGGAATTCACTATGAAGGGCTTTATCTAAACATCTCAGAAATKACTTAGAAGGCTGACAGGATTATGTTATTGACCCTTAGTACTGCCACCTGTGTCAGAAAGGCAATATCAGTCTATGTGCAAAGTGGTTAACRAAAAATGCAGATTTGCATGGTGCTCAGGTAAATCTACCCTTGCATCTACACATCACTTATCTTTGAGACTGTATTACATCCAGGAATGGTTGTTCATGCTCTTTAACTGGTTCTTATTTTACTTCCTGGAAAAAAAAATGGAGCTGGAAGAAAATTAGAACTTAGTTTATTCCACACTACATTTATAAACCACATATACATGTCATAGAGACAATATTTCAACACAATAAAACAATTTCTTCAACCTTGGATCATAATCACAATAGTAACAGAACAGTACAACTACACCAAAGTTGCAATTCCTCCCTATATGTTGAGAAACAAGAAATTAAAGTCCAAAATGAGAATGGAAAAACTGATCAACAGTTAAAGCCATGCATAGGTAGTACAAAAAGCTCAACAATAAATGTGAGTGTCTGTGTGTGTGCTGCTGTGTATCACCTTCAGTGTCTGTGTTGATGTAGATCGTCTGCAGCGTGTATGGACGCATGTCGCCTCCATCCATATGGTAAGAACTGGGAAACAGGAAAACAATCATTTTAGTCTTCTTTCCCTTTGCAATAAAAGCTGTCACCTCTGTGACAGGCTCAGGCATGAACTGATGCTTGTAAAAAGACCTTCCAGTAAACTGAGTGCATGTGCAGATGTGCAAGAAATTAAGCAAGTATGAGGCTGTTTACAGCATTAGCGCCTACTGCCTGCTGCAGTGTCTTACTCTGAAGCACCAATATAAATCAATTTACAAGAGTGGGAAAATGACTGAGAACAGATTGAAAGCAGCTGATCTCAACAAATCAAGACTAGTGACCAATGAGTTTGGAAAGGTTTTTTTAAGGCATTTTTGTGTAATTTCATAGTATAAAGAGATCAATTATTATCATCAGAATTACCTTGCAGGAATTAAACTCAGTGTTATATCCCCTGCAAGTATCCAGACCACAAATTYTTCATTTGTCGTGCACATTCAAGTCTATCATCTGTCATACAAGTTGGTCCTCACAGTATGACTTGGCAAGAGTATTTTAAAAATATAACTGCATGTCTTTTAGAACAGTTTCACTGCAGACAGTGAAACCCAAAATCTCCATCCATCGGAGAGACACTGGTGTAGCCCAGTTCTGTCCTTAAGATCAGTTTTGCCTGTGGTGGGTGAAAACAGAAGGAAAAGGCAACGCATGGACAGTATTTGACATGACAGTTTTGGTCACACTATCATAAAATTTCAGTGCTACAGACATTTGTTTTGACTTTTGCCAGACTCCTGTTATCGTTTTCCCTTGTGGTTGCTTGAGGTGTAAATGGGTTTCACTAGCCAGCTGACACATCACTTCCAGCTGCTTTTTCTCATGGTCCTCCCCATGTAGGAGCTGGGCTGACTCCCTGGCTGGATGAGGACTCAGGAGACAGAGATGCTGCAGGAACTGTCACAATTGAACAGGTGGCAATTTTCCTTCTGGTGCACAAAGCCAGTACTTCTACTACAGTTCCCACTAGAGGTCCCCCAGAAAGCTGGAAAACATTTGGAAAACCTTTGCAGCCTCTGGAAACAAAGCCAGATAGAAAAATGTGTTGCCAGTCTGTTAGCAGGAACCTTGGAGGCAGCCTTGGAGACAGCTTGAAGAATCAGCAATTATTTACTTTCCAAAGAAACCAGCTCTTCATAGCTCTGCCTCAGGAAATGTAGTCCCACCAAGAACTTTATGGCTTCAGGGCAGCTGGATTTGATTACTAATTTGTCTTCTATAAAGGCTGTCTTTACTGAGGACAATATTTGGGAACTGAGATTCTTTATACTCTGATTTATATGTCCAATTGAGCAATAGCCAGAATGAAGACAGGCTCTGACTGAAAATACAGATCTTCATAAAGAAAAATTGAGTGGGTACCTTGAATCAAGTTTTGGCCCAGGACTTGTTACACCAGGACTCATCTGTGTTGCAGATGTCTGGTGTGATCTTTGAAATACCAACCACAGACAATTTTTCCAAGCCCAGTAGATGTTAAAAAAATGAAACAAACAAGCACATTAATGTGACCTTCAAAAGTTTGTGATGGTTGTGCAAATTTACTCTGATACCAGAAAAATTAAGTAATTCTTGAAATTTCAGCAGGCATTTACCTGCCATGTCAAGTACCCAGATAGTTTTAAAGATCTGTCTCCACCCCAGGGCTCAGTTTCCCGTTTCTGAAGTGGTAAAATAGCTCTTCCCTGCCTAACATAGCTTTTGTTAAAAGAAACACACGTAGAGACATGCGAAGACATTCTAGTAATGAGAACAATGAAAAAAAGAAAATAAACATTTGAGAGTACTGGAAATTGCCTTTTGGAATTTGCAGAGCAGAAAATCAATGAGAGAAAGGGAACAAACATAAATGAAAACAGATCTTGCCCTAACTGAGTCTTTACTCACTATGGGATTTAAGGAAGATCTAAATGTTTATTCCAACATTTTACCTTTTAATTTTCCTTTTATTTTCTTTGCTTGATGTTGTTATTTTGTTTTTAAATCACCTTCCATATCCCTCCTGCAAATACTACCTCTCTCCTGGGGATGCCTGGAAGGGACAAGCAGAACTGAAGGGAAACATAGATCATGGTTTGCATCTCTGCACAGAGCTCATCTACATTGCTCTGCTTAATCCTGAGTGTTAATGAAAAGGAAGCCTGAGGGAAGGACTCTGCACTGCAGCTGAAACCAAAGTGCAGTAATGTTTCCAGTCATCCCTGAGCTTGATATACCCGGGAGGTGAAGCAAAGCAGAGATGATATTAGGCTATTTTCATGTCCTTTTCGACTACCTTGCTCCGACAAGGGCTCTAGTTTGAGAGAAGGGATTCGTGTCTCTATCATCATAAATCGGAGCAGCCCCAGAGCTGCTCTGCTTCTGGCAGCAACAGTTGCCTTGATTCCCACTTAGAGCTATTTTATACCCTATTTATATTGCTGATGCTGTGCAAAAGGGAAATGGAGCACAACAAAACCGACTCCTAGGGTGAATGTTAATAATTTGTGTGTTTTCTTTTCTTTCATATCAGGAATCTATGTACATTGAAGATTCCCCCAATAAAAATGGTGTGATTTCTTTGATTTTCTCTCTGAAAGAAGAGGTTGGGGCATTGGCTAAAGTCCTGCGCACATTTGAGGTAAATATTTTCCTTCAGGTCTTTACAATTTCGTATTGCAGCAACATTTTCTCAGGGTCTTTAAGATTGTGTTTGTGATTCTATTTCATTGCCATTCCAGGGGAAAGCAGCATGCATTTCTTCTCTGGGCTTAAAATCCCTTAAAGTCTTGGAGCAGAAGTAGCTTATTTAAGTTAAAACCTCTACCTTTGACTGATATGAGGGTGGGAAAAATGCGTCTTTTCCAATTAAGAAGGAAATATTTCATCGTAACTGCTTTAGTAAGAGATAGGAGTGAGTTGGGCCATGACCTAAGATTCACTTACAACCAAATAATTTGCCTTATAACTTGTAAGGCAAATATAACCTGCATGTGAGTCATGTGACTCATAATGCACGTGCATGAAGTATTTCTACTGGGGGCAGCTCTTAGCTCTTGTCCACCTCAATAAATCTGATATAAATAATTCCACCATCTCCCACCTGCAGTACTTCTGCAGAATGGGTGGAGGGTACCTACAGAACAGCATAAAACTAACAGCACTTTTTTTTACTCGAAAGGGACTCAGCAACTTGTACTGACTGATTTGGAAAGTTTTTGGTGAAACAAGGAGCCATTTACCTTCCAGGACATTGTGTGCTTATTTATTCTTGCAGAAATATTTCCCAGATGTCATGAACGTTGTTTGACAAGCACGAAATCCTTGCAATTCAGGAYGGCTGTGTTGCAACACACAGAGCTGTGTACTCTGTGCTCCCAAGCAAATACACTGTAAATACACTGTTATATTGGTTCTGTGGCTTTTTTTTTTCCTCATGTAATAGTTGTGCCTGAAAACAGCAATTCCTTTAGAACACTCTAAGAAATTGTGGCCTGCATATTTTCCATTCATAAATTGAATTTACTAGGAAATGAAAGGTTTGTGTGTTATTGGTACAAAGGAAAAATAATTATGAGTTATAGGACATATTTGATTCATTAAGATAAAAGGAAATTCACACGCAGGACAGCAGAGCTAGTCTAAATCTGTGAATTGACCACTGTAATACAGTCCTGCAAAATGTCCATATGTCAGTGATGTGCATGTCTGTAAGCGAATTAAGGAGACTGTTGATATTCTCTTACTAAATGCATTGCTGTCTAGTAACAAAATAGCTGTCAGCTCTAAAGAAAAATTTGCAGGGGAGCTAGTATAGGAAAGAGAAGTAATTAGTTCTTGGATGTGACTCTTCTTGCCCCAAAGCAGATACCTAAACTAGACCATCTGAGTCATGTTTTTTTCCCAGTGACCCTGAGGGCAGCTGAGGGGTTGGGACTCAGTTGGTTTGCCATCCCAACCAAGCCAATGCTTTCTGTGCTAATTTGCAGTCTCCTCCAGCACCAAGGCTTGCTGAGAGACCCGGCACAGGTGCTCTTATGTCAGTTTTACATGCTGTTGGCATTGTAGTGGGGAAATGGATGGGTGGCTGGAGGAACAGGATTTAATGGTACAAGCCTGACCTGCAGCTTCAGCTCCTCAGGGCTGTTGTTAATGAATTCCTGGTGTAAACCAGAGCAGCCCTTGGGCTGTTCTAACTCAGTTCAAAAAACTGCACTGAAGTGTCTTATGCACATGCACAGCTCAGATAGCCTCCACCCTGTTCCACCTGGGCCGCAACTGTGGTGCCTCACAGACACAGACTTTGTGCTCAGACATCCACAGCAGAGACAGGGAAAATGGTGATACGCAAGTGAAGGCTGGGAACAAAGAGAAAGAGCTTAAAAGAATTTTTTCATTTGGTACTCCTTCACTGCCTGATAACATTAGCTGTGAGATGCTACAGGAGTTGGGTCAGACTCTCTGTGGGTGGGCTCCTTGGCAGGCAGATACCTAGYCTTGTCCCCACGTTTGTGTCACCAGCTTGTTGCTGGCCTGAGGAAATGCCTCAGAGGGGTGTTACAAGGAGGAGATATGAGGATGGCTGCTCTGTCATTGCCTCGTGCAACCACAAGAAGTAGGCAAAAAGAAAACAGACAAGCCACAAAATAGGATCAGGCTGTTCCCAGGAGCAGATGTGACACTGCAATTGTTGACCCCCAAGGAGGGGGACCACGCCTTGTGCAGCTGCCGGTGCTGATGGCCATGTGTGGTGTGTTTGTAGACCCTGTGTTCCTTGCTGAGGCTGGGAGCTGCCCAGACTCCTGGCATCTCTCTGGGCACTCATGCATGGGGATGCAGGCAGAGAGCACAGCTCAACCCTCTCCTCCCAGCTCGGATTTGGGAGTGATTAAGGGACAGTGCCTCCAGCATCAACTTTGAGGATTTTGCCTTTTCTCTAGCCAGTCTGTAAAACTACTCCGGGACATGAAGGGGAGAGGAGGAGGGTTGAATGAGCAGTAAATATGAAAGACTTGAAAATAAACTCTCTCTCACAGGGAAGGAAGCATGGAAGCAAGACCCAGACTGAGACACAGGGAATTGCAGGGATACCTAAACAAAAAAGAGATCTTGAGGTGCCATCAGCACTCAGGATGCCTTTTGGTAGAGGTGGTGTCCATGTGGACCTGGGAAGGTTCATCCTCTCCTTGGTTTAAGAGCTGAAAAAATTTTTTTGTTGCTTTGGGAGGATTGTTCAGCCACTCTTGAGTCCCTTCCCGGGATGCAGTAGCAGTTCCTCACTCCCAGGTTCACATGCTGCCCATGTCATCCTCCTGTGCTGGGGTGAAACTTGGCTAGGCTTTAGCTCCTATCACAGGTTGTTCTCCATGCACAGCAAGAGCCCAAAGKGAGCTGTGGTGTGCTCTAGCCTGGGTCTGCCCCTTGATATCATGAGGTCCAGGACTGCTGGCTTATAAAGCACCATGGCAGGTGGAATCTGTACTCACCCATGGGGCAAACCACCCAGGGAAAGAACTTGTGTCCCAGCGCAGCCCAGATGAGCTGGGTAAGCCCCCACTGTGGGGCCAGGATGGACTGAAGGCAGGGGAGCCTCATCCAGGGGAAGGCTAAGGGCTACAGAGTGCTCTTGGCATGGAATTATGTCCTGTAATGCCAGGTTCAAGAGAATTTCAATGTGTTTTGTGGAAACAGTAATGTTTGCCCTACTCAAACATCCCTCAGGGTTGCTCATGCAGTTGACAGAGTACTGCACGCTTTCACATTTGTTTTTTTACTCAAAGACCCAAACTCTAGTTCAGGTCTCAGTTGCACACAAGTATATGGCTACAGTGACAACTTTTGTTTTACCTATGTAGCTTGAAGGCTTTTTTCCTGAGGGATCTTCTCAATGTACTCAGCTCCTTAAGYCTGCTGGCTTTATGTCCAAAATGTACTTGATTATCTCCACTTTTTTCTTATTAAGCTTACTCTTAATTCATATTCTTTTTCATGTGTTTCAGTGTTAGGTCAATATGCAACGTCCAAAAAGGGCAAGAAATCTGTTCAGAAGAAGGACAGTCACRTATTGAAAGAAAGACTACAGGGCTTTTTAAACTGAAAACATTTCTATCTCTAAGAGGAAACCCAGACCCCATCTGTGGAAGAGTTCAGCATTCACTTTGTGTGGTAGAAGGGTCCCTTCCCACTTGAAAAAAAAAATATCCCTCAGGGAAAAAAAATCCCTTGAATAAATACCTTAGTCTGAAACAGAACAGCACACATAAGTAAAATATCATCCCTAAAATCAGGAAGACAGAACAGTAATTGTGAAATTATGTTTCTTTTTTGATTCACTGGACAGATCAAAAAGATACTGAGTATAAGTTGAGGTCAAAAAAAGAGAAATCTTCCAGGTTTCTTATCAAAACTGAAAAAGCAGAGCTGAGAATTTTGGGTTAACCCAAGTGTTACACTGGGTAGAAATGTTTATTCCTCTCTGGTGATAAAAGCCTCTTGAAATTTGGATCACTTTTTTAACCAAAAAAGTTCATTCTGAAAGCAAAAAAAGTGAAGAAAAACTGATATTTTCCCCCCTCAAAGACTGGCTTTTCCATAGTTAAATTAATCATTAAATATAGCAGAAAKAAGCACTTCCATATGTAAAAATTTTTGCCTTCAGTTTTAATTGCAGATTTTCCCCATGAATTTGTGCATACAGTCATCTTCTCTGAAGTTCTTTTTCCGATGGTTTTACAAGTGGTAGATGATCAGCAGTTTTAAGTGGCAAACATTGSAATACATGACAAGTTCGCTCAAACCCTTCTCAGAGAGGAGCCTTCTGACTTTTCTTCACTGATGGGACCTTCTCAAATACAGAGCAGGACTTCAGTACAAGGTCCAGCCATCAACGGGTAGGGCTCTAGCTCAAAAGCAGCCCCATGGATTTGCACTGAGTAATCCTGCTCCCAGAGTAAGTTACCGCTCCATGGGAGGATGGGATGGGAGTAACAGGCTGTAGTAAATGAGACCTTGCACTTTCAGAGCCAGCAGACACGACTCTGCTCTTTTTCTGTTTAGGAACTTTGTTCCACAGAAAGCCCAATATGACTGTTATCGCTTTGTCCCTTGGGAAGGTATTGGCTCTGCAGTGCTTTGGGTTTTTTCCAAATCGGGGGAAGAGAGGAGTCACTTTGGCCAGGGGGCGTGTTGGGAGCATCTACAGTGATAGGTGAACAGGCCAGGCATGCCTCTACCACAAGGCTTGTTTTTTCATTATACCGTACATCATATGCACAGCTACGATCATTTTATTACGCTGCTCCAAATCCATATCCTTGGTCTTATCTCTTCTCTTCCTGGGGCCAGGAGAGCAGGACTTCTTGATGTAATAAACCAACATGAGTTTAAAGAGAGGAGTGCCCTCTTCATAGGTGCTTGTGCAATGCCACATGCTGTCACATTTTTGTTTTGTCCTGCTCCACGTGTTTTGTAGCTAGATTGGGCTGAAAGCCTCATAGCCAATTTCAGGGTTGGAGCAGAAGAGCCAAATGATGGACTCCAGGGGCTGCTCCAGGGCCAACAGCCCTTGGAGCTGTTTGCTGGCAAGGACCTGCTCTGGGTCCCTTTTCTTCTATGAGCTTGGGAGGAAGGCCCTAGCAGATATGAAAGAGAGGACTGGGAATTGCCGTCTTCAGCTGAGAAGCAGGCCCTTGGACAGTAAAGCTAAACCAGATGGCTGCCTTTGCCTTCACTTTGGGAATCCATGGCTGAAGGCATCAGTGTAACTTCCTAAGTCCTCTGATCTATGAAAATTAAGCACTGAGCTTACATTTGTGCTTCTGAAAGTGTCCTCCTTCAGGAAACCCTGAACTAGTCCATGGCAAAGGTTAAAAGAACATGTCACCTTTTTTGGTACCAGAAAGTGCAAGTAAAATCCTTGTTTTGAGAGATTTCACCCAAATTCTCACGCAATGTTGATGAGCAGCATCACAGTGTTGTCCAAGGTTCTTCATCTGGTAACAATGTGAGGTCTCCTGATGATGCCAAACTTAATTAATGACAACAGTGATGAAAACAAGCTGCAACTGGATTTCACAGCTATACTTAGTTTTAGTACCCTGTACAGGAGTATTTAGTAATGCATAAACAGAAGGATATATGAATGCCATGGGAAGTAGTAGCCCAGAATATTTCCAGAAAGTATCTATCCCTACCAAAACCTTCCACATGTAGCTATGAAAACTCAGCTTTCCTTTTCCAATGATCAAGCCATTAAATTGAGGGTGGGACTAAGTTCTCTTGGCAGGGACCTCTGCAAGACTGCTGGTGTAGTATAACACCAGTAGTTTTATACTGTTGGTATGGGGCAGCTGCAACACAGGTGGTGCTCAGTCAGGATGGCATAACCGGAATAACCTGGGCAAGGGACTTGAGCTGCCTCACAGACTCTGAGAGGGAGCCAAGGCTGAGATCCATCACTGTCAGGTAAGGCAGGCAGGAACACAGGCAATCTCCTCCCTGCATCCACCATTGTCCCTGTTKTAAACTGATATTTGTATTGCTAACCCCTTCTAACTTGGTTAGGACCAATTCTAACTCGATTTTTGAGCTCTGAGCACATGTCTTGAGATTTCTTTCTCTAATGGGCAACAATAGAGATACAGTTAACTTGGATATTCAAACAACAAGAGCTGAGTTCTTCCACCCCTAGGAGTGAGAATTTTAAGAAAAAAGCAAGAAATTGGGAGTGACGACTTCTAACTTGAAGGGATCTGTCAATACTATACTCCTGTAATCTCCATTAGGTGTTATGCCTAATGCTACCCTCWGTCCTCAAGGCAAAGTCTTTTCAGAATTGCTAATAATTGCTAAATGTATATAAGAAATGGCCTAGTACACTTCTTTGAAACAAAGCAAAGTGAACAGCTACRTCTTCTCTACCAACAYAGAAGCACTACAGCAGACACATGGYTGTATGACAGGATGTGTCCATGGAGTAGAGACTCAACCTCTCTGCTGGTCATAAACCTGAAGAGAAGGAGCAAAGCACTAACCTGCTGCAAGTTCTCTGAAGCTGCAATGGGTGATGGTGTGAATTCAGCAAAGACATGTCTAATCTCAATCCGTGGGCTCATCTGATTCCCACCAGCCTTAAAATAGGAAAGGCAGAAGAGAGCAATATTAGTAGCTAAGGTGCGAAGCCAGACACAAACATATGACAGTCGAGATCTTCCAAAACCAGTTAGGTTAGGACTTAGGTTTCATAAACAAAAAATAGCTTGGAAAACTGGAAGAACTTTTATTTCGAAGGCATACATTGTCAGGATTTCAAACTCTACTTAAAAAAACATGTAGAGATTGAAAACTGCTCAAAATACACAACTAAACCAAAATAATGCCCCCATTCTCCTTTCTCAGGTAATCTTTTGTCTCCAGAAGCTGGAGCTTTAAATAAAGCATCAACTATTGTGAGAAATCTGATGCAATTGCAAGATTTGGCAATATTGGGGATACAAAAAAGTTCTGAACAATGTGAAACTATGAAGATTAAACACTAGATGGAGTAGTTGGACTAGAATGAAATTGAGATTTGTAGAGCAACTCTAGTAACAGAGCCACTGTAAATATTTTGAAATCAAGGGCTTAGTAGCAAGGCACAGCGTATGAGAACACATTTCTCCAGGAGTGCCGGTTCAGGGAGTTGGACGTGTGCTGCTGGATTCTTGCTCTAAAAACAGTCACCAGAAGGGTTCTCCCTTCAGCTTCTCTGTGGTGAGGTCCTGAAGCCTTGGCACAAAGAGGAAAYAGGTTGGCTTTGCACATTGCTGAGTGGCAGATATCCCTCAAATAAGCTTGACACTGTGGGAAGGTGTTCTGCTTCTCTCAGATGTAAGAAAGGAGGTCACTCTCTCCATGAGCTCCTTCCTCCCTGTCTTCTTTTTTTTCTCCTTTTTCCCACTGACTTAGGTTGTGGTGATAGTTTGAGAGGCATTGGTGCTCCTGCTGCCTTAAGCATGCCTCGTGCCCACCCTGCAGCTTGTCTCTTCATTCCCAGCCCCTTCATCATTCCGTTCATTTTGTGAGCATCGCTGTCTGTGCAGCTGCTCGCTGAGCCAGACTGGAGAGCTGGCACAGCAGAAAAGTCACCCCATCAAAAACCAAAGGGGTGCAGTTAAGGTACCTTCAGCCTGGAGATCTGGGGTGACCTTATTGAGGCTTTCCAGTACTTAAAGGGGTCCTTTAAGAAAGAAAGATGGGGAAAGAGATTTTAGCAGGGCCTATTGTGACATGGGGTAATGGTTTTAAACTAAGAGTAGATTCAGACAAAAGTTAGAAAACTTTTACAATGAGGATGGTGAGACAACGGCATGGGTTTCCCAGAGAGGTGGTGCATGCCCCATCCCTGGAAACATTCAAGGCCGGGTTGAATAGGGCTCTGAGCAATCTGATCTATTTGGAGGCGTCCCTCGTCATTGCAGGGATGTTGGACTAGACGGCCTTTAAATGTCCTTTCCAACCCAAGATATTCTAYGGTTCTATGATCTCTCAAACTATCTCTATCTGCTGTCTCCAGGGAAGGGATGCTGAGGCAGGGATGAACAATTGTGGCTGGGGGAGGGAAGCAGGGAATAACAGCCACTGAAAAGGGTCCATGTTATCAYAGCCTTTGCAAGAAAAGCAGGAAAGAAAGCCCAGTCAGGACCTGGGACCCCATTCCCCTGTGAATCTACGCAGTGACAGAATACAACACGCCAACACATCAGTGCAAGGTGGAAGTAAAGCAACACSTCAGTGTGCCTGTGATGAGCTTTTGCCAGGTGGAGAGTTTGCATCCCCTCTCCGCCTTTCTGAGTGGCTGTGCAGAGCAGCCGAGTGTCCCAAGCTCCAGATGCCAGACCCGTGGGGATGCACTGCTCTCCACAGTGCAGCCACAGCAAAGGGGCAGCAGCTCCCTGYGCCTGCTCTCTGTCAGGAGCTCCCAGTGCCCCACCATGTAGAGGGTACAATGCGCAGTCTGTTTGTGAAACAGGGCTTTGGAGGCCTAAAACAAACTGTCCTTGGGGCCAAGTGGTGGCCATTCTCTCCCCCAGATGGCCCCACGAGGACGGCATCTCTTGAGAGCAGCAGTTGGTGAATGTGCTTTTGACCTTTTCAACTTATTGTATTGGTATCTAGCCAAACAATTTGAGTTCATCTGTAGTGTGCAATGCTCAGGAAACAGAGGAATGACATACATGTTTCCTACCAAGGAATAATCTCCCTTTTGTGGAGGAGTAAATGAGGCCTTTGCCGCTGATGGCCAGATGCCCTCCTGTGCTGTGCAAGCACTGGGAGGAGCAAAGAAAACCTTAAAGAGTTTCAGAGGCTCAAAAAGAGGGATGTACAGATAAAAAAGCTTCCCTCTTTCTTCCCTGTAGGTCACAAGTAGATCCTCACAGCGTTACTCCGTGAATGAAATCCTGGCCCTCCTGTAGCAGGGGGTTTGACACCGACAGCAGCAGGGCCATCATTCCACCCCATGGGGTTTGGGGTCTTTAGCTTGAAAGCAGCAAAACAAAAGTTTCTCCAGGGCTGCTGAGCACCATGTGTCAGCCCCTCTGACTCTTCTGTGGTTGATGATTCTATGACTCTGTGATCTTCATGATCAGATTTCCTCCAGGGGTTTGTACATACCTCCCAAGGGACAGAAGCCCAGACCCGGCCATGCATGGCATGCTGTGTCTGCAGCTCCAGTGTGAACCTGATAAGATGGTCAGGTGGCAAAGTCAGTGCCCACCAAAACCTGTTCAAAAGGGTTTTCTCAAAAAAAAAAAGCAAGCAAGCAGTATTTTCTTATTTCAATTRCAGCGCTCAAGAAAACATTTGAGTTCAGTTAACTGGGGTAGATTTTCCTGGACTTTTGTTTTGGACTTTTTGTTTTGTTTTTCTCCTTGACTTTTTTGTTTTCCTGGACTTTTTGTTTACTTTTTGTTGGAAAAATAGGATTTTTAGCTATTTGTTGCTTACAYGTCAACATGGCAGCATGTCTGAGGTCAGGTTCCCACCAGCTATAGTCATCAATACTATAGTTGCCAATGATCTCTTTCTCCAGAGCTAGGAGACACTGCTGATGGTCAGCAAAGACATTTGGTGAGACAGAATTTGAATTTCTGAGCTAAAGAAAATAATTCTTTCCTGTGAGGGTGATTAGACTCATGAGCAGTTGCCCAGAGAGACTGAGGAGTCTCAAAACTTGACTGGACACTGCCCTGAGCAGTCTGCTCAGGCAACCTGAGCAGATTGTTGTACATGCTCCAGAGGTTCCATTCAGCCTCAGCAACTCTGTGATTCTGTGATTTAAAACACCCATGCTTTTATTCGCATAAACCTGGGCTGCCTTGTTTGGTGCAGATCCATGTTTCCCACTGGATCTCTGCCCAACAGCTGCTGACAGCCRTGGATACTGTGCAGGTGGCTTTGCAGGTGACTCTGCAGTGGTTTGGCAGAAGCTCATCTCACAGGGTGCCCAGCTGCTTGCTTTTCCAATCTTCTTTCAAGATGCTCATAAATACAGCATTCAGTTTCTCATGAGAGGGTACTCTACAGGTGGAATGCCTACTTCCTGTGTTGATCCTGGGGAAATGTCTTTGTCAACACAGACAAGCTCTCATGATGTACTTGAGGTATTGGAGTTGCCATTCACAATACAAAGCCTGTTTACAACTTGTATCCTGCTTCCATCTTTTTCTAAAACTTAAGTGGTGCACAGTCTTTGTGATGCTGCTCTGCACAAGGGTGAATCCCACATATTTCTCATTCCTCCTTTCTGTTTCTCTCTCTGTTTTGAGAGCCCTCAGTCCAGTGGCCACAAGAGGCGAGTGTCTACTTCTGAGTTATTTGGATTGTATASTATGGTTTGTTGACTGACACATGTATTTATCTAGTCTTTATGCCATATTCCTTCCCCCAAACCCTGTGGGACCAAAATTTCTCTTTCTCATAGGAAAAAGGTATAAACTTGACCCATATTGAGTCCCGACCTTCCCGTCTCAACAAAGACGAGTATGAATTCTTCATTAACTTGGAAGGCAAGAATGTCCCAGCACTGGACAAGATCATCAAGTCCTTGAGAACTGAAATTGGAGCTACAGTTCATGAGCTTTCACGAACAAAGAAGAAGGACACTGGTAAGGATACACTGACAAGGTTAACATTGGCAAGGGCTATTTACATGGCATACTGAAATTACTTATTTTTCCTGTAGTAAAGGAGATCCTCTTGGATCTCTATGGCTACATTTCCCTCTCTCTGCCTATTTTGCCTATGATGTAAGATTTTTCTTTTGGAGGTTTTCTGTCAGTGTAAACCTCCATGCTCCATATTTTGCCAGGCTTCTGACTAGGTTTCTAGGAAACTGGGAAGGCTCTGCCACCCACTTTGGTGGGAGCAAGACTAGCTCTCCCTTACTGTATGAAATCCCAGGGAGGTCAGTTGCAATTCTGCCTTCAGAGGGAAATAAGGAAAGATTTTGTGAGTTGTTCATGCTCCTAATTCTCAGAGATTTGCTGGAGTCGGAGCTGCTGGGTGCAGTGGTGGCTGCCCAGCAGCTAGTCTGAGACATACTTAAATGCCTCTTCAGATAACAGATGTGAATTTAATAGGATTTCAGACTTTAAATACTTTAGGTCTGGATCTTCCTCTTCCTTCCTAGGAACAACATGAAAGGACATTAATACCTTCTTGAGATCAGTGYTGGTAATCCTTTTACCATTTCCTTTGTGTCCTACCCATGACATTACATTTGAAGATGAAAAAGAAGAAGGCAGATTCTCTTTGCAGTCACTTTTTTCATTCATGAGATGAAGGGACAAAAGGTTGATTAGGAGATTTATGATCATGTCAGATTGAAGAGGTTCACTTTTGTGGGCTTTTTATTTCCAGAAGAAAGCTACAGGGCCTAGCCAGATTTAAGACTGTTTTTTCTAGTTATTATGAAGAAGTTAATAATAAACTTTATGAAATATAAAGTTGTGTATAAGTATAGGCCAGAGTCAGACAGAGATACAGCTCTAAATATCATCCAAGAAAGTCTTGTGTGTGAAATTCTGACCTGACAGAAGTCAAAACTCCTGTGGTCAGCTGTAGGATTAGGATTTCACTGCATGCTACTGTGTTGATCAAAGGAGTTTTTGAGCTAGATTATCCTGTCAGTGCTACAGAAAGGGACTTGATCCCCTTCTGTCTGAGAGGATAATTTGTGTTTGTTTGTTAGTTTCAGTAATTCAGAAATAGTATAAAGTGGGAGCAATTTATTGCTGAGGAGAGAGAGGAAGATTGATATTTCTTTTTGCCCTTTCTCTTTTTTTTCAATTTCAACTCCTGTCATGAATAATAAAGGTCCAGTCAAACTTAAATCCCCGAAGAACCATATTTTGAAAGGTCAAATGAGCCTTGCTTAGGGAATGAACCGTGGGTGGCAAATCCTGGGCTGAGGCAGCTACAAGGGCAAAGTGAGATGGGAACAGCCCAAGCTGGAGGAAGTGTGGTAAGATGCTGTCCTTTATCAGTGATGGCATTAACAAATAACAGGAATTGTGGTGCCTTTTAGACTAGCTTGTCTTTCAAATGTATCCTTCTGGCAAATCTGGTCATAGTCCACAGATGTGCTTGTGTGAAATATTTTTCCCAAAACACAGAATGAGAGCAGTATGGCCCCAGGGAGCAAAATCTCAGAAATATGGTTTATGGGGATATTGCCACAGTCTTCTCAGTGGGCAGGTAAAGGCTGGGAAGACTTTTTTCCGGAGGCAGTCTGTGATCCCATCGGACTGATTCTTTTACTTTTGCCTAAAGATGCCCTCATTCCTTCCCTGCTAAGGATTCATTTTGCTCATGCTCATGATTTGAGAAAGAAAAACCTTATTTTGCTGTTTCCTGTGGGAAGCACACAGTACTATCCTTGGGGCATTTCTTTGTGGGCACTCAGAGGAAATTTCTGTATTCTGCCCCTTCTGTGTAGTTCGGTGCTAAACACTGCTTGCATGTGTTTTATTGGGCAAGGGATAAATGAATGGCTTGTTGTTGTTGTTGTTGTTTTGTTTTGATGTTTTGTTTTTGGTTTTTTGGGTCACTTTGAATGCTTTTAGAGTCCTTTATTAACTAAATGCAAAATTTAATCGATGCACTCAAACAGTTACAAATACCAGATTTGGATCAACAGTGTAATTTTAGGTGAGAGTAGGCCAGCAAAATGCTCTAAATCCAAACGTAGCCTTAGAGCTCCAGATGACAAGGGCTAGCAGTTGCTGGACTAGAAGCCCTTTGTGTAGATGGAAACATTAATTTCCAAAACACAGTGAATCTTTTAACGGCTCTTTTTGGAGACAAGATGGGTATCTGCAGTCCACTTGGAGCCCATGAATAAAAATAATTAAATATTATTCTGTTGCAGCATTCGGGAAATGCAGACAATTTATTGCATTTCTGAGACAAGCTGGGAGCTGAGGTTCTGTAGGGGCCTTGTTTGCTAGACCCTGAGGCTGGCCAGAGCATTTGAGACTGTTTAAAAAGGGGCTAAACCTGGGCCTTGAACCGCTATAAATTGCATAGACCTGTCTTTGACCCTCCTCACAATGGTCAGAATGGAGGAGTTCTGCAGAAGTCCTCGCTGTCCCTGCCTAGCTGCCTCCCATATAAATGGCTTATTAGCATTCTGCTAAGCGTTTGACCCCACAGTAATTTGGTCACCACTTGGGTGTCCAGCACGATCCCATAAATGCTGCTGTTTCACTTACAGACAAATCAATATTTATTACTGATCAGCCCACGTTGGCTCCTCAGACCTTCACAGAGGCCCAGTGTTGCAAGAGCTCGCCCTGGCAATTCATTACTGGCTGTGCAGACAGACAGCGAGTCTGGCGAACGGGCTGCAGGAGGATGTTGCAAACAAAATATGGGGTAGATTCAGCCAGGGGGTAATTTGATTTGATCTTTTAAATAGTTTCTGGGAGGGCTGGGGACAGCATCCTGGCACACCACAGCTAGGCAGAAGACCCGGTAGCCCTTTTGCACCCTGGCCCTCGATGCAAGAGCTRTATGGACTCGATGCAGTGTTTGCCCCGGGACTGTGCTCAGAATCTTTGATTCTTGTTTTCATGTTTGCTAAGAAGGTTCAGGACTTTCTAGGACACAACTTAACACCAGGTATGCTGATGCAAGTAGCACTAAGCATCCTTGGGATTTCCCTTTCACAGCCTGCCACCTTCACCCAACTCTGCAAGGTCAGAGCTGCTCTCATTTAGCTAGTGCTGGTCTTTGGGCRGACAGGACCAGTAGATCTCTGCCCTGCTCCCAGGTCAGGTACCTACAGGGGCTGCATGCCAGGAAGATAAGTTGCTGCTTCTCTGTAGGGGAAAAGGAAGTCACCCATCTCCACACCCGGGATTGACAGTGCATCAGCCTGGAATCAGTTTTCCCCAGAGTTTTTCCATGAGCTCTGCACCAAGTGCTTTGTCAATCTTGAGAATAAATGTATTTAATGAAAGTAAGTCAGTATTGTACATCCATTTTACCCCTTGAAGCTGCAATGATTCAAACACTCTCCACTGAGACCTTTCTGATCCAGGCCAGCAAGGCCCTACAGACATCACTCCCGAAATCCACTGCAGACTTCAGCCCCTCCCAATTTTGCTACACAGCCTGGACCCTTCAGGTCGTGGTGCAGCCCTGCGAAGAGTGGTCATCCACTCTAACACTGACAAATCCTTTGCTGTGGGACAGCCAGGCAGCTTTTTTTCCAGTGCCTAATCAAAAAACATTTACCCCAAGCTGGCAGTGGGGAATCTGAAGCACAGAGCAATGAAGTGATTCCCCCAGCACCACACAAAGCTCAGTGATAGAGGCGGGAGATAAGCCCACGTAGAAAACGGGCAGGATGGCTGCGTGTGCTCACCCTACACACGGTGCAAGTAGTGACGCCTCTCTAAGGATCAAATACGCCTTTCCCTACTCCCTCTCCGACTAGTTTAACTGAAGGGGTTGGAGATGCAGGAAAGTTTCTAACAGCGAGGTGAGAGAGTATTTGTGGAGCAACTGAGAGAACTAGAGGTACACCCAGCAGCAAGGAAACGCATGCGGGGCCCTTCCTGGGTCTGCTGCTGCCATCTAGTGACCTGCGCAGGTCTGGGTTTTAGGGCAAAGAAAAGCGTGCACATCCCGGAGARGGGCGGACCAAGTCGCGCTGCTGCTGGGCGGGAGAAGCGGAGGCGCGGCCGGGGCAGCGCTGGGCGTCTTTCCGGCCCTGGAAGCCCAGGCAGCCCGCGAAACAAATCTGAAGGCTCCCAGTGGGAGCGCTGCCTGGAGCCAGGCCGGTGGTGGGACAGTAGTGGGCACTCTGTCTGCGTGGGGCTGAGCAGCAGCCCCCCAAAGGGAGCCCTGTGAATCTGCTGTTGCTGCTCCGGCGCCTCTGTGCAGGAGCTTCGCAGAAACCCAGGGCCACAACTGCCCTGCGYGTTGTGAGGCTCAGCGCAAGGCATGGCTGAATAGTCCTGGAGACAGAGAGATCCTCTTATCCCGTAGGTGGTCCATCAGGTCTGGGATGAGCCCCATCAACAAGGCACTGCAGGGAACTCATTCAGCAGCTGCTGGCTGCGGATCAGGTTCACTTGGCACAACCCTCAAACTAAGATGGGGAGGTACAGCTGAGTAGCAGTGCTCCCAGCTAAGCAGAGAGCTACGGACGGGGATCAGCTGTTTTCCAAGCAGGGGCTGAGCAAGCAACACCCATTTGTGCAAGAAAGTCACYAGAATTGCGAACTTTTTATTGGTGGAGACTGCCTCTGGGGCAGTCCTTAAATTGAATTGCCRTGAAGATGCCTCCTCTTTTTTCTATCTTGACACATCACGTCTGGAAATCCCTCTGATTCTTCTTTGTCCTTCACSTTATGCTCTTCTGTAAAGGGAGGGTCACATGGGCGTTACATGCCATGTGGTCAGTGTGGTCCCTTCTCACAAGCTGGCTGTGCCGTAGACAGCATGTATAGAATATGAGTTACAAGGCAACAGAGAGACAGATCAAGAATGTTAATCAAGTGAATGCATTATTGTATGCACTAATGCAATGCTAGTCTGAGGTATTAGGGTGCCATTTATCATTTTGTTTCAGAATCCTAGCTCAAGTGGGGCCACCAAGTAGGTCTTAAAAAGACATTTTCAGAGAGTCAAATTCTGTAACCTTGTCATGGGTTTCTTCTCATTCCTTTGAAAGCGCTGATTCTGGCTTATTGTGAAAATTTTCTACATTTTGATAAGCCAAGAGACCAGAAGTAATAAACAGAAAATCAGAAGTATTAAAAGCCAGAGCTGTACCAATGGTTAGACACTCTTGGTGCCCTGTATTCTTCCAACAGTGCRAAACAGCCACAGATTCAAGACACCTTGCATGGTTTGTTCTTGTCTCCTACTACAGGGAAAAGGATTGAAAGAATTTAGCCACTTGCATATGTTTCTTTAAATTTATGATGAAAAGATGAAAATATCAGAAGAACGTCCCAAACCAAATAACAAAGAAGCATACCGGTCTCTATTTCTTTCTGTTTTGCAGTGCCATGGTTCCCGAGAAGTATCCAGGAGCTGGACAGATTTGCCAATCAGATCCTAAGCTATGGAGCAGAAYTGGATGCTGATCATCCTGTAAGAAACTGATCTTTATATTTTTTAGCATTTTTTCTAGTTATTGGCACAGATGTTTCTCTCATTTACGTTTGTTCTGGTTTAGTACAGATCTAGTACACAGCCCAATCCCTGGTTGTGAAGCAAGTCAAACCAAAGGTTGCTCTAATTGAGCAAATACCAGGAGACCTTAAAAGTCATAGTGGTCATCAGAGCACAGGGCCACCACAAGGACACCTCTAGTCTTCCCAGGTGGCTCCGACATAGTGRCTTCAGGCTCACTTCATGTATCACTAACAAGAAAAAGAAGCAACATATCACTGCCCAGGGATAGGAAGACTGTTTTTGCATCCTTGATAACATACTCACAATTTAGCTCAGTGTCTTGTTATGCAGTTGTTAAATCCGACATGGTACTTGTGTGGTGAGACATGACGAAAGAAAAGGTTCTTGGTTCAAAAAGTTTGTGGTTTAAATAGTAGCATCAGAAAGTTTTGTTCATTGACTTAGCTGATAAAAAAATTTGTTTTGCGGTTTTTCAGTTTTTTTCAGATACAAGAACATTTTCTGCCTCTATTCCGTCTCCAGGCAAACAACAACTTACTTTTGTTTGTCAAAACACACTGAGTTCCACGCAGTGCATCAGAAATTGCTGCTATTAGTTTAATTGACATAGGATGATTATAAATAAATAACATGCAGCGCAACAAAAATTGCTGCTATTAGTTTAATTGAGATGGGGTGATTAGTCATTCACTACCTATTGCTTAATTCGAGATGTGTTGTGTGCCGTGTACAATGATTCGTGATGTTCAGTGTGGTCATATGAAAGGCAGAATGAAAGGAGGTACACTGAGCCAATGGCTCCCTTGTGTGTCATGTGGGAATAGACCAAGATTGTATTCGAAAAAAGAAACAAGAGAAAAAGAAAAATATATAAAAAGGAATGAAACATCTCTCGTCCAATTCCTAGAGTTAGTTAGTGAGCACTTGTGCCTTAAAAAAGTAAACCAGCTGCTGGGGCAAATAGGTGTGATAGTCCACAGAGTGCAGAAAAAAGAGAAATTAAAGGAGCATGTGGTTTTAGTAGTTAAATTAAATTATGGAATTTAATCACAACRACCTCCATGACAGGTTAATCTTGGACAGTGCATTTTTTTCGGCCATTGAGTATGTCTTTTTGATTCACACTCCTAGATTTACACTCCACTTCAGCTGCCTGCTCTACTTGGTCGTGTTTTGTGTCCCCTCAGTCCAGTAGTGCCATTCACCACTAGGAGATGCATTTATGAGGTGCCACAGTGCCCAGGGAGCTGATCMTATTTGCCTTGCAGAAGCACATACTAGCTTGGAAGGATGTTTCTAAACTCCAGGTGGTGAAGGCACTCCTGGTCCTGAGGATCTTTTAGTCCAAACAGCAGGCACACTGGGGTAGGAGAATGGGTATCCCAGATGAAGATTTAGAGGTTTTATTTCTTATCCTTGAGTTTATTGGTAATTAGCTGCAAAGGTCAAGCTCCCAACCRTAAGGTCTATTAGACGTTCTTTGTAGTCATTAATTCCCTTCAAATGGTTGAATTTGTATTACAAATAGTGGGGTTTGGCATGCTAAATGGCTACTGTTCCTCTAGCAGTTTGAAAATGAGCACTTTTAAGTGTGGTTCATGCTGAAAACCTGCCTAAAAAGTCTGATTGAGTTGATGAATGTGTTTCTAATGTGTTTTGATTCTGCTCCTCTAGAGCAGCCCAGCTGTGCCGGGAACAGCAATAATCTTCAAGAGAAATCAAAAGGGCATGGTTATCCAAGCACTGATAATTCTGTGCTGCTCTTGCCAGGAGCACCTTGTCGTTGCTGTAAAGGGGCAAGTTTCCCTATTTTATAGCAAGTGGAAATGAGAAAATGAAAGGACTTGGGGGGAGAGAGGTGCTGGGGTGAATGGCTGCTCCGGTGGCTCTGCAGCCCRGGAAGGAGCGGTGCCCCGTGTGAGTGGAGCCTGGCAGGATGGAGGCAGCTTTCCCACTGACCTTGCTGCAATTCTTGGAGTGCACCAGCTGTGCCTGAGGGTGCTCACTGGGAGGAAGGCTCTTCACCACTTGCACTTATGCATGAACTGACCATTGCTATTTCTCTTCAGGGGTTCAAAGATCCCGTGTACCGGGCCCGGAGGAAGGAGTTCGCGGATATCGCCTACAACTACAGACAGTGAGTACCCACTGCATGGGCAGAAAAAAAACCACACCTCTTGCTCTCTCCTAGGGTTCTCACCCTGCTGGCAATCCCTGTCTTTCCACAAGCATCCTCCTGCTGTTGGCTTTTCTCTGCCATGTGTTTAAATCTGTCTGTTTGTGCATTTATCCCCAAATSGCAACAAAACAAAAGTAAATTGTTCCAGGCACACATTCAGAAGAGAACATCACCTCCTTTCTTTCCCCATAACACCCCTCTTTCCCAGCTTTGTTGTCTAATTGAGCAGCAGACTGTTGCTACTACAAAGACCTGAGCGGTGAATAAAGAGGCTTCTGGTATTCTCCCCATTAAACCAGGGCTGGGGGAGGAGTGCCTATCATTAACATTAAAGCAGGAGCTGCATACACTATTAAAATAATGAATAACTTATGGTTCTGATGCTAATCCAGTGTCTGATACTCTACTTTTATCACATCTGATCCAGCTGCAATCAGCAATGTAGGCTTTCATTTCCCAAGAAAAATAAATTAATAGAGATGATAAATTCAGTTAGAAGAGGGTTGTTTGATTGCTTTCAGTGATCAGATCTGGAGGAGAAAAAATTCTGTTCCCAAAGACACTCACACATGCAGATCAGTACTACTGGGCCTGATTCTTGCTGGGACTGGTAAAAATTGTAATCCCACAGAAAAAAATTAACATATRTTGTACATTTTGGACTGCACTTTTCACAGGACGAAAAGAGAGCTCCTGAGCCAAGGAGCTAATAATCTAAGCACAATTGAGAGACAAAATTGGACTGATTGATGGAAAATGCAAAATGTCAGGTGAAAAAAGTCAGGTGAAAAAATCAGGAGCCCAGTTTATAGCTAGTAAATTTGGATAAGACTTTATGTCCAGATGCGAATGAATCTAATGTCCATTCATAGATATCCTACAGAAGATTTACCTTTCCTGCATAATGGAGGGCAAGTTCTAGTCTGTAGTTCACAGGTTTTCAGCAAATCCTACACAAAATCAAAAATATTAACCACCTCCTCTTCCTGAGATTCAAACTGAAGCTGGCATATTCCARGATGTAACTTATTAATATTCAGTCTGTTATCCAGATTCTCAGACACRTTGGAAATAGAGTCTATACAGACCTGGACTTAAGTCCCAAATGCACCTTTCATGTGAAGATCTTGGGCTTTCCAATTAAGTCTTTCAGTAACAAAGGAGTAAATAGGGTGTGAAAGCCAATGTCTGGGCTTCTGGGGCTCGTGGGATGAAGGTATGTGCGTTTTGTGACTTTGTGTTAATTCAGGAAGGTGCAGATGGATCTGGGATGTCTTTGCCCTGGGTGCTACACCTGGATGTACCTTCCAGGGGGCACGAGGAGAGGCACAACCAAAGTTATCAGGCTTCACTGAAAAGGCAAATGTGCTATAGTTTGTGAGGGTGCTACCCAGCTGCCACAGTGAGATGGGTCAGTGGTTGCTTGCCTTGTATTCTTCCCATCATCAGTTTCATCCTTTACTGTATCCCTTCTTTTGCACCTATTTTGTCCTCTTTCTTTATACTGTTTGCCTCTACTTTGCCTTTGCTCTTTTGCCTCCTCTCTCGATAGATTTACCCATTGTTTTTGTTGAATGCTCAATTTTCCTGGCTTCTCTTTTCTTTGCTTTTAGCTTGCCTCTGCCCTCTGCCTTCCTTTGCTTCTACCCCCATTGATTCCTAGAATTTTTAAATTGAAATTTGAAAGGTTTTTAAGCCATAGCTTCCCCCTGTAGCCCTGGAAGGTGGTTGAGGATTACTTAGGAGTGCTATAGGAACAGGAATCCCTCAGCAATCCTCATAATTCAACATGATGTTTAAAGCTCCACAGATCAAGGAGGGCTGATACAGACAGACAAAAAATGATGATTCTCCAGAGGAGCTGCCCTGAGGCTCAAGAAAAAAATGAAGGAATGGGAGATGGTGGGGTGTCATCAAGGGTTTAACAATGGGTCTCTGGGGCTTGGGAAGATCCAGCATTATTCCAGCAGTGAAGTTAACCTTATTAAGTTACTTAAATGCCTTTGAATTTTCCAAGCTGATGGATTCATTCACCTATGGCCCTAGCATTATTTCTAAGGAATTGGCTATTCACAGGAGGCCAAACTGCATCACTTGTGATTGTATAACTCCTGTTAGCTTCAACATGAGCTAAGCATGTGGAGGCCTGAGGGTGGGATTTAACTCATAATTACTCATTACAATTATAAAAAGTCAAACTRGCTTGAGTCTGCATCTGTTACAGCATAAAGCACAGATCAGAATTTCTCTGCCACTACAACAGAGTTTTATGGAGCTGGTGGCTTCCCTGCTTTTACAAAAACAATTAATATAATGCTCATTAGAGCAAGAAATAAAACAGCTACTTCATGTCTAGATGCACAGATAAATTGAAACCAACAGCCACCAAGTATTTTTAGAACAACACCTTGATAAGACAAACAAGCACTGATTTATTTTTAACACAATAATGCAAGGAACTGTCTAAAGGTCAGTATCGCAGCCAAGGTCAGTGGAGTCCTTTCCAGCCAGTACCTTGGGATAAGTGAGGCTCCTTTTGCACCTGCATGTCAGACCAAAGGCATCTCCCCTCCTGCACCAGCAGCTCCTGGGCAGCCCTAGTAAAGCTGCAATATGAAGCAGAATAAGAAAACTGTTTTGAAAATGGCAAATGGAAAAGGACAAAGGGTACAGTGCTGATGGCATGGGACATTTTCTCTGTTGCTGCTATGGAGACCATCCATTTTCTTTCTAGTGGCCAGCCTATTCCTCGTGTCATCTATACGGAAGAAGAAAAGAAAACTTGGGGCACTGTCTTCAGGGAGCTGAAGAGTCTGTATCCAACTCATGCTTGCTATGAACACAACCATGTGTTCCCACTGCTGGAGAAGTACTGTGGCTACCGAGAGGACAATATTCCCCAGCTTGAAGATATTTCAAATTTCTTGCAGAGTAAGTTTGAAGCACTTAAAAGAACTGAGTGAAATGAAAGGCCTCAGCCTTCCAGTGGGGGTGGTGCTTCCAGAGATGGAAAAACAATCCCTGCTTTATCATAGGCTCCCTATGGTGTTTGGGCACATCACTTAGCCTGTGCCCCAGGTCCCTCTCTAATGCTTCCAGGGTTACAATGGGGCAGATGCTCAGATACTGTGCTGGTGGAATTCACGGGTAGAAAATKCCCTGCTCTTTCACAATTAAACTGTGTTCAATATAAGGAGATTAAAAAAAAAAACAACAACAAACTTTTTCCACTGTGAGGAGTCTGGATAAGGATAAATCACACATATTAGCTGTTTTTAAGATGCCATTTTTTTGTCCCTTCAGGCTGCACTGGATTTCGCCTGCGTCCTGTTGCAGGCTTGCTCTCCTCTCGGGATTTCTTGGCTGGGCTGGCATTTCGAGTATTCCACTCTACGCAGTACATTCGCCACTCTTCCAAACCCATGTACACGCCAGAGCCGTGAGTACTTTGGCACAARAAGTGTGTAAAGTTGTAGCAGACTAACAGCAGGGTCAGTCCGACTGATGATAACCACGGGACTCTGGAGCACTCCTGGGAACAGAGCTAATGGAGAGCAGCCAAGGGACTGCTTTCTTCTGAAAACATTTACAGAACATTTCTAGTCTTTTTAACAATCTGCATCCACTTCTGCAAGTTCTCATGGGGTGGATGAGATAGTTTTGATACTGAAGGCCTGCTTGTGTAGTGGCTGGGATGCAAGAGGGTAGTGTACAAAGGTGTTTAGCTAAGCTGTTAGCACCCAAATAGTGGTGTGAAATCTAGTGCAGGAATGAACTGACATGCTGCAGCAAGATAGGGGAAGCCCAGACCATTGAACACACCTCATTTCTGTTTTATGTCGGAGTGTTTCTCTCTGTCCCTGTCCATTGTCTTTTCCCACTTGCTGTTTTCAAAACAGAGTGCTTATTCTGCTTCATATTGTTGCAACTCTTCCTCCCCTCCTTCACAGTTTCTTTGCTTCCTACCTCCCACAAACTCTTTTCCCTTCCTTTTTTCTATTTGTCAGTCTCCTGATTTCCCTTCCTGCTTTTGTTCACCCCGTTCATCCACAAAGCCAGACTGAAATGTCTTCCACAGACCTGGCTGCCTAGGGAACATCTTATCCCTTTCCTCTTTCCATCTCACCAAATCACTTCTCTGTATTTGAAAAATCTAACAATCCCTTCTGCTGAGGGATGTGTGATGAAAAAGCACTGAAAAGCCTGGGGTTTGCAAGCATTTCCATCATGAGAATAATTTTAGAGTAAAATGTTTTCCAGTGAATGATAGCTGCTGGTAGGAGAAAATGCACTGCACTCTTGACTATGTGCTGACTCTAGGGCATTCTTCCAGCATTGCTTGACTTTTCCTGAATCACAGTTATTCAGATGTCATGTTTCCCTGCAGTGATATTTGCCATGAGCTGCTAGGACATGTGCCTCTTTTTGCTGACCCCAGTTTTGCTCAGTTTTCCCAGGTAAGTTACTCAGTGTTATACTATTTATGTAATTAAGYGCACCAGTAATTCAGAGGATGATCCAAGCACTATGAAGGGTGCTACAGATTCACCTTTAAGCATACTATTTAAGAGTGGCTGAGATTATTTATTTATTGCTTGAAATCTAGACACAAATAACGTAAGTGAGATCATAAACTCCAAACATGATCTTGTGTGGGTTGTTCTTTGAGAGACTCTCTGAAGCCATCATCTAAAAAACCTTTCTGCAGATGTTGATCCTTCTGAGCAAAGTTACACAGTTTATGAGTCAGATGGATTATTACCTCACCATGATGTTCAAATGTTAGGGAAAGTGGAGATTTTGTTTTGTTTTTTTTGTTTTCTATTGAAGCCACATAGGAGGCTGAGTAAAGTGAGGAACTGTCCCGGCTGTAAGCATGGGAGAAGGCTGGAGAGGAGCTTTCTTTCTTGGTAGTGTTAATGTCTCTGGAAAAGAAGCCAAACCTCAGTGAAGCAGTAAACTTTTGTCTGCGTCTTACCAGAAAACATGAGAATACACAATGAGAGAAGGAAGGGAAGGGAAGGGAAGGGAAGGGAAGGGAAGGGAAGGAAAGGGAAGGGAAGGGAAGGGAAGGGAAGGGAAGGGAAGGGAGGGGAGGAGGGAGGGGGAGAGGGAGGNAGGAAGGAAGGGAGGGAGGGAGGAAGGGAGGGAGGAAGGGAGGGAGGAAGGAAGGAAATGGACTTTATGTAACATCTCAAAAGACACTAGTCAGTTTGATCTAGTTAGCAAGTTCTTAGTATTGCCTTCAGGCTTTGCCCTTCTCCTGAACTGGGGTTTCCTTCAAGACAAGCCCTAGGATCCTAGGATTTGACATGGCCATAGCTGCTCCAATGCCTTTGCTGTGTAGGGGGGAGGCCTTCTAATTTTTGCATCATGCAGTCCTCACTAGAGCAAATCAAGAAAGGAACCTGGTTATATGTAGTCTTGTGTGTCTGCCTTTTGAATCCAACTATTGCATGCCTCCTGGAAAAAACTCCATTAGCTCCCAAGGTATGAATAAGCTCTTTCAAATCATGCCCTGTCATTCAGAAAAAATAGCTCATTCAAGGCTCCAGGAAAGCTCCTTTAATCAGGACCCATCAAAACAAAGAGAAATATATAAGGTGCGTAGGTGTGATTGATTTGCCTCCTTTTGTCCCTATCATTCTCTCAGATGTTCATTGTAGACTTGATCAAAAGCCTGTCAAAGCAAGAGGAAAATTTTATTTGACCTCAGTGGGCTTTGTACCAGGCACAAAGGATCATGCCTTGTAAATGACATTTGGACAAGACCCTTTGTTCATTTCTGGAGAGTTTTCTGGTTTAAAATTGATCTTGCATGATAGGAACATGTCCTGTAAACATTTGTGTGTGGTAGTAAGCAATGGTAACATTTAAAATGTGAGCAATTACATAAGATGGGGCAGGAAGAATGTTTGCAATAAACAGCTTGAAGAATAATGGTTTATTGTTACAGGAAATTGGACTGGCATCTCTGGGAGCTCCGGATGATTTCATCGAGAAACTTGCTACGGTAATTTAATAAATGAGGGCTCAATTTTTCAAAGCGCCCTGTGTTGTCTTAATTCTGCTGCCACTGAAGTCACTGATAGAACTCCCATAGAGCTGAATGGGATCAGAGTGAAGACCATGATTGGAAAACCCCACCCTGAAACAGTTGCATTAAAGGAAAATAGCTTTGGCACCCCTTATTCAAAGTGACAGTTGTGATTAAACACAGAAGCCCAAACAAGATTTCCTCCAGCACAAACATATTGGGCAAGAAGAGATTATATGTTACTACATCCCCACAGGAAATTTCAAGAGGCAGCTTCAGTAGTTCTACCTTCAAGCATCTCTTCTCTTCCACTTTGCCAGGCAGATAATATCGTCTGTAGTCAATGTAGCTCACCTGGATGCTACTCTGAGACTACTGAGACCCAGAATTGCAAACTTCAAAGAAAAACAAGGATATTCCTATGAGATTAGTGTCCCCAGTGCCAACACACCTGGGCAAAGCACTCCACCAGCTTTGATGTTTCTGACAGATAAGGTAGTTCTTCTGAGCCAGGGCAGGTATCCCTTCAAAAGGACAGACCAAGGAGTCAAACTAGGCCACACACCATCTTCCTTCACTATTCCACCAGCAGCCTGTTCACCCCCCTGTTGCTGCAGTGAGATGCCCTGTGTGAAGCAGGACACAAACTTTTGTGAACTAAGGTTCAAACCTCCACTGGGTTGGCCAGCCAAAGTAAAGTTTTATTTCTTTAATTTCATTGCCTCTGCTGACAAAGATAAGCACAGTAAAACAAACACGACTGTGTTTGTCAGGGAACTGAACTGATTCTCAGGCACACTGAGTCTAGTGCTGTGCTTCTTCCAGGAGAAGAATTTCAGTCTGAAATTGCATTTATAAACTTGAATTTGACAGGTGACAACTTTTTAAATAGAAATGAAATCTCCAAATGTATTTAGATAAATGTTGTATGCACTACTTTTGATGAAGAAATCATAAATTTCTGTGTAATTTTCTTGCCAGGTTTATTGGTTTACGGTGGAGTTTGGACTATGTAAGGAAGGAGATTCCCTCAAGGCATATGGTGCAGGGCTGCTGTCTTCATTTGGGGAGCTGCAGGTGTGTTCTAGAAAACATTTCAAATATGTTCATAATTACTCAAATTTCTTTTCTGAATATATTCAGATCTTTGGTTTTGCCTCATACTTTCTGCATAGAAGTAGCATGAAATGTGATACTTCATTGTAGAGCTCTGATAAATGTGTAGGTGTATGAATACACAGGAACTCATACCTGCTTCCTTCCCAGTAAGTGATGTTATTCTTGTATATGACAGGAGCAACTCTTCCCTGCCTGAAATGGGGTGGCATTCAGTGGCTCTATATTTCTTTCACAGCACATTCAAAAACTCTTAAACTGAAATAAATGTCTTACATTTTTGTTCATAGTATTGTTTATCAAGTAAGCCTGAGATTCAGCCTCTTGTCCTGGAGAAGACGTCTGTGCAGAAGTACCCTGTTACTGAGTTCCAGCCGGTCTACTATGTTGCTGAAAGTTTTAAAGATGCAAAAGAAAAGCTAAGGTAATCCAGTCATTCCAGAGAAGACCCCATTTCTTGTCTGTTGAAAATACAATGGATCCCATTGCCATAATGGGTCTTGGGTTTGAGAGGCATTAGAAAAAATTGTGCAATGCCTTAAAAGACTAAACAATTGATATCCTCAGAATCCTGGGCAAAAAACAAGCAATAATGAGAATATACCTTATACATGAAGCCAAGAATTTGTGTTTAGAGTAACTAAGAGTTTCATCTATCCAACCAAAATTATCAATCCAATTGCAATGATACCAACACTTAGGGTCAAAGCTGGCTAATTAATGCAAAACAAGTTCCTTTAAAATTACTAGAATTGACAGTCCAGTGCCTGTGTTAGTGGCTTGTGCCTTGACATGTGTATTTGTGTCTGATAGAATACCTTCCTGAAAAATTTTTATGAGATTGACCTAAAAGATTTCAGCTTAAGGCATTCATCTTCTGATTGGGATCTTATCTTCAGCTGAGATTTAGGAAGGCCATTTTCTAATGTGATCTCTCCCCTTATGAAAACTAGACTGATGCCACTAAACTCATCATAACATAATATTTTTTCTCTGTCACACATTGTGGCCTGCTCCCACTGAATTCTGTTTGAGACAATGTCCTTAGCTGATAATAATTAGATTTAAACTGAAGAAGCACTGTGGGGGTGGCATCCAGCGTATTTCACTGTTCTGGGCATATGGGATTTACCATGCTGAGTCACAGTCTGTCTAGTGGGGCTCCATAATCAGCTCCTGCGTGCTTTCCTTCCTCTTTCAGCAATAACTTCAGTAATCCAAAGCAGATATAGAGGCCAGTATCCTGCTGGGGTCTACAAGGAGCCTGGAACAATAGCTCTGACCATCTCTTCCCATTCAGATTCCTTCTTTCCACAGTTCTGTGGTTATGCAAATTAGTATTTTCCCAAGATACCAAAATCTTAATGCTTCTGACATGGAATTAACTATTTTGCAACAGAGAAGGCTGTAAATAAAGGGTGGAAAGAATTCTGCTTCACTCCATTAGCTATCTTCTAGCTTTGAAATTACCTGGAAGCTACTACCAACCATGCCAGAAGTTAGCTCTCTGCTTGTTCCTTGGCATACCAGGATGGCATAGATACTTGACCTTATTTTCCCAGAAACTGCAGACTTGGATTAGAATTCCTATATTTTGCACTACTGAAAGGAAAATGAGGTTTTCAAGCTTGGCAGATCCTGCTAGCTACATAGTTGGCCTATACCAGGAGCAGTGTTGCCATGCCAATAGCTTAATTAGTCGAGTTCAGAAAAAGCAGAGGTGACAAGGACAAATGCAGATTCAAGTGTGTTGCAGAATGCTGTAGGTCTCAGGTCACTCAGCAGGAATTTCAGTTATTTCCTCTCACAGATTTTCTTATTCCCTGATCAAGAAATGCATACACCAAGAAAAGAATGAGTTAGTGAAAAAAATAGATTTTTAACTGTATATTTGTTTATTTTTTTTTGCCTCAGGAAATTTGCTCAAACAATCCCTCGTCCTTTCTCTGTTCGGTATAATCCCTACACCCAGAGGATTGAAGTCTTGGACAATGCAAAGCAGCTGAAGAACTTAGCTGACACGATCAATAGTAAGGAATTACAGATTTGTTACCTTGAATTCCTCAAAACTTGGGTCAGAAATAGGAACCACAAAACAGATTCCATCAGCAGAGCATTTAATGTTCTGAGCCTCAGCAAGATAAGGCAGCACACATCTCCTTTCTCATGAAAAAATGTCTTTCTAATTCTAGCCAAGCTTCAACAAATATTTGGCTGTAGCTTGTTAAATCTGAAATACCCAGTTTTAGTGGAGGTGCTGGGAGAGGTCAGATGGCCTTGAGGTAGATCCTGATGTGTGGGTGTAGCTGTTTTCGGTAAGGAAAAGAAGGAGAAGCTTGGCTTTAATCGCATTTCCCCTCTCATTTTCGTTAGCCTGCCAAGAGCCAGAACCTCTGATCCTGTGAGCCAGCCTTGTATGGCTGATGAGGGCAAAGGGCTAACTCTGCAGTCCTGACTCCAGTAAGACCCTAATGAGTGTGTCCAATTCAGCACTTCTTTGCTCACCTTAATCTTTCAGGGTGTCTCGGTTTTGAGTCAAATTTAAGAGACAAACTCTCTGGACTGAGTTCTTCTCTCCAAAAGGGTTCCAAAAATCCCCTTTCCACCAATATGGAATGAATACTAATGGACAAAAGTGAAAAAAATTGAATGGTTAATAACAAACAGAATGCCTGCCCACAAGGCAAGGGGGAAAAAAAAGTAAATAGCTATTAAGCACTAAGCCATCAGAACCCACTTCCCCCCCCCCCAGAAATAAAACCCCAAAAAAAGTGTCCAGAGGGTGGGGGCAGTGCAGGATGAATCCACCTTTCCCAACATGTGGTCCAAAAATGGCGCCGGCTTTCCGCGTGGAGGGCAGCGGACCCCCTGATGGAGCAGTCTTGCAGCAGAGAAAAATTCCTGTGACTACCTGGTGTGGATTTTTTTTCTGCTATGGCAGTCACAGCAGGCGAAAACAGCTGGGCTGGAGCCTTTGGTGTGCTTTCTCTCCCCAGTTTGGCTCCCCGGGGCTTGGGGCTGGGTGGAGCCGCTCCACCCTCATCGACCTCGCTCCTGCTGGTTTCCGAGGAGCAGCCTGTTCAGTTCAGCTCCCAGCAGCCAAAAAAATGCTGCTCCAGCTTCTCCAATCAAGGGAAAAAAAAGGTGTTTTGCTTGGGCCGAAAATCAAATCAGCCAAGCAGAGAAACCACGCTGCCCAGCGCTGCAGGAAAGCCACGCTGCAGGGCAGGGGTCTGGAAGGGGCAGCTCTGTTCTCGGCTCTCAGCACAGGAGCCATGGCGGCAGGACACGGCAGGGCAGGGGTCCGGCAGAAAATGGCTCCGTTTTTGGCTTTCTGCAGACTCAGCTGCCATGCACCAATCCCAGAGCCGGAAGAGAGGGAGCAAAGTCCCGGTCCCCCGAACTGGAAGAGAGAGAGAGAGAGCAACTCCTGGCCCCAACCCCTGCCAGGATCTTGGCTGGGCTCAGATAGCTACCAKCTTGGTGGGGGAGGGAGGTAGAAAGAGAAAACAGTAACAGTTTTTTGGCATAAGCAGAGGATCATGGAATAGACTAGATCACTCCAGGACACAGGGAATGTATATAAAGGTTAAAAAATATACAGGATTGTTGGAAATGGGCTAGCTCGAGAATTAACTGCTCTGATTATTTCCTTTGCAGGTGAAATTGGGATCCTTTGCAATGCCCTCCAGAAGATATAATGAAGATTTGCTGTAACTTGCTAATTACTGGCTACTTGCTAGATGCTGTCCTGTGCAAGTGCCAGTCTTCATCTAGCCTCAATCTATTATCTTCCAGTGTACTGCATGAATGCTTATGTTACCTGTCTTAATTATTATAGATTGACAGAGAAACAAACATCTGCAGGTGACCCTTGACTCTTTTGGTCTTCAGACACTAATCCAATCTTTCTCACTAATGCATAAAAATTACCTTGTTTATGGGAATCTGCAGAAAGCCTCTGTATGTCTTGTGCCAAAAGTTAGAAGAAGGAGGAGATTTTCACCATGCAGAGCTGTAATCTGCTGCACCCGTGAGGTATGGGACCAGGGACAGGATGTCAATGATCAACAGAGTAATTCACCTTGCTTTCTCTCACAGTCACTCTCCTCTTGTTCCCTCACAGTTGTCCAAAGTTTCCATGGAGTCTGAAACTCTACACCTTTCAGGATATACAGGGAGATCTTTCAGGGTATAAGGAGAAATGTCTCTTAATAGACATATTCAGCTATTCATGTGTGAAGGCTACGTTTTGTTGTGTGTATCCTTCCCTGAGAGTGCCTTATTCAGTACTACTGTGGGGTGTCTCCTAACTTTCTGGACTCACAGCCTAGAAGGTGGATATCTGCACCTTGGAAGTGGAGAGGAGGTGGTTCTTAGAATGCAGCTGAAGACATCAGAGCCTTCCAACTCCTGACCCACTGTATCTGTGGCTAGAGTCCCAACCAAAGCCATGGAAGACCTCGGTTAGTTTGTCCTGGTCTAACTGCATTCAAACCCAAACCCGTTACCTTTCAAGACATGCCCTAAGTAATGACACCTTTTTGAATCTCCATCTCCCATTTGAGCTTTAATTTCCCTTTTTTGGTGAAAGCAGTTTTATTTTTCCTGGAGTATACCTTGACTGAGTCAGGAAATGGAACCAAAGGGGACCCAATGGTCTCAATGGCTGAGCATGGAGAGAGAAGATCTTTGCTGTTCAGGAAGCTGCTTTTGTATTTATCCAATAAGTTTCAGTGAAATCATGCCCTCTTGTACTGGTCCACATTGTATAAAACTTCCCTGTAGCTCCCTAGCTGAAGGAGGGATATAAGCACTTGTACATTGGAACAGAATGGAGCAAAGAGAAACTGAAGAGTATTTCCAGTTTGAAACAATTTTGCATCATGATACTTACATGATTCAGGGGTCACATTTCTATTAGAAGATTCAAAGATGGAGAGGGATTTGTAAGTCCATGAGTACCTGCTATTGTACTAATTTTGTAGTTATAGTTTAAAAATCAATACTGCTTTAATGTAAGCATCATTCTTTAGGAAGATAGGAAGATAGGAAGAAACAGCTGTTTCCATTATATTTATGGTGAGTAATAACATTAATCTAAGGATACCAGCTGGAACCTTTTTCAATAGACATATACTTATGCAAAATGGTATCATTTTTGTGCTTTGAAGTAACCTTTTTTATCTCTGTATCTTTTTTATTCCTCTTTCACTCATCACAATGTCTCTCTAGATCTTTCAATCCCGCTTGACATGTATTTTCAGTGTGAAAATAGCCCATATTTTTCTCTCTTAATATAATAGGACCCATGAGGTAACTGTATGCTACAAAGAGACAATTTCATCCCAAGGATAAAGTCTTTCAAACTAATCCTCATACAGCTTTCCAAGCTCCTCTGCTTCTGGTTGTTGCTATGAATGACAGCAACAGTAGTTTTGTAATGATACTGAGAACCMAGGATTCATGATTTTCTTTTATGTGCAAGTGGAATAAAGAATATTGATGCCACGTCTGATTCTGTGTCCCTTAATGCAGGTTTAAATGAGCAATAGCTCCAGCTAAAGCAGCATAACATGGTTGTTCAGCAAGTCTGAGAGAAGAGAAAAAGTTAACTGTTCAGCATTTTAAAAGCAGAGGAAATGTATGGAAGGTAGATTTTCATGCAGAACAAATTAGCTTGTACATAAGTACTTTAAATAGTACAAATAAATCACATTTTTGATAGTACTCCTTAATGGATGCCTTCTTATTTCCATGCTTAAAGAAAATTACAGCTGTGTAGGAAAGTGCTTTTGGCGTTATCTGAGCAGTGTATGTCCTCCTTGCAAGGTAACCACACCACTCAACCAGAATGAAATACCCAGGTAGGAGGGAATGCCCATCTGAGGTATTCCCCAACACAAAAAAAGCTCTCTTGCACTGGTTGACTGTCACTCGTACAGCCAAGATTATAAGACTGATATAAACAAAAAAACCCTCTTAATGTGTGTCATTACCTAGAAATGCACAAAAAAGCTTAGTTTGCTCCACATTTGCATACTCCATAAATCTTTGAATGCTACTCTGACTAGCCTATCCCAAGATAATCTTTTAAGTAACCTTCCTCTCTTCTATCCCACTACAGTCACGTTTCTTGGTGTCCCCATCTCCAGCTCTGTTTCAGGTGATCAAAGAAGCCCTTTCATGAGGCCCTTTCCTTTACAGTGACGTTGGCCAAGGTCAGTGATTGTGATGGAAGGAGGGCTTGTTGGCACAGGTTACATAGGGAGGTGGACTCTTCTGGGTGTCTTAAGGTGCCTGGATCTGACAGCAGCCTTGGAGAAGGGATGTTCTATTCTGCAAAGAATGCAGAAATTAGTGGAAAAGGGATTAAGCAGAGCAGCACTCCACAGGAGTGCATTCTTTTTAAACCTGTGTCTTCTGCTTCAAACCATGTTAGCAGCTGTCAGAGAAGATCTTTTGATGTTCAGATGTAACCATCTAAATTAACCTGAATAAACAGAAATATTAACGCTGCATCTGTCTCAAATGAGTGGCACTCTGTTCATACAGAGTGGAGATATCTGCAATGGTAACAGATTAAACAAAGGCAGGTTGGTTGTGGTGATCAGTCACGGCCTTCTAAGGAACCCACCCAGGGGCTGCATGAGAGAGGGTGAGCCTGCTCTCGGGGTGGGAGAGCTCCACCTTCTGCAGAAAGGTCTCCATGGGAAAGGATGATACACTGTGCTCCAGTCCCTGCATAGCCCTCTAAACTGCAGCACTCAGCCTGAGACCTCTTCTCCTGCACTCCTAGAGCTTCCCAAGAGTGCCGAAAAATGGACACTGGGATGTTGTGGCATAGCTGCCTTACATCGTGGGTGAGGTCTTCCTAGGCCTGTTCAAAGCATGGGTTCAAGGGGTTATTGGGGTGTCCTTTGGTTGGGCCTGTAGTCTGGATGTGGGATGCGTGCACTCATCCTTCACAGGAAAGGCCAAGTTTTGACTCAGATGGTCAGACTCAGCTCAGCATCTTCTCCTGTGCTCAGCCTTGCCACCACTGCTGAGGGAATGTGGGAATAGGAAGAGACTTTTTATCCCTCTTACAGCCCACTTCTTCTCTGCCCGACTCATCCATTTGCAGCTGCCATTCAAACACTTCTCAGGTGCCCCCCTGCCCTCCTGGAGCCACCTGGGACATGAGTCAGGCCCGCAGGGTGCCTCAGTGTGTCAGGGGGATTGGTCCTTCATGGCAGACAGCGACCTGTCCCATGGCTCCTGGGCCCAGTCTGGGCATGGCTGGGGCACACCTCTTCCCAGGCTGGCACTCACCACACTCTGCAAAGCCCATGGTGCCTGAGGTCTGGATGAGACAACATTCCTCAGGATGCTGAGACCTACCTCCTGAATTTGTCTGTCAGCTGGGCAGAAGATGAGGAAATCGAGATCTTCCCAGGGCTCTGTCTTGGGCCAAGGGGAAACATGGTGCTGTCATGGTCTCTGGAGAACAAAATTTTGTTATACTGTCTTTTTCGTCCCTGGCCAGGGAGAAGGCAAGAGCCCTATGGCACTTGGAGGTGTGACCAAGCCAGGATAAACTAATGGGCACATAAAAAATGGCTCCATCTGCAAAGGGAGGTCAGAGGGGTGGTCTTATCTCTGGACCTGCAAGATGACCTTCACCAGGGATCTGCCACCCTGGAACTTGGGGTGTGAAGATAAGGATGCTGATATCCAAAAACAGGTTTGATGATGTCAAGTGTTAGGGAAGGGAAGACATGCCCTGGAGCTTGCCCTGCCACCTGTGAGAAAGATGTGACCCTGGTCTTTTTCAGAGCCTATTTCACTGGAGATAAAATCATGACAGAAACAAGTTCTAACAGAGGAACCTAGCCTGGAGGCAGCACTCATCTCTTGTAGGGCTAGGGTAGAACAGGCTCAGACCCTGTGGGCAGGAAAAGCTCAGAAGTAGGCAATGAATTCTGACTCTGGCCAAGGTCTCTCTGGCACTCCCAGAATTGTGTCTGTGCAGGGGGGACAACACTTGGATTGAGCTACTGTTTGGGAGAAGAGCCCATTGGTTCACTGGAGGTATGGACAATGCAGAGAGGGCTCCAGTGAGGTAAGAGAGAGGGGGGAGGAAGGGCAGTCTCAGACATTGTGCAGGTCAGTCCAGACTAGGGGGTGTAAATGGGGCTCAGGTTGATTGATTGCCTCTCCACAGAGGAGCCCCTAGCTTGCAGACACCTTCAAACAGAGCGGGAGGACTGCACTTTGAAGTTACCCAGAGGAGGAGGGTCATCTTGGGCTCTTGCGCACATCCTGCACGGGAGCCTTCCCTTGATGTGTCTGGCATGGCCAACATAAATGTCCATACACCTAAGAGGGCAGGACCAGCTTGTCTCACTGCTGTCTGGCAGCTCTGAGCTCCCCACCCACATGCACTGCGTCTCCAGTCCCACCATTTGCCCCAGCCATTTCTCTCACAGCCTCGCGCAGTTTCCACTCAACATCTGGCTGTTGCAATCCACCCCCCTGTCTCCCAATGAAGACTGACGTGGTGGGGATCTCAGGCCCGAAAGAAGAGGCCGACAAGGAGAAGAAGATGTGTGGCATAGAGTCATTGAGCAGCCAAGGCAGCCTGGACTCCAACAGGGAGGATGACAGCGTCACTCTCGTCCTGACCCTCACCCTCTACAATGTGAGAAAGATTGAACTCTCCAAGGCAGCCAAAGTCTTTGAGGTACAGACCTCAGTATGCCCTTCCTTCGCTGAGCCCTCTTTTCTGTCCCTATTGCCTTCACTGCTCCCAGTCTGCATCTCTCCCTCTCCCACCCTTCTCCTGCTCCCTGCCTGACTTATGCCTCGTCCTGCCTTCCCCCTTTCTCATTGTCCTGGTTCTGCTCCAGCTGCTCAGAGAGGTGGTCTGGTCTCACGGGCAAAGAGGGAGAGCGCTCTGGAGGGAGGGAGTGTGTGTGTTTAAAAGAATCAATGTTTTATGCAGGGGCTGTTCAGAACAGATACCAATCTGTCATTTCTTTCTAGCAGTTGTGGTGGCCGGCATTTCAAGCACTCAGACTGTGGGGATGATAGAAGCCAATGAATTTTCTCTGCATATTTGGCAGGAGATACAAAGAATGTAAGAGCTGTAAACCACGCAGGCATTATGTAGTCTGGGCACTTGAAGTACCCCTACCAGGTGCTCACTCTCATATGGGGAAATGAATAACTCTAAAGAAAGTATTGTATTTGTTATTTATTTTTAATAGTTTGCAATTATTTAATGATTATGGTGCTATTATACATCAATAGACTGCTTTCATTCTGCCAGGGTTTTAAATTACCCGGCCTCTCATTTGCTACTTCTGCACAGATGAAATTCTACAGTCAACAGTATCTCATCTTTCATCCCCATCTATCTCTACCCAATTCTACAGTGTTTAATCTTTAGCTCTGTCTGTATTTTAGCTCTTTCTAAACCAGACATTACTGGACCTCATTGCTTWACATGCACTTCTACCTCTTTTAATCACCTTTTAAAGACATTGTGGAAATGTCTTACATGGAGTTTCAGTCTTTGGAGAAGCTTCATCATATGAACATTTGACTCTTGCAGATGTTTGAAACTCGGATCTATCACTTTGAAACCCGACAAGCCAGAAAGCCCAAGAACTCTACTGATGATCTTGACGTTTTTGTTGAATGTGAAGTTCACAGTGCTGATGTTGGTATCCTTATCACCTCCTTAGAGAGAGTAGCAAAGGATGTGAAAACCAGCAGAGAAGACAAAGGTAAGAAACCTGTGCATCTGTTAGTGCTGTTCTTTCAGAGTAACTTTTTGAGTTGTAAATTCAGCTTCATAATAGTAATTTAATTTGTCTGGAAAGCCAGTGAATGTGCATTCATTATTTGTCTCTGCATGGCTGCCTTCCATTCCCATTGGTGCAGAAAGAGAGGCACTACATCATAGTCAGTGAACTGAGGTAAGAAAAGTGTTCCTGCAAGAAGGGAGATGAGAAAGATAGATCAGCAGAACAAAAAGCTGAGGAGAAACTAGAAACTCCTCAATGACAGGAAGATTGTGTGCTGAGAACTGTGCAGAGAACGGATTGCTTCAAGACAAACTCAGAGGTAGACAGGTATTTTTCCTGTTTGCAGGCAGGAATGGGTGAATACAGCTGTTAGAGACCTTTACTACAATCCTGAGGATGACAGAGGTGTCTCTGGCAGATGAGAAGGCTGAAGGTCCAGCTCATGGGTTGAGTCCTCCGAAGACAGAATTACTGTGGGGTTTCCCATCCTTGACAAGGCCGGACAGATATTCCCAGAACTCTTTTAACTGATACAGTCCCGTTTGAGCACCTTTGGGTGTTGTCTGAAATTCACCATCACACTAATGATGAGAGGCAGTCCATGCCAAGCTGCTCCCAGAAACTGTGGGGATATTAAAAAGGCCTCACTATTACCAGGGAAACTGGAGAGCCAAAGAAAATTTTGCTGGAGAAGCATTTTCTTAGGATTTCCTCGGTATTTGAGAGGTTTGAGATGTGCTAGGACTGGGAACTACAATAAAAATAAGAGACTGTTAAAAGAGGGTGTATTTATGTTTAGTTGTGTAGGAAATAGGCAAGATGTGTATGGGGACATACACTGGAGGAGCTGTGATCAGGTACAGGTTTTGGGAGGATGAGGTTATAGATGGCAGGACAGGTATCTTGCGTGCAGAACCATTGGTACAGCCAGAGACAAAGAAAAAAAATATCTAGGTTCATGTAGGACATCTGTCAGACTCATATTTCTTCCTTCTGATCACAGAATTGGTCATAATGCATGAAAGAACTGGAATTTCCCCAACATCTTACTGTATCTCTAGCCTTGCACCTTTCTAAACTGGTTGTGCTTGCATATAATATAATACAGCAGAATTTAGATTTACCATTCAGTACAGAAATGTCTAATCTCTTGTCCAGTATGAGACTGAGGTGACCCCAAATGGACCTTTCTGAGCTGTAACACAGAAATTCTGATTACAGCATCAGTCTGACCTCAGAAAGCAATATCAGCTTTGTCTTTTTCCAGTACTTTTGAAAAATTCGTTATAAATGCTGGCATTTAAATTAAAATGATCACACTGTATTTTTATTTTAGTAATTGGAAATGGTCTCCACTTAATGAGAAGGAAGCTGTTTGGAAATTCAGCTAAAGCTAGAATAATGTTACTGAAGGAAAAAAAAAAAAAAAAAGCCAGAAGGATAAAACTTGAAGTTAGGATACTTCTTGGTCTGTTTGGTTTCTAGAAACTTTAGAAATTTCATTTTCCTTTTAAAATATTGTTTCGCTTTTAAAGGTATGAAAATATAAGACTATTTTTTAGACAAGATCAAAATATTTTCTTAAATCCAAAATGTAGAAATAAATTTGTTGTCCTCTGTCAAACAGAACAACGCATTTGCTCTAAAATATTTTTGACTTTAAAAATTGTTTCTATTAGTTAAAACTGAGAGATTATCACTGCAAGTTAATTTCAGATAATTTTTCATCCAATCTGCTACTTTAGTCAGGAACCAAGTCAACTACTGACATGTATGACAATTATGGTAACATGTAGGTGTGAATATTCGTAGATATTGATGAAAAGAAAGCTTGTAATCCTCAGCATAGCTTTTATTTTCTATGTCTTCTAAAATTTATTTGCTCCTATCTTGTTTAACTTTCTGTTTTCTCTCCAGTGCCCTGGTTCCCCAGAAAAATCCAAGATCTGGACAAGTGTCACCATCTGATCACTAAATATGATCCCAGTTTGGACCATGGTCACCCTGTAAGTTTAACATTACTGTTACTTTACCTTCAGAAGAGAAACTCTCTGTAGGGAGATTTTTGTAAGGAAAATTTCAGGAGTAAAGAAATGTTCACGAAAGAACAGAAATAATAAAGGGCCAGATTAAAGCCCATCTTCAGCAGAATTAGGGACTGCATGAATCCCTGCATGAGTGAACCACAAAAAGGGTTTTACTATAGCAGCTTTATGTGTCCTAAGCCCAAACTCTGAGAGAAGGAAGAGGGAAAATGCGCTGTGGATTCCTGCTCTAGTGATAGTAGCAAGGCAAAGCACTGGGAACAAACAAACAAACACACACTCGTTTCTCATCCAAGTTTTGCAGCTTTAGTACAGATGAGATGAGAGTCAGGCACAGGCAAAAAAGGGGCTCCAAAGGCCATTTGCTTATTGACAGGGTAGGTCACAGAAGCATTGAGTTCTGCTGAGCATCACATAGAAGTGATACACGGAAAGGAAAAAAAGCACATAGTTTGCCCTGAGAAATGCAATGAAAATTCAGATGTGTGTCAACAGAATCTACAAGAAAGGTTTTGTCATTCCCTTCTCTACATGTCTGAATTCTGTTTAATTCATTAACCTGCACAATTTTTGGTTGAGAGCCGTGTACACTTCTGTGAAATATGAAATAGACCTTTCCAAGTCTATAAATCTATTTTCTATACTTGACAATAATGTATTCAACTATAATGCTCTAGGAGAGCTTCATCTCCTTCTTAACCAGGACATCTTTCATTCTTCCTCATTTCTTTCTGTGAGGAACAGTCCAAGCATTTGTAATTTTCCCGAGCTAGCTCTTAGGCTGTTTCTCTTTATGTAAATGAACACACATTGGGAATTCTTTGAACTGGACTAAGCTCCCCGCCTCCTTTGCCAAATAGAAGATGTGAGCACTGAAGAGGATGAGAGCAGCAGTTGTGCAGAGTTACCAAACTACTGAGTGTGGATAAATCCAAACTGCAGAATGTAGTGCAACTTAGAAATACCTAACAGATTGAAACAAGTTACCTCAGGCACCAAACATGATTTGTCTGTGGAAGATGAGAGCACAGTGTGGGCTGATTTACCATGCTTCTGAGCAAGGCTCAACAATGGAGAGGCTGGAGGACAGTACAAAATAATCTGAGGTACAGGTAGCTCAGCAAAGATTTTTCATATACATTTACTACCAAATAAATAGGTTGGGCTGTTYATCTCCACAGCTTCAGTTTGTTCCTTACTACTGCTCTACTGACCAAAAAAATCAAACTGATGTCGCTGTGACACCAATTTCTGGGCCATCCTGCCACTGGCTGTAGTGGTCCCCCAGAGAGGCTCCTGCTGCTCAGGGGGTGGAACAGCAGGGACAAAGCTGAGATGTCACAGCATCTATGTGAGTCTGGCCCAGCAGCTTTTCATGTGTTTTGCAGGGCCTTGTTACAGCTACTGACAAGCAAGGGTGGCATCTGAGTGAACGTACTATCCATAACACATGACAAAATAAACATGCTCTCAGGATCCAGCCCTTTCCTCAGACTCACACACACAATACTCATTAACTGCAGGGTTACTGGTATTATTGCTACACTGAAAATTATGTGAATAAACCTAAGGGACAAATTTGGCTTGTAGTATAGAAAGCAGTTCCAGTAAAATCTGAATATTTTAGAAATCATAAATATTTGTACAGTGATGCTGATCAACGCTGTTTTATGAGTTATGTTAGCACACAGTTCCAGATTTCAGTTTTAATTCCTATTGTGAATGATGTAAAATTAAAAGGAATGTGATTCCACATCTCTTTTTCATATTCAATAGCTGACAAAGCCTTTTTGAAGTTTAAATTCTAGTAAACATGGAAGGGACAGAAAGAAAACTCTGCTATTCAGTTGGTAAACTTCCCCTTTAAACAGGCACCACTGAGTCTTTCCTTATCATAACACAGTAGTAAATGGATGAGGGGAGGTTGAGTGGAGAGCCTGTATTTCCTACAGATCCAGTGGTGGCTCTAATGATTTCTAGCCAGTGAGGGCCCTTTCTGTGCCCAAAGCACAAGGTGTCGTGCAGGTGCAGCGGACCTTCTCCAGTGAGGTGGAGCTAGGCTTGGTACCATCATGTCCACCACAGCCCTATACTGCAACCTTCATGCTTAGCACAGGAAAGGAGCGATTCGGATTCAGCTCTTCCTCAGTGGAAGTGACATCCCTATTTCCATCCCATTTTTAATGTGATTTGCATCTAAATTTGACTGTAAATATCATAGTCTGCACCGTAGTGGTTATGAACTCCAAAATCCTCCCACCCAGGCATGTTACTTTCCTTTCTGGTCACAGCCCCCAGATTTTTATCAAAATGTCACAGATAAAGCTGATTGCAGACTTTGGCTTACCTCATTTATAGGGCCCAAGATTCGTTGTCCCAGAGAAAACATCCCATTCAAGGTCTAATTTTTCTGAGTGCTTCTGTTAGCACATTTATTTATGCCCACAAGTCTCTCCTAATGTAAAACTTTTTTTCAAATTATTTTCTGCCTCAGGGATGCGCTGACCTGGAGTATAAGAAGCGGAGGGCATTCTTTGCTGACCTGGCCTTTAATTACAGAGCGTGAGTACCAGGCTCCTGAAGGGAGAGTTCAGTGCTCCACATGTGCTTTCAGACTTCCTGGGCAAGAAATGTCGGAGATGTAATCTTTTGTCAATGTATCAGTGGGGACACTTTTTGGAGAACAGAGTTCAGCCACAAAAGCTTTCACTCCATACAAAATAGACTTTTGTCACAACGCAGCAAATACATCTTAAGATAAAAATCTTAGGATTGCATTCACATCTCCTTCAGTGCTGGCTTTTGTTTCAGCAGAAGTGATTTGAATATGACTCTTTAATTTGAATTTTGCAGTTTGTTTTAGGACTAKGTCCTGAGCTGAGGGTAATCTTTTTCAGGGAAATTTAAGGAACAATATTTAGGAACATATTTTTGACAGTGGAAAGCAATTTACTGTTTTTGTTATTTGCTTTACTTAATGTCTGTCTGTGCACATTAGCTACCTAAAAACATAAAAAGCCCTCAATTCTCGTGTAGGCGATGGAAAATGTTTCCACCTTTATGTGTAAACCTTCACCAGAATTACACTGCTTTCTGACAGAGCAAATCAAATTGATTTGGTGGATTATCAGCCTCATGGTGTCCAAGAACTGGTGAAATCTCCCAAGTCTTGTGGCACTTTGACCTGAGTACAGTTTTCTCTCTGCCATCAAATATCACAGCCAGGGCAGCTCAGAACASCCCAAAAGCAGACACTGAGCTGACTCAGAGCTACAGAAGAAGCAGCAGTGAGGAAGAGAAGGAAGGACCACTCATGAGTGAAGTCAGTGATAAGCAGGCAGCGAATGCCTGGGGAGCTCTCTGCTGATGGGTTCACAAATGCTTCTCTCAATGATACGGTGCTGATCACACCCTCCAGGGATGGACCCTCCAGGTGCACACTGTGTTTTGCTTCCCAGATTGCCTTCAGCACAGGTGAGAGTAAGCCTGAAGGTCTCTTATTCCTTCTGTAAAGCAGGACACAGCTCCGTTTCTTACCATAGCCCTTTGTTTCATCCCCACATTGTAACAGAGGAGAGAATGCACACATTAGAGCCTACCAAGACAATAGATTGTTAATTATTTACTATTTTGCTGTAACTATCTTCATTACAGCAAATATTCATGGTGCAGGCAAAAAAAAATAAGACTTGGAAACTGAAGTTGAAACCTTCTTGAGACACATGTCTTATTTCTTCTCTGCATTACAGAGGAGATCCTTTACCTCACATCGAGTACACAGCACAGGAAACAGCAACTTGGTAAGTTTGGTAGCTATGCTCCAACTCCTGGGCCATCCCGCTGCAGTCTCAGGAAAGACTGGCATTGTGAGACAGCTATAACTTTTTAAAACTGTATTTATCCACCTCAAATTTTACTCTTTGGTTGAATGTCATCTTTTAGTCATTTGTTTTGCAGGAAGCCATTCTCAGGGCTGGTCTTAGCTGTTCACTTTCTAGAGCAAAATGCATTTTCCCGACCATCTCCTTGCCTGCCAATCCCATCAAGATATCAGAAGCCAGAAAACACCTGGAGCCTATAGAATAACTTCTTCTAACTGGCCTCTAATTTACCATAGCTATGGTGCTGATAGAAATATCACCTTTCCAAACCTGTTACCAGGAGATAAACCCCACTCACAGGATAGAAATTTACTCACGGGATGGGGCTAATTCAATATTCACAGAACAGAGGAGCCTTGCTTGTTCTCAGTCAAGTATTCATTGCTTTTAACATGAATATGTATCATTTTCTCAAACTGAAGGTAGAGGAAATTTTGAAGTACCCTTCCAGGATACATTTACACTGTAAGAGGGCCTTAGATATCATATGAAATGATGGTAAGTTAGTTTTACAAAGGTGCAGCATTTCTTCACTGGAGCTTGGTTTCTCCTGAAGATTTGCCACTCAAAAAAATAAAAAAAAAGACACCCCAAAACAACCAATGAAATAAACAAAATTAACTTAATTCAAAGTGTGTTTGTAAACATTATGTGAAGTATGTGACAGATTTGAAAGAAAGCAAAGTTCTTATTTCACACCTTCCTGTTTCCACTTTCTCCCACTGACTTTAACAAATCTCAGTGAGCAGCAGAAATTACACATTTGTGTAATACTACAAAGCATAAACATATCCAAATGTCTCAACTAAGAGCAGAGTCCTGGGATTATGCAAGGTGCCACATATGCACATAATAAGAGGGAGTCTTTGTTCAGAAAACTTTACAATTTAGATAGAAAGGCAGCCTAAAGGTGGGGGAAAGGAAGAATGAAGACCACATTTTCTAACTGTGCAACTGAAAACTCTAAGGCCTAAGTGATTTGTCCTAAATCATATGCAAAGTTTATTTCAATGCCAGGAATTAAATCCATAGACTAGATGTCTCATGCCAGAACCTCAACCACACTGCCATCCCATCTCTTTCAATACTTACTTTATTTTAAATAAAATCTAGTGTGCCATAGAAAGCCACAACCACGTATAAACCTTGCATCCAACTCATCCAGGAGGACACATTAAGCTCAAATAGATTTTTATAGCATCTTTCAATAGTCAAAGATTGATGGTCAGTGTCATGCTCATGGTTACTACCACCAGCCAACAATCTTGGCATGGGATGGTGTGTGGGAATGTCATATTTAAGAAAATTTAATTTTGTGTTCTTTCCTGTTTTTCTCTTTTCTTGCCAACCTTCGTCATTCCAGCTCTTCTCCACCTAGAATTAGACCCATTGTGGTAACAAAATAGACTTTTAAGGGAGTATCTGCCCATTTCCCCAAACAGCCAGCCCCAGCAACCTAGGTTGTCTTGTTATGTAAAGCTGTTTCCAAAATTAGCCTTCCCAATTGTTATCACAGCCCTCTGAGGCTGTGCCCTGAGGTCAACTGCATTACAGCACAACTTAATTGAGTACTATGCGATTGCAGGRGAAATTTGTAGCACAGAATAAATTCCCTTGGTGTCACTCTGAAGAGTTGTTGGATGCCTTCAGTTTGTAGCAACATGGTTATAAAAATGAAAACTAAGGCAGTGAAGAAATATGACTTTCAGAAAGCAGAGGGTACGGATGATCTGAGTTTTTGTTTTCAAAATGAATTCTTGGAAGGCCCTTAAACTAAGTAGTCAGAGAAGACGCCATATGGGTAAAGCTGTATAAGAAAAATTGAGAATTCAGGAAAAAATTACAGGGACGCACCTGTCAYATCTTCATAATAAAGTTGAATAGTGCCACTTTTTTTCCTAAAACAGTAAGGAAATTTATGTAAAATAAGGTTATTTTCTTTAAAGTCTTTCAAGTGTCTGGCTCCATCCTTCGTTATGAGGCTCCTTTCTAGAGTGTTTCACAGACTGTGCTTTCAGCTGTTCTTTCATACCTGCTACTCTCTTGACTTTGGAGTGTACTTAGATGATTGTCTTAGAGGCCCTTAGAGGGGAGGAACACTTAGCTTTGGATAATTCATCACTAGTCTCTGGGACTGCCTACATTTCTGTGGTACTCAATGTTTGGACACACAGCAGAATGACACTTTGATAAAAGAGACCATATGTGCAGAAGTGTAAACAAGCCTGCTCTCCCTAGACTGCAGTCTGGGTATGAACTGTGTACTGGTTCAAATCCCATGCAAACCCACTGAAGTCAGTAGTATTCTATGAGGAAATAAGCCAGGGCAACACTTGAACTCTAGTCCTCCTCATTTTTTCCTAATTCTTCCATGGAAATGGCCCAGTCTTCTGTGGCTTTTGCAATAGTGACAGCAGCCACTGTTTCCCTCTGTTCTTTTAACTTTTTTTCCTCCTAAGGTTTTCCTCCGCCGCTTCATTCTGGTTCATTACTCCCACACTGTGTAAGACATTCATACAAATAAAGAGCCATTACCAGGGACTGGCTATCACCTCCATGGCAACAATAGCATCACAAAAAAAAAGGGATAATAAAAATAATAACAAAAAAAATTACAAAACCAACAAAAGGTCATTTTCCGTAGCCAGCATTTCCAAGAATGATCTCAATTTTCATAAAACAATGTTTATAAAGTTGTTAACACCCTAGGGCCATGTCTGAACAAAAATAACCATTTCTATAAGGTTCTTTGCCATCCTATTACTACTTGTTTATTTTGCAACAGCTAAATATATTCCAAACCACAGCTCTAAATCCAAGCACCATCAAGTTCATGAGACGCTTAAAGCCTGTGCCCAAATCAGGTTATATATGTTTTTCTTCAGCTGGTCTCTTTTTGTATAATGGGCTAAATGCTTCRAGAAGCTGGCATATCTTTCAAGTGCATAGCCCGTGCCAGGCATTTTGAACTGCAAAAACATGAACCTCTTCACTTGCCCAGAGATTACTCTTCAGTATCAGAAAATGTGCTATTTTCAGAAGTTTTTAAGAGACAAACGTAGGCTAGACTTCAGCATGGAAAAAGAGGGACCAGCATTTGAAGTCATACCCCARCACGGAAATGGGTGGAATACCTGATTCGTTCCATTCCTAAACTGAACAACAGAGTATCACAGATTCAGCTCTCTCCTTGGGATTTCCCTGGTGCCCCCAACACTCTAAGCAAGAAGGCCTAATGAAGAAACTTCTGTATCAGAATTAGAGTTCTGTTACATTAAAGGACACCTTCTGAAGGACAAGTGAAACAAAAAGCCCTTATGCTTTGCTAACCCAAACACGCACCAGCTTTTGAGCACCAGGTGTCCCGAGCTCAGATTTTTAAACCATGATGTATGCTGGGGGTTTACATCTCGGTGGAGCTGTAGATAGGACAGAAAAGTACTGCTTTATTAGGGTGTCTCATGCTATACAGTTTTTGATTTTCAGGAGAGAAGTCTACAGGAAACTGAGAAGCCTTTACCCTACTCATGCCTGTACACAATACCTGGATGCTTTCCAGCAGCTCGAGAAGTACTGTGGCTACCAAGAGGACAACATACCTCAGCTTCAGGATGTCTCCAGATTTTTAAAAGGTCAGTCACTACAAACCATGGTTTCTTCTAGGGTTTCCTGCATATACATGTGCACCACAAACCATCTCCTAGGAAACAAGCTGGTGAGCAGAGCTGATCTGCCATAGCATCCCTGCATGCAAGGTGAGGTGACTTTCACACCAGTCACACCGAGAGACCAAGCAGTAAGTTTGTCTGTTCTGTAAGTGGCAGCAGTCGGTGTGGCACTAACCAGCTAATCCCAGTAGTAGCAGCAATACAGTCACAGCAGCCATTGCTCAGCATGACTTCCACACACAGCCTTTTTATGGGTTTGGCTGTGTTTTATGCTTCTGCACCCATGCTGATAGTAAGGTCCAAACGCAAGCACAGGTGCGTACCACTCAAGCACTCTCTTTTCGTAATACATGAGGCAGGATGGCAATGTGTGCTAGAGAAAATGACTTCCAGGATGTCCTGCTAGTCAATCAGCAGCTGCCTTGAAACAACTCTGCTTCTTTCTGCCTCTGTAGCACCTCTTGCCACACCAACCTTTTGGTACCTACCATGTGGCTGACAGGAGAGCACAAAGGCTGTGGTGCTAGTCCTAAAGGCACAAAGATGTGACCTTAGAACAAAGGGCACAGAAGTTTGCTAGGCTAAATGTTAGCTGGGGGCTGACTAGCAAGGGGCAGGAGAGTAAGGGAGCCTGCATTATTCTTATGAGGCCACAGGCTGCATGGATTCCCAAGGGCAGGCGCTTTGTGTAAACCACCTGATTATCAAGAGTTACTGAAGAAAGGTGATCTTTAAAGCCTCCTTGCTCCTCCTCAATGAAAAGGAGATGTGCTAGAGAGAAGACAGCTTATCATTATGATGAAATAAATAATAAAAAATATGGCTTAACTTTAAATAAATTATATTTAAATACAATACTCAGGAAATCAGGTGACCTGCTCCATAYAAGAGTAGGGGATAGCAGTTAGCTTGAATAAGCTTTCTGCTGCTGAAGAGTTTTATAAGTGTTGCCATTTTTAGGGAAGATTAGGGAAGCTGTTCGATGACAAGGTTTTTATTGCACCTTTAGTGTAAAGGAAGGGAGTGTTGCCATATGAAAAACATCTGTCACAAACACCATTGCACCCAGCTGTAGGAATTTTCCTGTATGTATTATGTATTTTCTCATGTATTCTCCCTTCTATTCAACTATCCATCTTACTTCCCTCTTGTAGTAACTGGGCTGATAAATATTTTTTGTGTTGATGTAGTTGATCTCATCTAATTTACACAGCAGCTGACAGCAGGGAGCTCCAGAAATCATGTGATCCTGGCTTGATTACCCCAGATATTCATATCCTTTAAGTAAATCAAGTGATTTCAAAGTGGGAGAATTTAGGGTAATTTAAGTCTATCTTGTCATAATACTATTTGTATTGCTCATATTGGTTGACAGGATTTGATTGCCTGGAGTCTGCTCACTTCTATTGTAGRCTCTGGTTCTAAATTTTCTCTGTGTCACAAGCGAAAAAACCCCCAAACAAACAATAATTCTGAAAAGCTTTCAATAATGGTTGGAAAGACGTTCACAATGAGTTTCAACTCATTTACTATAAACACAAGGTGTCTAGTGTAAGCTAATTGTGTGAAGTAACTGGGAATGGGAATCAAGCATTTTGGAGGCATTTTATTCCATCCTGGAATGGATGTCTAAGGAAAATGGAAAGAATGGCTCTTGGGACCACTGATCCTACCCTCATTAAACTGTAGATAAAACCTGGCTTAGTTTAGCCTACAGATTATGTATGAATGACACAAAATTTCTTCAAAAGAGCTGTGTTAACAGCCCGACACAATTAGGAGTGAGGAAAATATTTTAGTCCCATTATATGAGGCTTTGAATGGATATCTTATTTTGCTTTCCTCTAATAAGGTCATTTCACTATGCAGAATACTTTCTAGAATAGCATGAAGATTGACATCATTGCAAGGCCCCTTTGCAACAAACTCAGTGTGAGTTGGAAGCACCTGCAAGGTCTAAAATCTGTGTTAAAGACAACCTCATGCGAAGCAGCCACTGGGCGAGGTGTATGATATAAGGACTTGAAAGTAGTGATTTATTACTGATTTGGTTGGCTTTTACCACCAGTGTTAGCAAGACCAGAATTTTTGCTCCAAGTCATCAGTCAACTGTGTGCTTGGGGTCTTTCCTGTGTTACAGTTGTGCAGTGCTCAAACAACCAAACCTTAACCAAACTGTAGGCAGTGATGTGTCTCCCAAAAGTCCTTGGCTTACAGTGGATGTATTTCAGCTACAACCTATGTGGAGATGCACAGTGCAGTTCCTCCTGTCACTGGTGAGCTCTGAACTGTCCCATTTTCCCATTTAGGGCATAAATCCCAGCATGTATCTTTACTAAATACTGCCTCTAAGGTCTGGACTGTTCTTTAGCATATGTGATAATAAGATTTTGTGTAGAATAGAATAGAAATAGAAATAGAAATAGAAATAGAAATAGAAATAGAAATAGAAATAGAAATAGAAATAGAAATAAATAGAAATATTTCAGTGGAAACGGGTTTACAGTGATCATCTGGTCCAACTGTGTGACCAATTCCAGGCTGACCAAAAGTTAATGTTGTTAAGGGCATTGTCCAAATTCCTCTCGCACATTGACAGGCTTGGGACATTGATCAGTTCTCTAGGAAGCCCGTTCCAGTGTTTGACCACCCTCTCAGTAACAGCTTTGAAAAGATTAAACTATAGGGAGGCAGAGAGAGAGAGGGATAACCTGGAGAGAAAGTGAGCAGCCCACACAGACAGATAAACCTCCATCTTCTCTTTAACTTAGCAATACCTGTGAACCTGAGAAAGCAATTCCTCTTGACTTCAACACAAGATCAGAGTAGTGTTACCAGGCTGTTAGCGAGGCTGGTTTAAAGAGAAATGAACAGCACTTCATAAATATTTCATAATTACTTAGAGGAAATTTAAATGGCTAACGTGTGACCGTTTAACGTGGCAAGTGTTTTTCTAAAGGGTTAACTGCATGAACCTAGGCACATCTTTCTTTCTAGGAAAGACGTTTGGATTTGGGCAGTCATTGTGCTCCACAGCTGGGAGAAATTACAGTCAGTGAACTCAAGCAAGCTCACACTACAATGCACAGGCCGCCTGTATACACTGCTTTTTAGGCCAAGAATTAAGCCTTGCAGATCACTTTAGGTCAAGTGCTGGAGACCTTCTCTTCAACTCATTTTGATTTCCCAGATCTTTGGGCAGCAGGTCCAACCAGGCACACCCCCAATTCTCTACTGATTGCTGGGTTTATTTTGCAGTAATGAAATAAAAGTTCAGATTTTGCAGATATTACCTTCAGCAGATAACTTTTTCCTAGGGCTTCTCAAGGCAACTRGCCAAGTCTCTTCCATCAGCAGACTGTCTGATTCACTGGCCTGTATTTAAAAGGACATCTCAGGGAACACAAGCTGTAATTTTCGTTTTCCCTCCTGTTCCTCCAATATGGATGCTAAAGCAATATAAATTTCCCTAGACTCTTTCATAGTCCTTCCAAAATTGAGTTACTGAGGTCTTGGTTTTCATACGATATATTTTTCAACTAGTGCAATTTTCACTTCACTCAGAATTCAGCCCAAAGATTACCAGATTCTGAAATTTTCACATTCCTCTGGATTGGACTCAGCATAAAGACAAAGACATAATCTCCATAGGTTTTTTTTCCTGTTGTTCCGCTTTGAGGCAGTTCTGTACCCATTACCCTTGAATTCAGTGGAGCAATAGAAGATAACTATGGCAAATGCCCACCACTTACTCCATCACAATGTCAGGTAGAAGCACTTCTTGCTGTCGTCTCATTCCTATATTGCTTCATATATTTTGTCAGTTCTAATTCTTTGAACTTTTTTGCTTTTTTTCTCTCCTTTTTCTTTTCTTTTTTTTTTTTTTGAATGGGAAAAGTGCTAATAGCCTGACAGAGTAAGACAAGAAATTCTGGAAGCAACATTAAAAAACAAACCAAAACCAATCTTGTAAATGGCTTGGTTTCTGGGTGGGATTCTTTTTGTTTGTTTACATAAAAAAAAAGGTTACAGGCTTCATGACACAATAGAATACGAATAGAGAACTGAGAATAAAGCCATTTCGGATTTTTTTTAAAATGTAGTTTTGTGCTTTAAAGAAGATGAAATATCATTTATGGGATCTGAGAATGCAACACAGATTTTGAATATAGGACTTCAAAAAGATTATCATTGGCTCACTTTGAAAGCAGTGATTTTCAACTTTCTTAGCTTTGCAGACCACCAACATGTTTCCCATGGAAATGTAGATTGTGTGTTCTGTTGACCACCAGACTGGTTATTTTGTTAATTATCTCTCACAGGCCTTTCACAGGAATGCAGAGTGTCCTGGGATAACAGTGGCAGTGCAAGCTGAAATCACAGTGCAAAAGTGTTGCATTCTTTTGTCTTATTCTATGGATATGTGCAAAGAAAAATATGTATGATCACATCACTGGGAGGCTGTGTAGTTAGTTCAAGACAAACATCATGCTAAAAAAAAGAAAAAAAGGAAAAAACCCTAGATGCGGTTTCTGCCCCAGATGTGGTTTCTGTTCCCTACTTGATCATAAGGACCATGTGTGACCTCAGRCACAGTGCTGTCATGTGGGACACAGGAGATAAATGTGTGTAAATGTGATAAAAATATGAACTGGGGTAGGCAGTACTCCCACCCCTCTTACCATTGCTCTGTGAATACACGTAGGATGGATGGATAGGTGATTCCATGTTGCACTAACTGTTCCCATAACAGTACAGGGGAACATCGATAATGATAAGCCAGGGTGTGCCTGCTGTGCTTGGTGGAGGGAACTATTGCAACAGAGCAGGAAGGATCCCTGAAGCTACTTAGCTAAAGTAAATGTGCTATGTAGTTAACCCTAGAAACAGCTAAATTTGGTCTCACCTCTCTTTGCAGAGAGAACAGGTTTCCAGCTGAGACCAGCTGCAGGACTGCTGTCTGCTCGTGACTTCCTTGCCAGCCTGGCATTCCGTGTTTTCCAGTGCACACAGTATATAAGGCATTTCTCTTCCCCTATGCATTCCCCGGAACCGTAAGTTTGATGCCCTGGCATAATTCCATCCTTCTGTGTTTGGGATCATTCTTTTGGGAGTGGCTCTGGAGCTCTATCCAGTAGTCCACAGAATGAAACAATTTGAGAAACTGGTAGCTGGAGAGTTAGATGGGGAAGTCATGCATGAGAGGGTGTGGTTCTCTGTCTCTCTTGCAAAGTTGTCTGGGGAAGGAAAAGCCTGAAGAATATCTGGTTTAATCTTTTCATCCTGCCTTCAGTTACCATCTGCTGGGGTTTGATTTCCTGCTGTGAAACTCTCCCAGTAAGTTCTGGCCAGACAACAGCAATTACATTTCATGAGAAGTTGCAAGTTCACACAGACGCTTTTGTTGTATGCTGGGACAAAACAGGGACCTTTCAAAGATGTTGTGACATAGAAGGTTAGTGCCCATGCCATCCCAAGCGAGACAATAGACAAGGTAGCAGGGGGCAGCTGGCTCCCTGTGGCAGAAGGGAATGCTCTGCCACTTCCTTGTGGAGCCAGGCCAGGTGTGGAGGCAGCCACCATGGAGCAGCAGTCACACCCTTTGGGGTCTATTGGCTAAAGCGTTTCATGGGAAGTTCATGGAGGGCAGGAAAGGAAGCCTTTAATAAACAAGAAGATCACTTATTTTCCAGAGACTGCTGCCATGAGTTGTTGGGTCATGTTCCAATGCTAGCTGACAAGGAGTTTGCCCAGTTCTCACAGGTAAGAAGCTTGTTCTGCTGGCTGTTTAACCAACTGCTCTGGGTAGCAGGCCAGACATGCTTGAAGTAAATACAGGCAGCTCACCATGAAATGCAATTTTAAGACTGGATTGTGCCTGAGTCATGACCTCCGGGGTGGTGGGCTAGCAGTGCCCCAGGAGACATTTATTCCAAGGGAGTGGCAGCACTGCTCCCTACGGACACAGTGTGAAAGGAAGGGCAGGCAGTGCTTGCAGGACTTCTCCGTGGGAGGGCTGTGGCAGTCTGGAGAAGGATGTCTTTGTGGGGCCAGTGCTTGAGCTCTACTGACTGTGCCGCTCTCCCGGCATCCTGTCCTACACCACATGAACCTGCACAGCAACAGCTGCCGAGCCTCCAAGCTGGTTCTGTCTCTGGATGTACGTTTTTATCTCACATGCTACTTTAATTGTGTCCATCACCATGTCATCCATCAGAGTTGTTTTTCCTTTTACAACTCACCAGATTCTCACAGTATTGCTCATGCTGGTGAGGAGGCTCCAAAAAGCAAACAGAGCTTCTTTGTACGATAAGGGGCTATTTAGTATGAGAAGTCAGTGTCATACCCAAGTGAACTCAATGACCTCACATAATTAAAGACTTCAGAACTATGAATATTCCTCAAAACCATAGCAGAGGGAAGAAGATAACTCATTGTCCAGGCTTATCAATCAGTGGCCAGTGTGGAAACTGGCAATAAGATCAGAGGGGTAATACAATGTAGGTCCCTGTCAGAATATCTTGGAAAGAAAATCAGTTCACCTCATATGATGTGATTTCCAGTGATATCAACTTGCATACATGCCAGTTACCATTTTGGTCATGAATATTGATTATTATCAGAACCAAAGCAGTAGTACTTTTAATATCCTTGTTGTCTATAATTTATTCTGGAAGAAACCTCTTCAGTTCAGTAGTGGAACTTAAGGCACATGAGAAATAAGAGATTAYAGCAATTTCAAAGCTTTCAGTTTTTTTATTTTCCTATCAATAACACAGACTATACAACATGGGATCACATTCAGTAAATTTTCACATTTCACTTTTTTTTCCCCACGAAGTATTTTCACAGTTGAAATTCAGCCCATGAAATTCTTTTTGGTCCCATGCAACACGAGATGATGACTGGTGAAAATGCCCTGATTTTGTTTGTTTGTTGCATGATATGGCTCCTGGGATAGCAAAGAAGAGATGTCTACAGATTTCTRTTGTGAGAATAACATTTAACAGGGAGCATGGATGAAAGCAAACAAACTCCTCCCTTCACAGATCTGACCCACTCATAAAAGCTGTCAGAAGGAGTGAGGAACAGAAAGGTAATGGCAAAGATAAAACCCACCTTGCTGTCCTTCCTTCTCATGCCTCCCTATAAATTTCTGCCTGGGATAGATAGTCCAGCATTAAGCCAAGAGACGGTTAATTTTGCACAGAGAACACTGAGGATTAAACACTCATCTAATGTGGCTCCCAGTGGTATGTAGCTAGGGGCCAGGGAGAGGTAGGCATCCTGGAAGCCATGAAAGGTCATTTTGGGTGACAAAAACAATGAGTAGTTCATGCTATTCATGCTAAAAATGATGTGGCCCTCCCCCTCCGCCTCTTTCTCTCCCTTGGGCTGAATAATCACACTAGTGTAACACTGTCTGCTTGCTTACTTGCTTTAGGATATTGGATTGGCTTCTCTTGGATCGTCTGAAGAGGATATTGAGAAACTGGCCACAGTAAGTACAGATGGCAGTTTAACATTGAGGGCGAACTCCAAACGATTCACTACATATCCCTTACTGTGCAGGGAAGGCTTTTCTTGTGTCTCAGATTAACTACAAAAATGGGAGCATCAGCAGGATTGTCTCTTCTCCACAGGTTAGGACGGTACTGGAGCAGATCCTGGAGTCCCTCTGGGGAAGCCCAGAAGCATGTGATTCCACCTGAGGAAATGCTTACACTTCTTAATTTTATATGAATGTATTTCTTAAGCTGGGTTTTTACAATTTCAGCCACAGTATGGTCCCAAGTCACTTTCCAGATTCACCTGAAAGACTAGATACCCAATGTGACACCTGCATTTTCTCCTACACAAGGTGCAGGGAACCATCAGGATTTGATTCAGCCCATATTCATTAACCTCACAGAATAGGTGAGCACTTAAAAGCAATTTAAGAGCAGRTACTGCCATTCGGTTCTGAGTCACCTGGCTGTCTACATCTGTCAAAACAAYTCATGCAGCCCCTTACTGCCATCTTAACTTGTTCTGAAAGTCATCTGGAGGCCAGGAGATTTTTTTTCTGATAATGACAGCCATTTACCAGTCTTGATGATTTTTTTCAGGGGAGGAGAGGAGCTTTACCCTCACCCAGTTGGGTGAGACTCAATTAGTAAAGGTGTGGTCTTGCATTTGGCAGTTCTTCAGATGTGCAGTGTTTTTGGTTCAGCAAAATAGTTTCTCACGCTCTTTTGTATAAACAYGAATTGTTGACCTAACGGCAAAGATTGTTATGAATTCCTAACCTATGTGATAGACATTATTATTAACCAGTGGACAGCAGRAGGTGGTATTCCCATCCTCCAATCCACAGTGAATTTGGAAAACATATAAATAAAATGAGGGCAGAGGCCAGCTCCCTCTTCCTCCTCTCTGCTTCCTCCCTTTTGGCCTCTGCCTGTTAGAGAACCCTGACAGCTGTGTCCGTGTGTTTATTCGAACCCGAGAACAACATAAAGGTAGTGAATGAGAGGAAAATGTCACTCCTAAAATTCCTGGCCTGGCCAACAGCCCCACTCAGGAAGGAGATTGTGGCTCACCTAAGATCCCTCTGCACATATCCATCCTTGGGGCAGGACTAGGTTAAGATTAGCATTATTTTTGAAGTTCTGAGAGCAAAAGGTACCACTGCTGAATTCTTCATAGCATCATCCAGATCCTGGGCTGGAGGAGACTATGATGGTGACAGTCCACATTTCCTCTGCAACTTCCACTCTCTGGGTCTAGAGAGGCTAGAGTGAGATTAAGATCTATACCTTTGCTAAAATGAAAAGAATTACAAGTCCCAGAGTGTCATTTTTCATTACTCCCCAGGTCTTGGTGAGATTGGATTAAGGCCAGTGGTTTATGAAACATTCCTCTGCACGCACCTCTTCCTGATCCTGAACTGAATAGGGCTGGATTAGAGGTAGGGTTAAGAATAAAAGAATAATGGGTCTCGTATCTGAAATTGTCATAGTATCATCTAGGGTTGAATAAGAGCGCCTTTTTGAAAGGGGTACCTGCTGTTCCAGGTCTGTGAGAGTACAGTTTCGTAAGCRCCATTCAAGTATTCTGAACAGTAAACCTATTCTGGATCAACATCTCAGTGTTCAAATGTTTAAAATTTATACATCTAATCTAGGCTTATTGTTTGACTTCCTTTTCTAGACAGTGAAGATAGAGAAGAACATGAAGAGTATTCATTATCCTGACATAAGTCTAAAATGAATCTGTGATTATCTCTGGAAGTCCCCGTCAATCCCTGTTCTTTATAAACATAAAGAATGTCGGTACCTAGCTTAGAAGTTTCTTTAAAGAATCTCAACATTTTTTGTTGCAATGGCCTATAACGTTTATAAGACAAATTTTGAAATGCCATTATTTCGTTCAGCTCCGTGACTTCTCTAAGCAAGTGGATCCATGCACCAGAGATGGGAAACTGCCAGCATTCGTGTCATCCAGAGTGCCACTAATACCTTTTCTTGTACTCTGTTAAAACAGTGGGAGCTGAAAGAACCTCACTGACTAAAAGCCAAATASAGGGTATCTAAAGAAACACTAAAGAGAATTCCTCCTCCTCCCATGTCTCATTCTGCAGTCAAAATGGCCTCCTGCAAAATGAGGAGATACTTGAAAGACTTTTCACTGCAAAATAATAAGAATCAAGATTATTAACACAATAAAAATGCATAATTATTTGCTGAACTGTAGAGAAAGCAACTCAGGATCCTACAAAAAGAAAGATCCTGGCATGTTGTTTCTTCAGTGATAAATTTGCAGGCTAAAACCAAGATATCAAAATTAAAAGGTATGTAAGAGAGGGTGGGAAAAAGAAAGAGAGTGTATGTAAGAGGTAGAATAGAATAATATAGAATTTCACATTATTTTACCAGCCGTCTGCAGTTCTTTAAGCAGGGTCCTGAAAATGCCATATTTATGAAGCCAAGGTCTGTCCCTGTGTATGAGGCAGCAAAGTGCTCTGTGTCTCTAAAGGAGCCTTGAAGAGTTCTGAACACCAAGCCATATTCTTGAAATGCCTCATTCACAATTTTTTCCCTTTGCACAACTCCTATTCAGCTTTTCAGGACATCAGGCTGTGTCCAGAACTGGTCTTCCACTATCCATTTCCTTAGATTTTATAAGGGAAGGACTAAAAGTTTGGCAGAGCCAAGAGTTGCTTTCATCCCACTACTGTCCAGCAAGTAAAGGAAGTATGGTCCTAAGTATGCCTTATCACAAGAAAAACCCAGAGAAATGTGTCTTTATTTTCTACTGGAGCATGACAAAGATATAATTGGCATAATCTATTGACGATAAGGAAAAAGTCATTCTTCGATTCTTCTGAGTGCCATCACATGGACAAAGAAGGAGGGGAACTGTCCCTTCAAGTACTTTTCTCAGATCCCCTGTGGGGATCTACCTGTCCTTCTGGGGACTATGAGTTGAAATCTGTCAGCTTCCACCGACTACAATGAGGCTCAGGGCCAACATGTTGCCGGCTGATTTGTAACATCTTCCACAGAAAGAAAAGGAAATTTCTTTATCTACCCATGTAATTATCATTAACAATTTCTGTTTTTTGGAGTGGTACAACAAGTTTTGAAAGCATACATGTTATGTTTAGTGTGTGTTATATGTTGAGAGAAAAAAATAATTTTCTTAAAATATGCAACTATAAAATTTGAAGATACAAAGGTATTAAGGAATAAGGATAAAAGACAATTAAAGGAAAGCTGAGAAGCTTAGAAATCCCTGCCTTTTCACACTGTTTTTCACAAGTTGTTCTTATTCCCAGCTTTATTGGTTCACTGTGGAGTTTGGTCTCTGCAAGCAAAATGGATTGATCAAAGCTTACGGGGCAGGACTGCTTTCATCTTATGGAGAGCTTATGGTATGTGTCAAAAGTATTGAAAGATTTCTAGAATCCAGATTTCTGAACTCTGATAAAAGCAAACTATGTCTTTCTACATAAACTAATATGATTTAAAATTAAGATTTTTCTTTTACAAAGTAATTATTTCTCCCTTCCCAGAAGCCACTGAGTGGGGGAAAAACTACTGTAGTATCGTACCTGTCTTCCATCTGAAGAGGTGAAATGCAATGAAAGCAACCATCTTATAAAGTATTAGATTTGTTTCTTCCTCCTCCTGCTAGTAGTAATGCAGCTGACTTTAACATAAAACTGAGGAACCTTTCTGAATTACTCACTAGAGGGCAATATTATGCCTATTATGAGCTTGGCTGTTTCGTCCATGCCATTGACATTGACACACACATGTGAACCAGAAAGGCACTGACTGGTCCAAATAAGGTGCAAAGAAATTGGAAATAGCATGGACACTGTTAAAAAGGAAAATGCGAAATGCTTTAATATTTTACAGTCCTAAATAAATTTCAAAACGAATTTCAGCTCTAGTTTTACATGGATGAAAATCTGCGCACGCAGGTTTGGTACTGGTCTGCTTGGACAGATTAGCTGTGGAAAGAYGAATTGTACACTTTTACAGAAGGCTTATTGGGTTCCCCTTCTTTGAACAAACAGCTGATAGGAGACATATTGAAGAGCACTGAAGCAGGTGATCACTTTTTAATTGCAAAAGCCCTCAACTGTTATCAGTAGGTCTCAATTGCTTCAGGCTGTGGAGGTACTGGGTGATTTTTTTTAAATTGGTAAGAGCCAAAGGAAAATAAATAGCAAGTAGGAACCCACAGAACTCCCTACCTCTGAGACTGACAATGGAAGTCCTAACTGTCCTTGAGTTGATAAATGGCATTTCTTGTCATTATTTTTATCATTGGCAGTTGTTGGACAAAGCTACTGGATAAACTCTTGATAAAGTTGGGTATAGCTGGGTCTTCATCCATCATGTTACTGAAAATACATGCAGGAGGGATAGCATTTATATTCAATAGGTAATGAATAAGGATTATCCCCCTTCAAACAATGTGTCCATCTTGTATATAACACCTAAATCTGAAGATGGGCAAGTAATTAGCCAGCAGTGCTGCTATGCACCCTGTACAATCCCTGTGTGAACTCTGCAAGTTCCTCACTGTGCACATTCTGGGGCAGTGGCTTAGTGGTTCTGTGCACGTCACCTTGAGCATGGGAAATTTCTTGTACACAAGTTAATTATATCCATGACCTTAAATGCTGAAATTTCCTTCTTTGGCTGACTGATTCACCTCATAGATTTTTATTTAGAACAAAACTGAAATATAGAAATATTTCCATTTGCTAATTCTATTCTCCAAAAGCATGTGAATTTAACTTCGGTATAGACACTGACAGTGTAAGTAAAGTGGTGAGGTCCAATGCCTAAGCACCTGCTAGCAAATTGCAAATGTGTACCAACTGTTTCTTTTACAGCCAAAGAGAGGAAATATGTGTAGTGCAGTGCCTATTTCATAGAAGGAATTTTTTTTAGAAATAAAGCAGTGGCTAGACAGATCTGTTAGAGAAGATGAAGACTAGAAGATAGTGAGGCTCTTGATAGACTTCAGTTTATTGCTCTAGATAAATTTTGTTGCTGCTTGGCAGAAAGCCATTATCCATCCTAATAATTATCTGCCAGTCTTCTCGGTGGACCCAGACACGGACTTCTGCATGGAGGTCTCAGACTTGATTCCCTATCATTTAGCTGATTGACATATTTGGCTTGAGCAGTGAAATTTTTGGCACTTTGTTGGCAGTGAATATAGCAAGGACTGTAGGATTCTCATTGCAGGTCATGTGTTGGAGGAGACACGATGCAGCAGCCTGTGCGAGGGAGGGGTTTCCTTGTCACTGAAGGCTTCTAGACCAGGAATAGCAGAATGATTTGGTCTCTGAGGAGGCAATAAGGGCATGAGTTACCAAAGTTAGATGGCTGGCTATGAGAAGAYAACAACTAACCAGCTGGAGAGGGCAAGCAGCAGTACGTCCAGCTATTGTTATATGAGAACTTAGCATCAGCAAGAAGCCTGGGAACATCCCTGAACTGCAGCCTGGACTGGCTGTCTGTGGGTGTCTGACTGTAACCCAGGGAACCACATCCTGACTATGAAATCTTCAAAACATTTCCCTTTTCTCCACAGCACCCACTCTTACCAGCTTGAACTCAGCTTCAGGTAGATATTTTCTGTGGATAAGTTGATCCTGCCCAAACTCAGGGAATAATTTGGGGGAAAGGCAGAGGATGAGAGGTAGTGCTAGACACCCTCTGCATGAGCCTTGCACTTGAATCCCTGTTATCTAACAAATCATTTTTGTTTTGATACCCAGCAGCTGGGTATCAGAAGGATAACCGTCCCCGAGTCTAAACTGAGCAGTTGTAATGGGTCTGACTGCTGGCCAAACTTGCCTCCTCTGAACTGTAAGAATTCCTCCCCAACAGCTCTCAGTATTGCACTGTTTATTTCACTATATTCTGTCAGCTCTTCTACATTATCCAAAATGCTTCTTCTGTTAACACTCAGCTGGACTCTGTCCTACATACTGTAAAATCTTATGGCTCATACCACATTTCTGGCAACATTCAGCGCTACATATGCTTCTCTTGCAGCACAACTAGTACTTAACTTGTAGAGACCTTTAAGGCCATCCAGTTTCAAGCTGAACTTCCACTGAAATCAATGGGATTTCAGTTCTGCCTCAACACTGACAGTATAGTGGGACCCCTGTCAGGTTTTGAGTTTCTGAAATCTTTTCCCATTTGTTTCCCAGAGCTTCTAAGATTCTAAGAGCAGCCTCATGTTTGTGTATACCAACCATCTTAGATTGTATGAGTGCTATCCAAGGTTTATTCTTCAATTACACACAGCAAATGAAGAGCAAGAAAAACACCATCTTTTAGCATTTTATATTCTATATCCTTGTTCTTTTTTTTTTTTTAAAGCCTGGTATTTATTTCTGCATCAGTTCAGTGAAATATCTAAAAATGTGCTCAAGAGTCTGAATTTTTCCAGCTAGCAGATTGAACTGAAAGTCTTGTGCAGTGTCACCCACTCTTACCAGTTATTTACAAGTACCATGGGAGTTGGCATTTGGATTATAAAATAGTGAAGGGAGCCTTCTGAAGAGCAGGGAAAAAGAAAGAAAGACAAAGAGGCAGATCTCAAAGAAGGGGTGGGTACTAAAAGACTGTCCCTAGGTGGGTAGGGCCCACTGTCCAGTCTGAAGGTGAAAAAAAAGGTCCCAGCATTGACTGGGATGAGTTGCCTTTTTCCTTTCTGTTTCTACTCAGGATATTCACCTAAGTGGCTGTGACACTCACCAACCTGGCCAGCTGGAGGCCCAACCAGCTTTAAGGCACATCTGTGGTGCAGTTCGAATGTCACTGGAGCTGAGCTAGATTTAAACTACCTCACCTGGGTTTCAGGGGCAGACAAACTGTGCAGCATGAAGCACGAGATTTGTGACATGGGCTAGGGAACTGTGAAGTAAGGCTACACAGGACTGTGAACCTCCTGTGATACTAGTTGGAAAAAAAAGCATGAAATTTTTTTTCTTCTAGATATTTATATTTTGGGGAGTGCCATAGACTTTCCCCTTCCTATCTGAGAACATGGCTATGGTATGCAATTGTACATCACTGTAATACAGGAAAGATATCTTTCTTTTTTTTCTTTCTCTTTTTTCCATCTTTTAAAAAAGATTTAGTATTTGTAACTGCTAATTATGAAAATCAGCTTTGACCTGTGAATATATTCACAGGACTTGGTATTACCCCTAACTATTCCACAAAGAGAATTTCCCAGCCCAGCAGGGACTAATTGTTTCTCTGTTCATTCACCTGCTCTAACCTGTGTTGTTCCTGCTACAAAGTATGCTTTGTCAAACAAGCCAGAGTACAAGCCTTTTGATCCAGAAGTGACTGCAGTTCACCCCTATCAGGATCAAGCCTTCCAGCCTGTCTATTTCATAGCAGAAAATTTGGAAGATGCCAAGGTCAAGCTTCAGTAAGTAAAGTGTTTTGGGGCATTTTCACTGAGGGGGGCAAACTGGGTTGAATCTTAATCTCAAATGCATCTACTACTATTGCAATAACCATGCCAGGCTATCTCACTGCATCTGCATAGTGGCTTTTGTACAACAAAGTTATGCATGAGCTTGTTTATCTCAGAAAAGGTTCATAGAAATTCAAAATTATATTTTGCTATGCCCTGTCCCATGCTTCATCTTAACAATGCTTCATTTTAGCAACTTCTGAAGTAAATTCTGTAACTGAATAGTGACAGTGCAATCCCACCCTATGTGCTAGTCCATACAAATAGGAGGTCGTGAAGAACTGATTTACCCAAGGTCGCGTGGGAATTTTATAGCAGTGTCTAGAATTAACATGGACCGGCAGGGGGCTTAAAAACAATACTGCCTTTCTCCTCTGATTATATCTGCACAGGAGTGCAGAATAAGCATTCACAGGCAATCTAATTTCTACAAAGTAGCTGTCTGCAACCTAAATAACATTATTTCAAATTAGCTGGAGGTGTTTCTAAACACATTTCCTTGACTATGTTGTTCAGTAAGGATTGTTTTCTTTTTTTTTTTTTTTTTTTTTAAGTAAGGAGGGTTTAAATTCTGGCCTTCATCTCCAACAGTTAGAACAACATGACCGATTCTGGCTGGAGGCAGGAGCCTGGTTGTGGAGCTACTGGGGAGCATGTAGGAGCTGAAATGAGGAATTTATTAGAGGAAGAAGACCTGAGCCAGACTTCTTCCCTACTCTCCCCGCCTCTTCCCCAGAAGCACTGTCTGCTGGGGCTACAGCCATGGCTAATTAGGCTCCTCATCTTAAATCTGAACGTTCACATTAAATTTTTAATGTGTCTAAAAACGTGGGTGAGAACTCACTGGCAGAAGAGAGAGGACTTGCAGAGCATTTGACTCAGGCAAACCTGCAAAGAACGTACGAGGACAAGGAATACACCATTCTCAGACATGGAGCTTTTTCATACATTTTTTCAAGACAGTTGCACAGCCAAGGCTGCTCAAAATAACTGAAGGCACAAGAATCTGTCAGCACGGAAAACATAAGGCAACATCAGTACAGGGGGTTCCTACCAGCGTGTACTTAATGGAAATATTGTCAAAAATGGCAAGCAATCATGTTTTTTCTTTTAATAGAGACAGRAAAATAGCCCAGGATGCCTAGTATCAACAGGTTTTTAGAATTTTATACAGAAAGAGCTACTCCAGGTTATTTCTTGGAAGTGAAGGCGGCAGACATGCTGTGCTCCTGCATTCCTCAGCTTGTGGTTGTAATAACTCTGAATTGTGTTAGCGCAGAGCTGTGAGAGCACAGGCGGGTCTAAGCCAGCCACGCTGAGAAGAGGCACTGCAGATCTTTAGGGTTGCAAGCAGTTCAGCCGTGGGGAGAATATACTGCACCAGACAACGTTCAGGAGTAACAGTGAGGAGGTGTCACAGCAGCCTCTGCTCCCCTAAGTCCATGACTACATACTGAGAAATCAGGTCCTGCAGGTTTTACACTTAAGGAAATGCCTTTTGAACTAGAACCTCTGTCTTCTCCCCACACAGGAACTATGCAATGAAGGTCAAGAAGCCTTTTACTCTGCACTACGACCCCTTCACCAGCAGCATAGAGATTTTGAACACACCACAGAAAGCCAAGAGGGCACTCCACCAGATCAAAGAGGAACTGAAAAACCTCTGCTTGGCCCTTGAAAACCTCTCTTAAAACTACAGCAATACTTCTCATCTGTCACTGAGATACTTGTAGGTGGTTCCAACACCTGAAGACTTAGTGATGAACTTGTATCTGCAGGCAAAAATCTGTAATGCACAAACCAGCTCAGTTCAGATGACCTTTTCACCGTAAGTTAGGCTCCTGACTTAGACACAGTATTGAGCTCCTGTTTAGTATGTTTCAATGACAAACAAGACCAAATTACTCCAATTTTTGGTAGGTGATGTGAGCTACATCTGTTCGCAGTGTATTTATCTGTTATTGGACTCTTACAGGTTTTTTTTATTCCCCTGCCACCTTTTCAAGTTATCTGCCACAAAATAGCATGATAAGTATTCCTCCACACTGTGTTTTAATTGCTGCCTTAATGGCACGATCACAACCTCTTAGGCTGGCTAACTAGCTGCTGCAGTGAGCAGTCCTTGCAGCTAACTCTTGCTGCTAGCAATTACTATCACCTATTGCCCACAAACTGTGAATGGTTCCCTTACAATGTGCAAATACAAGAGTTTGTGAGAGCAGAATTTCTGCTCACTGTTTATTTATAAACACTTAACTCATTCAGTAGCCTTCAAATATGACAAAATAATTTCCTGTCACATTTCGGTTCGCAGAATATTTGTACCTTGATTAAAAGAAAAGGCAGAAAATAAAAGGCCTGAAATACTCTGGCTCTGTCACATACAAGAATGCTTAATTTGAGTGTGAAATCTGAATTTTGGGGAGGAAATTTTTGTGTAAGGAAAGATTTGCAAAGAGGCCTTTAGCAAATAGGCTTCCATTGCTTTGTTCATGTGATTCAGTCTCCTGGATACCTTTAGAAATCTTTGTTTCTTATTGATGTCATGATGATTGTAGTAAAAATCAAAAGGCCAAATCTATGGAACATCTAGTGGAAAAGCTAAGTTCAACCACTAGCAGCTGTATAGCCTTGCTATGGAAAAAAAATATCTGATATGTGGTCCAACTCGTCTCTCTCCAACCCCTCTCTGAGATGTGCCTGAAATTTATGGACACTCTACGGGTCACATTTCCCAGAATAAACTTATAATTGCTTATTCCAGACTTTCATGCTGTTCATGTCCCCTTCCTTCTCTACTATGCACAAATAAAGAGTAGTTCAGGAAAAGAAGATGGTGCTCAAGACCAGAAGGGTTCCCTCTCCTCTTAGCAGCAGTGCAAACAGATGAGATCGATGTAGGTTACAGGCATGGCATAAGCAGGGAAAATGTGGGTCTTATGGCTCAAGCTGGGTGATAGTTATCCGCAAAAGCGAAGGCAGATTTATCCTGTGCATCTCAGAAGCCCTACTTATTTATTCAAAACTGTAATTAGCATGTGGCAGGCAGCTGCTTTGTCCACTGCTACCCACCAGCTGCCAGCGTACAGGGTCTGAACTCTGAGGTAAATGTGAGATGGTTTGGGTCTTGATGGAAAAGGAGTTGTCAGAAAAGGAGTTATCATCTCTGCCTGAACTGGTCACTGTGGGATAGGAATACGTACACAGACAGTCACCACAGAGAAATCCACATGCTGTTATTTCATACAGAGCTTATATCACCGTAATTTTTCCAAATGCCAGGCTCTAAAGAAGCTGTCTTATTGAAAGTTAATAGAATGCTGTCTCTTACACCTTCATGTCTACAAGCACTTCAGAAAATTTTCCCATGGGCAGTAATATTTAAGATCTGGGGAGCTGCTGCAACTGCTCCATTTTATTAAAATGTGGTGATGCCTGAAAAATTTGGAAGCATCTTGGCAAAAATGGCTATAAGACCCCTTTCCTCTCAACAGCAGAAACATCCCAAGCTTCTTTTCTTTTTCTTTTTTATTCTACTTCAGGAGAACACTTGCATATCATAAACTCTGTTTTGCTAGAAATTCAGCCAGCGACAGAGCTGAAGTGAGTTCCTTTGCTTCCAGTATATTTCTGCTGTAAAGGAAGATGATCTCTCAGCATGCTTTTATGGGTTTAATTCTACTTATCCTGCTCATAAACACACACACACACAAACAAACACAAATACCATTCCTCCTCAGAGCAATTTGTTTTCTTACATATTGTAATAATTTATCTGTCTGCTTCCTGCCAGTTGGTGCACAGGCAAAAATGTCTGATAGCTCACAACAGATTGTTTTGAGAAGTATTATTTTCATCAATCAGTTCTTTTACGGTGAAAATTGAATCATGTGCTCCAGTTCTGTGTGTTTTGTTTTTCTTTCTTTTTAAGTGGAAGATAATGCCAGAGCGGAAGAGCTATCAAAATATTTTCTATAGACAGACTCTTTAGGCCATAGGGTCTTTTTCATGTATTCCCTCTGAAATGGTTGAATGTGGAATTTAGACTTGAGTTTGGCTATTACTCAGAACAGACCTATATTTGGAAGAAATGAGAGACCTGATGGATTTTTTTGCCCAAGGCCTCACACTTTCTTTGGAGGGACTCCAGGCCCGCCCACACACCCTTGTCTTTTCCAGTTCCTGTAGCAAGGAGAGAAAAAGAAACCATTTTGGAGCCAGATTCTCCCACCCTTACACATGCTGAGTAGTACCCAACCTCTCAAGCAACCCCAGCGACAGTACTGAGCCTGTTTGAGGTGCTGTACACAGACAACAAGAGCAAGATTATCAAAACCATTGTGGCTTTGCTTGCTTTTTTGCTGTCTTGGTGATAGTGACCTGGCATACATGGCTAGGGTAGGCTCCAGTGAAACTCAGTGAAGCTGCAAAAGTAATGGATTTGGCTACTTGAACTTCTAAGATGCGTAAATATTTTTCCAAAGGAGATAAATCTTTCCCTCCTTACTCGGGCAGAACCTACCCCAGGCTAGCCATGTTTGACACTCCCCTCTAAGAAGGTCCAAATTCTTTTCTTTTGATTCAGTGTAGTGACAAAACAAAAGCCTTCAGGGTTACATCCTTATGAGTTACACTGGTCATTCTGCTCTTCCAATAGTCATTCTTTCGTTTCCTCACAGAAGCCAACAAGTACCTCATACTCTTGTCAGTCTAAGGCAGTAGTGATGGGAAAGRCAGCGATGGGGCCTCCTGATGAAAATAATGGCACAGAGGAAAAAGCACCAACCAGTAAAAATATGTCTTTTTGTCAGTTTGCATTTCAGCAGTTTCATATTAATCTTGCACAAGAAGGTTCCAAAGCCAAGTAAAACACATCTTGTGACTTGAAACTGAACTGATGAACTCCCCATGGGTCCTTTGCTTATCCCGATAAACTTATTTTTCCTAGATGGAGTGCATTTAGAACAAAATAGTGTATGTTATTAAATCTGTATTGTGTTGTTCTGCTATACATGGGAGAGTTAGTAAATTCAGTTTGTGGGTTTGGGTTTGTTTTGTTTTTTGGCTAACCAAGTCTGTCCTCTACCAATTTTGGTCCACCTTCAAGCCTCCAGCTGCTTCACTGCTTCCCTGCAGATTTGCTCGGGATGCCAAGGGTACCACTGTGTAAGGAGAATACACAGTTATGCAATTTGGGGAATTTGGCAGGACAGGAAGAGGAAATTTAGGCTGGCCTCCCACCCACTCCCATGAGAAATAGTATTGTATTACAAAGCAGAGCTGTCATCCTCAGAAAGACCTTCTCAATCACTTCCCTCTGGTTCCCTTACCATTTTGATCTTTATGCTACCTGGTGAATATAAACTTTTCTTAACCACTTCAAGAAGTGCTCGGGGCAGGGGGGGGGCAGGGGGGAAGAAGGGGTGAGTGGAGAAAAAAAAATTAAAAGCAAAAGACCTTCCAAGAAAGGAAACTTCATTACCTTCAATCTTCTTTGTCTCTGCTGATCCATGAAKGAAGAAGAAAACAAATCAAGCTTCCATGGAAATGATGGTGTATTCCTGAAGAAACCTAAAACATTAAATTCTTCCATGTACAACTACAAGCATAAAGATCTCCAAAAACAGAAGGCTCTCTGGAACCTGCTTCCATAGATATCCTGCAGTATGGAGAAATTCCAGTTGGCATAGAAACAGAGGGGTATATACATACATCCCCAGTAATCTCACCCAACACTAATCAGGAGTTTATATGTGGGCTCTGAGATTTAGTCAGAAGACATTACTTCGCAGCATTCTTCAGCTGGCACACGATCAGAGGTTGGCAGAAAGGGTTACTGCCTATACCATATTAAATATACATCAGGTTTGGGTAATGCTGGTGGCTGAGGCCCGAAGTGAAATGAAATCTCTGGCACCTTCTCCCACCATGCAAATTCCTCTTGGGAAAGAAAGACAGACTAGAAAAGGAGCAGAAAGGCTGACAACTGGCAGAGCAAAGGGATGAGGAAYGGAAAGGACCACTAGATACGCCTGAAACAGGCTTGCTTTGCATATGCTCTTTCATTATATTTGAGAAACATTTCTGTCTGAAAGGGAGCTTTTTAGCATAAAGGAGGAAATTTTGTACCTGTGAGGGCGTGGAGGAGTTGAGGTCAGTCAAGACTCTTTAACCATGCCTGAGGAATTTTAGTCTTATCTCGAGCATTTACTTTCAATATGAGATACAAAGGTTAGAGAGTAGAAAAGGGGTCTTTAGAAAAGAGGGTTTTACACGGTGTGTGGAAAAGAACACACCAGAGAAGGGCAACAAGTCTTGTGAAGGGTCTAGAAAATGTGTTATGAGGAACAGCTGAGGGAGATGGGTTTGTTTAGTCTCCTTGAGACCTCATCAGTCTCTACAACTGCCTGAAAGGAGGTTGTAGTGAGGTGGGAGTCAGTCTCTCCTGCTGTGCCTGCAGTGAGAGGACAAGAGGAAATGGCCTTCAGCTGAGACAGAGGAGATTCAGACTAGATATTTGAAAAAATCTTTTTGCTGTTCTGGTGTTCAGGCAGTTCATGCTGTTCAGGCATTCAAATAGGTTGCCCAGGAACATGATGGAGTCACCATGCCTGGAGATGTTCAAGAGGCATCTGGATCTGGCACTGGGTAATGTGGTTTAGGGGTTACAGAGGTAGTGCTGGGTGGTAGTTGGATGCAAAGACCTTGACGGTCTCTTGCAGCGTTGATGGKTCTATGATTCTGCAATTCTGTCTACAATTCTACTGTTCTAGAGCTGAAGCTGATCAGGCCTTGGTGCCTTGCAAGACACAGGAATCCTAAGTTTTGAGAAGGCTGCCTTAGGAAGGCAAAGTGAGCAGCTGGCCAAGCACTGCCCCTTCAGCAGAAGGCTGTAAAATTGTTATTGCTGTGACTGTATGCTAGGTGCTGTCTATTACCCTGTTTAGCTATTTTGTCAAGAAATTTCTTTTTTCCATTAATTTAAAATGTTATTTATTGATCCCCTTGATTTGTGCTTGCAAATGGGGAAAATTAGCTCACTGAACACGAGAAAGTTCAAGATTATTTTCCCAGGGTTTTGAGTAGAAGTTGAGCARCACATGGACACACTTAAACTCAAACCTGGCCCTTAATGAAGGCAATTAAGACCTGGCAAAAGGGTTACACTTGGGTAAAAGAGGTGACAGCTACCTTCTGATGTATCCAAAACAAATCTCTGTTCCCATCCACAACCAGTGGTGTTAATCTTCAAGGTACGTCTTTCACACCATTAACCGTGATAGATTTAAACATAAACATCTAAATATAAAATATAGCACATAACACTTGTCAGGTACAGTAACTAGAAGAATTCTGCCTTGTAACAATTTTGGATACCATTTACAATGATATGTTCTATTTCAGCTGTTGCTGAAGTTGTGGAGTTTGGGCATGGTGTGCAATAAAACAGGATGTACTGCTGACTTTAGTGGAGCCAGCTTGACTGAGCTCACTTGCAGTCTCAGAATCAACAGCTARATTTCTGTTGAGCAGCTAAACATGCTAACAGCTAAAATGTGGAAGTAAAAATAAAGAAGCCGTTTACAGTCATATCACTGTGCAGCATTTAGTACTTTCCTCTTATATTTACTGACAGAGAAAAAAACCTCAACTGTCAGTATTATGAAATATTCCTTGAAGTGGTAGACTGGCACACTTTAAATACTCTGATACAAATAGACAATTAAAATGAACTCGTAGAAGGAAAATATCTATTAATCTGTTAATTAACAAATGCTGTCTTCCATCTAACATCTCACAAGATGACACAGATGATCATCATTATGTTTTGTACAAGACTGTTAGGAACAATCTCAATAGAACCTGTAAAAGAAAAAAAAAAGAAAGAAAAAAAGGCCTGTTTTTAAGAATTTCCTGAATGAATCCCAAAACTGATGGGTTAGAAATGGAATGTGTGTTGGATGATGATACAAATTTTGTACAGTGTTTAATTCTTGTACTTCAGACATTTCAATTTGGTTCTGACTCTTGCATTAGTTCATATTTCTTGGTTTAAATCTGAGTAAACAAAATGATTTAACTTGATTCCTATGTCTCTAGTGTCCTACAAAGGCAGGCTTTGCAACTGAATCTGAGGTTTAGCCCCTTTATGAAACGTGTGAGCTGCAGGGAGGTTGAGGGGGAAGGAGTGTTGTAAATGAAACTTGCTAGCCACTGTTGCTTAGTAACTTTCTTTCAATTACAATCTTTATCCCTAGGCAAGAAACAAGTCAAAGGTTACCAGAGTGGGTTTTCTATTACAACTGTATCATCCAACGTTGCTACCAAGTGCATACACAGTTTGGGAATAATTCTACCCCTTCACTAATGTGATACTGGCTTTCTGATTATATTGCCTGTATGGGATATGGGCAAGCCATTCAAGCACAATTTCTCTGTACTTTGTGATACATCATTAGTTTCTGTATTGCTATATTATTTGGTTAAATGGGGTTGAAATAGATTAAAATATTTTTACGTGGACAAAACTGACTTCCTATTGCCTTGACRTCTCTATTTGTCCAGGAACAAGACTGAAAACATGAAGCAAAGAAGCAATGATGTCATTATACAGAAAACGAGAGAACACATTACTCTTTGCTACTTAGATGGAAAAGATGGACTGTACAAAGACTTTCCTGATTAACTTCTGCAAATTCTTCCTCACATTCAAGCAATTTACCAAAGCCTTTGAGTGCTAACTGACAGTTGAAGACACTAAATTCATTACAGAGGACTGTGGGGCCCCTGTGATTCCCACTAATGGCTTAGTTCCATACCCTAAGCTGATAAAAAATGGTATTACAACAGAGTTTCAGAAGAGCTGTCTCAGGCTATGCTGTCTAGTGTACTATGTTGCCTGAGAATTCAGGAAAGGAAGTTCAGGTTTTTTGCTAATATATCAGTTTTGAGGTTGTAAAATCCTGTTTATATTTGTGTACAAGACGGAGAAAGATAAGTTATGTAATTTAGGAAACATGGAGCAAGAGGAAATGYTTTTTTACATGAGGAGCCTCACTCATAGAAGTGAGGAAGAATGTACTCCTGTAGCTGAGGGCACCAACAAAAAACATCAAGAACTGTTTTACTCTGAATTCCTCYTACAACACCATCACAGAGTATTCTGCTAGCAGTTTCTCTCCAGAGAAACAGGTTCAGCACTTGCCACATTACCAGACTTCCACCCTCAGCAAAGAAGTTATTTTAAACATGACATGAAAATCTTTCACTAGCAAGATCTCGGTAGATGAAATTCGCACATCCTTAAGATCTGTAGTACACAACCTGTTACTCCACAGCAGCTTTGATACTTTACACTATTGGTCAGTTGAAGAGAAAAGCAAAAGGACAGCAGGTAAGAAAAAAGGGGAGAGAGTCCTGAATTAATGGTAGTCCTGTGTAGCAGTTTTGCTGTGCTTGAGTCAGAGTAAGGGGTGACTGATCTGTTCCCGAATTAAAGGACCAGCCTTTCACAGAGCTGGAATGGAAGAGCGCCCGCAGTGCTACTGTTCTTCGTGCCCATGGCATATCCTGTGCTTATGCCACATGAAAAGTTWATATATACTTCAGTCTTTTCTGTGTCCTTCTAAGGCAGAAACTGGGGCTAGAGGTGAGCTGTGATGCTTCAATAAGTTTCCTTGGGCAATAGGAGTAGCAGGGCAGGGAGTAGTAGGACAGCCCTCCTCATGCTGAAGAGGGCATGAGGACTCACTCATGTCCCACAATAACTGTGGGCTGAATTTTATCCTGAAAGCAGAATCAAAAGATAGAAATGTTTTTCCTCTCTCTGCCAAAAAGGGAACAAGAAGTTGTACTTAGGAGCATTGGTCCTATCAGAACTGTGTCTGGAATAATGAATAGGATACTGTACAGAATCACAAAGTTTGGAAGGGACCTCTGGAGATTGTCTAGTTCAACACCCTACACAGAGCAGGGTCAACTAGAGCATGTTGCTCAGTATTGTGTCCAGTAAGGCTTTGAATATCTCCAAGGACAGAGACTACACAAACTCTCAGGGAAGCCTGTTTTAGCATTTGACTATTCACAACAATAATAAAAAAAAAAGCTTTTAACATTTAAATGGAATTTCAAGTATCTGATTTTATGCCCATTGCCTCTAGTCTTTTCACAGGATACTGCTGAGAAGAGGCTCTACCTTCTTTACTCTCCCCATCAGGTGTTTATACACATTGTTAAGACCCCACTAAGCCTTCTCTTTCCCAGGCTGAAAAGAGTTCCAGCTTTCTCAGTGTCTTCTTGTATGTCACATGCTCCAATCCATAAATAATCTTCATGTTCCTTCATTAGCCTTGTCCCAGTATGTCTGTGTCCTTATCCTTGTGGCTGCAGCACTCCAGACGTGGTTTCAGCAGTGATGACTTAGGATCACCTAACTGCATCTTCCTGCAATCGTCTTCTTAATGCCATCCAGGATGCTATTGGCCATCTTTGCTTCAAGAGCATATTCCTGGCTTATGGTCAATTTGTTGTCCTCCAGCACTCCCAGGCCATCAAGTCTTTTCTGTCAAGCTGCTTTTCAGCTGGTGGACCTCTCTAGTCTGCACTGGTGCCTGAGACTAACCATCCTCAAGAGCAGTATTTTGCATTTCATGGAGATTGTGGTTATCCCATATTGCAAGGCAAAAAATCAGTGAGTTCCTCGGTCTTTTCCATGGTCCCATAGAGCAGCATGCCTGTATTTCCCCAATTTCTTTTTTCGCTGTAGATACACTTGTAGAAGCCYTTCCTGTTTTCTTTTACATCCCTCACCAGATTCAAGTCCAGCTGGGCTTCAGTTTCCCTGACCTCATCCTTGCATGATATAATGTGTCTATATTCCTTATGGGAGATCTGAAACTAATTCCACCTCTTGCATGTTTTTTTTTTATGTTCGAGGTTTGTCTGGAGCTCCTGTTTCATCCGTGCAGGTTTCCTGCCATCTTGCCTTGGCTTCCTAGCTGTCAGGATGGATCATTCTTGAGCTTGGAAGAGGCAATCCTGGAAAAAATGCTCAAACTGTCTTATGAAAATGTAGAGGATGGGGGAGGTGAGACAGCAGGAAAGGAGAAAGAAATCTACTGCCTACCACTAAGGCAACCTGTAGTTGTGTTAGAGACCCAATTTCATGTGCTTACTCCAGCAGACACCTAATTTAGGTGTGAAGAGTACTGCTTCAATAGAAGAGCAATTGAGAAAGGCTTGTACTGTAGTACCAAATTACCTGCGCTTTTTGGACATGCTCTCTGGATGTGGAAGCCCTCAGTAAGATTTTGCATCACATCAGACCACAGAATCTGGCATCAGTATAAATCTGGATCTCTGGCCTGTCGACCAACAGGACGCTCAGTCCTCCAAAAGCTCTTACCTTCAGTCAATCATAGAGACATAGAATTATTAGTATTGGTCAAGACCCGAGAGATCTTTGAGCCCAGCCTTTAACCAAATGTTACCATATCAACTAAAGTACAGCACTAACTGCCAGGTCGAGTCATTCCTTGAACAACTCCAGGGAAGTCTTTGGCATGTAACAGAGATGTCAGAGAAACACATCTGCAGGGATTACTGTACCAGATGGCACATCTGATTGTGCAGAGTTTCAGATGTGCAGGGTGATTCCTTCAGGTTTAGGGAAAAGGAAGATAACGTTTTGAATACACCTTCTTCTCTTGGAATCTCTTAAGTGCCATGGGGCACTAAATACTGATGGGATGTAGAGGTCACTAATAATATTCTTATTAATAACATAATAACTGGACTTTTAGGTGGCTATCTTATTTCTATTCTTCCCTGAAGCATGACATTGAGATGCAAGAGAGCTGCAGTAATCCTGGAATGTGGAGAGAAGACCACAGAGGTGTTGGTAGTCCAAGGCAATATGCTGCCAAGGGACTTGTCAGTTGAGTTAGCAGGTGGGAGACAGTCAAGGAACTTGTAAGTAGCTCTGAGGATTGTGGTTAAGAGCAGGCAGATCAGAAGAGTTACTTATATAAAGGCCTTGGTACTCTAGTATAATAGGAACATGATTTCATCCTACTTGCTTCTCTTTATATCCGAGAGGAATACCAGACTGTCACATCCCTTTGAATGGTACCCTTCACCTGCTATCACACTTCAGAGCTCCAGCAGATTTTCACAATCTGTTGGGCTCCTGTTGGCTGCCCAGATCCCAAACTGTCTCAGTCTGGAGGATTCAGACTGTACTGTCCTTATCAACCAGACCGCCCACGGTCACCTTCCCAGCCCGTGCCGTGTTTATGCCACAGGACCCTGTCCCTGTGTGTCGAACAGCTCAGCGCTATTTACCTTTTCCCCACAAGGTGGTAGCGCAGCATCAGATTAATGTAAACATCGGGTTTGGCTGAGCTCCTGCCCTGGTACCTGACAGGCTCCTGCTACTGGAACAATGTGGGCAATTTTCCTCCTTTTCATTAACTTTCTAGCTAAAGAACAGCATGATATATTAGGCCAAAGGCCTTATACGTCCATGAGAACAAATATTTGGGAAAACAAAGAAGAGATACAGATATCTATTCCATGCCCCAAAGGGCTGTGTGGAAAGAATGAGTGATAGGGATAAAATCGTGTAACCCAGCTTTGAGATTTTGACTTGTTTCCAGAACTGGGGAGGCCAGATATTATCAAATGCTGCTCAAGGGGGATGAACCAGTCTGGGCTGCAGTGGTCCCTATCATCACACTTAAGTGGTTGCAGAGTGTGACAGATTGTGCTTTCAAGGCCCTCCAGAATCCATATGTAGCAGCTTGTAGGACAATATGTTGGTCGTCTCTTTAGTGAAGTATTTGAGCTCTTTTCTAAAGCCAGTTTAAATGACAGTTTTGCCCTTGGCACTACTACTAGTGGTTTCAGACAGCCCCTCCTAAAACTTTCTCCCACTTTCCACCACTCATTTCTACCCAGCACACCTGGCAGCATGACTATGACAGATCTGGAAACTACTTTGCCATTATTATTTCCTTCCTTATATATACTGCTTTGCCTCAACCAAATTCCAGCAGTCTAGTTCACAACACAGACTCATGAACTGCTGTGCTGTCAAGAAGACGTTGTGCTTGCAGCAGAGGGTCAGGAGTGGGAAGGAACACATTAAGCTGGAGCTAGGCCCATGAATCCATTTTATCATGGACCTGTGCTTAGTTTCCAATGGTGAATGAGCTCTCTTGCCAGGATTTGTGCCCTATTTTTCAGTCTGTTGTACTACATGAGGAAAAATTTCCTTTAAAACCTGTAATTCACCTTAATGTTATGGAGATAACTACTAAGAAAGTTACTTAATAACAAAATATCTACTAATTTTCATAATATTATTAAAATATAGCCAAGGTAATGAACACCTCATGAGGATTCATATATGCTCAAATCCTCTTTGTAGAAGGAGGTCACTAAATAAAAGTCAGTTTTAAGAGTGATTTTTAGTAGTCAGTCTTTTGTTCAACAGAAAATTAGACCATTCACATAAACCCTTTGAGGCGACATCCTACCCCTAGTGAATTGTACTGAATCATGGGATATGTAACATAACCAAGCAGTGATTTTTGCTGGAAAGGAAGAGGTAAGAAGAGAGTTTTATCTCCTAATTAATGTGGTCTCTTATCGTCATATCACATAATAGTTAGGGCTGATTAAGTAGGGCACTCTCTAGACTGCCTAAATTGCTCTCTCTTTCAGCAGGTCACAAAACAAAGTGGCTTTGGCCTCAAAGCCAGGCTGCTAGGCTTCCTACACAGGGCTAAAAGGACATGGTGCGTTAGTGCCAAAGAGATCAAAAGAAGGTTTTCAACCTGGCTGGTTCCAGAATCTAGTACTGGAACGAAATTCCCTTGCTTGAGTTTATTTACCAGTAATTCTAGGTGGTCTCCCATCAAAGTGCTGGAAAGTCCTCCTCGGTGTCATAGTGACAGCCCACAATCCTTACAACCAAGACAAAGTGTTGCACAAACTATGCAGGCTCTCTGTTCCCCAGGGCATTACTACATACCATGGGTCTGACTACAATCCTTCATCTGTTACTGTAACTGTAGTAGGAGGCCTTTATTTATGTCAGAGCACCCTTATAGYGTGCTGATAAAGTATTACAAAGTATTCCAAGGAATAGACATAGCTGTCTCCAAGAAATGGAACTGCTGTTCCAGTCTAGTGAAACTGTCCAGTTGAGTGAAAATACTTGTACTGATAAAAACAGTTTTGCCAGTATGCTCATGCCACTGTTGGGGATCTCACAATCCTGACAGACAGAGCCTGGCAGGAATTTGGAGTGTAGATGAGGCCTAGATCAAATGAACAATTTGGAGTTAGAATCATATAGCAATGATCCTTTCAAAATGCTTTTATTTACAGAAACTCTCAACTGAAATAAAGTCTCTTAACAGGAGGTCTTGATTACTTTTCCATTTCCAAACCACACATCATAATGGGGATGGAATGTGGTTACCATAAATTGTTGGTTTACAAATCATCACTGACTTGTTAGCAACAGCTAGGATGTTAGAGTTAGAGCAACAGTTTGGATGTGATAAAATAGCAAGAGCCCATTTTTCATGGCATCGTTGGAATGAATATAAATGAATTCTTCCCAGAGATTCGTTGTGGTGGTTGTGGTAAATAACAAACTGCATATTTCCTGCTGATGTTGAAATCAATGGGAGTTTTATTATTGGCATCAGGAGAAGCAGGATTTGACCTTAATAGAAAAGAAAAGAGGAAAAGAGAAAAAGATGAGGAAAAGAGAAGAATGAGATTGAGGTTCTAAAACGACCAGTGCTTCAGTTGCCTGGGTGGAGGCACTTCAAAAGAGGAGTCTGAAAAGCAGAAACTGAGGCCTCTTTTAATTTGGATTTTCTTCCAAGTTTTCCTTTGACTTCTCTGTTTGTGAACATTGAAACAGGAATAACCAGTAATAGTCACTGCTGAAAATGCAGATTTTCAAATTTTCCTTTTTCTTGGAAATGCTTCTGCCTCTCTAACAGCACTGAAGAGTTCTTTTATTGGATTTTGGATGAATCCTATAAAAATCAGCAAAGGCATTCTTTCAGGGAAGGCAGCACAAACTTCCTTCCATACTTGCATTTGTGTCATGACASAGATCACTATCAGTCATTTAACCTTGCTCAAGCAAAATCCACTTCTGTTAATAGGCAGAATTAGCAGCCTTGCCTCTGTCATACGGGTAAAATTTACAACAGAAATTCTGCATTAGAAATAGAGAAACTGAAATCTAGCCCTAAAGAGGTCACTACACTTGCTTAACTAAACTATTCAAACTTATGTATTTCTCCTAAAGTACTCTATAAAAATAGATTAAACTAAACAACATAACAATGTATGCATTCTCACCACATGGGACAACACATCATGAACTTTCTTTAATCACATGAATTCAAAGCACTCACCAGGGTCACAATACTTAAATATAATTGTTTGAACATTTAAAGGAGCAAAATCTGGTCCTCTAAAGTTAACAGCAAAATTTCCAACGACTTCAAAGAGACCAGAACAGATAATTAGCTAAGTAAATTAAATATGAGTGGTGTTAGGTTGATCGCTATCTGCTGAACATTTAATACTTGCCCACTTAGATTTTAACACAACAAACATATAAGCATCCTTCCTGAAGTGTAGGTGCCCTTAAAAATAACTAATGGCTGTTGCCAATAAATATACAAAGAGCAAATGCAAAGAATAATTCTTCTGCCCCAAAGAAATATCCGTCCATTTGATTCGTGTTCTATCCTTCAATAGCCACAAACCACATGTCCTGAAATCCAAGTCTATGTCCAAGGACTCTGATCCTTGAAGTTCACCAAACTACTTGTCATGCAGTAATACAAAGCAGGATGAATTTAACCTTTAATAAAAAAAATCCCTGAAATCGCATTATAAATTAAATGAACTCTAACACAAGGAGACAGAAAAACCCAGTCCAAAACCACCACGATTTTTTTTTTAAGTTAAAAGGCTAATGGAGTTCATTATTTCCCATCTGACATCATTTTTTTGGTTATCTATGCAAAATTCTCRTTAGTTGCAAGACAGCCCTTTAAAGAGCATATGTTGCCCCAGTCAGATGAGGAAGGTTTGTAAAAGAAAGTTGTGTCTAATAAATGTCATTTTTCCTTAACARATTCGGACATTGTTGAACTTTAACATGTAAGAGCAGATGATCCAACTGAGATTATCACAGGAAATCCAAGAGGAATTTAATCCAATCCTTTGAACTTTCAATAAGATTACTTAACTGTGAAGTACACAAGGAACTATGTTGACTATTGTCATATTTGGCTAGAGACCCCTCATTTTACCAAAGCATTTTCTAGAAAATGATCCTTTATCCCCAAAGAGTTTCTGATGTTGCCTGAAACAGACAGCAAACACAATTGAGACTGATATTGAAGAAAGTGTTCTTCTTGAAGGAAATACTGTGTTCTAGAAAATCCTTATCCGTCAAAAAGTTCCCCCTCCCAGGGCAAAAGGTAGTTAGTGCTTCTCAGAAGATGCACTTAAATTTATTAGCACCATTTATCTTTTGCCCAAACAGTTTATCCCACATCTAATCACTGGAGTACACAAGGTCTCTACTGAAGAGGCAGCCATTGCCTGTTTCACTAATGTAATAAATTTGTTTCTCATTTCTCCGGAGTGGAACAGAGGTCTTGGGTCCAAAATAGCAAAATACATGCATTTCACAACATGACAACTTTTCGTCGTCAGGGCACTGCTCTGTGGAGGATTTCAGAAAGAAGCATTACAGCTTCACTACTTTCCCCTAACAACTGGGATGTTCAAAAGAGAAGCATTCAGAGTGGTATCTTGGAGGTGTGTGGTCTCCTTTTTTTGGAAATGGATTTGATTGCATTAGTTTGTATTAATTACTGCGATTATTTAAACACAGAGTAAATCTGGACTAGGGTTTTACTAGGTGGTACAATTTCCCAGACTCATAATGAATAAAGGTATTGCTATTAGAGGAATTTCATAATGTTTCAACATTTTTCTACGTGGCAGACAGGATGGTTTTGCAATGTAAACTTATCTAACCTAAGCTGCCTTGCTTGCACACCGGTAGCTGACTCACTGTGCCAGCAAGGAGCTTAGTAAGGGCTAATTTGCTCATCTTGGGAGAGTTTTGCAGCCTCTGCTGAATTTCCTGCTCCCATGACCAGAATCGCCCTGCTGGCACTCATCTGCAGCTGGAGGCCAAGTCTGCCACCTCCACGTTTCAGTGAAATCACAGCTCACTCAGAACTCACTCCTAAGATGTCCTAGTATGTGCCATAGTAATACCAGTTAATAAAGTACTTGCCTGACCTACATCAGTTTTATTAAGAGCAGAACAACGCAAAAAGCAGACCTGGGACTCCAGAAATTATGGACCAGATTATTTAGGGGCTGTGCAGACCTTCCGTGGCAGACCAAGTTGTCTTTAAATGTACCAAAATTCAGGCATAACAAAGTAGTTTTCTCTGTCGAGGTGTTTAGGTCCAGTTTGCCCTAATTCTGTACTTTTCATGTGTTTATTTGCCAGTAACTGAGCAGTTCGGGTAATTACATTATTTCAGGAGTACCCTTTTGTCCACAAGCCCTTCCACATCCCCTTCTAACTACTGCTTTTTGCCTTGGACTTAATTCTAGTTTAGAGAACTTTCAGCACTGTGGGGCTTGACAGAAATATGTAAATGCTTCCCTAAAAGCCACAGTTAGTGCAGGGAACTACTCCCAGTCAAACAGTGGGCTAGGAAGAGGATTCATTGAGACCTCATGTTTGGGAGTCACTGAGGGTTCTTCTCAGGCAGAACAATCCTAAGGATGCCTGAGAAGTTGACAGACTCTGTAGAAACTCCTGTGGAGATCAGAAGATTCTTCAAACTGAGTGCATCTTACATCCTGCTTGATGGATATAATAGTATCTGTCCAGGCATCTGGTRGCCTTTGGCTATGTGCTTCCGAAGGAGTGTATAGTGCTGCACACTGGTGAAACAGCACAAAGGCGCTGGGGTCTGTGGTTTATAAACAATGCACAAGCCAGAATGTGGTATTTAGAAAACTGATGTGCTTCTAAYGCATGTAGACGTTGTTGTAACTAATATCTGAATTATAAACACCCTCCCCCTCTACCTTCCAAACCGAGCCCAAAGTACCAATCCTTGCCAGGGACAATAAAGTAACCCAAGTTTGGAGTTTCTCGGTCAAGATAGTTTTGAGTCATGACATTTCTTTAAAATAAACATCAGGAAATTATCCAAAAAGTGAGATCATCCCTTTTTTAAAAATATCTCTCTATCTCCCAAACATTTTGCCTGGTATCAGTCACGTTTTCCTGGAAAACTGTAGTCTGACATAGAAGTTTCCCTGTGCAATTTCAGGTGGATTAATCTCAGCTTGGACAAGTCAGGGTGGAGTTCAAAATCAGTCTTATAATGGAAGATCTTGCATCAAACTAAATTATGGAAGAGCTTCTCCATCTTGCATTTTCTCAGCCAGCTCACAATAGCTGTGCCTCTAYTACTGAACATCCAAGCCAAAAAACCAGAAAGACAAAAGCCAAAGACAAATCAAAAGACAAGAAGCAGAGACAGCAAAGAAGACAGAGAAAGAAAGAAAAAACAAATCTACCTCACGTACAAACCTTACTCTGAAAGCTCACAGATAAGAACAACAGCCTCTGTAAGAGTCAGTTTCAACATTAGGAGATGACAGAAGCAGCAGAAATAGCAAAGCACCTAACCTGACCTACTGTCAAGAAAAGCTAACGAAAAAAATGTGGGAAAAATATGGGAAGCTTGTCACTTTAAAAGGATAAAGTAATTTTTAATACAGACTGTACGCAAACCAATAAAATACTCAGATGTTGGATCAGATCCATATCGAAGCAACTCAGCCTATAATTACATGAGAATCAAAAAATGCCAAAACACAATRATAAAGATACTGCGGAGTACTTTGTCTTTTGTGGAGCAAGCCCATTCATACCACCAAATAAGGAAAAAAAACTTCAAAGGAGTTCAGCATGATGATTGCAAAAAAAGAACCATAATGGAGGGGAATGGGCACAAAACTGACACCTGAGAAAAAGCTGTGACAGACAATTATATCTTGAAGAAATCCCCACATGTAAGTTTGCAGAGAAAGATAGTATCTCACATCAGTCCAACCAATACCATCAGAAAAAAAACAAGCATGCCTTCAAAAACATGGACCAACCTTCAGGTATGAAATGGGAAAAGAATTTTAAATACCCCAAAGGTTGTTTGAATTTCCAACAATATAAGTTGGCGTAACAAGCATACCACCATTTCCCACAAAATTAATTTTGCCTGTACACTTAGCCCATCGTAGTTATATCAATAAGTCACTACGAAATCCCAGAAAAAAGGGTCAGATACAAATTGATCCAGCTACACTGAGTAAAGTGAACGCACATCTATATTCATCAGCTGATAAATCACTTCATGATCTGGCCAGCAGCATGCTTAGTCCTAATTTCTTGACAGTAAATGCTCCCACATATGCTCATTATGTATCTTCTTTGGCTCCTATTTAGCTGTCATTTTGGTGGGAGCAGGAGGAGGCCAGCTTTGAAAAATCTTACCTATTTCAAAGAAAAAATTTGAAAAAATCAGACACTAGAGTGCATGAATTAACTCCTTTCTTGTGTATACAGCATCAAATAGTTTTCACATTTCTTCTTCAGACTTTGAACACTATATCAAATGCAAAGAAATGGAGAACAGGAAAGCAAAGTTATCACTAACTATTCTACCCAATGGCAAACGGAAGGATCAAAACCCTGACCAGGTAAAACCTCCTATGTCTTCAGATTGCACATTTATACTAAAGGGACAGCAACCTTCTGTCTCCTAGAAGCTAGTCCTTTTTCTTCTTGCAATCACCTCGTTTAATCTTGGAACATAAATAATAATCCTGAACTGCCTGCGTTTCATGCTAGATCTACTGCTGCCGTCAATGGGAGTATTGAAAGTGCAAGGAATAGGCACTGGGCTAGAGCTTCGGGCTAAAAGATGTAAGTCCAAGTCTATGCCTTTTTCTATGTCTGAAAAGTRCCCTCAATTTTATGGGTAACCTACAAAAACAATTGAAGTAATTGTGGTGGTCTTACATTGTTTAGATTGTTTTCTTTCCTCTCCCAGCCTTGTAATGTGAGCAGAGCTATTACAATGATCTATTAGAGCTGGGGCCAGACTCGCTATAGAAAACTTAATATAAGCTGAGAACCAAAATGTAGTCACAGCTCCAAACAGCTTAGGGATGAGGTGAATTCTTTGTCTATCCTCTATCCTAAATGTATCCAAATTATTCCAATATCCATATATCTACGTGGACCACTTAACTCCCTCTTGAACTCTCCTTAGTGCTTTAAATTGCTCATCAGCCACATGTGAAAATGTCTAGCTCATCTAAAATTTAAATTCCAGAGTTTTCTATCACTGATTTCTTTCAGCAGTAAGGTTTCTTCTGATCTCGGTGCCACTGGAATGGTAGGACTGAGCTTTTCCTGTCTTTTGCACAGATACTCAGAATTGTGTGTGGAGCAGAAATGTAATGAGCCCTGGGTCAGAATTTCAGCAGTCCCTTATTTAGGGCATCAGCATGGGGGAGGGCTAGCTGAGATAACAAGGTAATATGATTGCTGCTGCTGGCAAGAGGACAGACGTCAACATTGCCTCTCCTTTTCACGGAAATATACCTGGCTTTATGAAGAATAGGTTAGCAAATATTTTAATACAAATAGCAACCTCAGCAGAGCTGCCAAAGCAGGCTCCAAAGAGACTGACTTGTTTACAGTCTGGACCAGTGCCTTAAAACCTGACGTGCTTATTCAACAGAAAATTAACCCCAAAACGGGTATCATCATTACTGTAGGGAGAAGCTCCAGAAAGATAATATCCTAACTCTCTCCAGCTGAACTCAGGACATTGTCCACATTTTATCACATCAAGTGCCCTTGTAGTCATTCAGAATAAACAAGCAAATAGAGAAGTGAGGTATATCACATGTGATAGCTTGGGTCACTGGGACTGCATAAATGTTTGGATCTGGCCCAGCTTCCTGCCTTCACTTGAATTACTACTGGAATCTAACTTCTTGCATTGTTTTAAGAGACTAAATTGTTCTCTCTATGTACTTTGGTCATCCCAACTCAGATGTTATCTTTTTCTTTCCCACTCTGGTTTTTGGCTACAAAAAATATACATGAAGGAGAGTGCTGAGAAGAGCCTTTTTTCCCCAGCTGCAGAGTGTGTGTGTATATGTGTCTACGGTACTGTTCTCCCCGAAACGCCTTTGACAAAAGTTGTCGTCTATGAGCTCATTTGTTTAAGAGGTTACTAGTGATCCTCATGAAAATGAATACTGCTATAGATTTGACCTTGGAAGCAACACTGGTAATACCGGACAAGTGTAGGCAAAAAGGGAGAGAAGAAATTGTTTCCAAAGTTACTGTAAACATGCAGTGACACAGGAAACCTTCATAGGGAATGGTCACTGATCTGGTAAAGTCGCTCTGCAGAGGTGTCATAATCATTAGCTATCAAATTTCTTGGAAGATGGAGAGAAAGACTGGTCCTGGAATTATTATGCAAAGGCCTGTAATACYGGATTTACCAATAGAGACCTCGGTCAGCTTTCATTGCATAAGTCAGTTCATTTTGAGCAACCCCATGGGGGGAACAAGAGAAACAGCTGAAGTGGGACAGGTACAAGCCAGGGCTTTTGTGTGACCTGGGGCCAGAGCTCTATGTGAGACCATGCATTGCCCTGCATCCTCCATGGAGGTTGGTGGCAGGCACTAGAGTGACAGCTTCTACGTCACAAAATGTGCCATTTCATGGCTTGTCAAATTGCAGTTCTTTGTGAGAAACTGGTCTCAGACCTCCATATAACCTGGATACTAAAGTAACTGGATTTGGATTTCATTCAAGTTTTCATGGGTCACAAAACTTCTACTGGAACTAGAGAAAAAAGATTTTTTTCTATCCCAGACTATTGCCATTGGGATCCAAACGGAAGTCATTCATGAGAAGTCAATATTACGAGACTGCAGTTGTGATCTAGAAGAAAGGGTGAACACAGAGAGTTATTGCTTGGGGTGGCCAAAGGTGATAGTCATTTGTGATGCCTGCTCTTGATGATCAGCAGGAAGGGACATGACTTTCTTCCTTGTTTAGCTACCCTATCAGCAAACTTGTAGCTGGACACTCAGGCTTTCTGGGGCTGCAGCAACCTGTCATTTCTTGTAGGGACAGAGTAACAATCTCTGTCAAAGTGGTGAACTGCTAAGAATGCAAAACTGAAGCAACCTGCAGTCCTCAGGTCACAAGAAGTTTTAGGGATTAAACACATGATTCAGCTGGGGTTTGGTGAGAACTGAAAGCTCACACCCACTTCCACTGAAAATACCTGCCAGCACCTGCTCTATACTGAAAGTGTAATAGAATGCAATGAAAACTGAAAGGTTTCTCACAGTATTCTATTAAACTTTTAAAAATAATTGTATCCCTATTGTAGAACCCTGTAACTGTCTAAAAACAAAACCAGAAAAAACCCAAACCACTGCTTCCTCTCATGTCTGTATTTTTAGAGTACTATCCACAGAAACTTATTAGAGCCAACCCTACTAAATTCCTTACAATTGTCCCACAAGGGTGGTTCTCAAAGAGAAAAAGGAGAAAAATGCTGGCCRTTTATATAATGTCTTTTTCACTTATACAACCTGAGAAGATATCTAGGAATTTTAATGGTATATAAGTCTCTGGTGACAAAAGTCAAGCTGGACAGCCTTCCCTACAAGCTCAGCCTTGTTTATCTGCGTGTCCTCTTGGACACCCTCGTCCCATCTCTCTCTGCTCCTGAGAAGGTAAAGAAAAACCTACATTCTCTTGAAAAAACAGCTGACTGAACTAGAATGCAGTATTTGGACGACTGATGAAAAACCCCTTATACATTTTACAAGGCCTGCTTCTGGGTCTGTTTTGCTTGAAACAAATATTTGCCTACTGAAAAGTCTGGTTGGATTCAAGTGGTATAGTAAAATGTCCCCTGAATAATCCTTACTCAATTCACTACCTTTCCTATAAGAAGCCCAGTTTCCCAAACCTTTTCTATCAAAACTCAGAAAGGAGCATAGTTCCCTTCCCTCTCCCTTGCACCATACACAATCTGGAATTCTGGACCCTGAAGTGCCTAACTTGTACCCTTCTTGCCATTTAGTGCATTAATGACTCTGCCCCTGTGCTATTTTACTTCCTGTATGTCTGATACAAAATATTAAGCATCCTTGTGACCTTTAAACATCCTGCACAGTTCTCCATCTCCTCTTTACATGATCCAGACTCATCTCCACCTCCTGTTAGAAAATCCTGTGCATGCACCTGGCTTGATTACATCAGCATATATGCACACAGCTGAGCTAACACATTTCAATGAATCTACTGCAGAAGCAAAAGGAAATGAATACCTCTCCTTCTGTCCGCAAGCCAACAGTTGCTCTACCATGGTATCAATTTGGCATAAAATGAGAGTTCCCTGTAAATCCATTTCACTGCTACCTGAATGCCGTGATATGGAGCTGGAAAAGAACCATTCTGATAAGATCTTTATGGTGGCCACTAAGAGCTGAAGCTAGTTCATTTCCCTGTGCTTGAAACATCACCTCCTATTGGTGTTGGTTTTTTTTTCTCCTTTTCTACTAGATAAAGTAGCTACATATTCCAGGAGTAATATGTGAGAAAAGCAAGAATTGTACAAGAGACACTACCACTCACTAAAAGCTACTACACAATTCACCTTATATGCAGACAGCCCAGCAGTTGTATTTCTCAAGGTCACTGCTACACATATGGCATTTTTCAGTGTTATTTTACTGTACACGRGTAGGCGATTCCTTTCTTTAACCTGGACAACGAGCATGCAGGAAACACCAGAAAGAGTCACAAGGGTCATATAAATGTACATGCACAGTAACAGATTTGATCTGTAATCCTGAGTTTAACTGTGCATACACAGCCCTTTTCCCTTCAAAGGCAGAGGGCTAAGGGATTGCAGGGCTCTGTAAATAGCTTCTGACTTCTGCCGAGCAGGACGAACAGAAATGCGGGTTCTTCACAGGCACTGGTTAGCTGAAGGATAGCAGCAGTGTAGGAAAACAAGTGTTACTAGGAATAAAAAGCCTGCTCCAGATTCTTGTTCTGAACTTGACACCAGAGTACCAGGAAAGTCTCTGTGGGAGAGTTTGGAAGACTTCAATTCATGTCTGGTGGAGCAAATAGCAGTTGTAAAATCTCAAGAGATGAGGGCCACCCAGAGTGTGTCAGTTTATCAACTGGACAGCTGCGGTGTGTCTACAAATGCCAAACCATAAGCATATTGGCAGGGGAAGCAGGAATTGTGGCCAGCACGCAGAGAAATGGCTCCTGAGTTTCTGAATTGCCTGCCTCTCAGAACACACTTATGGTCCAGGCCAGCCTGCCAGCTCCAGCAAGACTACTGTGCAGCAGCCCAGGGGCATAAACACACCTCACACCTGGCTCCAGAGCCTTTGGGAAGGGCTCTGTATTATAGAGGGTGGCAGTTTGAGAATATTGCAGAATTGAGCTCAAGCCCCTGCCCTGGGCAGGGCAGCAAGATAACAACAGTGTAACTGGAAAGGTCTTGTAGTCTTGCTGGTCTTCAGCTAGAGAAACAGCCCTTCGGGAGATACAAGCAGCATAGGAAAGGGACCTTCTGGTGGCAGAGAAACCASTGGAGGACTTGATCCAATGCTCTGGGATGGCAGGACTGGGAGCAGAGGAGTAAAGCCACTTTTACACACCACAGTGGTCTTACCAAAAAAAAATACAGCCCCGTGTCTTCAATGCAAGAGAGTCAGTTGTTGCTGATGGATGAATTTTCCACCCACTGGAAAAAAAGCTGGAAATCAAAACAAATTCCTCAGGAGAGGAAGGCAGAGAATTATGCCTCAAAGAACAATTTGGGCTACAGTGAGAAGATAACCAATGTCAACAACAAATACCCAAGGAAAGTGAACATACAGTAGATTAAAAATTGAATGAAGTATTATCCAAAATATACATGGTATTTTATATCAGTCTTAGATGTCCTTCAGATACTTGATAGGCTGTGATATTTATGATTATTGGTGTTTATAGTAGTAGCAGTAGCAGCATTAATGTATCAATAGGCTCTGAAGAGATAAACTCTATTCCTAATGGAGTTCTAGTAAATCCTAGAGCATTCCACCTAACCCCTTCTGAAGACATTGACTAGGGCTTAGTTTGTCAGGATTTTAAGCTCCTAACACTGGAAGCAGGGGCAGAGGATTATCCAGACTTCTTAAAATCCTCTAACCAGTGAAGAGTTTGGCAAAGGCAAGAAAAAATAGATGCTGTTGTTGCTGATCTTCTGCTCTCCTCAGGCCTGGCTTTGTRGGCTGTTAGATATTCTGGCCTAAAGCTTCCTCTTGCTTTTCTGCACTCTCATTGGAGAAGAATACAAACCAGCAGACTGGGATGCACTCTGGAAGTACCTGCAGCTCTTCTGAGGTTAAGGGAGGGAGAAGGGTGTCTTAGAGACTAACAAGAGATCCAGTCTGCCACTGCACCGACTTTGCTTTCCTTGTGAAGAATTGGTGCCCCCAGAATCCTTGCAAGTAACGTGGACACTTCTTCCCTGCAAATATAGGGAAACAGTCTCGGGGCATTGTATCATCCAGGAATCAAGGACTGGTGGTGCTGTTTCAATGGACTTATTGATAAAAGTTTGCAGCAACTACTCAAATATCCCAAACTCCACCTTAATGTGACCATCATGACCACGAAATAAACAACAACATAGACTGATTTAAATTTGTTTCCCAGAGAGGCGATGAATCAACACATCATTCATATCAGGTGGGTTGAACTAAATGAGCATTAAAGGTCCCTTCCAATCCAAACCATTATATGATTCTATGATCTCTGTAGTTACACAGGCATTCTGGAGCTAAAAATTTGAGAGATGGGCATTGGGGCCCATTAGGAAGCGTAAGGTGATTTGGGATAGCAGAGGACATGAGAGTGTGTGCTAGTGAGAGGAGACCCCTGACTGTTCTGCTTTTCTGTTCCTCCGTGCCTGTGAGTTTGTGTGTGTTTCTCAAGAGCAGCACTGATGCCTGGCCCAGACAGCTCCTTCAGGCYGGGAGGAAGGCAGGCAAGGCTAAGCAGGCTCCAGCTGTGACCATGAGCACAGTTGCCAAGTGACACCATCAAGGAAAATGTCAATCACCCAAATTACATGGTCCTGCTACTCAACTGGTGAATCCTCTCTGCTGTGTGAATCGATGTGGGACCATCTGACATAGGCTGACCCTGCTCATCTTAATCCCTGGATCTTTTATCAGAATCACAGCAAAGCACAAAAAAGGGGGAAAAAACAACCATGAAATCAACATCACTTGTTTAACTCTTTATCCGTAAATGCCACACCGATCAAAATAATCTTTTGGCTACTGAGGTCAGACTAAGCAGTGAATTTTGCCTAAAAAGTGCAAACAGAATTAACGTCCCCTTTGAAACTTTTATGGCAATGTCCAAGCACTGCCTTGCAAAAAAAAAAAACCAACAAAACTATCCTATTAGTTACAGAGCACAGCTATGGATCTTATTAGGACATCTCTAACAGGACAGAAGAGGGAAAGGATTGATGATTAGTCATTAATGAAATGCAGCCACAAAGAAGATGACAGCTATGACACTAGCATGTCTTGCTAAAGAAAGGGAAGCATTAATGTCCTTGCAAAAAGCTCTGGCAAGCCTCCACTGTGAATACAATACAATTCTGACCACCCATGTGTGACAAAGATGTACTGAAAAATTAAGCAGGTACAGGGAATGGCCACACAGCTGATCAGAACCTGCCTTGTAGAAGAGGACCTAAGCCAATACATTGTTCAGCCCAGCAAATCAAAGGCTGCTGGATGTCCCAATGATTATAATTTCAGCAGACAGGAGGAGAAGATAGAGAGAAAAAGTTTTAAAATTTAAAGACAATAGCAATGTCAGTGGTTGCAAATTGGCTAGGACTAAATTTAGGCTGGAAGTTAAAAGAATGGAAGAATGAGTGGAGCTTTGTTGCTTCTCACCCTGCATTCCCTAGTCTCTGTTGATGATGGTCTCATGTAGTGGCTGTTGGTATTTCTCCTATGTAAATATGAACCAGGAGTACAAACTGGTTATCGGACTGAATGGAGCCTCCAGCTCCCATGGTTCCCAGGAAATTGCATTCTGTGAGTAGCAGCTGTCCTTCTGTGCACGAGGAGTGAGCAGGTTTTTCCCTATCTGTTAATCCATAGTAAAGTCAAAGGACTCACATTCCATCATGTGCTGTAACACAGCATTTAGATTTGCGAAGCAAAACAATGCCTTTTTTTTTTTCTCTTGCAAATAAACCCTACAGCTCTTAACAGCAAAGCCACTCTGTTTTCCCCTGTAACAATGAAAAGGACATAAGGAGAATCAGATTTCCAATAAAGACATATAATTCAACAGAAGCACTGAAGATAAGGCTGGATGCTTTAAGATTATCCAGTACAAAATGTGTTTCCTACTAACTGCTCCATACCAACAGCTGAAATATCATTCATCCATTCCACGCACTCCTTTCATCTCTACCACACATTACAAAATGTAATACCAAAGATAAGAAACCATCAACAGCAGCTCCACTGCTTTCAATAAATCTGCTTTCTACTCATCTAAGAAACAACACCAGTATCTGGATTAATCTCTAGTTATTTGCAGTAGCAAATCCTTATCTTTAGTCTGAATTCTGGAATAAACTCATATAAACAGAGACTAGTGTAAGAATATTGAAATGCATTTTATTTATCTGCATGGGAACATGCTATTTTCCCCATAAACAAGGGAACTGTCATATTTAAATATTTCTCCAGTACAGTCATAAGTCTCTCATAAATGAATGTCTAACTCTCTCTTTGAACTTTATCTTGCTTTTATAGAAATGTATTGTCTATGGTTTTTTGGKTTTTTTTTGGTTAGTTGTTTGCTTWTAGTTTTGTCTACTCTCTCTTACAGTTGTCTGTGACTTGTTGAGTAATCCTATTTGACAAATTATAGGTATATATGAGGATTTACAGTGGAAATGCTATACACTCATCATCCTGATCCCAGGTCCAGTGAAGTCAGAAGCAGTTTTACCCACTCCATTTATTTTTAATTAGGCCTTCTAAAAGAGGTTGGCTTTTTTCCCCTCACATCTATAGAGCTGAAGTGTAATGAAAAACTCGAGAATGTTATTAGAATGTGTTCCATAGGTCCGGTGAAATTCTTGTCTCTATAGCTTAATGCTATAGAAAAAAAAAGAGAAGAAAAGAAAAAGAAAAAAAATTCACTAGAGTCTACTGGGTCTTGAAAAAGCTAGTACTGGAATCCAAGAGTTTCACTCATTAGGCTGCGTTACTATTCAAAAAAAAAAAAAGCAGCAAAAACTAAATGGTGATATAGTGCCATTTATCATATACTGCAYCAGTAACACAAGCCTGGAAAGCCAGCCACTTACACTGGAAGATTCTCTTCTAATCTGTATATTCAATATATCTCCCCCGAAATCAACAAAATTTCTATAGGGAGGTTACATTTTCACTTTCTGTTCTGCTGTCCACAATCAAATGTTCTAGTGCCAGACGTCACTGTTGGCCATGAAAGGATCATAAGAGCATTCATATGTTCATAAAACGAATGGATAGTATTTCTATCAGACAAAAAGCTGGACAAGAAAAAAACCCTCTATTAACAGCACTAGAGAAATCAAATTCTCAATAGCCAGTATTACTGTAAACCCTATTTCACCACAGCTTTTGAAAGGACTATATCAGAAGACACGACTCTTTGCCAGAGACAATCCCCCTCGTTATCCAAGGCGAAGCCTGCAGGGAAAGGTTGTATAGACTCTGCTGGCTTACTGAGGTAAGTGCCTTGTTATCCATTCTGACATAAAGGAAGTGGGAGTGATCCCCCAGAGAAGGGCTCCAGAAGACAGGCGGAAAAATCTGGCGGAAGGAACCCTACAACCAGACAAGCCTGGGGAATTGGCAGAATATATGTGAAATTATTGCTAATGCATGGATAAATAACAAAACCCAGAACAGATGGACTCTTGGGATCCAGCTTCAGATCCAATAGGAGTACCATTCTCCATCCTCTAATCCCATGCCACCCATCCCAGGMACTTTGAGGGCCAGTAGGGTTCTCTTCCGATGTACTTGAAGCACATCCAGCCATTGTCACTTTCAATACCTCTTTGTAATGTCTGCAGCCTTAAAGTCGCCCTGTAGGAAGCAGCTGCTGTATGAAAAGGCAATGAGCTTCCACTGCAAAAAAAAAAAAGTTCTGTTGTTCAAAATAGTCATTACTTCACCACTCAGCATGCTAAAACATTAAATACAGGAAATTGCCTCTCTCAAATCTAGTATTGCTAGACATATCAAAAAATAGACAGTCTTTGCAGAACTCCGTCTTTTCTACTCTCAGTTTAAATATCAACTTGGGCCCCCTGTGGAGGAAGCAAGCAACTCTATTTGCTTATTTTTGGAATACCTGTGAGTACATCTAATGACACGGGCACTAGTAGCAAGTATTAGTGAAGTCTGTGATGAAGAAAATTATGAAGATCAGAAAAGCTTTATTAAGAAGCAGGTCATTCCAATGGTGACAATCATGCCATCTATGGAAGAGCAGAGCCCAAGATAATTTCCACGCACCCATCCGCGTGGGTCATCAGTAAAAATGCTGGATGGAACAGAAAACCTAGCAGATCTCCTAGATTACCTCAAAGTAATATTGTTTCTATGGTACTACCAGTGCCYTTTTGTGACATGGAGATCTTTCCAGTCATGTACTCTTAGGAGTATTTACCTCAAAATGGTTATTGCAAACTACCACAAAGCAAAGCCAAAAATTGTGAAAAGATGTCAAAAGGAATTTTCTTCAAAAGGCACTAAAGCGTGAGCAAGAAATCCTTGCAGTTTCCTTTTCATCCTTTTCTTTTGGCCATGTTTTTATGTTTTTTCCCTGGACATATACTATCCTATCTCAAAGCCAAAGAATAAATAAATGTATGCACACATGTAGTAGGGTCACTGAATGTTGAGGAGGAGAAGGAAAATGTATCAGGTCAAGTCTTCAAATCAGGACTAGATCTCCATCTGAAAGATACCATAGCAATCAAAATGAAGAAATACATTAAATACAGCAATTCCTAGGGAATAATTTATGGCTGGGATTATACAGGAAGGGCTTGAAATGAAAGGGAAAGATTCAATATAGGTCAGCAAAGGGGGATCCAAAATAATTTGCCTCTCAAACAGAGAGGATTCCATTCCTATGGGAGTTAGGGCATATGGTAAACTCTGAATTCAGCTGGATCCGAGAGCCAGTACCACTGAGTTGGGATATGGTCTCTGGCCTGAGGCAGCTGCTCCCAACCCCCAGATTCCTCTGAGGTCTCTGTCCAGAGAGACAGGCAGCCAAGATGCTCCATGCCATACTAGGCTACAGCAGCCCTTCTTCTGGGCTCAGCAGTTTTGAAGTGATTTTGCCACAAAGGAAAGCAAAACATTACCTCACGTAAGTGTGCTAAGAAACACAAGAACAGGCTCAGAGAGGCTCTGTCGAGTCCAGAAGCCTGTCTCTGACAATAAATGCCTAGTTAACTGTTTAAGCCCCAGGGAAAGGACACAGTATCAAAATCCCAGGTAGATACTGAGCTTCTTTCAAGCTCGGCATTTGGCAAAAGATATTCCAATGAATGTTGCTTCTCAAAAAATACAGAACAGTATGTATGGGAGAAGCAGCCGCTCTGAGCCAGCTTGTGTCATTTCCTGTGTATAGAAGGTCTTAATGGGAGCAATCACTGAATTTCTGGGGTAACACAAAAAAAGATATTTCCACAAATAACTTTAATGCACTTGCATTAAAAAAAATAAAAGTAAACAAAAACACACCACAAACTTCCATATTCCCTTGAAACACTTGGTGTAGGAAATCTGATTAAGTGAACAGCAGTTGTTCTTTCTGCTCTTCTGGCATTAAAACCTGTGAATTTCTATTATTTGTTCACCTTTTCATCATAAAATGTGTAGAGGGTCTCAAACCTCAGAAAACCTCAGGAATATTTTTTATCAAGATTCAAAAAATTGTTTCCGTTTCTTTACATATAACACAGTAACTCATCTCAGTCTTTCTTGCATCTGATCTCTATCACTTCTAAGTCAAGGGCCAAGTCTGTAGTAGGAAAAATAGAAATTACTTTAATCTATACTGGAAGAAATGAATATTTGTTCTAGTTGACAGGCTGGCATGAACTCAGAAGAACAATATACGAGACAAATCTCAGAGAAGGTTATTTATTCTCGTTCAACCACAGTACAAATTTCCTGATGAAGCTGGAGTTCTGGAATGCTTGACCAGATATCCCTGAACCTTGTTACCAAGGTTGAAATTATCATGAATTACTGTTGTACTCATTAGTGGAAGTTCTTAAAGACATTAAGTCACCTACTGGCTGACCTGATGAAGTAGTAGATTTACATTACCCAAGACTCAAAAAATATCAATATCAGCACTTAAACTCAGAAGATTATTATACAAAGCTTGCCAAGTTAAATCAAAGGATTGAATGTATCAGTCTTAGCAACCAGTATTTACACCTGCTCAAGCCCCTCATTATTGATTAAAGTTTGCTAGCTGGGTTTCCTTTTAATAGATTTATGTCAGGTTAACGGTGACAGGGATCCCTGATGGTATAATACAACTTCAATCACTTTTTAAAAGACAGTTCGTTATTGGATGCAGGCAGATAGCCAAAAAGAGAATTCAAGTAGGGACTGGAAACATTTGAAACATCAGTGGCTAGTTCTTATTTACAGCTGAGAAAATGACAGTATAGGAAAGATGAAGATTGCCAGGGGTAAAATCTCAGCCATACTAAGGTTAAATGACACCAGAATTTCAACCCTGAAGAAGTGTTTTCAGTAAAATCTCTCCCAAGGTTTTATAAAAATTAAAGTCGTGTGGTTATGACAGTTACGTACATCTTAATAGGCAAGAAGTTTGCATAAATGTTTGAGGTTTTGGGCCAGATTCATTTGAAAGTAACATAAAATTGGAACACTTAGTCCCTTTTCTTCCAGATCCCAAAAGTTCAGGCAGTAGTTGGAGAAGATCGGATCTGACCCTTCTTTCCACCTTCACAGTGTAAGTTCTAAGTGTACCAAAGAAAATARCACTGCTCTTCAATATGGCATCTTAACAGATCCTTTCAATAACTAATTACATAGATTTCCTACTGATTTTCCTTTCCATTTGTTTTCCTCAAAATGCCTGATGTAACTTTGTCTTTAACTTACCCATAATAAAATAAACATGACTCTTCTTCCCTGCTGTTGGTTTTTAAAATTCTGCAGCTTCAATCTCATACACTTTTCTGGCTTTCAAGCTATCAGCTGATTTTCCCTAGATGTGTACAGCTAAAGCTCCAGTATATTTTGTTCTTCATTTGTGTTGGACATGAAATTTTAGTTTGGTRTTATGCATTATGGAGAGTCTGGAAGGGAAGGTTGTTCTCTTTGCACTTGGCCCTGAGGGCTGGCAGCAACACTGCAAAATGACTTTATCCCCAAACCAGATGTTCAAGTTGTTTTAATAATATCTTATGTTTCCTTCACAAAATAAAACAAAAACTCACTGTATCAGAATGTTCCAGTGTTACAGCAATTGGATATTTGCTGTCTGCATTTTGCCCACCAGATGGTAGCACTGAAATGAAATCAGAAGTTTTCTTATCAAAGCACTTATCACTCATAGGTTGGACAAAATTCTTTCTTTGTAGCTGTTGTAGGATCTAATTGCAGGTGATTCCCTAGGTCGTCTATATCCTACCAGCTACTGTATTATCTGASAGCAAACACAATACAAACGTAAGTAAAAAGATGTAAGATGGGGCCTCTTCTCTCATGGCTTAGGTGTTATCTAGTTCACTTGTAATTTATAGCCTCCTTATTTTTTTCTCCTCCATTTTAATTTTGTTTCCCATCATTATAAAAGAGACTAGCAGAAGGAATGTTATTCTTATAATGTGACTGCTACTGCTAACTTCAGTAAACTTTACATTCAGTAAAGCTGAAAACAGTGTTAATTTTCTAGGAAAACCTTGTTCTTGGTTCAGAGAAGGCTAAAGGCAACCAGAGGGCTACTAAGAACAYACACAGAGGGCAATGTGTTGTTTTATTCAGAAGTTACTTTCCATCTGTGTGTTATCTGCTCTTGTGTTTTAGTCATGGACTAAAGATGCTATCCTGATTCACATTTGTGATAAGAACATTGCTCAAATGCTATGAAGAGTAGCTTTTCTTAGCTCATTACGGATAACAGGCAGCATCGGGACCAGGGGTAACAGAACTTCTACCCAGGGTCCTCCAAGTACATCTGTGCATACAAGTTTTCATTTATAAAAGAGCTTTTAAACACATTTAGTGAATTCAAATCCTTACTTTTTTTTTTTCTGAATGCTTCATTCAAGTATCATCATTAGTAGATTTCCCAAGAAGAAAGGGTTTATAGAAAACAATGATTTTTCATTTTTCACCTGACTTAGTTCCAAGCTAGTGGCTATCTAGTTTGATCTTAAGCACATTACTCACATTCTATGGAGAAAGCAGTGAAATTATTTTCAGTGAGATTTGAATCAGGACCTTTTTCTCTTAAGACTTGTTCTTTTCCAGGGGTTTTGCTGTGCGTAAGTGGCCAATATATCATTGTTTGCAGATCCTTATCTAACACAGTTAAGTTTTAGCGAACACATTTTTAGACCACAGGAAGGATTATTGTCTCACAATTCACCATGAAAATAAGGGTCTCATATACTGCTTAAGATGAAGCTGACAACTGTCAACTGCTGCAAGAACAAGACTTCATGAGTTCTAACACTACCAAATTTACTGATTTGCTGCATTTCTTGTCTTTTTACGGACACAGGCTGATGGCCTATCCTTAAGAAGAAGTCCTGGATCATATTTAGTTTAGACCTTAGCATTTTACCCCCTTCCTTGGGGTGGACCTGTCTGAAATTAAAATTCTTGAGAATAAAACTCCAAGGAAGAGGGGAAGTCATGAGTTTTCTGACAGGATCAACACGAGTCCCTGAGGTTTAAATGTAAATGCCAAAAAAAAAAAAAAAAAGCTAAAAAAGCTTAGCAAATGGTTTGGTAGAAAAGTCTACAAATGTCTGGTAAGTATCTTGGTACTATACCATTTGAGGTAGCTGCTGGATTTCTGCCAAGCTTTGAAAGTGAAATGAACCTAGAGTACAGCAGGTTTAAAATATTTTGAATCTGTGCCATCAATCTGGAGCTTGAGCAGTATTACTCAATTTTCCATACTTTCGTTCTGAACCTGGCTGCACAGTAAGAAAATTTGAAGTAGTTTTCTATAAACCTGGGTGGCTTCATGTTTTTTTATATAGAAACCATCTGAAGTGTTGTTTTCACTAGGTTTTGACCCCAGACCAGGCAAAAGTTGGTCATTTCAGCTGAATTTCCTTTTGAGGTTTTGGATTCTTTCCAACCTTAAGCTCTCATTCAGGCTGCAGAAGATTCATATGTGCCTTCTTTGTGAACCTGCTGAGTTTACTCATCTCTCACAGTCTCAGAGGTTCTACCAAGAGGTGAAGGGAAACAATGTACAAGGAACAAACAGACCAAGACTGTAGTCCCTCAACATGCACAACTTCCACTAATTTCATTGAGACAACCATGCATGGAGCAGATCTAATCACGTCACCCCTTTGTCAGGAAGGGCGATGTCACAGGACAAGAACCCGAAGTTCAATTCCTGTGTCTGATGCAGACTTCCCCTACAACTTTGGACAAGCCAGCCAGGGTAGGAATCCAGGTCACTTGGAAATGAATGGTAAAACTCTCATTGACATGAAGGCAGAATTTCATCTTAACCCGCTTGCATTGTAGCTCTCAATCTTCCACATGAAGCCCTTCACTTTACCCTTTTTTTTTTAATAGCCATTAGTGCTATAAGCTATGTGAGTCAATCTGAGCCTCTGCACAATATCTAGAATCAGCAGGAGCTGATCTCAGGTGGGGCCTCTCGATGTTCCTGTCATGCAGATGACAGACAGTAATAAATGAGAAGCACGTGCACTTGACCTGAATGGAAACAGATGGAGAATACAAGGCCAGAGGATTTCACTTGACAAGATCACAGCACTGTGCTCCATTGTTAAGCTCTCCAATGTCCTGCAAACATGCAGGATCTTCCTGTAGACTCTTCTTGCTAAAAGAGAAGAGCAACACTTCTGGCACAACAGAAGACTATATTCATTGACACATATTCACGTTAAAAGCTGTTTTTAATAAATAATTTCTTTTAGCTGAATGGTTGGATCTAGGTACAAAAGCACAAATTACATGAACTACTAAAACAAAAATTTTAAATACATTAATTATAATTTTATAAAGCATTTTTCATCTTCAACATGTTGTGGACTTTGACTAATGCTAGCAGGGGGTGAAGAAAGACCTAAAAGCTGTGTGCTTACTTCCAGCTCTAGTTGTACCTAACATTCGAGTATCTCCATCAGATCATCTGCCAACTTGCAGTTTCAGCATTTGCACGTTTCCAGCTAGATTGATGTTGCTGCTACACTGTGTGTTCTGCCTACAGCAACGTAATTCACGACACGTGCCTTCATCAGCACAGCCAGTGCAGAAGATGCTAAACAAGTAACACTGTCCACTCTCACATATGATGTTCTGTCCTAGTGCCATAATCACGGGCACAGACAGGACCTTACATGTACAAATGCAGCGCTGATACTTTTCATCAGGGTAGGCAAGGGTTTCAGCATACCCAGATACAGTTCTATCTTTAGCTTAGTTCCCCTCCCCACCCAAGATTTATACAGGCTAATGCTTCTAATTTTGTAGTCTCCCATTCTTCCATTGGCTGGAGGTGTTTCTACTGTTTTGTGTGTATCTTGCCTCTTCCCTTTCAGATGCTTCTTCCAGCAGCTTTCTAACTATTTACCTCTTCCTATCTAAAGGAAGGTGACCTTGTTCTAAGCTAAGGAGAAACTGCATCCTTGCTTTTAAAGAGAGGAAACAATGCACTCTTTGGCTGCATCCATGCTAGTAAACTAAACGTGCTAAGGAATGTTCCCTGGCCCACAGCAACATCTGGCACAGAAGAGGCCGCCTCAATCCCGAACATTCACTTCCTTTACCCGCCAAACTGGGGCGAATGCATCCAAACTGCCCACTGGGAGCTGCCCTTGGCATGCACTAACTCTCGAGCCGTATTTGGGAATCATCTAGGACAGTGTTATCTGACCTGGGTCAGAGTGTTGCCAGCATCCATGCTAACAATTTAATAGCAAAAAGTGGTCTTCAGCTCTCAGGAACATTCCCTGGCATTGCTTAATTTGCTAGAGTCAGTCTAGGCTTAATTCCTGTTCTGTTAGTTAAGCACACACAGTTGACACTATGTACAGTCATATCCTTCTAGTTTCTGCACACTAAGTCCTCTAGTGATAGGGATGGCTATCAAACCAGCAAAGCCAGAGGTTCAACAGCAATGACAGGGAGAGAAAGATCACATTGTCTACAGTGGAATAAGCAAACAACAGAGGGGAAAAAAAAAAAGGAAAAAAAAATAAATCGTTTCTTTGCATGCCTTTTACCCCAAAATACTCGTCCTCCTCACAATTCCTTGTTATATTTCTCTGAGCTCCTGACTCTTTTCACATCTCCATGTGTTTTCTGCAGCTCCTGCCACTTCCTGTGTGATCTTTTTTCTTTCCTTCACACCTACTCAAAGCTATTATTTCTAAATCAAATTTGACACACATTTCTCAAATCATTACTTTTCTTTCCTATGTTATGTTTCTCTACTTTAAATTCTTCTCTCCTACGTATTTTTCCTCCTTCCTCAAAACTACCGAAAGCTCTTAAGTTTGATTCACTTACTCCTTTGAATTGTTTTCTTTCTTTAGCCTTTAGTCTTGATCATATATTGTTTAAAATCAGAATAATTCTTGGACTTCTTCCTAGTCTCGCAGTTACTTGTTGCCTTCTCTTGACATATTTTTCCTGCACCCATTCTTTAAAATTTAGGATACCACAAAAATCTTTCCTGTTTGTTTTATAACCATAACCTCATTCCATTGCCTCTTTTCTCTGTGCCCCTAGACTCCTCTCCCACACTTTCCACCAGCCATTCTCAAATAAAAACAACAGTAAGGGGGAATACCTAAGTTATTCACAGCCAAGGGAAGTGGAATAAAGTACTTACACCAATGCCAGTGGGTTCCATCATGGGGCAACCATAGCACTGGTGCTTGCCAGCTGGCAGGTTAGAAAACTTAGTAAACCTTAAAATTTTATAGTGAGACCTCAGTGAGAGCCTGACATGTCCACAGCCTAACACCTATTTTCACCCAAGAAGAGCCATCATTTGTTGTCCTTGTTTGGGGGTCTGCATCAGAGGTTCAATAAACACCACGTTTCATTTGCCATCGGTCCATGGATTATGCTGGTTGATTGTGCCCCCAGAGGCCCTGACTCCTTTGACTGATATTTCACATTAACTAAGGTCTAGAGTCAGTAAAATATTTAAGCTTGCATCTAAAGATATCTCTGTTCAACAGTAAGAACAGCTGTACTGTGAGACCTGAGGTGCCTCAGGCAGGAGTTCATCTGCAGCTCACTGAAGTTCAGGGCAGACAAAACACTGAAGCATCTGTCCAGGTCCTTGTGTTTGTTTTGCAGCCATGAATCCCGCTGTCAAAACCAGGTGTTTCTGAAGGAGCTCAGGCATCTCTATACTGAAATTCAGACATTACTGTGAGTGCATTATAAGATTTAAAGGAAATACATCACATGCCTACCTCTCCAGTCTTTGCTGTACAGTGACAAGATTATTAGTCATGTTTATTAGTTCAAGATTATTAGTCAAGCTTCAAGTGGTAGTTTACGGCATCTGCCAACCTTGGAAAGCTCACAAACAAAATGGAGGTCCACGAGCAATCCCAGAAGTCCCACAATTATTGGGCACAGTTACTGAACTCAAGCAGGCGTAACTGGTGGCATGCTATGGCCTGCAATCTACAGGAAAACTGAATAATCTGACGATCTGGAAAAAAATATTTTTACAGAAGATACTGATATTGCTATTTCATATGTGGCTTGAAATATGAAGCTTTTGTCAAATTTTAAATTAAATTTCCATTCTTGAGCCCATTCTTTTTCTTTCGACAGCATTAATTTTATTCAGCAGAAAATCTAATCTGCAAATTTTCAAAGCCTTCTCTTTTTGTAATACTGAAACCTTTTCAAAACTCAAAAACAAACAAACAAAACCCCCCACAAAACAAAGAAAAAAAAAAATCTTAAAGAAAATTTTGGGAGTAAATAGTCCCTGGGCATTAGTCTTTACACTGCATTCAGAGGCAAAACAAAGTAGGGTGCAGGGAGGAAGGAAAAAAAAAGTATGAATAAAAGACCAAAATGTTTGTTTCAAATTAAAAAAAATGGAAATTTAGAAGAAACTGAAAGCTTTTCCTGAAAGTTCTGGTTTTGGAAAAAAGCCATTTTATATTGAAATGTTTTACTCCAAGTATTTTTTCAGTCAGCTCTAGATTAAACTGTTAAAGTTGAACTTTTGCTTCATTAGCTGTTTAGCAGTTTCAGGGCAAATGAACAAGACACAGACTAGTTTACTAACTCCACAAATATTCTTTTGTGGTCCAAACAGCTTAACTTTTTTTTTTTTTTTGTAGAATTTTACCCCTCCTCTCAATTTTAAGAGCACTTCATAGATTTCATTTGATCTCTCTTGGTCTTCGGGCTCTCTGAAAAAAATTCGTTGAAACTATGTGATAGAAAATTGGGGATTTGGCAAGGAAAACAAACAAAACCAACAACTTTTCACAAGGATACTTGCTTTCTGTAGGGGATTTTTTAGTGTTTTCCTTAAAAAAATATATATTAAAAACGCATCCAGTTTTCTGGCTGAAATCTTTAAAGTAAAAGTATTTCCAACAGAACTACTTAAATAATTTCAATGGTGAGTTCTTCATAACTTTTATAAGTTAAATGATGTGTATAAGCAATGACAACTTTTGTTGTAAATCATGCTTTCTTATTTTTATAACTAACTGTTCTTCAGAGATCTACTGAACACCCTCCATTTCAACTTAATTAGGGGAGAGTTCTCAGTCATCCTGCTACTCCAGGCATGTACAGTGACAGCTACGGGCTTAGCACAAACCACAGTTTCTTTGCAAAAGAATCTACTTCTGTTGCTGGTAGTGATACAAGCACACAATGGAGGGGTGAGGAATAGAAAGAGATTGTAACTGACTTGGAGCAAGCCCACTTGAGCTAAAGAGAAACACAACTTTAGGAATCATACATGTTGTACCACCTATTGACTGCATACACTGCCAGTCTTCTGCTGCATTCACTTTGTCTTACACTTGTTCTCAACTGTCCTTAAAAATTATGCCAAAGAAAATTTCCAAGGAACCTGGGAATCTGCGGACTGCGTGCAATCTGAGGAATTTCAGAGTGGAGTTAAACAATTTACTTATCAGGGCCTAAGACCTTATACTTTGCTGGTTGTTCTCACAGCAGTGGTCCTCTACAGAGGTGAGGGGCCTAGGTGTTACACCTCTATCCCARATTTCCTCACTTTTTTCTGCCTCAGCCCCTGCACACTGTTATTTTGTATTTATTTACTCTTCTCAGACTAGGAAATTTTTACCCAGAGTTAGATACAGCAGGAAAACCAGTGGAGGTGGGTGAAACACAGTGCCTTCTTCCCAATACCTTCAGACCAACCACATCCAGGATAGTACTAGTGAACTAAGCATCAGTCTTCTCACTCAGAAAAAGTTACAAACTCCTGCTTCTTTTGCAGATACACAAAAGTTTAAAGAAATGAAAGTGTTATGCCTTTCTTACCTTATCTTCTCATTACAAACACCAAATGCTTATGATCTCTTCCCACTTGGTTACAGGTCTTTTGGGACTGTAACAAACCAGTGATATACTTCAGTACCCAACATGCAAGTGTCTTTTCTTTATGCCTGTGGGAGAGACCTTCCCTCAAACTTTGTATTCTCTTTTTTTGTCAAGGGCATGGAGTTGCAGAGCCCCATCTTGCTGATTTCTTTGCTTGTGGCTAGAAACCTTTTCTGGCTCCCTACCCAGCCAGCCAGCACTTATTCTCTCAACAGTAATAATCACATCGAAATTAGATTTGCTGTTAAACAACGTCCCATTTCTTTCAGAAACAGGAAAAATGAAAACATGTATAGGAAAGCCTTTATTCTTATGCACAACAACAGGATGTGGGGTTACAATGGGTCATGCAAGCATATGGTGCAAAAGGTGAATATTTGTTGAGAAACTTTGCTGTTGAGATCAGACTCTAGAAACTGCATTTTCTCCATATGGATTTGAACGTTCCTACTGGCAATGACTATTTGTTTCAATTCACACAAAAATTTGATATTGGGCTGACCCCAAGTACTTATTTATTTTGGGTTCACTCACTGAACCTCCCCCCTCCAGCCCCAAGTCACATTTAAAATAAAAAAAAAGAAAGTAACAGCTCCTACAGCTCTAATCCAGAATGTACTTCTAAGATCAGAGTTTCACACTGCTTCCTCTCTCTACATTAAGGAGTCCTTGATCCTTTCTTCCTTTTTATACTTAACCACTTTTGCCCTGAAAAATGCAGGCCTACACAGTGAATTGGATAAGAGAATTGGGGTAAGACTTTGCTATAGACATTTCTGGCAAAAGGGCTTCTGTAACTGAGGTAAGCTCTAGGCATTGGGAGAATRGAGTTATTCTGTACAATAACTTTCTCTAGTGCACTTCTCTAAGCATCTACTCTCAAAACCAAACCAAAGAACATCATGAAGCCACCACATGGTTCTGGTGACTTCTGCTCAAAAAAAAAAAAAAAAACCAACACCAAAACCAAACCCAGAACTAGAAACAGTATAAAGAGGATGATAAGGAGTATGAAAAATGTGGGGCACCCTGTGCTTGAGGTGCCTAGATCTAGACCTCTTCAGCCTTGAAAAAGAGACAAATGAGAGCTAAAGACATGCAAGTTCTTCTATAAAGTCACTGTTTTAACTGTTCTTAATGAAAAAATTACTACAGTTCTTCACCAGAATGTTGGGCTTACACTTATTTAATATTAAAGGTTTTCATCAAGGATGGATGTATGCACATATAGAAAGAAGATTTCAGTGTTCTGCTGTAACCATGAAGACACACTTTAAAAAGCAAGTTTATTGGAAAAGATTGCAGCTGTCTCATCACATTAAAAATACTGATCAATAATCTGGGAATATGTGATATGAGATAATTATGTCCTAATACATCTTGAAAAATATTTTTAAAAATTTCTGGACAAAGATATTTGGGTCTGAGAAGTGTTACAGAAAAAACACCACTGAAGAGTTAAATCTGGTTGGGGTTTTTTTCAGGTAGGTACATTGCTTCACTGAAAAGGGATGTGGTGTGCCAGAGGAACTGCTAACTGAGAGTTCATTCACACAATACTTATGGTTACATGCCGCCAGTAGTCCTCTACTAGTGGGCACCAGTAATACTGGGACAACAATAGATTACCCATCAAAAGAGCCCTATTAGAGTTTGGAAGGTGGGTGAAGATTCTGAACTGCAAACTGAGCATCTCAGCCTTTACTGCAAAGCATAAAATTACTGGTTATATGACTTATCTGAGGAACTGCTGAAGGATTGTTTAATTTAATGAAAGACAATATTCTTTCAGCATTTTAGACCTTGTAATGTAACACAAAGGAGTGCTGGTATTTCCTGGCATTAGCCATAGGGTTGGGTCATAATAGGGTTGGTTCATAAAAGACCCAGCTACTGGATTTAGTAACAAAGTTACATCCCCTTACCCTCCAGATATGTTTAAGTCTTGGAAAATTAGATAAGAAAAGCAAACGTTTCAACCAAAACTAACAGCTACCACAGCTGAATTCAAGCAACTAGCAAAGAATGAATCAATAACTATAGAAGAGAAGACGGGGTAAACTCTCAGAATTCCCCACAGCCATAAGCAGACTGTACTGATGCCTTTGGGATCTCTGTTAGCAATAATCACCTCTGTTCCTCAATGGTTTACCATCACAGTATCACTATGCACTCTGAAGGTCATGAGGCTGCCCAACCAACACTAGAAGAGGGAGCACTTCTTTAGGTTTATACTTATTGTTCCTGCTTTCCATTTCTAGGGGCTGCATTGGCTTCTTTACATCTGTTCTCAAGAAAAAGCCAGTGACTCCTGACATTCTCTTCTGAGAGCATTTACCATCATGAGTGCTTATAAGAAAGGGCATTGTTAAGATCATCAACTTATTCCCTTAGCAGAAGTCCCGTTGATTTGCTTGAAATGTGCTCTGAGACGTTAATGGTAACTATTGTAGATTCTTGGAGTTCGTTTTCTGCCCTATTCGTCATTCTTGATGTATAGTACTGTTGGCTAACCACAGTTAACCACCTTCGGTTCAAGAAACCCATTACATTCTGGCACTGAAACCTCTGTTCTTCTGCCCTGAAGTCTCTAACATCATCTCTGTACAGTGAGATGTATGATGTTTTGCAATAGTGCTCAATGTGAATAGATTTGTTAAACGCTCCAGAATATAGTCTCATAACCAAACTATTTCTGCTAACCCATGCAAATATTCATAAAAGGTTGGCTGAAAAGAGTAGAAATTTATGGACTGCTGAACACAATCGGTTTTTAATTCATCTGGAATCCTGTATGTGGGGGAAGGGAGATTATACTACAAATTCATAAGTGGTTGCTTTCTGAAATGTAACATAGACCAATTTAAACAAAACCTTTCTCATTAAAAAATAATGTAATCCAAAGTGATGAATCAAATTCAGACAAAAGCAAGCAAGATCTTCCTATTGTTTCAACTTCTTGTTTGTTTATCAGCAGTCTGTTTCTTAGAAACATGTTAATGCTTAAACTCTGATAATATACTCAGGTCCTTGGAGTAAAGAAAGCTACACATTATGAGACCTAAGGAGAAGAAAAGATTATTTAAAATTCCATTAGCACTTCTCCAACAGTCAGCACAGGGACATTTTGACACTACCTAGTGACACCCTCCCGATCTCAGCATGTTCCATTTCACTTCCAACACCTTTGCAAAAAGCTATGCTTAGGCAAGGATCTCCCTGAAAAGAGCCCTCATAGACCACTTCATGCTTCCTCTCATAATCATGGGTATTCTAATCATGCCCTTTTCAAATTGAAGCCTTTTTTTATCAATTTCATGGACACTTTCTGAGGCTAAAAGGGGGATCTGCAAAATAGTTTCTATTATATAGATTCCTGTGGTAATATGGGCTGTTTGTAACCCAAGCGATTTATAAATGTATACATGAAACCACTCGTAAGTCAATCCAATGACCAGCAGCTGCATTTTCCAGTCTGGGTATAGATCTGTCACAGTCAAATCTGTGTGTTGAAAGGATATGCCCCCAGACCATCTTTTCCAGAGGGCCAGTCTCTAATCCACATAAACTTGTGTAATTTTGGACTCTTTCTTAAAAAGAGAAAAATTTGTTTTGGCTCCTCTGTGGCAGTTCCCCGAGCCTTTCCCCTTGTGATCACAGGGGCATTCGCTTTTGTCCCCTAGCAAAATGCTCAGTGGAATATTTACAATAAATCAGGGAATAGGTTTGCTTAGAAATAGCAATGAGTCTGTGAATCTCTGGGTGGCCTTTCTCTTTTGAAGTCTTTCCACTTGTCCGGTTACCTTACCGATGTTCAGTCAAATTCCTTTGTCACGACGCACAAATCATGGTAGGTTTCCTAAATAACCAGTCTTACTCATCCCAATTGGATATTAGTTCTCACTCAATTTAAGGCTTTTTTTTGCCTGGCATGCATTGCATAGATTTTTATAACACATAATAATTTCTGTCTCAAATAAGCACATCATCAATTATTATTTCCAGTCAAAGAGATTTTGGTACATCTTGTGTGTCAGTGGAATCCTGCAGTGAAAGTACTTCAACTTATCTGCCTAAGGAGAAGATTCTAACTCAACATGCCAAAACCATAGGCTAGAGAGAGGAAAAAAAGTTAAAAATAAAATAATTTAAAGAAATAATCTAGGTTTGGCCTTTTCAGCTCTTCTAACAGGCTAAGAGAGAACTTGATACCTTTGCCTCCCTTCCTATATGTGTATAGTGGCCATACCACCATTTCAGTCCACAGCCATCTGACTTCATTGAGTGCGTTCTAAGTCTGCTAACCCTTTGACTTTCTTCCACAAGGCACTGAGAGGATTATTTGCACTGTATGTCTGTTTTGGCAGAAAACTAGGATCTGAAGTGTTGTATTACATCCTCAGTAGGTTTCTCACCATTAAATTGCTCACAAATTTGTAAGACTATCTATGCCTCATCCAGCAGATCTGCTAAACACCTTCTGATTATCAGAATTGCATTCAACTGTTTCAAAAGCTGAGTGCTGGTCAGTTAGCTTTACTATGTTAGTGTGAGTTTTGTCACTCAGGTGCCTGTTATATTGGCTGCATAAAAATAATTTTACTGTTCTAATACTAAGCGGCCACTAACCTTTCTGTTAATCATTTGGTATTTCAGTGATATTGTTTTGAAATTGAATCTCCAAGCACAGCTGGTATCACAAAACTACTTTGACGAAAGCAGACATACCCCAACAGGGAATAATCACACCCCACAGCTGCTCCACACCCAAGCTCCCACTACTCTTAGGAACAGAATGCGTAGAAATAGATTGCAACTCACCTCTCTTCCCTCTGTGCTCTCTCAGGGACCTTCTCATCCTGGTTCTCAAAAACTTCATCTGGGAAACCAATTTTCTCTTGTTCTCTGCATGCCCCAAGAAAGCACATAAACCAGCTCAGCAGCTCTGCTGCCTCCCAGAAGTGTTCTGTAGTAGGATGGTTAAGCAGTGGTGACCTAAGGAGGCTGGAGGCCGTCAAGACCAGATTAGATAAAGCTCTAAGCAACCTGGTCTGATCTCAGAGGTGGCCCTCCTCAAAAAGAAGTCTCCTCCACTCTCAAGTAGTCCATTTTTCTACACTTCAAGATGTGATAAAGTTACAACTCCTTCATTACTGGCTTCAGAGAAAAACCACAAATTTAATCAGGACTGTCCTCCTAAAAATACTCCTAGAAGCCCCATCTTCCTTGAGGTAGTCAGCCTTAACTTTCCTTCGGGCCTAGCATTGCAATCAGCTGTGGATATCGGCAAACTGGTGGCTGTTAAGGATGTGCCAACTAAAATGTTATTCACGGATGTATCCCCTTTACACCAGAACCATGGTGCTCTTCCTCCTACTACTTCCCTTAAACTTTTTTGTATCTTGGTATTAGAGTAGAAATATGCCAGAGAGTAAGGTCTGAATGAAAACACAAGATTATAGGAAAGTGGTCTGGAAGTCCCTAAAGGACACTTAAAAACATATATGTATTCCTTATGGTTTATGGAAACTCATATGTCATGGGTACCAGTGCAAACCTTGACTCTGCTCATACCAATTGGAATTCAATGAAAAAGTCAGGTTTCCCTTGCCCAGAGAACCTTAGCCTGCTAATGTTAGCATACCTTAAAACTTTTCCAGATATGGCGAAATTAAACCTGCACTAAGTATTTGCAAGATTAGGCCCTAAGGTCTAAACCGTGCATTTATTTCTGGATAGACAAAGTAATAAACTGTACAAGAATCTAAAATAAGATCTAGTTGTAGTAACTCCCTTCTGCAAATTCATAAATATCGGTCCGTATCTGAGCAGTTACACTGAACCTCTTATATATGTCAGTAACTTTAACTTTTTTACTCTGGGAGAATTTGAATCCAAATATGCAACTCATTTAGGTTGTTTACTCTCCTAAACAAAATAGACCAAGTTGCATACTGAACTGTTGCAGAACAGGGGTCTTACACATTGAAATATGGTTACTTATATGAGAAAAGCCACTCAGATACTGAAGTGTGAAATCAAGATTATATTTTCCTATGTATCTGTTCAATTCATAAAATCTTTTGTTTTCAACATGAAAAATATAATTACAGATGCATAATCTTTTTTTCCATGTAAGTATAGTTTTTGAATACATTTTACTTACATAAAGACATCATTTTCCATGTATATTCACTAGTTCTATGTCATCAAAATATGTTTGCATTGATTTTTTAATTGTGTATATGGAATTTAAGCACCACAATGACAGGCAGAACATTCAAAATGGAAACTAAGATAGAAGTGTAGCAAAATATTGTCCCAGAAAAATCTCTTTAGCGAAGAACAACTTACAGACCTTAGATTCACAAAAAATGCTGAGAATAATTCACCCAAACACAGAATCTTAGGGGAGGTTAGAAAAAATAAATCTAAAGAATAATTTTCTACAGAATGTTCAAGTCTAGCCTGCCTTATCGGGCTGTGTACTTCTACGTTCTTGAAGTGGGAAATGTTTCCTGAGTATAATTTTTGTAACAGGTCTCCTTCTAGAATCTGTATATTTAAATACTGATTATGCAGCTCTATCCTCCTTTCTAATTCTAATTTTCACTCTCTTAAGGCCTTGGTCTGGCTAAGTTCATTTTAGGGTACTATTGGAGCCTCATGTTGAGCCACTCTCTTAATTCTTAGATGAATTTTGTAACCACTAATACCAGTATATGCATTGGTGAAAGCAGTGATTTACTGTGACCACTCAGCAAAGAAATAGTCTGTGATTCTTAAAAGAATCATGCCTTGATTGTGTGTATCTTCCTTTTTCTGAGACTGCTGCCAGATTTAATTTCCCTCTAGTCCATGCAAGCCCCTCTCTGCTGAATAATTAGTCCAGATATTTGTTACCTAACTACCTTGGACATGTGAAACAGTAGCTGGCCTTGCAAACTCTAACCTGTCATATTAAACAACCAGTTCCACATTTTAACTTTTCTACTTTTAGAGTAAATCAGAAAATCTACCAGGATGAGCCAGTTCAAACTCTACTGTAAGACAGGCGTTATAGGAATGACTTCTTCAATGTGAATGGAAATCATAATTCCTCACTATTAATTCAGGGCGTACTTTTGAGAAAAGCCCATATCCTCCCCTCTCATCCCAACATCCAAAGCAGACTTTCAGAAGGCTTCAATATTTGGGATAGTATTTGTTGACTATCTAAGTCTAGTTTCTCAAAAAAAAAAAAAAAGTCATCAAGAGTCCCACATTTCCAGGAGAAAATTATCATGTTCAAAAATAAATGCCTTGTACCACCTTAGCAGATATTATTTTTAAATAACTGTGCTTGTCTTTTTATGGATATTTCTTCTTCCTAAAGTACATCATTAAAAAAGACAATGGTTTCTTATTTTGAATATACAGTTACTTTGTGCATATACAGCACTACTGTCTTTCCTTAGGGAGAAAGGGCAAGTGGATACAAGGAGCGGAGACCACTTGGTACTGAAGAAACACTAGGAAGGTAGAAGGTTTCTATAGTCTTAATGGGACACAATATAAATTTACAACCATATTCAGCCAACTCTGGCAGCAGGGGGATGAGAGGCAACAATAACTTCAAGCTCTCCCTTTTTCAGTCATTAATGAGAGAGATTCAGGAGTGAGGTTTTGTTCCTGTTGTTGCCCAGGGCCTGGACCCTAGCCATGACAACCTGACTGTCTAATTGTCTGCAAAGCTGGTGGATATGTTCACAGTCCAGCTTCCACCTGTCTCCAGGGCTCGGTGACATTAAGTCAGCCTTCAGTGTGCCTCTTGAATCAGATGCACGGACACAGATCTCAATTTTTTCCAGTAGACTGTCCATTATTAACAGCTTACTGAACACAGTGAGTTGCTAGTGTCACCCTCCTTCCACTGTGTAGTTTCATAATCAGAAAAAGTTATATTTCAATTTTATCCCATACCCATTACAACCTCTTCTTTTTTTGTCTTATGCTAGACACTTTACATTATTTCTAACTTCTATTTTTGTCTTTTATGCATGAGCAAAGACAGTTGGATAAGGCAGCACAAGTATTTTGTCACAGTAATATGATGTTCCAGTCTCAAAATCACTCCTTTTGAAAGCACTAGGATTCTGGCAGACACCACAAATTACCGTGTGGTCACATCCACACCTCTAAAACAGTGTTCTCAAGCACTGCTCGTTATGGTATTTGGCTGAAATGCCCCATCTGTCCTCACAGTCCAGGCTTTTAGCATACCTTAAATGGAGCCAGATTGAGTCTGTTTTTGCTGACAGGTAGTCTTACTCCCTAGCTTTTGCTACTCAATAGGCAGTGCTTTTCTTTTCCTGATATATTTGCACCTTGCAACTCTAAAACCTCCAAGTCTGCCCTATATCGAAAGTTTGACTCAACTCGGAACTACCATAAAGAAAGATTCTTTATTCAAAGAGCAACTGTCTCTGGGGCATAAGGCAAGTTGGCCATCACGACTCACGTCATGCTCTCTGAGGAAGAGAGGTACATCTGTAAGCTCCGAGGGCAACACAAAAGTCTTACTTTGACAGGCTCCAAATGAAGGCGTTTCTCGAGCCCTGCCTTCAAAATTTCTGACAACAAGCACCCTTGGTCATCCCCCTACAAACAGTACAGGGATTAGGTCAACAATGCCCTTAGTCTGGTCTTCTACCAGACTGCAAATACATACTGCTGGTTTCACCTAGTCCTACAGAGGTGACACTAAAATCAGTGGCTCCCTTGCTCATCCCTGTTCATGGCAGGAAAACGTGCCCCTGTACTTCTTTATACTGCCTTCCTTCTTCCCTGTGTCTTGACTACACCTGTTAGGTGATTAAAATCAGTCAAAATGAACTGTTTCTCCATATTTGTGTATAATAAGCACCCCAGCTACATGGTCCCTTTGAGACCTTGGAGCCTTGCTCTCAGCTGTGTTCTCTGCCAGCTCCCTACCATATGTCTGGATTTCAAACAGCCTTTCCATAGAGGCAACCAAAAGATTTGAAGCAGCCAAGTTTACCAGCGTAAGGAACACAGAGCCCAGGCTGAAAAAAGGGAAAATGACACCAGGCACTTGATACAGGAAAATTATTTCTCCTCATCTGTCTGAGAATTCTCTGGAACTAGTAAGGAGCTTAAAAATCAGGATTGTGGGGTCCTCAGATAATTGTTCTTGAAAAAACACCGCAGAAAATAAAGAGAAGCATCTCTAAACCTTACTTGTGCTCTAACATGCAAAATAAATAAATAAACAAACCAACAACAGCTAACTCTGAAGTGGTCTTTCTGTTCTTTGACCAGGCCCCTTTTGTCTGTTCAGCAGCTACTTCTACCCTCACCCTTTTAGTAACTCTCAGAGATTCTGGAGAGTGCCAGAAATGGCCTTGAAGGTGGTTCACAAAGGTTTGGGGATTGTAAAGAATTATCTGTATATAGCCTAAGAACAAGGGCATAGGACATCTGCCAGCAATTTTTGCCCCGACTGTTCCAGAAACCTTGCAGAAACCACATGGCATCAATTTCTGCTCTGATCAATGGCATCTTGCACAACTTTATGTGCTCACCTTCTCCAAGTATTCATTTAATATTTAGTCAACCACCCTCTATGTTTTTCCCATGGCTAAACAGGATTTTGCCTCTTGAATCAACAAATCTCATTCCTCTCATTCACTTTTTCCCCTCTCTGTGGTTAACCTACCCACCTGGCTTCCAAAGTGATGCTGTTCCCTATGCCACATGCTTCTCTAAATTTCTGTGATCTTTGACTCTCCGCAATTCTCTGACCTCCAAATCTGTCATTGCTGCGTAGTCCTGTTACCAACATCTCCTTAATTTCCCCTTATTTGCACACAAACATTGTTACCTTCATCACCTCCTGAAATCCTTCACCATTACCACTTTGCCCCAGAGAGGACTGGTGTTCCATAAAGAATTGGAAAATTTTGTATTACTGACAAGAACACAGAATCTTAGCCTTCATCAAAATACTGTAACTTATGAAAGCATTGTAAGAGTTCTCATAACTCCATTAATGTCCATTTCCCCCCAAACTACAGGATTTTTATTTAGAAGTGTTTTATCCAGCAACTTCTTCCAGAGATGAATCATAAGAGATCAATAGAAACATACTCCAGGAATAGAATAACTGAACTCCTTTGCATTTCAAAAGAATAAAGAAAGCCATCTTTTCCTTCCAACTGAAAAACAATATGAAATAATTTTTTAATCCCACAGAATTACTGCCATAATCTTTTTCATTTCTATTTCATTATGATCTTGATGACACGTGAAAGAATGTTTTAATGGTCCAAATTTCAAAGTAAAGTTTTATAATGAGGGACTTGATGAACCTATGAGACAGACTTTGAAACCACAGAAATAAAGTGAAGAAAATGGATTAAACACAGATCATTAACTCACCAGCAGTCAATCAAACTGAAAAATCACGGGCTATAAATTCTTGTCTTTTTTTTTAAGGTCATGCAAGTCCCTGGGGCTTGACCTTGTTACACTTTTTTTTCAGAGATGCAGGAACATCAACATGAAATTAAGTGACTTGTGACTTGTGAAATGGTAAACTTACCTGGACTGTAGCCTTAGACTTTATTTGCTTGTGACTTCCTTATCTATATACTTCCAAGAAAAAAACCCAAACAAATCAGTTAAACCCCACAATTTCAGGTACAAAGGCTTTAAAGAAAAAATAGGAAATGCATGGAATGTACTTTACTTCTAAAGAATTAAGGCATTGTGCCACTCACACTGACTTAGAGTTGCCATGGGTAATAAAGACTTAATTTTCCCTCCCTGGGACTGGACACATTTCATAAAATGTTTCTGGCCTTTGATTACCCATTCAACATTGAAAACTATGAGGCAAAAATCATTCTGCCTCTTTCCTTTGTCTCGTAACGAGAAGAATGGAGGCAAGCACATGAGTAAGACTTTCTAGGGATCAGCTAGAACAGCTGAACAGCACAACATCTAGAGGGACTATCCCAGAAGCAGAGAAGGGAAAATAGTTTTGGTGCTTCCCTTCTCTCTATGAAAGGAAAACATGACTTTGTCCTCTTATGGGAAAAAACCCTTACTTTCATCTGTGTACACAGGTGCTGATCCAAAACCACCGAAATCAACACAAATATTTACATGGACTTCAGGGGACCCTGAATCAGACCTGCAGCCATTTGATCTAGCTGGCATGTGGAGCTGGAGGCAGAGTCAGGTTCCTTGCGTTCCTCGTGGTTCTTTGCCCTCCTATTCACCCCAGTATGTGAGGAGTCCCTGCACCACCAGTTCCTGGGTTGGGGCCACTACCCAGGTAGTAAAAGTGGCCAGGGAACAACAAGGGTGTCAGAAAGAGAGAGGGGGGAGGGGTGATGGGAAGCTTTTTCTCCAGTTGTGCTGATTAAGGATTGTGCTTACTTTTCCCAACTGATCACTACAAAATTATTTATAACTGTCCTTGTGGGAAAACACACAAGATATTAATGAATGCTACACAGCAAACAGCTGAATCACAATGTCCCAACCTCATATTCTTCAGCCCTTGACCTCAGCCACCTAGGAAGTGCCAGAAACTAGAATGCATTTTTGTAAAAGAAAGTGCTCATATCTTTAGACAGCCAATGTTTGCCTGCCACTGGCTGCTGGAGTCATAGCTTTCATCTAAATTAAGAGTGGTTACRAATATTCTCATAAACTCAGTAGTCATCCAACTGTGTGGTGTGAGCCGACAGCTGTGTGACACACAAGAGTCAGAATAGAGCTGGCAGGTGAGCCAAGGAAGTTTTGGCTGTCCTTTGGAAAGGAAGACTTCTGCAATGTTATTTAAGCCTTCTCTGAAATCAACTGCGCTGCAGTGACCAAAAAAAAAAAAAAATAGCCTACTTTGTAAGACTTCCGAGCCAGGAGGAAAACATTCTGTGAGATGGACTTTGCAACTTCAAATGCTAGGTCTGTTTGTTAGCTAAGAGTTAAATTTAATTGTGCAATCAGAAAAGATGGCTTAAAACCTGATTTCCAAACCAAACAGCCCCATTCTCCTATTTGTAAGTTCTGACAGCCTTTCCTAGCTGACTGCCTGCAGTTGTTATCACCTCAATTTTGATGCTCTGTGTTGCCTCTCAGGTTTCCTCCCATTTTGTTACATGATCACCTCTAAAACACTGTTTCCAGACGGAGCTGTTAACCAATAACATGGTTTCCATTTATCACTTAAATAAGCAACATCTGGTTTAATATTAATAGATTGCCACATGTTTGTCCAGGGAGAAGGGACACAGAAGCTTTCGAACTGAGGTTTGTCATTATAAACATTTCCCAGCTGATGATTACTGAACTATTTATAATTAGTCCTGTAGGACAACTGTAAGGTACTGATGAAGCAAGACCCTTCTGTAGATTTGGTATGCCTAATTTCCAGTGAGCGCCATAATGCTCTTTAACCCTATCCTTCCTACAAGGTAGTTTTAGATTGCAGCCCCAAATATCCAGGGGCAATTCAGTTCCAGCAAGATTAGCATCAGCAGTGATACATCCAGAGCTACGCAGGAGTGAGGAAAAGATGAGGGACAGGAGGAATGTCTGGAGATCAGTATGACAAACTGTGGTATCCAGAGGCACGTGGGAAAGAGAGGACATGAATGTCGAGCACTATCTGTGAAGGAAAGGGAATGTTCAGACCCTGATGGAACAGAAAAACTTTCTGGAAAATAGTACTTGGTCTCAGTTTATCATCACAATATTTAGGGTAGGGTTTTTTACCATTTTTGCATTTATTTGATATTTAGTTACAATTACAAGACAAAATTAATAGCTCTACCTCTGAGCAATGTAAAGTCAGATCAAACAAACCATTCCACAATCCAGAAAAAGGTTGCCTAGGGCGGCTCGGGAAGCTGTGGATGAATAGGATGGAATAACAAAAGATAGATGGGGATGTTAAATCAGACCTAGTGTGAGTTAGTCTCTCAGACCTCCACTAAGTCCGCAACCCTATGGAAGCTCCAAAGCTCAGCAAGGTCTAGGTGTTATGAAATGTGCATATAGAATAAGAAGCCAATTGTAGAGCAAAAGGACAGAACAAATATCCTCTCTTCTGTCTTTCGGGAATGTCATATTCTGAACATCATAGATGTCAGAATGCTGGTCAGATAAAAAGTATTTGTTATGCTTCAGAAAGATGTGGTACAGAGATCTCAGTTCAAGAGCACGAACCTGTCACCATGAAAGATGAACTTAAATTCTTAGAACTCCACCTCATCCACAGCCTATAAATCATGGGAATGAGGTTCAAGGTGCCTATATATCTTTAGGTGTACCTGTGACAGAGGCCATGAGGCAGAGACCCTGATGAAAAGTTATCAAAAGTTAATGGAAGCCCCCCATGGAGCACTACTCTGTGCAGTTAAGGGACTGGAGTTCAAAGCTCCAAATTATGCCAGTACTTCCTTTAACATTTTCTATGATGAATTTGTCCTTTCTACCTTCTCAGATAAAATAGGACAAGATTTATCATCTTATTTCAAAGTGCTCTGATGGGGTATAACTGTTAATAAATACGCAGAATTAATTCAAGTTACTGACAGCAGCCTATTGTGAATAATAATTTTTTTTCAAATTTATTAACTTGTTGTTAGTTTCTCACATTATTAAATAATAGAATTGTAGAAGATAGAGGATTTTACCCTTGTAAAATCTCTTGAAGTGTTCAGATTCAATCATTCGGGATCTATGCTATTCAGTTTTGCAACCAAGAGCTATCACTTCTCTGTCCTGCCATTCATTGGCTGGATGCACTTGGAAAGTCACCTTCTCATTATTTCATTTGCCCAAGCTCTGTTAGCGCTACCTCTCCCACGAAATTTTGGGGTGGTCACATCTGGAGGAAGAGAAATGCGATTTGTCATCCAAAGGACTCCAAAAGTGAAATGTACATGAGCGCATTAAGACTTTGACAATTTCTATACAAAAAAGCAAACCAGAAAGGTGAAGGGGCTGAAGGCCAGGTTGGATGGGGCTTTGAGCAACCAGGTCCAGGCTGCTCCATGGCAGACGGGGCTGGAACTAGGTGGTCTTTCAGGTCTCTTCCAATGCAAACAATTCTATGATTCTATGAATTAAGTCATGACAGCTGTCAACTCCTTTAAATCCAGGTAACTGCCAATCACGTCAGGCTAGATTATTACTTTGTCTAAATTATAGAGATTTACCAAAAGATTGGTAGCAAATCTCCAAGCAGCTCTGCAGGGGCTGTGCAGCTTTTGATCCCTGCTGTTTGTGGCCGTTTCCTTCTGTGATGAAGGTCTGCTGCCAGAGGAGTCTTGGTTCTTCGCATTCTTCCGTTCAGCACAGACAAAGAGTGTTTTAAGATTAACTCCTCCTTGGACCATGAAGCAAGGAAGATATCCTTGTGTGGAAGCACGTCTTCATCAGAGCCATCTGTGATACCATCTTCTGGAAACCTACAGTACAAACAGCAGGCTCTTGCCTAAAAACCCTCTTTCACACTCCATGTTCTTTTGAAGAAGGATAAACAGAAAGGCAACTAAAATACCATCCTCACAGAGAATGTTATCAGCTAGAGATTAGTTTAGGTGACACTGAATTTTTCCACATTCATGTTATATTTTTAGGTCTGCTAAAAGGCAAGGCAGCAAATAAAAACCAAACAAACCCTAACTTTTTATTTTGACACAATTAATTAAGTACCTATTTATATAAAAAAGAAAGCAAATATGTCTTAAGCTTTCCTCTTTATTATTTAATCTAAATGAACGAAACCAAACCAAAGCAACCCCTGGCTTATGATAACAGGTTCAACCTAATCAGAGGCTTGAAGAAGCCCAGCTGAAATGGTCTGTATATTTCTACTGCTACCCTGTGAGTGTTTGGAGAAAGCCTGCTGCAGCTGCCTGTACAGTGGCAACCATAAATGTCATTCAGCACTCGGAAAACTTAATGGGCAGCAGGAATAGTTGAACGCTGGAATAGGCTGGCAATCCTATGGCATCTTTGTCAACAAAAAATCATAACAAGAAGGCAAAACAGTATTTGTTCTGAATGACATGTGTCTGGCCTGGGTCAGAAGAAATTACCTGGATGGCCAACATATGGCTGTTTTTTCAGCCCATTTTCAATGAATATTTTTGTTTGAAAAGATGGATTATTGGGGGGTTTTTTGCAAACTTCAGGTTCATGCTGGATGTGACTATATTTACAATGTCACCTGCACCACCAATCACACAGAAAGGTCAGGATATAGGACTGGATTTCCTGTAGCATGAGAATCCAGTTTCCTGAGATCACATGCTTTCTGTCATATGATCTTTCTTTCATAAGCCTGTTACAAATCATCATTAAATCAGTCAGCTTGCTTCTTTACCTTCTCCCTTCCACTCCCCTTTCAGGTGCTAACGATGCAGAGGTGGCTGAGGTAGCTTACTAATCCTTCAGTGCAGAATGCAAGAGTAAGAAGTAAGCTGCCAGCAATAGCACCGAAAAGCCAGTTTTCTGAGTTTCCACAGAAGGAGGATGTGTGGTAGACTGCTTCCAAATGTGGATGGAAATTGAATCATTTGCCTGAAATAGATTATTTGGGTTGTAGGTGAATTTATAGCTGTAGGTCAGTTTTACAGGTATTCTTACTTTGAGAGCAGTGTATCAAAACCACAGCTGTTCTTACAGGCTCAGCTCACAGGTAGTAGTAGTTTAATGGATGGAAAATGCTGCCAAAGCATATATGTCCATTTATCTATCTATCTATCTATCTTTATAATTGTTGATTCAGTTATTGCTAATACACACTGAAATACAATGCCATAGAACAGTCTTATCAGGGAAGCTAGAGAAGGGAAGGGTTCAATAGGTTACAACTGTGGTTTAAATCTATCTTGGGAAGGTTTGATACTTCATAATTTTAGCCCAGCTGAGTTCAAGGGAAATTTCTCTGCAAGTCTATAAATCAACAAAGTGTATTAACATTTCTGGAGGAATCTAGGACAGACTGGGAATGCAATAGAGTAATATTCCTGTTAGAGAATCCCATACATTCTTATGTAAGGCTATCATTCCCCATTAAATTCTGCAGGACTTTTCCATATGAGGGCAATAGAAAAAGAAGTAATGGGTATATACAGTGCTGGTCATATTAAAACAAGAATAATAATGGGCAGGTGTTTTTGAAGACATACCCAAACCAAATTCTCTGCTGATGTAAATCATCCTGAATGAACTGAACATGATTAGTAGTAAGTTAGGAACCACTCCCAATTTCTATCTCATTGGCTCGGGAAAGATTAGCAATATTTGTTTTTCTCCCTATAGACTGAATTCATGTAAGTTGAATTTTTAAGGAAGGGCTATAGATGGAGTTGAAGCTGACATACTGTCTGTTTGAAACGTAGGATGTGAGCAAATAAAGATTTTTAATTTTTTTTAATCCCAAAAGCTGAGATACAGTGGGTTAAGTCTATCTACAGGGGCCTAAAACATAGCATACATTTCACAACCTCCTTGGGTCATGCCTTTGTTACATCTATAAATTAAGTGGCACTTGGAAAAGATGTTCCTTGACATCTTAAAACCTTTGATTCTTGAAAATGTTCTTGACCCAATAGGAGAAATAAAATGAAAAAGCAGAAGCAACAATATTCAGGTGAATTCACTTGGGCAATGGAGAAACTAAGCAATGAATATGAACTCAAAACGAAAAGACAAAAAGGGGGACAGACCCTGTACCCAAACCCGTGGGACTAATCCATCCTAACAGTTCAGGAGCTGCCAAAGGAGGGAAAAGATGAAGATGAGATGCTGGCTATGCGTACAGAATGATTTTGGAAGCACGAATACCAGAGTGTTGGATGAAAGAAGATTTAAAGGCAGTGGGAGTAAAGTATTGGATCACAAAGGGAAAAAAAATGGGCTGAAGAAGAAAGACACAGAAAAAAACATCTGCAAGCAGCACTAGTGATGGGGAGAAAAGAAGCAGGAGACACACACCCAGGTGCACCATTGCCAAACAGCCCAAAACAAAACCTAGGATCATTTGTGTGGGGTTTTTTCCTTGCGCTTGCTCTTTAGATCAAAAGGAGAGCAGCAATGCAATCTGCTCTTTGCAAAGAGCACTTTCAGCCAAGCGAAGGAGAGTGCATACACTGGAACATCTGTTCCAAGAAGCCACTTGAAAAATAATCTTATAATAGCATGGGGAAAACATCTGTGCAGCATGCACCAGACCACCAGTAGTGCAGCAGTAGAGGAATAGAAGGGGGAAGGAAGACAGGAGGGAGTGAGGGAGACAAAGTAGAACAGGATTAGGTCAGGGGCAAGTACCCCAGTGAGGGGCATGACCCACATGTGAAGAAACTGCTCATTTGGTGTCTTTTCTCTTCTAATCCTCAGCAAGAGGCAGACAGATTTCTCACCCACTGAGCTGTGTTTATTGGCAGATATTACTCAACATGTGCAGCTTTGAAAAATCCCAAACTACAATCAAAGTGTTTGAGAGGCTGCACGAAAAGCTCCCTGCCCTTGGCCTCTCGTGTAACCCCCACCCCTTCTTCCTCAACTTGCTTTATCTCTGCTGATAGTAGAATAAATGTTTTGGATAAACAGTCACTGCTAGATCAGGTGAGAAGAAACAGGAAGCCAAACCACTTTTATACCGTGGGTGTATTTGACCTATTGTGACTTTAGTAAAAGAGAGGTCTACTTGTTTTCACCTTCAGCCTCAAAGCAAACAAATTCAGAATAAAACACCCTAACCATCGCACAAACATGCACACACACGTGCAGTGGCCACTATGTTCTTGGCTTCTTCCTTGTTCTGTTTTATTTCCAGAGAACACTCAGAGCTGCCCTGTGCAAGCTTCAGTAGCATGGCAACTGTTAGGATATTTCCCCCCAGTAGTGACACATTTTGCAGGAGATTTATAAGGAAAACAGCATCCAATTTACTGAGCCATTGTTTAACTCTAGGTTCTCTAATCAAGAAGAGCCTTCCCAAACACGTATCTTCTTAACAATGAGAAAGGGTCAACAGGTCTTAAGCACAAAACCTCCATACAAACATTTGGTTCATGTGACTAGGTACAAAAAATGGAACTGGGAGCTATTAGAAGTTGAAGAACTCCCTGTGTGCATGTAGGTAGCTGTAGCCTTCTCTTTCAGCAGAGACAGCAGGAAAAGGCCAGTCTCCCTACCCACCACGTAATCAGATTTTGCTGTGGGAAAGTGATAGGAAAATGGGGAACAATTAATTGTTAAACTGGATTAACTAGATGCAGCTATTAACTAGATAATTTTTGCCCACATCAAAAGTGGGCAGAAGAAAACATAGCAAAGGACATATTAGGACATAGCAAGGATCAGATGTACCTATCCACAGACCTATGCACAGATGGGATATTGGGAATTAGATTGCTACATCGGAACAAATCCATGGTCAAAATGTACACAGTTACAGCTGGTAAAGTGTACCATGCAGAGCTCTTCTTTATACTGGTTTTATCTTAATGCTGCTCTAGATGCACGTCTTTCATACCATGGCTAGAAAGGCAATAATCAAAGAGACAAAAAAAAGAGAAAGACATGCTGGGAAGCTAGGAAGAGGAGCTGGTAGCATTATAGAAAGGAAGGCACAGCTTCCTTCCAGATTACAGACCAATAAAAATCTTAGTAAGTAGGCAAAATGTGAGAGATCAGGAAACACTGAGGATCAACTTTTCTCTGTTACATTCACAAGGAATCAATCTTTTCATGCCCTACTATGTTACTGGTGCATGTCTTTCTCATTTCTAGCAATGCTCTGAGAGTTTTGTTTCAAAGGGAAGACAGGATATTTATTTTTTCTTTTCAAATCTCAGAAGTGTAAAAGGGAGGAAAATTGTTTTCTTGTCAACAGTATATTGGCTCTCAAAATGGTTTTATCAGTCTAGCTTCTGCAAACCAATGCAAACTAATGTATGTATCATAGGTTTATACAATAATGATAGGAATACCCCAAAAGAAAGCTGCCCTGGTTTGATTATATTGACCTAAAATTATGATAGGTTGATATAATTCTGTTAGGGAGGTATGACTTGCTATAGAAACCAGCTGATTGAAATCAAGTTGATTTTAATCAACCAATACTGATTAAAACCAATTTCTCTTCCGTCTTTCCTTTTGTGGACCACAAATCCCGTGAACTGAGGTCATTTCCAGATCAGAGATATGGGAGGGGGAGTCAGAGGAAATGAAACTGAATATATAGGCAGGAACACACAATAAGGGCGTTGTAGGTGAAGATGAGCAGCTTGAATTTGACATGGCAAGTGACAGGAAATCAATGGAGTGCTAATGTGTGGGAGGAAACGAATATGACTTTAGCAGAAATATTTAGGACAGATGTGAGAGAGACAACAAAGGATCCATGAGGCCAGACAGGAGAAGCTTACAGTAACCAAAGCAAAAAACACCTGAGACATTGACAGCAACCGATTTTGGGAGTTTCCTCTTTTCTTGCTCAAAGTCAAAAGTTAGGTGAACTGTTAGGTGTTACATGAGCTCTAAACCTCTAACAGCTTCAGGACTAATTTTTTGTTACAGTGTATTGCAATTGTGCCACGAGATTTCAAACAGAGAATATCATGCAAGGCCATATCCCCCCTAATCTCCTTCATCTGCCTGGTTATCAACTGGAATATCATTCAAGAGATCAATATTTAGAATACCCTACCCCTCATTTAATTAGTAGAATTATCAGGAATCCCATTCTTCAATCCCTTGGCGGGGAAGCATTTGCTCAGGGCGAGTCACACAATATATTTCACCACCATTAGTGTTATGCATGGTTTTTTCTCACCCTGAAAAACCTTCCATTAACCTAATGACCAATATTCCATGGAATCTACATTTGGCAAGCTCCCTACACAATACCTCTAATGCAGGCTGATTACCTGCAGGAAAAAACAAACATTTCTCCACCTTTTTTGCACGCTAAAAGAACACATACAAAAATATGGATCCAGAACAGAATCCTTCAAATCTTGACAGAGATGTCTTATTTTCAGAGCAGTCATGAGTGAGATTCCTCATTCACTGAAAATCTATTGAATGTTCTTCAAATTGGCATCCCTTATGTCGAAGGTGAACCCACTTCCCTTTTGAGGGAGTATCTGCTTCCACAGCTCCCTTAAATTCATGTGTCACGACACCACACTGTAAGGGTGTTACCAGTTACTTGTGTGACACATTTAATGCAAAACAGAATAGAGAAACATGGAGAGGTAAAGCTACCAGTAGCATACAACTTTGTTCCACAGGCAGCAGCATGTCTCCCTGATAGCATGGTCAATTTTGCTTGTTCAGGGTTGACCTCCATAAAATTCATGAATACTTTGTCCCCACAAGCAGGGCTAGTTATTTGCCTGATGGTATATCTTTAGAATTGTCTCACCTAAACATGAAAAGCATCATAATGTTCAACAACCAGTATCTTCTTTGCATAACTTAAGAACTCCTTTATAGCTTTTTTCCTCCAACCAAGAAAAATCTGGGTCTTATGCCTAAAGATACAGGGTGTATCAACTAAAGTGATTTATTACTGAGGTTTTTGTAGGTTTCCCTTCTTGTCTCTTGAAACTGAGTCAGAGGACAGAAGCTGAGCAGAATGTTTTTACCATTTCCTCACTTTAACATACATAAAATTGCTACTGGAAAAAAAAAAGACTGTTGATTAACAGAGAGAAAAAATATGCTTTAACTCCAGGAAATCTAGCAAACTTTCATTCCATACATATCTTTTACTTTTTGAAATGTTAAGGGAGAGGGGACTGAAAAACTATGCAGTTCTGAAGAACGTAGTGACATACTAAAGAGAATTTTGAATCAATTCATTCAGACAATCATCAAGCTATTTTTTGAAGCGTCTCAGTCTATTCAGATTTTATTCGTGGATTAAAGAGCTGTAAATTTTCACAGACATACAACACTTGACTGTATAAAACAGACCAAATGAGTATAAAAGGGAATACAGCTTTTCACTCCTCCATTACGATCACAAAAGACAGGACCTCCTTATGGTTCTTTAGAAACACTGTAAATAATCTCCTCAGTATCAGGAGAGACTACAGACTCATCTAGAGGAGATGAAGATGGTCGATTTGGGGCCCTGTAGTGCATTAGGTTGCACTTATTTTTAAACAAACTTACACTCCAGATTCATTCAAGCTGAAGAAGACGGGTAACAGGTTGCAAGGCTCTGTTCACAACCTAGACCTCTGATATGCACTACTGAGTTTATATGACTGTGGAAAAGATGAGGCTATTAAAATCTGTAGGCATATGAACAAGTGGACTCTGAACCCAGGGGACTGATCATGAGTTTCTTTCTCCTGAGAATCTAAAACATAGAATACGCTTTTCGTCAATTCTGAAGTAGAAGTTGGATTTAATTATGTGGTTGTGAATACCATAAGACTTGTTTCTCACTTAAAGAGTGTGTTCAAGCAGAAGTCATAAACCAGGAAGACAAATGGTAGGAATGGAGGTCCCAGTGCTAATGGAGACATGCAGTGTGGAGGGACAATAGCCTAAGAGTCTGCTTGGTTATAGTGAGAACAGTGAAGAAAGGAATAAAACCAGGTTCTATCAAAGGAAAGAGTTTTTCTGATCTTGTAAAATGAGTATATGTTACTAGAAGAATAATTTCCAGTGGGCAAAACAGCGTAGAGCCCTTTCTCTTAATGACAATAGGGCTCTGTGTCGTCATGGAATGACCAAAAGAGTCTATACAGCTGTATCAACAGTTCTCAGAAGATACAATTTTTACTCCAGTAGGTCAATACCAAAGGCTTCCTGCTGTTGCTGATAATTTTGTGCCATCACGGAAGATATTGTGCCATCAGGATTGAGTTATTCATACAAACATACATCTGAACCTCTTCAGGACAAATATAGTTACAGTTGCACAAGCAAATAAAACATCCCAGGCCCATTTTCTGTCCTTTAGAAGGAATGGCATGCTCTTGAGAGCAAACTTATGCCCTCATAGCCATGCACTAGATCTACCGCAAACCAGGTGGTTTTATCCGTATCGTTTTCTAAGAATGCTTCCGGGCCCTTACTATAACCTCAGCCTATAAGTGAGTGCTGCTTTGGAGAATGTCAGTTGTCGTGCAAACTGTGCAAAGGTGTGTGCTATCAGATAAACACTGTGGATTGTAAGAGAATGGTAGCCAAATTCTAAATCATGGCCCTTTTACAGCACACTTCTACAGATGTAGCCTGTGGGACCACTAAGTCATGAAAGTTAAAAAGAAAGGAAGAAACAAGAGACATTTATTTGAAGACTTTGGATTAAATTATCTTCCTTGAACTCCCCATGCACTCTATTGTACCAAAGGAAAACTACTCAGACGTTAATGAGAAAAAAAGGTCTTCCAAACATGGAGTCCTCCCCCTCTGAATTGTCCCACTGGTGTCTGAAGAAATCCTCATAGATTGCCAGTTCAGATCAAGAGAGGGTACTGAGCATCTTTTCTTTTATCTGGGCAAGTGAAAGACCTGGAGTTAGCACAATATCCAGAATAAGAAATTCTTTCTGACAATAAGCAATTATCTTCCTGACAATAAGGATTCTTCCCGACGTGTGCCCTCAACACAAGTTATGGGAAGAGCAAGCAAGAAGACCTTGTCACGAAAAAGCCATGTGGGATAGGAGACTAAACTGTTCTGAGGCGGAGAACTAAAAGGCTATTGGAAGCCACATGGCTTAACTCAAACTGAAAATCTCCTCTTTTCCGTTTGCCAAGAGGAAAGTTCTTGGCAACAAAAAAAGTCTAGGAAAACAAAGAAAATTGCTAAGTAACCAATGAACAAACTAACAAGCAAAATGACAGAAAAATGATCACAAGGCCAAAAACATTGCAGCCTGTGATGAGAGCAGAGCTACATCTAAAGCCAAAGGCAGTTGAAGCAAACCAAGAAGAAGCTTGCACCACTCTTCACAATGTCAGTGCAGAGCACAAATAGAAATAGGGCATATATGTGCTGGTTAGGCACTCCAAAGACAAATAGTACCTTGGTTTGAGAGCAGAAGGCACTTTGTCATCCCCCAGTAGATGCACACATGGACCAACACTGGAAGGAGTAATATGGTGTTTTAATATAATAAAAAAAGGCTGAGTTCTTACTGTCACTGTAAAACTGAATGCAACCTTAAATATGGCCTCACAGTGGCTCCACCATAATTGCTTGTTCCCTGCTGTGTTCCCCATACAGCAGACCTAGTACTGACATCTGGTACTAATTTAGGGTTCATCTGTTCTACAAAAACAAACATATTGTGGGGCCTCCTTACAGCATGCTTGCCCCTCAACTTGGTTAAACCACGTTCCATCTTGTAAAGTAGATGTGACATAACTGTTTGCATTTTGGCCCCAAACCATGCTATAGATGTTGCAATGTTCAAGAGCCTGAAGTGGCTTAAAATGCAATGCTTGGGATCTTCTAGGAAGCAGCAGCAATTCCAGCTCCCTAAAGAGAGTGGCATTAACCCTTTCTCTCCACTCTGTGAGAATACTTTTATCTTGTTAAATACACTGATCTGCATGAATCTAATGCGAGGCAGCTTAATTTTGACCATGCTTTAAGCTGTGGTTATTTGACATCAGGTCAGAAAATATTGTGAGAAGTTAGTCTGACCCTGCACATAAACACATTTGCCACTTACATGTGAAAGTCTGTACACAGAATTCTCAGGGAGATAGATGAATTCATTTGGATTTAAACATGAAAGAAATGAGATTTGGGGCCAAATGAGGGACTGTGTGAAATGCACAAAACTTCATAGAAAGTACCTGAGGTACACCCACCTCCCTTAGCAAAGGATTTATCCCAAATGCCTTTTTGAGTACCAGAAAATTAATTTTCATTCTTGGGTATTCCAGTGTGCACATCCCCACTTACTGCTCCGGGGACTGCATGCTGACAAGACTGCTCTAGTTCCAGTTATTGCAGAAACTTCTCACGCTCTGCATGCTGTTCATTCTCATGTGGCATTCTTTTTCACTTTTTTTTGCTCCAGCTACTTTTTCTCTTGCCAATAAAGATTAGCATAAYCTTCAAGAAAATCTGGCAGAAGGTCACGGTCATTTCAGGGAGAAGTAAACAGACTGAGAAAAGCAGAGAATGGAATTACTAGAAGAGTGTGAGGACTCTTTGCCCACTATGTATAGGCCATGCTGTCAAGCAAAAATATATTCGTATTTAAATCAGTTAAAATTTATGTAAATTCTCCCAGATATCTGAGAATTTGCATGGGTCTGGAATTCAGGACCCCCTTAGACATTAAAAATATTCAAACCCTGCAGTCTCTTACTCAACATGGATTGTTTTTCCATTACTTGGGGTGTAAGCAGCAGAAGAAATAATTTGCAAATATTTGGAATGTTTCTATTTGTCATTTTTAAATCAATACATACACCTTGCTATTCTCCATAGGGTTTTTCCTCTGCCTCTTATATAACTGGTAAAGCAGATTTTTATTTTTCCTTTAAGAAAAAGAGAAGTTGATCATATCAGTCCAGGACTTTTTCCAAAAAACCTGGAGGGAGTGAGGTTTCCATATACCAGGGCCAAAATACAGATGTTTGGCCTAAAATTGGTTTTATTATTTTTATTTTGGATTTTGGAAAAACAAGCGCACAAGTCTCCGCAAAAGAACACAATTCTCCACAAAATAACACAAGTACATGTGTTCTCTCTATTACTCTGGAAGGATATGTAGCAACCAAAAAGAACAAAATGAACAGGCCTGCTTTCTCTGAGCAGTGCTCTTAGAAATGGAAAAACCAAGCAGGCAAAAAACAAGTGTAATGAAGGGACTCTGACCCCGCAAGAATGCCCATTTTTTCCAAATCAACCAAATGGTCCAATAAAGGATATTACCTTCCCTATAAATCTTGCTTCTCAGAAAACAAAGGCATAATTATTTCAAAATGCTTCCACAGCAAGGAGTAGAACCACGCTATAGAGCAGCCAGGGCGACAAACAGGGAGAGACCAAAGGCGGAGTTCAAGCAGTATATCATCATGAGAGGAAAGAGCTGGATATATGGCCCAGCAAAACCCTCCTGTTTGGAATGATTATGAACAATTACAGGAATGTATCATTGATTTTCTCACATACCACCTGAGGTGTGTGCTCTTCATCTGGTGTTTGAACTTTGCTGACAATTCTTGACACAGGATGGAAGTGACTGAACAATGAATAAAAGCTAGCTAACACAGACACATTGAAATAGAGAAGTTAGCAGCAGAGTTTCCATCAGAATCTGCAGAGCAGTGTTTATAAGCTTTGCTGTATACATGTGGTTTTGCTATAGCAACAAAGACGAATAGTCATCATTTTCTATGACCGACACCAGATCTCATATTATCTGTATTCTTCCTTGTGAATAGAAATGATTTCACCTCTACATGAGGCTCAGTCTGGTAGCCAAAATGGGGAAATAATCTGTGATGCTGAAGTTCATATACTGTGCATATGTGGTATTCCCCAGTGGATCAGCTCAGTCAGTATGACAGCAGATCTTCCAGCTTCCCAATGACAAGTAACTAAGTCAAGTGAGAAAATACAAATATTAATCTGTTTTCACTGTACACTTTGAGAGTCCCTAGAGTCTATTGCTCCCAGCTGGAAGTATAAAATAACTACCTGATAGTGTGTGAGGCATCAGAAAAGAACAGCCTGTAAGAACTAATTTATTCGTTTAGCAGAGGAAAATTCAGAGAGCTGATGTTCGGCTCAAACCAGAGTACACAGAAGTGCCCCAGAAATATCTTGGGCATGTGCCTAGCACGTATTCCACAAGACACCACAGACAACAGGATGATTTCTCCCATCCAGCAGGAAACACTAAAGGCAATTAAAAAGCTTTGAAGCTAGGATTATTTATTTATTTCAGGTGATTTTCAGCCACTAAAAACGTTCATCAACCAGGCAGCTGAGAAAAGGTGGCAAAAGCTAACCCAGCTGATACTTTAGAAATGTTAAACCTTTTTTTCGAGCAAAATTAAAAAGCAGGCAGAAGATAATGGAGTTCCATAGCAGGGGTAGTAGGTGAAGTAAGAGAAGATTTTAGTTCAATAAAAGAGCAAGGTAACCTCTATAGAAATAAAAGGTCACATGGTATTATGGCTTTAATTTCAGCAAAATGTGTACAAGTCTTCTGGTTGACAGATGAAGTAGTCAGGAAGACTTAATATACTCAAACTACATGAAAGGCGAGAATCCTGATGACAGAACAAGACATACATATCCAAGCACATAAGCCAAATACAAGCATCATTTTTTATGACAAAACAAAAAGCAACTAAGTACGCTGAGAGGTAATATGAATACTATTGTGTGGAGCCTGGAGAGTCAATAAGGGTGGTTGGAAATGGTCATGGAGGAGAAAAGAAATTACGTGATTAATAATAGAGAAACTTGATGGGGTAAGTCCAATGGGTTTTGGAGGATTGTATTTCATGTCTAATGTGTTCCATAAAAGCTACAGTGGAAAATCAGATCAGATAGTGGTGACATTTTGCATTCAATATCCTGTTATATGATTAGAAAGTCATAAATGACTGAGTGGACTCTCCAGTGTTTGTGGTTAAACTACCAATTAGTTAAACATACAAAATCAAACTAGAAGGTCTCATCAACAAACTACCACATTTTAGAAAAATATAGGATTTTCCCCTCAAAAAATCCGGTTGCTAGGAGCAGAAAGGAAAATTCTGTTACCTAAAGTGACTTTCATCCTGCAGATCATTCTCTTAGTCTACTCAGCCAGTAATACAACTTCAGAAATTTCTAGAAATAATGGATTTTTTTTCTTAACACAGAAATCCTGCATGGGATATCAAGTAACTCAGTAATGTTCATTATCAATTACTCACCATAATGGACCTCATTACGATAAATAAGGAACAGTTAATGGCTTTTACAAAAATTGAAAAATTGAAAAATTGCCCGGTGAAATGAGGTTTGATTTATTTAATGCAAACAGGATATGTCACCAACCTGAAATATCTCTTGTTGGCGCTTTTAAAACCTGCAGGTTTTGAAACTTAGAGGAACAGTTGAGGTTAGAGTTGGGAAACCCATTTCAATGAAGAGGTGCTAAAACCATTGGGATTTTTCAGGAGCGTCTTACTGGGTACCCAAGAAGCCAAGATTTCTCAGGTTCAAAAAAATATACTTGAGCAAAGATTTCTTTCTTGGTGAGAACAATCACATAAATTTTTTAGTTGCACCTTTACACATACACAAGCATATAGTGCATGTATATGTGTATGTATACATGGAGAGGGAATTAAAAAAACTATGAAATTACCATAAAATACAAATAGAAGTAAGTGATTAATGATGTTAGTAACTCGAATGAATGAATGAGTTATCCTAAATAAACAAATTTCAATTAATAAGGCATGTGAAAAGTATTCCAGAAGCAATAAACTCAATGAATTAAGTCAAGATTAGGTTCAGACAGCAGAATGGTGAAGTGGGATCAAGGAAAAGCAGAAATGTTCAGTAGGTATTCCAGTGGAATCTGGAAGGAAAGGAGCTGTGTARGTACTTCTGAATGTATTACTGATAGATCAAATAATTATCCATGCATAACAAAGGAGGATGAGAAGTAGTCTCTGCGACAACTAAACATTTACAAAACAAGACTCAGATATCTTAGGTTCAAGAGTCATATCAATTAGCTGAGGAAACCTCTAAATCATTAGTATAATTTTCTGGCAAACATTAAAAAGCACTAGAAAATTTAAGAAGATTGGAAAATTGACAACACAGTCATTGAGAGAACCTTGTAGTTAATCTTCATTATCCTGAACAAAAAAAGTGAAATTTACTAAGGTAAGGTTATCTAAGATGCAAAATGTTAACAGCAGAAACCTGAATACTTACGTTAAAGGAATTAATGACTTGGCCTTAGAAGATAAAATTAGTTGAAAAATAAAACAACCAGAAAGGATCTCATTGATGAAGTGTTACAAAGATAAGTAAAATAGACACATATCCTTTACAAAGGTGCTGATAAAAATAACTTCATTAAAACAAATATCTGAAATTCACATCTTAGTAGTCAAAGACAGCTAGCTTGAATTTGAGATAATAAACTGAGACTCTTTCAGAACAAAGTGGCAACTCCAATAATTATGTAATGTAAGCATAGATATTTTTTGCTAACCAATCCAATAAGATATCCTATTTCTTTCCATCCTTGCCTCTTAGAAAATGTAACGGTGAGTTTCAATAATCTAAGCAACATCTACCATAAAGAGCAGATAAAAACTGATAGTAAATCAGATCAACCAAAAGGCCTTCTGGACAGACAGAAAAATTACACACACACATTACATAAGAGTTTAAAGCAAGTACCCCATTTATCCTTGCTTACCAGGTACAAGTTCAGATTGCGAAGCCAACCTACCAATACAGAACTCCTGCTGATGAGGTGACTGCATTTTTGTGAAGTCTTCCAGGTTCTATCAACCACACATACAATAACACAATATTCTGGTACTGTTGACATCTAAAACTCTGAATCACTTCTCATACAACATAAAACGATAAAATTTGTCCATGCCTTTTGATGGCTATTGTACACTAGCTCTCAAGACTCTGCAACTGGACTTCTTCATCTATCCAACCTTTCTGCTGCCTCGACATCCCTTCTTTTGTACCTGACCTTGATATTTTTGTTCCCGTACTCAGACTCTTTTTATTATCTTCTCTTTCCTCCCATCACATTTTCAAATGCTGTTTTCTGTAGTGTCAAGGGTAAGCTTCTCAGATGATCCTTCAAGGCATCACCTAAGCCTCCACGCACATAACACCTGTCAGCCTCCACTGGGAGAGGTCCAAACATTCCTGCAGGATTCTCCAGTAGAAGTGACATGACTGACTGCTACTGGGTCTGAGAGAACTGGTGATTTCTTGAGCATAGGAGGGGCTGGAGAAACTGTGTAAACAGTCATCTCCATGACACTTTTGGTCTCTCTCCAAAATCCTGCTCCCTGGCTACTATATGTTGGCCAGCTGCAGGAGATACGAGAGGAGAAATGTCAGCTGAACTCTGACATGGGATCTCCACCCTCCCAAAATGAATGTATCATAGAATCACAGAATGTTAAGGGATTGGAATTGACCTTAAAGATCATCTAGTCCTAAATCCCTCTGCCATGAGCAGAGACATCTCCCATTAGACCAGGCTGTCAGTGCCTCTTCCAACCTGGCTTTGAACACTGTCAGGGTTGGGACATCCATGACTTCCCTGGGCAACCTGTTCCAATGTCTAACCGCCCTCATAGTAAAGAATTTCTTCCAAATATTCCAATAAATTTCCCCTCTTTTGGTTTGTACTTGTTACTCCTTGTCCTATCACTACAGTTCCTGACAAAGAGTCCCTCTCTGGCTTCCCAGAAGTCCTGCTTCAGATACTGGAAAGTTGCCGTGAGATCTCCATGCAACCTTCTATTCTTCAGGCTGAACAGCCCAAATTTACTCAGCCTGAGTAGGGAAAATGCTTCAGTCCTCTTACGAACTTCATGGCCCTCCTCTGGAATTGCTCCAACAGTTCCATGTCCCTCTTTTGTTGGGAAGACCAGAATGGTGTGCAGTACTCCAGGTGGGGTCTCACTCTGTCCCCAGTACTCAGAAACACCCCTTATGCTTCCAAATCGGCCCGGGGAGCAAGGCATGTCAGCAGGATTTACACAGCAGGGCATCTGCTGAGGCCTTTCTTGTCTTCTTAATAATCCTAGTGTGTAAAAACTGCTACGTTGGCATTTTGAGTGTTTTAGTCCTGAGTGGGCCAACCTGTTTTACTAAGGAATTTATGAGTGGTGGGCATATTAGCTACCCTGGATCCCTTTTCTACTTTCCTCTTACTCACAACCCCCCCAAATCTCCCTCCCTCTTCATCTTCTGACAAGTTATGGGTCATGTTGGCCCTCTCAGGGAATAAAAATTTGTTGTTGTTTGAACACTTTTGCTGACACATTTGTGTTCAGCTGCAGGTGTTCCTCCCACTCACATTTTTGGCTGTCGCTTAAAGCTTCATGCCTGGTCCATGGGTTGTTGAATATTGGTCCCTTTCTGACTTTGCAGGGGAATAGGCATGCAGAGAGCTTGGCTCCTGAATGCACTGTGAGTGGGAGGATGGAGGTAGTTGCTGGGGCTGAGGAGGTCCAGCTGTGAGGACCTCTAAGGCAGGGTATGCAAGCCATGGGGTGTTAATGGCCCATCATTAGGCTGGAAGGGCGTAGCTGCTTTAGGAATAGGTGCTTCAGCCAAAAGCATAAACACAGGATGGATTAATCACTTCACTGAAGTAGCAAAAAGAAAAGGGAACAGAAGGAGAGAAGCTTTTGTTTCAGTAGGGATAAAAGGCTTCCTTTTTGAGGGTACCTTTCTGCCCCACATGGAATAATCAGATGGGTCCGTGCAGTTGTCTTAGAAAAAGTCATGCAAAACCAATACCAGCTTTATTCAGCTTCCCTTCCCTCATACCCCTTTGTCCCTTGACATCTGCCAGTGAAATGAAGAGCAAGAAATGCCCCTCCCCTCCTCTCTTGTTTTCTCAATTGTTGCTTTCTGACATTTTTAATCCATGTTGTTCAGCAGCCAGAATATCCAGCATTTCTCCTACCATTCATTAACAACTTTGCCTCATCAGTGGAGCAAAGAAAAGTGTTTAGCAATCAAAAACACAGTTTAAAGTATCATTGTAACATATTCACACAGCTCTACTGGAAAAAGAACAAATATCTTCAATATTGGCACAGTTTTGAAGTATTTGACTTTTCAACTATGACACTCTTGCAGTATTTGTAGTGTAATTTCCTGAAATTTATCTTATAAACTAGAGGTCTGACCCGAAGTAGTCTATTGGTCCTCGTCTGAATCACAAATTTTACCATCACCACACAGGCCTTTACAACCTGAGCTAATGCAATAAATGGCAGAAGTAGAAACTCAGAAAGTGAGAGTTGGAAATGACCTTTAAAAATCGTCTAGTTCATTCCCCCCAGGGACATCTTTCACTATCAATTTGCTCAAAGCCTCATTCAACCGCACCTTGAACGCTTCTGATGATGGGGCATGCACAACTCCTCTGGGCAAGCTCTTCCAGTGTCTCATTACTGTAATTGTAAAAAATTCCCGATGTCCAAGTTAAATCTATCACTTTAAAACCACTGCCTCTTGTACTGTCTCGACAGACCTTGATAAAAAGTCTGATTTTGCTAAAGCAAATTGCTTAAAGCTATATTCACTAGAGAGAATCAACTGCACCACCGAGCTTGTTGTTGTCTGCGAACCTCCTGAGGGTGCACTTGATCCCAGTTTGGTTGATGGAGATATTAAACACCCTTGGTCCCAGTATGGATCTTTGAGGCATACCACGTTTTATTAGTTTCCACTTGAACACTGAGCTATTGAATACAGCTCTTTGGACATGGCCATCTAGCCAATTCTTTATCCCTCTAACATTCTATCCGCAAAACCTATATCTCATCAATTTGGCAGCAAGAATGTTGTCATGGACCATATCAAAGGCTCTACAGAAGTCTAGGTAGATGATATCTGTGGTCCTTACCTTGTCCACTGATGCGGTCACTTTGTTCTAGAAAGCTTATCACCTTCTGTCTGAGCCTGACATCAAGGAATGTTAAGAGAGGCAATCTGCAAAGAGTTTCCATACCTACTTAACAGACAAAACAGGAATGCAAAGACCAGAATGTCTAAGATATTTGCTCTTGTGTTTGTATGTTCTTCATGCAGTGTCCTGAAAATAATAAAAATAAATTTGAATCATTTCCTTAGTGAGATTGAAGATGTTTCAAACAGTATGAGTTGTCCATTGGCTTTCTGAGCAGACTAGACACGACTAAGACATAGGGAATATTCATAAAATGTGTGTGAAAATTCGTTTAAAAAGTTCTACTGAGGATATGTAAATTAAGGCTATTCAAATAATTATAARTTGGCCAAAACGGGACAAATTTTCAAGGGCAAGTAAATGATCCATTCCTAAAGCTCAAAGACTTCTTACACATGAGAAGTCTCTGCTCCAAAGTATAGACCCATGATCATAATTGTCATGGCAACAAGTGTAAGACGATGTGTATAACTTATCTCCTGTGAAACCAAAACTTAAAATGAACAAAACCAGCCATGGTCAGACAGGGAAATTTCAACTCAAGCAGTTTAATTCTAGAAAAGTTGAAAGCAATTTTTAAAAAAGGACCTTATAATGGAAAATGTCAGAATTTTCTTGCATATAATACCTCTAACACTTCAAAAGAGCTTCAGCTACCTGTACCAATTTCTGCAGCACATGACTAAGTGACAATAATTTCTCTCAAGCTGTACAAAACACCAATAATTTTTCTTCCACATTTTGAATCACTGTGCAGAATTGAATATTGTATTATTTGATATTTATTGTGTCTTATTGTTTGTAGCATCTTGGATATAAATTTGGGTTGAAGAGAATCACTGACTCCAAAAGGATAGATAGCATTTGCAGATTCTGTGATGGAAAAGAGTAATAAAGATGAAATCAGAATGAAAAGAAAAAAAATCAGTTTGAATTAGAATGAATTCTCATCCCAAAGAGACATCACAGCAGATGGAAATATGAGAGATAAGAAGGGAAGGTAACAGTCTGGAATTTTTCAAATTTTTTTGCACGTATCAAATTACTTTATTAAAAAAAAAAGGTAGATTAGTTTATATTACCACCTTTACATCCAGGATTATTTTCATCAACTTGAGTCATTTCAGAGACAGGTTTAAAATAGCCAAAGATCTCACTGTATACTCTTAAATCCTACATGTAATTGCACTCTCCTACTCCAAACCTGTGTATTTATCTGAGCCAAAGGTGTCTTCCAGCATATAATTCATTATGTTATAAAGTTTCTCTTTTAAAAAACAAAACAAAACACAAAACCAAATTACACAGAGGAACTTTCATCTGAATCACCTCACTTGAAAGAGTCTAAATTAACAGTAACCAAAAAGAATTCATAAAATTGTGAAAATAAGACTAATATTCAGCTTATAGAAAGGTACTTGTGGCCTTTGATTTTTCTATGCATTGAAGTAATCTTCAGGAGCCATAGAGTAAATCTTTGGCCATTATTTTTTAATTGACTCAAGAGCTTTCTTTGAGAGAGAGAAGTTACACAGCAATTTTCCCTTGGGATATGTTACCTTGAAAATGGATATAATTTCTTTTTTAAACAGAGGGGGAAAGGGTGAGGGTTCTTTTGTCACTAATTTCCCTTATAGTTTTGTCTTTGCAAGCTTACAGATCAATTTAATTATGAAGTACCATTCTATTATTACAGAATTAAACAATTAATAAATAGAAGGTACTCTTTTTATGGTACCCATCAAGCCTGTCATCTCAGCAAATTTAAAGAATTAGAATTAACATCCTAAATAATCATAAATAAGTCACATAAATCAAATAAGCTTCTAATGTGGTTTCAGGAAATAAAGCCATGTTGCACTCATAAACACCAGCACGAGAAGCTTCACAGCCAAAGTCCACCATAGTAAAAATATCTGAGCACAGAAGCCTTGAATCATTAGTTCAGATTCCAGAGGGTGCACGGCAATTAGCTTGAAACCTGAAATAATACAATAATAGATTGCTAACCTGAAGTCGGGTTTCATACTTTCCTTTTAGTGTCTTAAAAACAGGTATTACCTTAAATAAGGTGAAGCTCAGTTGATCTGCTTTACATAAATGTGTGTTTAGAGCTTAAGAAATGATCAGTCGTCAACAAAAAAATTACCAAAAGTATGAATAAAAGATATACATTGCAAAGGAAAAAAACACTAAATTCTATGTCAAAGGTCAAGTGGGATAATTTTTTAATTTTTATTTATGATATCAGTCACTAAGCAATCAATTTGAAGGAAGGAATCAACTTATTAAATATAGAGTATATCTAAACTAGAAATATTCTCTTTGAAGTGCTAAACTGGCTATAATTCATATGCATAAAACACTTACATGTAGAATGTAGGCTTGAACCTCATGTGGTAATGACATTGTCAGGTAGTTAGTATTTCAGTTCAGAATTTTCAGTTAATATTCTAGAATGTATTTGAACGTTATCAATTCAGAAAAATGGATAATATCCAGTCTTGGCTGTGTATCAAGACAYGGATAGAAATGGGCATTTTGAAAGTAAGCTTGAGCAAATCTAGGTTTTAGCAATATAATATGTATGATCTAATATTAGCTGTTAGGAAAGAAGAAACAAAGGTATGCGCCTATCTCTTGGGCAGTACTTTTCCAGCTAAATAGTGGTTCTATAGTGACTGAAAATACTGACACAAAAATTTTTCGAAGAGTGTCTGAAAATCTCACCAGTATCAAGCAAAATGTATAAATAAGACTACTAGCAGTGAAACTAGTCTTACACACTTTTTCTCATATCAGTGATATGACCAGAACTAGTGCCGCAGTTAAACTAAAACATATTCTCAAGGGCTTTAGGAGATAAAAGCTTAAAGTCTGTTGCTCAAGAGAACAAGTGAAACCCCTTTTATTTAGATGTCTTTTAGGTCTATAGTGTAAGTAATTTTGCAAAAGCTGCTACAGAGATAGGATTGAAAAATCAGAGTAGTGCACGGGTGTGCTGGTTTTGACTGGGATAGAGGTAGTTTTCTTCACGGTGGCTGGTATGGGGCTGTCTTTGGATTTGTGCTGAACACAGGGTTGATAATATAGAGATGTTTTGTTATTGCTGAGCAGGGCTTACACAGAGACAAGGCCTCTTCTGCTGTTTGTACTGCCATAATAGTGAGGAAGTTGGGGGTGCATGGGGGCTTGGGAGGAGACACAGCCAGCACTGGAGACCTCAACTCACCAAAGGGATATTCCATACCATATGACATCATGCTCAGTGTATAAAGTGAGGGGAAGAAGGAGAAAGGAGGTGACATTTGGAGTGATRGGGTTTGTTTTTCCAAGTCACTGTTATGTGTAATGGGGCCCTGCTCTCCTGGAGATGGCTGAACCCCTGCATGGGAAGCAGGGAATTGATTCCTTGTTTTGCTTTGCTTGTGTGCTTGGCTTTTGCTTTTCCTATTACATTGTCTTTATCTCAACCCATGAGTTCTCTACCTGTTACCCTTCCAATTCCCTCCCTCATCCCACAGGTGGGCGAGTGAGCAAGCAGCTGTGTGGGGCTTGGCTGCTGGCTGGAATTAAACCACGACAATTGGGAATGATTTCAGGTTGATTTTTGTGGAATCTAAGAGCAAAATGCTAGTCTCCCTGACATCAGCAGTAATATATGTGTTTAATTGCAAAGAACCTTCACCTTTAGATGAAGACTTTTTCCTCAACAGCATGACTACATTAATGAGCACTAAAATGTACATCTCACTCCTGCCTATATCAAACATGAGACAGCAAAACAATGCAGATAAAACTGTACTTCAGATGAAAAGATAAATTGCTCCTTGATTTCTAATGAACTTGTCAATTAAGGTTGATTCTTATGGCTCTTTGTACTGTGCTGAAGTTGTGGGCAAAGTTCTCACACAGTAAATGAAATCTCTGATTTCTTTAAGTTGCTCTCCAGATAACAAAGGATTTTTGTTGCTACAGAAAATTCAGCAGCAACTCAAACCTGAAAGGCTCGTTACACAGTAATAAAACCCATGGGACAACTATTTAAAAAGTTCTAATATCCAGACTCTTGGAAATCTAGGAAACAGCAAACCAAGTGCAGGTTTGACACTTGCTCATGTATGGCTTCTAAGTCACAGATTAGATCCAAGAGTTCTAAAAAGGCACTATTAAATTTCATATCTAAAAAGTATGCAATTTACCTTAAAGTGTCATTTGAAATGTTCTGCTAAAATGTGCTACAGTACTATGACTTTTTACTGAATTATAGAAGTAATGCATTCCACACTTTTATGGTATTCTCTTCTTGAAATACAAAAAAAAACCCCAAAACCCAAACAAAAAGCATGCAAAAAAATCATACTTTCAGGTTTTTGAGGTAGAGTTAATTTCTAAAGAATTTGCCAGGATGTTCTGCAGGTTTTTTTTTGCTGGTGCTGCACTTTAGCAGCAGAAGCAAAAAGGATTCTTCAACAGTTTAGTGGAAAATCAATTATAAATTATGTGAGGCACCTCCAAAATTTTCCACAGGAATGGGAACATATCCATTCATTTTCTGTAAAACAAAATGGAAAAGTTTCCTGCAAATTTCTTCCAATTTTTCACCTCGATTTTTAACTAGACTCAATGATATTCTTGTTTCATTTGGGCTTAAGACATCTTTTTACAAGACATTTTTGTTTGTTTTTCATGTGATGTTTTCCCATTTMACTTAGGTGGTAATTTTACTTAAGTAATGCCCATGAAATCTGTTATCTTCAGTCTTCCTGAATTTGGGATATCCTTTGCAGTGAATACCACATGGAGATTTTGGATATCTGGACAACACAGTTTGTTTGAATAGTCATTTGAAAAGGAAAAAAAAAGTATAGACTTCATGTAGTTTTTGTTGGGTTTTTTATCCCGGTGTGGTAAAGGCCAAGAAAGAGGCAGATGAGAATTTTGTATTTGAAATTGCCAGAGAAGTAGAAAAAAGTCTGGAAACATGGGGTAAATTTATGTGCCTTGTCTGCCTGAAGAAGTGATACTCATTCAGTAATCTAAATATCTACCTTATTAACGTTCATAGCCCTCTTTAAATAAATAAAAATCCATTTCTATTGTAATTGAGGTCCACATAAGCAAAACAAAAAATAATCCCCAACTGCAAATCAATGCCTTTTACGTACAGCCCCGGTGTTCAAGCAATGGAAGTCTGAGGTAGAACCACCTCTGCTTGTACTGGTGGGGTAATTMCAGAGCAGAAATAGTTGCACTTGAAAAGGAACCACAACACCCGGTTACAAGACAGATGGATGTACACTAAAGATACCAGTAGTATGACTATAAACTAGAGATATTCCTTGTACAGAGGCATTCCAGTGATATCTCCATAAGGGATAAAGCAACTATATGCCTGGTAAGTGCACCACTAATGCTGGGATGCTTATCATCTTTTGTTAGTTTGTTTGTTTTTTAAGAAGACAGAAAAATCACCCAAAATTTAAGAAGAAGGAAAAGAAGAAAGCTACCTGAAGATCTTCGGGAAACAATAGCTGATCTTGGAACCAAGTTTCAAAGAAATGACAGAATAATTAAATTGATTACTTCCTGCTTAAAAATAAGCTTCTATTTTTATAATTTACAAAAAAAACCCACCCTAGCAAGCAAAACAACAAACAAACAAAAAGGGAAAAACTTGCTCTTTTGACACAGAAATGTAAGAGAACCTTTAAAACACAAAACAGGAGCAAATTAGAGGCCTTTCTCCCCTTCCTTCTATCAAACATAGTTTCAGGCTTTGTATGTCATAGACAGGAAACAAACAAAAATCCATGCAGTTTGTATGCCAAATGACTTAATATTCAGGAAAAGTAAGCGTTTGCATTGACAGATTATTAACTTCAAGTCTCACCAAAAGGAAGGGATTGCCCTGGTGCTTAACATAATTTATTGATTCAAAAGCAATTCTCTAAATCTTAGGAAAATAAGCCTGCATTCTAGGCCATGAAGACAGCATCATCTTCCCAGGTGGTAGCCTACTCTTACAGCTTCAAATCTTGGGGTTCTGGAGAGAATAAACACTGTCACAATCAGCCCATTGCCTCTGCTAGCAAAAGTTAACAGGATCCTTTGGCTGGGGTTTAATTTACTGCACCCACTCCTTGTCTAGTGTAAAAAGTGTGCTTTTCAATGCCATCTTCAAAGCTCATTGTTTTTTGAATACTTACACTTTGGGTGACTTCAGTAATATTCCTCCAACACATGTATCTTAATTCTGTTTTGAAGAGAAGAAAAGTCAGGGATCTGCCTTTCTTCAGAAATAAAAAAAAAAGCAGCTCTTATTAACTCCAGACAGAATAAAACCAACCTTTTTGCCTAGACATCTCAAAATGATGCTATGCTTACAAGTTCCTTCTCCAGATCATCTTTCATATTCCACCTTTTCTATTCTTCCATGTCGCTAAATCCTTGATCCAGGCCCACATCACCTCATCTAGGGATTCGCTTTATCCAACTGTGGCCCGCTAAAAATTTATGTAATCCAAACTACTTGCTTTTGCTGTCTATATATAGTTTGGGTATATAAACGGACATGGTCAGAGACAGATTCATCCCAGCCCAGAACAGAGGTCTCAGATGGCAAAGACACATGCAGAGCCTGGATGTGAAGGTCTGGAATAAAGCCCAACCCAAGGGTTATGCCTGGGTTCTGGGACTGAGTAAACAGATTAGCATTATTCATACTGATTAGAAAGAAGGCAAAAGGGATTAAAAGGGAAAAGATTAAGTCTTCATTTATCCATACCAGATTTGAGGTAACATCTGGAAATAGGTAGAGAGAGACAGTAATTAAAATCAGTAAAGCAAAGCACATTTCAAAAAATATCTACTTGGAGTGTGACCTTAATGCTCAGGCACTAYTTTTCAAATTCAATGTTTATTTTCATATAAAAAGCATTTGGAGGTATTATCATAATTATCATCACCATCCAAAGCACAGCTACTACAAATCAGCTCTCTCTTCCAATTCCTTTCTATTGATATCCAATGCCTTTTTTAAGACCTGGAAAATAAATTCATGTGGCTTTCAGGAAAAAAATGGTTTGGTTCTCTGCTAGGCAACAATATATATGGTTTCTCTTAATGGTTTTTTTTTTTATTTAATCACTGCAATTGGCATGTCTCCTGTGTCCTACCACTGAAACTGTGTCATTAAGCTGGAAAAGGTCAACCACAAAGTAAAATTTTAGATTGAGTTAAGCACAGCTCAGTTATATTATTCTATAAAAAAATGCGAGGCACATTCAGCACACTGAAGACCTAYCTAACCTTTCTTTTATCTTTCCTCTTCACAAAACTCTCACAGATTGGTGTGTCCCAGGGGGTCTCTGTTACAGTTTCTGTGTTTAATGCACCTCTAATCCATTGTGTCTCTTTTAGTGGTCCTAGTTAAGTCTTAAAACCTTGAAATGACACAATATTTTGATAATAAGACACATCTTTTCCCTCCATCCAGAAAGAGCTTGAGCCTGTGGGTCTTTTGAGACGATCTCTGTGAGCTGACTTCTTGAAGGAACTTCTATCCATGTTCTCACTGGGTCAACATCAGGACTAGTAAGTGCAGAGTCATCTGTAAGTGTGTTCGTCATCATCTACACGGAACAATAAAAGCTTCAGAGGAAACAATTCACAAAGCAATGAAGACTTTTTATGCAGATCAAGTTTGTCACGCAGGCAATTGTCTTCTACATGAGGAACCCATAAAGCAGTGTTGGAGAGCCTGTTTAAATTCAGGTCTTTCCATCTGTCTCTTTGTTTAATACAGAGCTTTGTTCTATATTGGAATATACAACATCAGCATTTCATCCATAAGTGTTGCTACAGACAGTTGTAAGAAGACGATCTGCTGGAGCTCTTTAATCTAATCAAATCTGTATGAGGTATTTCTCAGAGAAAAAATACTATGGATCAGCCTTGGCACCTGAGGTTAATCACCCCGAAAACCTCTCTGAGTCCATGAACTTTCCCCAGTAACCTTAGTACTAGTAGAAAATGTTCCTTTCCCACTTTTTTTACGCAGGAAGATAGTTCCTGGAAATCTCAGAAATATTTGCTAAGCTTTAAAGCATTAGCATGATGCTCTTCACATATTCTGCTTCCAAATAACTGCAAAGCATGTCTTTTGGCTTTATTCTTCAATATGTAAAGCTCCACGAACTACAAGAGAGTGTCTAATTCTAGAATAGATTCATTACTAGAAGAATTTTAGTAAAATTACATTATCCATATACTAAACTACAGTAGTACTGATAATTTATTACAATATCCACTTAAGGTTTTTTCCCCAAAAAATATGAATTTAGAATGTGTAGGGTGTTAATTCATGATTGTCCATAGGTTCTGCATCAGACATACTTACCTCTGTCTGAATTTACCCCCAGAAAAGGAAATGGGAGGGCTGAAGGTTTAAGATCCATTCATTCTGTTATGCAGAGCATTTCCCCTGAAATCAAGAGAGTTTCGTGTAAGCACTGTGTTACTTACTTATTTCTTAAACTCATGAACACATTTCTTTTGTTTTCAAGTGAAATGCATAATACAGATGTCTTTTGACCGTTCTCCATAAGGTTAGCACTATATCAGCTTCTCAGCTCCTTGAAGTGGGAGAAAATCTAGCCTTCCATTTATGTGACACTGATGATTATTGCTTAATTATCCAATTTATAAAACAATAATTGCAGACTGCCTTAAAAGAGACAGATTCTAGCACATCCCCGAATTATATACTCAGCATAATGCCCATCATCACAAATTATATCCTATCAATGTTTGCATGAAATGGAAACCAAACCCAACAGTATTCTTCTGGCAAAACAGGTAGGCAGACATGTTTCCAAGTAATTTTTTTTTCCCACTACTTACATTTTCGTTTAATTTTTCCATCAGTTAGCTACAAGGCCCAAGCTGAAAATGGTTTTGCTATGAATTAGGTATCAAAATCAGAAGTGGTTCCCAAGCTGAATCTGCCTCGTGTTCCTATTGCCTCTTCTTCCATGTACTGTACCATTGACATTTGGTGCACCAAACATCTTTCTCTCCCTCTGATCCCATCACCTCAGACTTGTTACCTGAAGGCCACTATTTCCTCCACGTAAGGAAAGGCCCAATCTTCACCCTCACATCCCCATCTACTCTGATGCCACTCAAAATTGTTTTAGCAACTTTGCTAAGAATTGGTTCATAAATTTCATCTCGTGAATCATTCAGCTGTTTATAGTTGGCATAGCCAAAAAAAAAAAAAAGAATGATGGAGAAAGGAAGGATACTAGGTGAATCCTCTAGTAAGATTTTAAATCATCACGGTTCCAAAGCAAACACTAATGGTCTTTAATCAGCTTCCAAGAAGCATTATAGAACACTACCAGCCATTAAGCACATTTCTATTCCTAGATACAAGAATTACCATCCTAACAGAGCCTGGTACAATGTGAAATGAGACTTCTCCATGAAATATTTAAGAAACCTACAAAAGTAGAATAGCTGATAATGGACTACCACTGAAAATCCAGGAAAGAAGGATTCAGTCATTATATTTCTTTGCTTCTTGACTTCCAAAACAGATTACCCAAGCAACATAGCCTAATTTTTTTTATTCATTACCCAAAAAATACAGTCTATCTTTTTATCTATTTGCAAAAATAATTATTTTCATGGCCATTGAGATGAACAGGTTCCAGGTCTCACTGAAACTCTGGAAAGATGTATGTGGATAAAGAATTACTGTAGTTATACCTATATAGCATTTAAATATTGCCTATGTTATGTATACATTTATCCTTCCTGAATTATTATATGTAAAAACCTCTCCCATATAAGCTAGATATTGAAAAATTCTTGCTCTGGATAGACACACTCTCTAAGGCAATTTCTTCTTACTTTATTCATCCCAAAGAAAGAAATATAAAAATTCCAGCATTCTACATAATGACACTTACATAAATCAGGCTGGATTTGACCCTTAAGTTAAAATGAAGTAAGTCCCAGAAGAAAAAAGAAAAATAATTTAATATCGAACATATCCATCAATCAATAGTGAAAAATCTCCTTAGTTTCCAAAGTCTGTCTTAGAAGCTATGGATATTAATTTTTCTCTGAGCATAAAGCTAGACATTTCTTTTAAATTCAGTAAGAACTGTGAATTTCCTAAAAATATTTATATCTTATACAAGAAAAGGTTGAGGAAAAAGTAAAATCCCTGTGAGCTGAAACTTAATAGATTGCAGTTGGTTGCTCCAAACTGTTTGTGGTCAAAGGCATTTTAAAAGCACAGTGTTATTACACAATGAGTAAGTCAGGTTTTCTTTCCTTTTTTTTTCCTTTGTTTGTTTGTTTTTCCTCTCCAATGTAATTTTTTACCAGGAATTGTCACCTTTAGCAAGCCTTACATTAACCCAAATGCCAGATGTTAACTTCCCTAAACTGTTTTTGTGTGACTGCTTTTCCAGAAGTACTGTGGAAGCCAGTTTCAGGAGAACTGAGCACCCAAAGCTCCAGTAAAATCAGTGGTGGCTGTGAATACTGGGTGGCCTTTAAAAACGAGTTAGAAGGCAATGCTGCTGACACAGAGAAAGTAGCCCTGGAAGCTCCTAGCACAGAGAACACCCATTGACTCATCTGGTATTTCCATATATGAAAGATTGGAAAACTGCTTTCTATTCTCAAATCTTAAGAGGTTCCTGGACTTCATTCAGTCTTATTATGGATTTTCTTAGTTTCCATCTCCCAAATACACTTACGCATTTTAAAGTAAATTAAAACTAACCTCTGTGGTTTTGTGTAYTTATGTGTGTCCATACATAGACACACATTCCTCTGTACTGTATTTTGAGGTTGCAAACAAATTCCTTTTGCTACTTAGAGACCAGCCCAAAAGAATGGAAACAAGATGAAAGATGATCTGCCACCTGGAGATGCAGCAAGACAGTGACCTTACTACTATTCACCTGCCACAATATCATCACTGTCATTTTAGTGAGGTCTTTCAACTCTGAGAATCTGGGCAGATGTCCCCTTTACTAGAATGTTACCATATTTTTGACAAATTCACAGCCCTGTGAACTTTTACTGTTTCTGGAAAACCATACAGATGAAGAACTTGAGTTTAATGGTGCTTGCACTGATATTACTAGAATATTTTTTTGGTCTGGGATTCCCAGAGTCCTGTGCACATTTCTGCTAGCCACCAAAAATGAAGGAAGGTGGAAGGAATACATCCTGTGGTTCACCATGACAATCTCCAAATGCGTTTTAACTGTCCCCATATAAGACAAAACTGCTTGACTTCTTTGCATTGTGAGAAAACTACAAGTGATATAAGGGGTAAATGTGTGGACCTAAGAACAGGTGAAAAAAACCAGGGTCCAATAAGAGGACAAAAAATTAACACTTACTCTGCCAAATACCAGAATTTCACAACTGACTTTTAAGAGTAAAAAGGTATTGTTTCTTCCCCTTATTACAGATGTTCTTCAGAGTGAAAGCTATATCAGAAAACAAAGGAAGAGGGGTTTTACACGGGTTTAGTTTAATGGAGAAAAAACATGCTTAAGACAGCTGAAAAAAATGAAGCTTTCTTAAGCGCTCCTTAATGAAATTGGACAGTATTGAACTGAGACACAAATCTATGTGAAGGGAATTTCTCTTGTAAACATAGACCTTACACAGTGYTCTGAGCAATTCCTTTTAGCCAGTGGCTGGCACAGAGACAAGGTCTTCTAGAACTTAACTGTGACCATTCTCCATAAGGCTATCAGGCTTCTCAGCTTCTTGAAGTGGAAGAAAATCTAGCCTTCCACGTGACACTGATGATTATTGCCTAATTATCCAATATATAAAAAAATAATTGCAGCCAGTCTTAAAAGAGACAGATTCTAAACATCCTCAAATTATACACTCAGCACAACGTCCACCATTGTAAATTATATCCTATCAGCTGCATGAAAGAGAAAACAARTCTAATAGTATTCTCCTGGCAAAACAGGTAGGCAGAGATGCAAAGGCCTGAAGATCACAAGTTCTAAAATTTCTTCTCTCCAACTGCTTTGAAATGCTGACTTACACCTTTATGAAAAGATAAGGAACCAAGTAAATTGCAGACAACTGTTGCCTGTTCAAAAACAAGTCAATGTTTACTCACTCTCTGGATATACAAAAAAAGCTTTTGAATTACAAAAGTCATATCAGCAAAGTTTTTTGATCAGACAGAGAGCAGATTAGCTATTCAAGATTTTTTCTCATCTCTCTTTCTCTGGAATACTTCCTCATGTCCAGCTTCTGTCAGTGTCTGTATGAAGGAATGGTGTATGAATGAGAACGACACAGTTCATCCAGTGCTAAAGAAAAAGGACAGCCTTCCTCTCTACTCCCCCCTCATTCTCATCTCAACTGTTTATGGCGCTGCACTGTAATCAGATCATTGAAACAAACAAACAAAGGGCACCTGTACAGCTCTATCAGCCCAATGGAGGGCGAAGGTCGTACTTTTTTAGGCCAACTCATTTTCAAGTTGGCATAGAAAAAGATAGTGAAAAAGGCAGCAAAAAGCATCCGTCTGCAGCCAGATCAGTTCACCAAGCTGAGTTACTGAACAAATGGTCTCTCTCTAATACCTACAAAGGGGAGGTGGCAGGACAGGAACATACTGTGAGAAGGCTGGGCAGAGTGAGACTGCGGTTTCAGTGACAGCCCTCCCCCATGTTGCTTTGAAGTGACCATAAAATCACTCCCTGAGAAGAAAGAAGTGTATGGCATAGTGGTGGGGTGACTCTTGAGTTTGGAACTTTCTGTTGTCTGCTTGTATAGGGACACAAGCTGTACCCACAGACTCTTCAAGGTCTTACCTTCTTCCATTTTCCTTCCACCATTTCCCTCATTTATTTTCTACCACAGATGTCTCCATTCTTTTGTTTCTCATGAAACTAGGTTCTATCTGTGAAGGATAAGATCTATCAGCTTCCTCCTCAAGGAAGAATCATACAGTTTTGCACATATTTTGTTCTGCAGGCAGTCAGTGCTACACAGAATTGGTGTGACAAGGAATTTTTTTTTTTAATTAACGCTTGTGTACATATGTGAGAAGAAGAGTATTCTGATGAAGGTGATTTGACTTCCAGCAATGCACTTCAGCTCTGTAACCTGAGAAGTCATTAGGAGGCAGGACTTCACATCAACAACGTCACATGAACTTACTTTGTTATGTGATGCAACTTTACTCAGACAACCAAGGCCTATGGTTTTAATATGAAGACATTAAACAGTACTTAGTGTTGAGATAGGCAGGTTTTTGTCAATGTGAACACAGTCTGTAACCTTAAAATATTTGACCATGGAGAAGAGTAACTATGGAATCAACCAGGGAAAATCAAATTAAAAGACAAGAAAAGAATTTCTAGTAAAAAAATCCCTCTTTTTTTTTTTTCACTAAACACAGGTCTTTTCACAGGAATAAAATAGAAAGCAGGAAAGTACAAAGAGATTTTTGTTCATTTGTTCACCTTTAACATCCAGGAGGACAAATAGTCTACAAGTTGGATGTGGTATTGACATAAGAGGTATCATTCTAATTAAAATGGAACACTGAACTTTTATTGGAGAACAAGAGCGATGAGTGCCGAATGGTGACTTTCTGTTTAAAATATTTGGAAGACAGGCTCACACTATGACCTGCTTCCAGTTTCCAGTGGTATTAGGGATGAAGCCAGTATAAATCCAGTTGTCACAAAAGAAAAAGTTATAGTATATATTAAACCACAAAAAAATACTTTCAAATAACATTAAGGGTATGACTTAAGCCCACAAAAGCCAGGAAATTCAGAGTTAGGGCTGCAASTCTGTCCTCAATTCACCCCATTTTGTTTAGGTATTATACAGATATGAAGAGAGCTACCTGAAGCATGATTTTGGTTTACAAGGGATGGCCCAAAATCTGGTATTTATCTGTGCTGGGTAGGGTTTGTCTGTTAAGCTAGAGCTGACAAAACCTTCTCATGGAGTGAAAGATTACATGACAAATAAATCTCTTCATTAAGAGTTAATAATATACATCTGATTAACTTTGCCATCCCTGTTCCCGGACTTCAGACCACTGATTTCTTTTGGAGGTGTTTGCAGGGAGTCATATGTTTAGTGGACTAACCTGTGTCACATAGAGAGCTTTGGACTGAGTGAGCAGGTGATCACAGTGACTAATATCTGACTATGCTGAAGAAAGAAGCCAAAACTCCAATGAAGCAAAGTGGATTGATAACTAGCAATGAACCCCTAGTGGAAAATAATTGATTGTTTCATAAAAGTGATGAGATTCAACAAAAAGGACACTTAAGAAGTAACAACAGGTTAAGAGATGAGCTCAAGAAGCAACTTGAAGTAGAAAATTAGCTACAAAAGCAAGTTGAAGGATCCTGATACCCAAGAAAAATATTTTATCAATTTGAGTTGAAGGTGGAAAGAAAGAGAAACAGAGAAACATAAGCATGTGTTTTATTTAGTTATACCTTTGTCTTATGCTTGCTGAAATGATGAGTGACTGCTTTCTGGAATACCCAAAGCTTTTGTATGTTTGCTATCATGAGTTTAAAAATATTCAAGATTTTCACCAATTGGATTTTGGCCAACCTTTGAATCATTCTAGTAAACATTATGAGTAATTCCTGCATCCCTGCAAATATGCCACACTTCATTAGTTCATCTTTGAGATGTATTACATTCTGAGGTGCAGTTACATGGAAAAATGTACCTTTCTGCTGACTTAAGGGCATCTACACAAGGATTTTCATAAGAATTGTTAAGTCAGGTGATTTTTAATTTTTCCACGCTCCTAATAATGTAACAAAATAATTACACAGGATTTTGGTGTCATGTTCTACATTATTTTTAAGGCAGTCAATAACAAGTGCTCTGAGTCCTGTAGATAACCTGGCACTGCCAATCGCTTCAATCTCTCCATTGCATTTCAGAGGAACATCAGTGACTTCATCACAGCAGAATCATGCGGTGACTGATACCCAAATTTCACTCAGATATTGATTCATGCTTTCCAAGAATTCATACCATGAGTTACTTTAAGGTTTCTCAGGCATTTCAAAGAGCTGGAATGGGTCTAGAATTTGCAATGATTTTCAAAACTTGCTGAGTTTTAGTTCCATGTTTCTTCATGTGAGGTATATAGCAATCTGTGATTCCATGCTTTTTTTTTGCAATAGTTGTATATAATAGCTCCATTTCTTGGGTTGAAATTTGTATTTTAATTTCAAGACATACAATAAAGATTTAATAAAATGAACTGATATACATGGGATTCACTTTTTAAATCTCTCAGTGCTAATCTGAAATTGTGGTGATTACTACCATCTCAAAATACTTGTCTAAGGTTTGACTTCCTCACTCCTCGAACAAACTGAATTCTTGTAAACGTGCTGCCATTTATTTATAAAAATAACATAAATCAACTGACAACTTTATTTTAGCTGATGTTCTGTCATCCATGCTTAGAGTGAAAATGATGGAAGTACAAAGTTGTTATCATTCTCCTGTACTTAAAGTATGGAACCTACTCTTCCCATGAAGTCCAGTTTCATTCAGCTTTCAGAGCTAGATTGAACAGTTGTCAAAGAAAAGGTTTTGTTGTTTTTTTTTTTTTCATTTAAGCCCATAGGTTTGCATCAGATCAAAAGCAAAAGAAAAATAGCTGAAACAGGCGGGCTTTACACAGTTCCCTTCCAAAGAAAAGTTTGCTCTATATTTGCTGGAAATCCAACCTATTTTGCCAAAAGATTTGCAGTCCTTGTTAAAATCCATGAGTTGGGGTTCATTTACCAAAAGTTTCATAATATTAAACACGTACCTCAAGAGATACACTTTTTAACAGACATCTACTTTACTGCCATCTAGACAGTCAAGTTACCATATACCAGTTGAAATTCTATGACGTTTTATGCTGGTCTTCTTAGCTAGCCTCCTTCACATGCAAGGCAATATAACCTTTTTCCTATTTTTTCCTTGAGACTTGAGCTGGGTTTTATTAATTTGTGACTGACTGTCTGAGAAGACACACAAATTCAAGACTTAAAAAAGCTTCTGTAATTCAACCATGTGCCCGAATATTCATGTTGGATGACCTTTTATTTGCTTTGAGCTGAGAACATCCTCCATGCTGTAACTGTTGCTCTGCTGATGCATGATTCCTTTTTAAACTCTGACTTTGTTGTGAGCCCTCAGCCTAACCATGCTGAACCCACTTTGTACAAGGCACTGTTTTCATGTAATCACAAGCACAGCTGTTACTGGAAAATAGACCTGAGCTTAATTCCTTATGGAGAGATTTTCATATTCAGTAAACTTCACTCAAATTCAAAGTACCCCTTACCTTCTGAATACAAAGATATTTTAACTTTTAACTTCAATCAATAACTCACCAGAAGAAAATGAACAAGAATTACCTTACAGTGTCTGAAACATTAAAAATCATAGTCATTTTACTCAGGACAATGTTCTCACCTGCCACCTAAAACTGTTAAATTCAGAATTCAGTACAAGCCCTAAGTACAATCAATGTTCCTTGAAAGGGCTGCAAATATTTTGAACAAGCCATGACCCAGTTTTCAGCACAGTTGAGCCAAACTATTTTTGCTGTTTAAATAAAAATAACAAAAATGCACATTTTTGCATAGTTTCAGCACAAAATTCAGGGGGCAGAAAGGGAAGAACTGTGGGCTGAGATGAGTTTCACTTTACAGTTTTGGAACAACCAAAACTCAAAGTTAAATGGGCATGGTGAGTGCATAGAACCACAGGAACCAAAACCAAAGAAAAGGTTGGGATGGAATGTTATTACAGCTTTTATATCTATCAGGGTAGCTAGGTACTATCTGGGCCCTATGGCAACAGTATTTGAATAATGCCCTTTGTAGCAATTTTTACATGTGACTCTCACCAGTGAGGCAACTACTAGAACAGTGTGTGTAATTCTTGATGTCCAGACTTAAAACAAAGATGTTAAAAAATTGTGCAGGGCTGAGGAAAGCAAAGTAAGAATGAATCACACTGTGGAAAATTAGTCATAGAATGACAACAGAAAACTCAGGCTAGTCAATCTGTCCAAGGATAACTAGATGACCTGATAATAGCTTATTAGTGATTAAATAAGTATACTTTTGGTAGTTTGTTGATTTTTTTTTTAATTAAAGAAGATAAATATCAAGAACTAAACTGGAAGTTGAAGCTTGACAAATTGCAAACAAAAATAAGGTGCATGTTTTGGATTATCAAGATAATAACAAATAACTTACAAGTGTTATGGTGAAGTCATTCACCACTTTAAGTCATTGAATGAAAACCAAATGYCTTAAACTGTTTTTCCTAAATCCATCAAAAGAGGCTTAACATTAAGGTTATTAAGACAAGATTTAGAAGAAGATTGTGATAACCTCAGTCACAAGACATGAAAAACAGAATGGAAAAATTCCCATAAATGTCAGTATATGAGATCAACAGATGACAATGCAAGTTGAAATTTTCTACTCTGAAATTTCTAATGATTTTTCTTTCATTCTGATCTAAATTCCATCAAAGTTAATTCTATTTTTCCTTCTGACTTGAAAATGCATAGTGTAAAGTAAATCTGAGGACTTCTGAAAGTCTTACCCTTATTGTCACAAAAGCTGACAACTGTCAAGGAGCTGGCTGGTTTTCTCCTTTACATTCTTTTAATAATAAATTCCTTAAGCAATCAAAATATTAATAATAGTTCTCACATAAGGTGCTTTTGCAAAACAACAATGCATGAAGCCAGACTAGAAGCCTTAAAAACCAGTCTTTCAAGCCATATTTCTGGCAGCACTATTTCTTTCTTCCAGAAGTATTACAGAACATATTGTTAACTGACTGTCATAAACACAAGTGGAGGGAGAAGCCTCTGTTTCATCCATCTGTGAAATGCAACCATCCTTGAGTACAACACAACAAAATTTCCCAGTTGCTTGCTCATCTGAAAGAACAGTGAATTTGAGGCAGTTAGCTGGATTAGCAAAAGCAATCATCTTGCGAGAATATGCAAATAATTTCTAAATAGATTTTGTATTACTGAAAAACAGTCCAGAATTTTACTCTTGCTCTCCCAGAATGCAGCAGTATAACCCAAAACCAAAACTACAAAAAACTACAAAAGAGGCACCCTGCATCACCCGCAGTTGAGAATATTAAATCAACCTGAAGCTAGAACATAAAAACTCTTTTAGAAGGGGGCTGTTAGTGACATATTTTTAGACTCAGCTCCTCAAGACTAAGATATTTTCCCTGTGTGCCTTGCAATGAGACTAACTAAGCTACCAGAGGTTAACATGGGACAATGATTCAAGTTATGCAGTCAATTGAACAAAAGTTCCTCTCAAATTAGTGGGAGTTCTGCTCAGTTGAGGGACTCAGAATTTGGCCCAGTAATTACGTTATTCATTTTTAGCCCTAAGCATTCCTCTTCCTCAGTGGAGTGTGCCAAGAAAACTAAAAAACTGAGCAGCACAGAAGTAGTATTAAACTTTAACAATGCTTTCCACTGACACAGGGGGGAATATCAGAGCTATTTAGAAAGAATGGCATGATCTCCAACTGGAGCCAGGGAATTCACAGTATATAAAACACGCATATGTGCTTTTCATTGGGATCATCCCCAGTTTCATATGCTGAAGTTCTTGTCATGCCTCGTGCTCCAATGCATAGAGCTTAACCTGACCACTTAAATCTCTCTGAAGCTACTGTTAGTTGCCTGCCAAAGGTTTTAAATGCCCACTGGAAAGTGAGCAGTTTATTTCTTACATATTACTCAATTGAARTTAACACATGTCTATTTTTTATATTGAAAACATAATTTAATCAAACTGTATGTTAATATTACTTGGTTTGACCTCAGCTTCAACAAATACTTAAAATTTGCCAAATTTTCATTATGCAGATGGATCTCTGGTTCAGTTGGTCCACAGTACATAACACCAAATAAAGTATGACAATACTACTGTACACAGTGGCATATGTCAGATTTAGTTTAAAAACAAACTAAAATATTCACAAAGATTTTAGAAAGTTATTTACATTTTGCAAGGATTCTTTTTTCCTAAAGTTTTGATTTTTTAAGAATATTTTCTATTTGTTTAAATGCTTTCAAGATATTTTCATGCAGCAATACAACAGCATACTTGGCTGACTTACAGGTTCTTGCCTGTTGTTTTTTCCTCCTCTTGAAATGTGGGGAGAAGCTACTAATTTCATTCTTCCAAGCATATCTGTTTTTTTGAGTCTTTTACATAGGCATGTATGACCTTTAAATTCAGGGAAACATGCTAATCTTGAACAGAAACAGTGTAAATTCCCAAATGAGATGTCCCTTTCACAGAAACTGTAGAATGGATGATCATCCTTTAGGGAATAACTTAATGGTAATTCTCACTTTTGAGCACTTGACTATATTTTTAAAACAGCAAAGTAGGGAAAAGGCAACGTCCACCACATTGCACTGTTTTGATACCCACGAGTCAGGAATGGGGCTGATAGACCTTGCTGCAGGCACAGACCACTATGGTTTAGAAGAGGAAGTGAGTTGGTAGTTGATTGTTACTACTGGTTGTTGCCTTCAGCTCCATTTATTCCCAGCTGCATCATGAATTTGCCAACCAATTCCAGTCTCTCTGTCCAAATCTCACAGAATCACAGAATGCTTTGGGTTGGAAGGGACCTTAAAGATAACTTAGTTCCAACCCCCCTGTCATGGGCTTCCAACCTTCAACTAGATCAGGTCGCTCTGGGCCGCTCTGACTTGACCTTGAACACTTCCCAGGATGCAGCTCCTCTGGGCTCCTCTGGGCAACCTCTGCCAATGTCTCATCACCCTCATGGTGACAAATTTATTCCTTATATCTAGTTGTCCCCAGCCTGGAGGGCTGAATTACTGCAGCTCCAAATAAGCCAGGAGATCTGAACTGAAGGGTACAGCAGTGATACACTGGTAAGACTCAGATTTTGGACATAAATGTTAGCATGGATATTCCCATTCCCTGCCTAACCAGTCTTTGTGTTTACGAGGTTAGATGGTTAGGCTCTTGGACTGGCTTCATTTCATGTAACAATACATATTTTGTCATGTGACTACTCATCAGCAGAGAATTAATTTTTTTATTTCCTTGATAGACCAAGGTAAGCATTTCTAGAGCATGATTAATCCTAAAGACAGATTACTGAAAGAAGTCCCACTCTAATAGTCCCAATAACATTTCAATGATGATTAAAGGGAGCCTAGGTGGTCAGTTCAGTTTCCAAAGTTTGCATTACAGACAATTAAAGTAAAATGAATTCCATCCTCCACAGCCAAATTCTACATGTGAATCAGGTGGTCTGTAACACAACAAAGGAAGTACAGGCATACAACAAAATCCCTATGGCTATCCCTAATAATTTTCAAGTAGCAGATAAGTTTCCCAAGTACCATATTCAAAAGTTGTTGACGTTTATCAATTGTTAACTAATCTCTATACTGACAGACTGTAGACTGAATTTAAAGATTATATATAGTCAATGGAAAGGCAAGGAGGACATGACCTCTAGCACTAATTAAAGATAATTGCAGCTGCTGCCTATATGAGCTAGCATTCCCTGTCTCTGCCATAGGAAAGTAGTGTTACTCYCACTCCTGTGCTGGCATCTGCATGGCCACAATGTTAGGAAACTAATTCAGCTGAAAAGTTAGTAGTCCTTATCTGGATTAGTTCTCCAAAAGTCAAGAAGCAGGAATATGCCACCATTGTCTGGGGATAGGTGAGGTCACCACTTTTGGCAGAAGCATCTACTTAGATCATCTTTAAGTGATTGTGAAAGCACAACCTTAGCTGCACGCAGAGTTAATTCTCATTATCTTCTGCATTGCCACAGCGTGTAACCACTCGTTCTCAGATTCCTGCTAAAATGTGATGTAAAACTCAACACTGAGTGTCATTTGTTAGTGTCTGAGAAGTCATCTGACAATGGGGAAAGAACCAAAGGAGCACTGAAGAGGAGAAAACCTTGGTGTTCAAGAGTAAACAGAATCTGATCAGTGGAAAACTTCATTTTTAAGTGGCAAAAAGTTAAGTGAAGAAAAACTGCTTCCAGAACAGCTCATAATATCCTGAAAATTTTGTTGAAAACAGAAAGAAAGCAGACATCCAACAAAAAGATCACCTTTTGACAAATGTTATATTGTGTTACAAATAGGAGTTCAAATCTTCTCATTAAAATAGTTGCAAATTTTCTTCTTATTTCTTAGAAATTTTCTCAAAAAATCCTGTCTGAGGTCTTTTCATATAAATGAAAAGTTTCCTTGCATAGTTAAAGTTTAGCTACTGAAAACAAGACCTTATAATGAGATACATCTGAAATCTGTAATAGTAGGCAGTTTTTCCAGTCCCAATAATACTTTTATTGTAGAAATCTGTGTGTGAAAATTCTGGTGTCTAAGTGAAAACCAAGATGTGCAGCAAAGACTGGCTTTTTAAGTGTTCTTTCTGTAGGTGCTACATGAGCATCTCTAAAATATATATACTGAGTGATATGCAGTAATAATAACAATATTAGTAGCTCCCATATAATACTCATCCTTGCAAATATGTATGGGATACAGAATAACTGGTATTCACAAACAGCCCTCCAGATTAAGCATATAGAATTTTCATGGTGCAGTTACTTAAAAACAAGTGAAGCTACATCTCAGAAATAACTTCTAACTTCAGCTGTCATGTCCAATAAATAAATGTTTTTTATTATTAATACATATCACAGTACTTTCCAGAGTGTCCAGTAAGGCACTGTATAGACATATTGAAAACACAGCACCTGTCTTCAAGAGCTTACAGGATTAAGTCTGACCTATTTATCATAAAGATGCTGATCCATATATTTATAGGGATTTGCTTGAAGCAGAATTTTAATTGCATATTTCTCAAGAATACATATCACTTCAGGATCTTGTAAGTAACATACTGGTAAAAGGAAATTTACCACACACACCCCTCTAAGCCTGATGAGGGCCCAAGAGCTAATCAAAAACACTACAGGCCTTTTAGCAACAAATCTGAATTAATCAAATCATCCCTGCTGTTTTTTGTTAATGTTTGGACAATCTAGCTTTTCTGCAGTATGCTCTCGCCGTCTGAGTAGAGGACAGGGAGCCAGAAACTCCTTGAGTTTTAATCCTGGCTCTGACACTGATTCTCTCTGCGGCTTTGGGCAAGGAGTCATTGTTCTATAGTAAAATGCTTGTATTGGCAAGATGATGAACGACTACTGTAGATGATCTAATAAAATTTTTCCATCTTTAATTTCTATGATTCTGTAATGCTAACAACATAAGTTTTAKCTTCTCATCTGAATAGAGGAGATAAATACTTACCCAGTTTGCCTGCATGCAAAGAAGGGTTAAAGTTACAGGATACAGGACTGAAGCTACAATGCATAATTAGTATCTTGTTTAATACCTTGATAATCAACAACACCTATAGGGACTGTGTAGGATAAGGCCAGATTGAATATCCTCATTTCCACTCTACTAATCATTGTCTGAGCTGGAGTTTGTTGGAAAATTCTGTCTGTAGCCTAATTTGGTATCCTTCTTTTGTGTTTAGGCATTGCTTCAGTAAAATGTTTCAGAAGAGTAAAGCAACCACTAAATGGTTGACAATTTTTTTTCTGAGAAAGGTAAGGGAAGAGGGTAAACACAACACGGAAAAGTTCTAAGAGAGTGATGCTTATGCCAGTGCTTACAATGACACGGTCATTCTGTGAATGCCTGCATTTCCCAGCTGCTACAACCAGCTCGGTTGCACCTACAGGTTGCTGACTGAAAAGRAAGATTCTTGTGGGTGACTCTAACTTGACCTAGGGAGTGGACTGAAAAATAATAGACCCAAGATAACCCCCCAAAAGTGCAGTTATAAAAATATGTTTCTGAAAAATGTTATTAAAATTTCTAGGTTTAGAAAGAGAACAAATAGAATCATAGAACTATAGAATGGTTTGGGTTGGAARGCATCTTAAAGATGATCTAGTTCCAACCCCTATCCCATGAGCAGGGACACCTTCCACTAGGCCAGGTTTCTCAAAGCTCCATCCAGCCTGGCCTTGAATACTGCCATGGATGGGACAGTAAATGAATTATCTTGCACCTGTAAATATGCTTCATTCACTGTACAAAGAACACCAATCATAATAAACATTTAGTCTTCAGCTATGGACCCACTCTGCCATTTCAATGTGTGTGCAAAAAAGTCAAAAGCTGGGACTGCTGCAGATAATACATAACAAATCTTGCTCATCAGCTCCACAACACTGATGTATCAAATGGAAGGAGACAGCAGAGAAGAGTAATCAGAATACGTTTCGGTGAGCAACACTTACAAGCAGATCTACCTGAGGACTTTCTCATTTTCCTACAACAGTGAAATCTGGCTTTCTCACACCAGACAATGCACAGAGGCAACTTCTTACAGAACTGGTTGTTAGTGAGTTATGTCAACATTTGTCAGGGATTTCCCTCTCATTGTTTTAGCAGGCTATATTTTTGTTTCCACAACTGAATTTTTTGTATTAACTTATTTCCTTTGATAAAGGATGCCACCTTGGCCCTTAGCTCCATTGCTACACACCACAGCAAGGTAGATAAAGCAGGAAGAGGGATCCTTGCTTGAACAGCAGCCAACAAGCACTCACACTTGCTTTATTCCACACCCAGAAAAGAGGAGAGAGCAATATAGAGAGTGTTGAGATGCACAGGGATAGATTGTTGTCATTCAAAGAGGATATGGTGATCTGCAAGATGAGTGTTGCAAGACAGCAATCCATCAAACTGGCAACAGTAAATAGGGAGACGAAGATTAATGTCTCTCTCCAAGTTACAGTGCATTTTGGAGTTCTTTATGATATGACAACAGCCAGAGAACTACCACTATGTGACTATCTTGATATGAAAATAGTAGCAATGATGATACATTGCTCTTATAAACTGAAATTCTATCTAATTAATTTTCAGTCCACAAGAGATGTTCTTGCCATACTATTTTAATAGGTTAATATGACTCATGTCAATAGATGTTTGTTGCCTTAAATTATTCTGTAACAACAAGACATTATTATGAAAAATACATATAATTACTGTTATTTACAGAAAATATTGGTGGAGTTGTTAGGTTAAGAAATCAGGACAACTACAGAGCAATGGTTGGTTAACCAATTATCACATTTTCTTAGAAATGAGTGCATAAACCTCAAGACATACCACAGTTAAAAGCTATTTCAGCCACTGGAAAACAACTGAAAGACATCTAGAAACCTCTGGAAAAGGATACCCTTCCCCCCAGAAAAAAAATTTACTTCATGCAAGTCACAAGAAAGTTATTATCCGAGCTAGGTCACTGACAAGAGATGTTATTAATGATCCCATTGAAATTATTAATGCATTTAACAATCACTTTGCGAACTATAATATTATATCCTGGGAGAATACTGAATCATGCTGGTTACTTGGACGAAGATCAAATAAGCTTAGGATGAAAAGATCAGACTTTGAGAAAGTTTTGAGTACTTTGTGATTAATAAAAATTAAATGCCAGAACTACTTGATTTGCATTTAAATCCACAAAGGTGTTGACTGGACTTTACCACATGATTCAGAATTATACAACTAAACACACTTCTGCACACACAAAATATTAACATTAATACAATATACTGCTATATTTATATGCAGATATGCTAGAGGAATATTGTGTACAGGTGATGCATAGCAGAAACTTCTCTTCAGTTCCAAAATGGACCTTACTGCAACACTTCGGTGATTGTAAAACCTCTCTCAATGATTGTTGAGCAGACTTGGGAACCCAGAGAGGTCCCGGATGACTGGGAGCTGGCGAACGTCGTCCCAGTTTTCAAGAACAGCAAGAAAGAGGACCCCAGTAACTACAGGCCTGTCAATCTCACTTCAGTGCCTAGTAAAATTATGGAGAAGATTATTTTGGGAGGTATGAAAAAACACCTGAGAGACAATGTAGTCATTGGCAACAGCCAGCGTGGCTTCATGAGGGGAAAATCCTTCTTATCGTACATGATTTCCTTCTATGAGAAGGTAACCCACCTTGATGATCAAGGGAAGCCAGTTGATGCTACCTTTTTGGATTTCAGTAGAGCTTTTGATACGGTCTCTCATGGGATCCTTCTGGACAGAATGTCCAGCCCACAGCTGGATAAACACATCAAGAGATGAGTGAGCAACTGGCTCACGGGTTGGGCACAAAGGGCTACAGTCAATGGGGTGGCATCCGACTGGGGACCTGTCACTGGTGGGGTTCTACAGGGCTCCATCCTTGGCCCTATGCTCTTCACCATCTTCATAAATGACTTGGACACAAGGACTGGAAGGGATATTGAGCGAGTTCACATATGATACAAAACAAGGAGGAGCTGTTGACTCCCTTGAAGGCAGGGAGGCCCTGCAGAGAGGCCTCAACAAATCAGAGGGCTGGGCAATCACCAACCGTATGAAATTCAACAAGGGAAAATGCTGGATTCTGCACCTGGGATGGGACTATGCCGGATGTATGGACAGACTGGGGAATGAGATGCTGGCAAGCAGTGCTGCAGAAAGGGACCTGGGGATTTTATATGGTGTCTTACAGCATGGGGTAAGACTTGCAGCCTCTTATACTATAACAATCCTAATTAAGTCATAAAATATCTCACTTCATTTTAGATATTATATGGACAGGGAATGAGAATTTTTGCTATTAAATAAAAATTTAATCAATGTAAAAATGGTAACTGATTTGAACTATTCTGTCAAGAATAATTTGGAGATAGTAAGACCTGCTGGTGAAATGAATACTGAATTAAAATGCAGTTTTCCTCAACTCTTTTTAGTTCATGTCTCACTTCCAGTAAAAAATTCCTTTGTGCCTAATCACAACATGGCTCCTTAACAAGCAATCACAAGGCTGCTTCATGTTTCATCTGCCATTCAGAGCAACTCCAAGGTGGCATATGCTTCCTGGTTGCAAAAGACATGACCAGATGCTCTCCTGAAGTATCCTCAAACCTGATTTTCTAAAACATCCAAGTCCAGGAAGAGTTATAGGCCTCCTGTTTTCTTTCTTTTTATTGCTTATACTTTGTCACCTGTGATACTTGTGGTAGCTCAGCTGAGCTACTGCAGATGTTTTAGCACATTCTGCTACCTCTTCATGTACAAGAAGATAAATTTTCCCTGTACCATGCTCTTCTCTTATTTCTTTACTGTCCCTTTAGGTCTTGCATGGTCTTTCCTGGAAGCCTAACAAATTACATCCATCACGCTGAAAACTTCCTCCTCTGTTGAAATGAATTTCATTACTACTTAGTCTTATTAGCTGTGATTGGATCTCTTAAATCTGACTACAGTCTAACCCGGGTTAGGTATGTGATGACAGAAATATATTATTCACTAAATAGCATCCCATGAGCAGATCACTTCCCTTTATCAATTAAGTTAGGGAATGTCTGTCAAATGGTTGTCACAAATACTACAGGTCAACAACCACCATCACGAGTGGAACCCTTTCCAGTAGAAATTTCACAGAATGGGTGTACCTTATCCTGTTTTCTCAGGTCTCATTCCTCTAAGTGGCCCTTCAGTTTGAAAAAGAGGTACTTTAGAATGAAAGTGTGAGAATTTTGTATTGCTGTAGCCTGAACTAAACCTACTATGTCAGTGAATAGATTATTTTTGCCTGGAACAAAAGAAGAAAATTGGGAAATATAATTATTTAATTCTGTTCAGGAAATACATTTTCAAACTCAACAAAATAAGTTTTCAAGTTGACCATGTCTATGAAAGCACCAGTGGGAACAGAGTAGTGTTCAAAGAAAAAGAGCCTGTTGCAAGGAAAAAGTGCTATTCTGCAGTTAGTGAAACATACAGTTGAATGTACTGTTGAAGAGAGATACTATTTAACTACATATTAATTTTCCCTGCTGAAATGAGCACTGAATTAAAAATGCAAACCCCTCTAAAACTCACATATGAAACCGATAAGGTACAATCTCAGTGCTACAGGTATTTCCCTCCTTTATGCCTACATTTTCTATTTTTGTCCATTTTTAAATTATAATGAATAACCAGAGATAATTATCACATTTCTGTAATGACAGAGAACTTGCACATGCTAGGATAGTGGCATAATTTGGTATTTATGAAATGCTTCTTTATTTATGAAGCATCTGTCTTGAAATTTAATTACCACCACCACAGTGTTTCATTACAATTCTAACACAGATTAATAATGAACAAGATTCCTACCCAGGCTATTAAAATTTGAGAAATGAATACCCTTTGATGAATGCAAACAAGCACCTCTCCCAGCTACTGTATGAAAGTTTTAGTACTATCGTTTATTTTTCTRTTTCCTATTTCCGTCAGAGAGGTTAAAATAGGAAAGCCAAAAGCTGGAAAAGAAACAAAATGAAAGAGGGACAAGGGAATGGGTGTGTGAAAAGTTAGGGAAGTTAAACAGCAAAAGGTTCAGATTACAGCGCATAAAGAGGCCAGAGAAATATTAAAAGAAATTATGAAGTTTATAACATTGGACACAGAATTTTTAAAAAGAAACAGAGAAAGACYGTAAGAATAGAAAGACGACAGCTGTGGATGGGTGAAGAGAGAGGAAAAATAGGAAAGGCCAGATCTTATTCCCATGAAAGTCAATGGCAAAGCACTCGTTGACTACAGTGGGAACTGGAGAGGCCCACAGTGAATGAAAATTCGTTCCCATGAGGGTGGGAAGGGGTGGAGAACTGTCATTAATAGAAGAATGAAAAGGCATGGGGAAAATAAAAGCTGAGAGCAGTAACTGAGGCCCAAGGTGACACAGCCAGAAGAGCATCCATATACATGGCTGTTGGGAAGCCAAGGGCCCTCGGCACATCACAGAACAGAGGGGATGACTGAGACCCAAACTCAAAAGCCCTCCCAACTCCAGTAACTGAAGATCCAGGAACTGGGATCTTCACATTACTGTTTTGGATTTTGGAAAGTTCTTTGAGTGAACATCAGGTCATGTCACCTTTGTTTCACAGTAATTTGATGCAGAAACAGCTGGGATGGTTTGTCGGGTCAGATGCTATTAACTGTAGTGAATGGGCTGAGAGGAGCACCTGGAGGTTTGAGCCATTATGTAGCACAGGGACTGGTGTCTACGGTGAAGGCAGCTCAGGGTTTTTGATCTGATAACCCTGCTTTCAGTCACCAAATAAATTATCTATTTCACCTATCCATATGCTTTTACTGTGCATCTTGCAATACCTGGTGTTCTTCTTAAGGTCTTAACTTTTTCATTTTTTCCCCTCCTAGTTGCAGCAAAAAAAGTTTGAACTAAGCATTTCCTAAAGCTCACAGAAATACAGACAGATAAAAGGAAACCAGGTGTCATTCTTGGGGTATGTTTCTATTTTCAGACTATGACTTTCTTTGTCTTAGGACCAGTTAACCTACTACCCCCAAGTCTCATAATTTGTTCATGAGCTAGCAAAGATTTGTCAACTCACCAGCAAAATATGTGTATCCATTCCCCCCTAGTGGAAGATAAAAGTCTTCTGCTACTACAAATTATGTTGTCAGCCCAAGTGCTAAACAGCTGTGTTCCAAGTTTCAAGAACCCAGACCCACAGATGACCCACATGAGGATCCACAATATACTGCAGGATTGAATGTTCAGTGGTGTTTTGGTTTAATTTTTGTTCCTGTGTTGCTGCACTGTAAACTGCTTTAGGAAGCTGTGACATGCCTCTCTCGTGCATACAGAGATACAATCAAAGTCCATGACAATGTAGTCTACCAAGTGAAGCCAGGCCTTATTTAGTGCATGGTGCTCAAGGTTGTCTGTTGAATGAGGAGAGCTACCAGAGTCTTGCCATAAAACCTGATATTAAGACTGAAATATGCAGTGGGCAGAGGGATGTCCTCAAAGCTAGAGTAGTTAAAGCTTCCCTGGGGAAATTGATTCTGTCTCAGCTCCTATTGCAGCTCCTAGGTGCTRCTGGGAAAGTCAAAGATTCTGAAGTTTTCTGAAGTGGACAACATGGTTGTGCAGTACGAAACCACACAGCAAGTGTACCGAGCTATTATTCCTGTAACTGAGATCAGTGAGACCAAAGAGGTCTCAAGATGAGCTCTACACTTACATTGCTCTTAGAATGTCAACTGAACTATGTCAGACTGGCCACTTGAAGTTCTGTCACTGTTTTACCTACAGTCTGTCMTAGTTCTGAGATGAAAATAGTCCCTACTGGACAGGACTGTCATTAAATTATATCATTCTTATTTTTAAAGTGCTACAGGCAGATTGGAAGGGCTAAAACAATGACAGTAGGTTTTCTTGTGAGTTTAAGCCAGAGCTGCCTTCTAATTCTGAGCTCCTCTAACACCCATTTGTTTCCACCCAATCTTGGAAACACCTTGTCTCCCTAAGAGCTTCAATTACCTCACAGTGTACAAGTATCTAAAACTCTACTTCTGCGTATTCACAGAGAGATATGTCACTGTAAACAGGGCCTATTTCAAGATAACGTTCTTTCCTCAGCCTGATTTGTCTCTAGAAACTCCCATCTATAACTATTAAAAGGCTTACTCCCACTGATTTCTGTTAAAGCCTAACTGGCCAAGAAGCTGGTGCCTCCTCTTAGGCAATAGTCTAGTCAGTGTGGCATTTCTCAGGGATGCACGAGGTACAGACTCAATTTCCCCTTTCTTCTGAGGTGAGTCATACTCCGAGCTTCCACACAATAGACTTTGGGGAATGCAGGGAAGGGAGGGTAGAAACACTGGTTCCTTTTGAAACTGTGCCACAACATGAAAGGATGATGTGCATAAACTTTCTGGACAAGATTTAGGTTCCAGGCAACAGCAGGACTGGATTAGAAAGCCCTGCACTCCATTGTAGGTTTTACATATTTTTTTAAGGACTCCTCATTAGGAAAAAAACAAAATAGATATTCCCTCTTTTGAGTAGCAGCTGCTCACTCATTTCCTCCCTCATTCTCAACTGCATGTTCTGGCCATTAAATTAAGAAATACTGGTTCACCTTGTCCTCTATCTTGCATGATTGAGCAAAACTTATTTTAGTGCTGTTGAGTACACTTTTTATTCCTCTATCAGAGAGAGATGGAAAATAACTAAACCTGGATTTCTAAAATGTCAAGTGAATGCTTAACTAGTAAACTATTGCACAACCAGCATCCCAGTAAGAGTATCATCAAATCCTTTGCTGCCTCCTCCTCTAGTCAAATTTTGGAATAACAGTGTTCCCTGCTCTTTACTGAAAGCAAGAACTTAGATAGTTCACCAAGGGTGAGGGATAGACTTTTGTCCAAAGTGCAAGGATGTGCGATCCCATACTCTTGAGTAAGATTCTTAAGTTTCCACAGCAGAAAAACTATAACCGAATTTTTTCTTTCCAGTAACCATTTGTGTCATCCCTGGACAGCAGTCTACTCAACCTGAGAGTCATCCCATGTAGACCTCTGAAATATCTTTACTCTCCCTTTACATCACATGTGGAGTTTGGTCACATAACTCCAGGGTTCTGAAATCCTGTCTGCAGTCACACATTCCTTTGGAACTAATCCATTGGCACTAATGCAAGAGCCCGGTAGAAATATTTCTATAGACAGTAAAAGTTCTATATTCAGGACAGGGTTTAGATGGCACATGATAAATAATGTATATGGTCATATATTGAAAAATGAGACTGTGAAGAACTGCCAAATAAAGACCAATCTTCAATGAGCACAATTTGTCATAATCATTAACGAGGTTGAAGGTCTGTAGAAAAAGTGGGCTGCCTAATTAAAAGTGCTATGTAATATAAACTGGTATCATCTCACATCTATATACAGAGAGCAAATTTATGTTGAAACAGTAACTTCAATGTTTGCAGTTTCTATTTTCTTCACATCCTTTAGTAAGGTTTTTTTACATGCCAGTATAGACAAAGAAAGAAAATTGTTGAAAGTTGATATAAGGTTGACATGCAGATATGTAGAACATCTCCATATGTCTACTGAGTAAGAAACAGACAACACAGCACTGCCTGCAGGTGTTTAGAGGCTGTCTCAGATTTCTTTTTTTCTTTCTTTTCCAATGATTCAAAAACGTATGACCCATTCATTACAATTAAGATACTGCAATAGGGTGTTGCACTACACTGATAATCTCACCCATTTTACAGAGCTTTCATGAAGCTTAATGAATTTATTGTCCTGGTCTTGCTTTTTTTATGTTCTTTCGTGACTGATTTTTATACAAGTGGAACATATTGATAGTGCAGAAAACATACACAACTGTCTAAGACATGAAACAGGTTTTGAAATCTTCCATTAAAAATATTTTGAGAAGTACACTGCATACACTATAATTTTAGCTTAAACCTCAGTACAACACTTTCGCTGCCATTGCTTATGCATTTTACTCCAGTCCTGTCACTCTCCAGGCTGTCGTTTTCAAATCGAGTATCAATGATTCCCAGTGGTCTTTATTAATTCTTTCTTTTTTTGAAAGACCAAAGATTAAAGCTGCGTCCATGAGCTATTATCAGATGGGAAATATTAATTTGCTAAAGCATCTGAACATTTGGAGTAAATTTGAAAACAGAACCATCTGTTATACAAACTAATCCAATAGACTCCACACTTTGTATAGCCAGCTGCTGTCAAGTAACAGATTATGAAACCAAGTAATAAATCTTAATTCAAAAAATGTTTCTCCATTTAAAAGGTTTGAAAACTTATTTTTCCTTTCTTGTTTCAATGTAAACTTGATGCAAGTTGGCAGAACTCGCTGACCTGTCGGGGGTCTAGTATTCACTCAGATCCCCGTGGGAGGCTGTGGATGCAGTCTCACAGAGGTCGATTGCAAGACAAGTCTTGTGATACTAGCCTCTTCTATGCATCAGTCACATACTCTCATGCATGCCATGCACAAGCTACTTGTCTGGTTCTGAGATGGGTATCCCCAAGTGACAAAACTCAAAACAAGGGCTGCATACACTTTTTCTGGACTAGCCAAAATAACAAAAAAAAAATATCTTTCCTGCAGCCAAGATTTAAATTAATAGTTCAGAATTCTATTCATCCTGGGTTGAGATCCCTGCTAAAGACAAAGACCCTTTTTAACAGTCAGCATTCAAATGAACTCCAGACAGTTTTCCTCTTTCTGCTGTGATGCATATTGATCCGTGTACCAGCCACCAGCAGATGATTTGTACCAGATGCCAGAAACCACTCTGTTCATGGCAGCTGGTTCAACACATGAAACCTGACAATTCCTGCATCTAACGTATCTAAATCTGTCCTTTCCTCCACTCAATGACATGGCAAAGAACCCTTATCCTTCAAGTTTTTGAGAACAGTTTGTCCTCTCTAGCCACATCACATCAAACTGAAAGAATTTGTGCAATCCATCTACTGTGTTTTTATACTAATTTATGCATATGTGTGTCAGAGTAACACTAAACGAGGGGAAGAACTTTATACGTACGTGTATATGTATATTTTTAGTAAACGGAACGGAATTAGACCATCAGGGATCCCAAACAAGGTGTGCTTCCTAAGTACAAGAAGGCAGGTCTTTAATCTTTGGTTCTTAATAGCCTTGTCCAAAAATAAAACAACACATGTCACATCATATTAGAAGAAAAATCATATTTTGGTATTTACTGTGAAAACATTTTGCATTCCTCATTTTTGTCTTCAGAGTAGATCAGCTATAGATTTGCCAACAGGTACAAACAACATTCTTATGTGCTTAACTAATTATGAAACCTGTGAAAAAATGTGGTCATCAGTAGATGAGACACTGGAAATTCATTGGGGTTTAGGTTGCTTTGGTTTAGCTCAGCTTGCAGTACAGTGATGTAAGCCAACAATCAGCTTAAACAAGGAAGGAAACTTTTCAAAGCACAGTGCTGATATACAGTGAAAAAAAGGAAAATACTGAAAGAAGCTTTTAAACTCCTTACTTCCTCCTCATCTTTACATGAAGCACAGTACCTTACTTCTCAAGGCCTTCTGTTGCCTTCAGGTATCCCACCTGAAGAGTGACATACTAATTATTACGAGCAAAGGAAGGAGAGCCTTTTCCTAATGTGACATATCTGATTGCATAATTGGACAAATTCTACAAAACTCTATGCATTTAAATGGAAGACCTATACTGTTAACTGAACTTCTCTTTTTTCCACAACTTCTTTACTTCTCTGAACACCATAATCAAAGACTGATTAATCTATTCCAGCATTCACCAAATTCACTAATCACTCAGACTGCTTAATTCACTGTCCAAGACAGTCTTTGGAATACAATGTACAACTGTTTTTCACGTAGGGGAGCACTTTCTGGTGGAATAACATCACTGACAATCTAACTTTGTTAGTGATTAAGTGATTCAGGGTTATATCATCTGGCCATTTGTCAGCCCTCTGTATTTCACAATTAGGTGCAAATTTCTGAGTTTAATGCCTGCATTAATTAGGCACATTCTATGTGGACTTTTCCAAAAGTTAGCATATTCTTAAAAAGTCTAAATAGCAAGAAAAAATTGCCAATGGAAAACTACTCAAAGACATCTGTTCTCTCATCGATTTATTCAACAATCTCCTGTTAGCATGTACGCTGAAGGGAGAATAGGCTCTGCAGAATGCAAGAAAAATGCGTTTCACTAACTAAATAAATTCCTTTATATATTGTGGCAAGACAAATAAATAAACCCAGAGATTTACAGACAGTCACCTTGGCTGACATTTCAGAGAGCTGGAGCCTTTAGCAATATTTTTTGCTTAACTCCATCCTAACAAAGCCCTATCTCTTCTCCCAAAACCTCATTTCTCAACTCTCCCCTGCTCTCCTCTTTCAGGCCCACTTCCCAGTTTCTTTCTCTTTCCTTCCAAGGTGTGATTGCTCTCTTTGCTCCCCAAAGTCTCCTTCTTGATTGTTTTGCTCTGCTTTAATGAGTCCAAGGCTTCGCTCTACTCCAGAAATTGCATTTACCCTTTTTGTTCCCAAGCACATCTGTCTCCTCCAAGCTTTCTCTCCTGTTCTGACCTTCCTGCACTTCAAGACTTTTTTTGCCAAGTTTATTTCCCCTCTGTCTCTCTAGCCTCTTTTTACTTCTCTACTTTTTTTTCTACTCTCAGTGCACTAAAACCATGCCACTATTTCTTCTTCTTTTATTTTCCCTTTAGCAGTGACAAACTAAAACTTGAGAATTCAGATTAGTAAGGGCAATAAAATAGCAGTCATTGTCCTATTTTTTTTTAGCCTAGTATGTACAGTAAAGAGGGAGGCTTTTAAAAACTGATCTAGTCTGGAGATCGCTAAAAACAATAGCCACTTTCAAGACTCATCTGTGATATCTTATGCGTAGTCAGAAATTCATATGGAAATGCCATTTAATATTAAACTTACATTTTCTAATTCAATAGTGAAATGTTCAATGCTGAATTTAATAATGTCTATTTATATAATTCAGATTTGATAATGTGATATTATCTGAATGTTACTTCTTAAAAGTCTCTTGTTCTCTATGTTTGCCGTTTCTTTCATGTGTACTAATTTCTACTGACTCTAAAATGAACAACATTTCTACCTTGTCCTTTGCTGATGGACATTACTAAAAAAAGTCTGTCAAAGATTTTACCGTTTTGATCAAAATTAGCATGTTATAGGCTATTTGCAGTTTACTTTATATTTTACTTTACTGCTAACAAAGAAATTAATTTGTATCGGAGGATGGGGGTCCTTCCTTGTTCTCAGTGATGCTAATAAACATTTAGCTAGTTAATTCACTAGAGACAGGATTAGAATGTAGGCCAACACAACTGATATTTCGTATTTAAATTCATTACTTTCCTAGTGCTCTATGCTACATTCCTTAGCCAAGCAAAACTCCTACTGACTTCCTGTATTAGGTCCATCTTTATTATTTAGCARATTGACGGAACCAGAGTGGTACCATCTATTACTAGTGGCAAATAACATTTGAATTCATCTTCCTCTTATTCACAGGATGACTCATTTTGTGTCGTATACACTTCATTTTTGATTTATGTAAGACGTACATTTTAACATCCTTTCTGAGACTCAATTATTTAATCTATTTTTGTCATTCTATTCATTCGCTTATTCAAGTCATTTTGCATTAATAATCAGTCTCCATTCTTCTTCATTATTTAGTATTATTTGGTATAATGGAGTGTGTGCCAACTACGACTTTTGGATGAAGCTTCTGGATGAGTGACACATTTACTGCTGAAAGTTAAAACATATAAAACTTCAGACAGTGAAAAAAGCAAGATATTTGTAGAAGTACTGTCTAGTTTTGAAAACCATAATTGTGACTTGAGCCAAATTAGTAATAATAGTATGCTTTACCCTGCTATTTGTATCCATACAAGAAAAAAATGTGGTATCCCCAATAAGTTAATTCTGAGAACTAGAAATGCAGCTCTTCCCAATTTTTGAAATATCCTGTAAGACATTTCACAGGGAACACAAGATGTTATTTTAGCAGAAGTCTTATTTATGAAGAGGCAAAATATTCTCCACCTTATTAATTGGTCAATATATGTGATCTACTTTTTCTGTAGGACTGTAGTCTCATGAAGACTGAAGAATGCTCAAGAGTTTCAGACTTTTGCTTTACATGGCCTGCATATTGTTTCCTGTTAACAACTAAATGCAAAGACAACCGTCAAAACTTTCTCACGGGCTAGAAGAGGAAACAAAATGGACTTCKTCGAAAGAACTGCCCTGGATATACTTCTCTGCTACCTGTGTATGCAACCAATTTGTCACAACCTCAAGAAAAAGATCAGGCTTAAAGTTCTTGTGTACTGTGGTCCTCCAAACAGCATTTTCCATAATCAGACACATTTTCTCACTGCTTCAGTCATGTAAGTCATGACATTTATATGCCTACACACTGGCTTTCATAGTTTGTGGAGAGTGTGTGGAAAGTAGTCCTTGAAAGTCATTTCACAGAATTATGGAATCATTGGGGTTTGAAGCAACCTCTGGATATTTTCTATCAATCCTCTAAAAATATCAGCTGGTCTCCCCTTATCCGACACCCTTTTGGTTTGAGTATGGTCAACTAAAGCTTGTTAAGTGAAGATGCTAAACAGTATCAGCTCCAGTATCCAGTCTTGGAGCCCACAAATTGTGACAACCCTGCAGTATGATTTCAGGCTGCTTCCCTTTGATCCCAGCAGTTCAGCCAGTCTTCAATCCACCTCACTGTCTGTTGATGTCATCCAAACTTCATCAGTTTGTCTATGCACATATTATAGGAGACAGTGTTGAAAGCCTTGTAAAAGTCAAAATAAACAATATCAGCTGCTTTTTTTTTTTGTCCTTCTTGAAAACACGAGTGTCTTTGCTGTCTGCCAGGCCTTGAGAGTTGTGCCCAACTGCCATGACTTTTCAAAGATTTTTTTTAGAGCAGCCTTGCAATGACATTGAATGGCTACCTCAGCACTTTTAAATGATTATTTCCTCAGCAGTGTTACAATACATTTAGAAAACACTATCAAAGCGTTCCTGTAGCTAATTTATATGTATATGTGGAAAACAAACCTTGAATTGTGTGACAGCTGTGTTTTCTGATTTATGTTGAACAGGTAAAGAATTTAAATCTACTTCAGGTGATTCTTGTACTAGCTATTCTTAGCAAAGCCAGTAATTGCTTATTCTCACTATTCTTCCCAAGATAACGAGAGTATCACCTGAATTCAAATAAATAATGAAACAAAAGTAGAACAAAGTTTATTTCATTTAATAGTTGTCATTTCTCTGAAGTTGTCCATGGTAGGAAAGGATCAGCTATGTAAACAGTCAATGAGAGAAGACCATCTTGGCTGCTGAAGGTTAAACGTTAAGAAGGAAAGGAAGTAATTGTTAGCAGATTCTCACTTCTCCTACAAAAAGGCATACTTGGAAGGAATAACTGCTCAGATCTGTGATGCTCATTATGACAATGCTGGCCATTATTGGAGATTTCCGTTTGGCATCAAAAAGATAGTTCTCTCATACTCTGAATTATCTATAACAAGGTGTCAAATTCCCAACCAAAAGAATATMATTTTTTTTTTGACGCAAACCTGTATGAATTAGCTACCTAAATAAGCTACCTAATCCTTCATCATTAGGTTAATATATACATCTCAAAAGTATATGTACTGTGAGCAAAGCCAAATATTTTTTCCAAGATATTACCAGTAATATCTTCAGCACAACTGATTTCCAGTTCTTGTAGGTTTAGTCCATGTCACTGTTTCACACACCTCTATATCCATTCATTTTCTGGCTGCTTACACAATTGGAGTTCAAAAACTATTAACCACTCTGGTCACACCAAGGAAATCAACAATGATACTCATAGCCTTTCAGGGAGATACATGTTATTTTTCCTGTTTTGATTCTGTTATTTCAGTAATCCAACAAATTGTCCTACCGTTAGGAACACAGGCCTGCTTTCGTTAATTATTGCTTCCGCATGTGAATCAACTTGCTTTGTAAATTTTACCAAGCAAATATTTTTTTAGAATATTTCAGATAACTCTCAATAAGAACTCAGACACACCACCAAGTTGCTTGACAAATTATTGTACAACACATGATTTCTCTTGCCAGTTCACTCAGCCAGAAACAACGGGAAATTACTGTGACTTAGATCAGTCCACAATGAAAACAACTAAAACAGAGACTCATTTCTGCTCTTGCCACAGGCTAAGAAGACCCACTTACATTTGCCATAGTTCAGCTGACAGAAAATAGTATATTAACACACCATATCTTGATCTGAAATCCAGGTTAATAGAGTAGTACCAACAAGGGTGAACTTTCAGCTGTGCACTGAACAAATAGGGCTTACATTTCTATCTGAAAGCCCTGCTTATTTTTGTGTCTTCTGGAATATTTTGTGGGGGAGAAGATTTCATCCAAAGTCTTAAGCTAAAAGCCAGTAACTGAACTGGTAACCTGGAGTGTCTTCTGAAGCACAGAAGAGTAAGACAGTGAGTGACAATATTGATCACATATATGCACATATATATGATTATAAATGTACAGTAGCTATTTATTGATTGGAGCTCCCAAAAATATTTGYTGCCTTTCTCCCAGTTCCCTGTTCTCCAAATATCCAATACAAGTCTTTACGTCAACATATTTTGACTTGACAGTGCTGGGTTTATTGTTTGACTCAATGATCTTAAAGATCTTTTTCAACCTAAAAGATTCTATGATTATTGAATTATATTATCTCTGGGATCTTTCTGGATAATAACAGATGTAAAGAGTCCCCCACAAGGAAGCATATTCTGTACATGACTGAGATGTTACTAGAACAATGTAAGATAACAAACACATTGTTTGTATTGAAGTGTTTACAAGTGAGAAATTGTTATAAGCTTCAAGATCACTGAACCGTTCAATTAATTTTGAATATTCCTTTACTAATTTGAGGGGATTCTAAAAGTATTAAAGCTCTTAAGTTCTGTTTGGCTAAAATTTCACACAGTGGTAGGTTAAACCTTTTCAATGATCTCAGGATTAGCCTTAGCTTTCAAAGCTCATACAAAGGAAAGTTCCATAGTCCTTTCATCTGAGATGTTATTTTCTTTAGGATTATGAGATAATGCATCTGGAACAACATTCATTCATCCAGGTTTGTGGTTTAGCTGAAAGTCAGTCCAAATTCCTGTAATCGTAAGTGACATCTGGCTAAACATGCACTTGGGTCAAGTTTAGACCTCAGCCACTATAAAGGGCTGTGGTTAAGATAGCATGCTCAACTTGACACCTCCCAAACACTGGAATACATGCTTAGTCCACACCAACATAACAAGTTAAAGTTACATCTTTTTAATTTTTTTTTTTTTTCTGTAGCTGAACATTTTCTTTCAACAGCATTCAAGATTTGTTTCTCAAAAGCTTTCCTGGTGCTTGTATGGTGCTTCCCACAAGAACTCAGTCTAAAAAATGCTCAAAACCTATACCTGATGTACCTGGTGCCTYCTAGTGTCAATCAAATCATAAATCAGAATTTCAGGGCATTAACCAGTAGTTCCAAAGGCAAGGAGCAAGTTACAAAACCTGAACAGGCAATTTATGAAATGGAAAAAAATGAACTAGTTTGAAGGTAGAACATATAGCACAAAGACTATAAATTCAAAATCAACTAAATTTCAGCTGTATTTTAATCAAGGTGAAACGAAACTAGGGAGCTGCACGTCTGCTTGCACCAGGTGTTTCAGATGAGAGTTAGTGACAGGACTTAACCTCTTTGATTCTCATTACCCATGCTTTTTGTATGAATGCATATTGACCTTCTCTTATAATTATTTTCCTTGGCTCTGAATGAGAGACTGAATTTCATCTCATAGTTCCTCCAGGGCCTGGAACTGGTCAGTCTTGCTAACATTTTTAAGGGTTCAGAAAGAAAAATTACTCTTTCTGGATCAGCAACACTGATAAATCTCTTTCTGCACCTTACATCACTGCAGAACTGACAATTCCACTCCTCTCGGCTACTTAGTAATACTGAATTTAACACTATTCTGTTGAGTAAGGACCATGCGAAATGTAAAGTAGATTACTGTATCTGTTCAAAATGTAGATGTTAGACTTCAGTGAATACCTATTCATGATCTTATATGGCAGTAGTTACCACTCATGGTATTCAATGACTGGACATCCATCACAGCAAAAAAACCCCAAAATTGTTTAATCAGAAGCAAAGCTTTTTTAAGAAAAATCTCTTGTATACCTCATTCCACCTGAAGTTCATTATCTCAAATCCTCAACATGATAGAGTTAGTAAAYAGCAGTGAAAAGGAGAATTAATGCTAAAGAAGGCAGACAATCCATGAAAATACACATTAATAAAAGTGCAGAACAGCACATAACACAGCAGAATAACAAAACTTGTGGTGCACTGCAAAATATACGTAAGGAGAAAACAGAAAACTATTGGGCAAAAGATAAATAAAGTGTCACAAACCCACTCTATGGAGAGTAGAAGAGAAAATTAGATAAGTATTTTATTTAGGTAGGGGGGGTTGTAACCTCTGATTCAGCTTGACTTTGGAAAACTCCTAAGCTACTTCTACACTTTTCTGGTTCTAAAAAATCTGTTTTTCTTTTGTACATGTATATTTTTTATTCCTTGTACGCTCTCTACTGCTACTACTATTTTTTAAGGTGGCTCTTTATGATACTGTATTTACAGCTCTATCCCGCTCCTCCCCAGAGCACTTTTTTAACTGCCTCCTTTTCCCCTTGGCTCCAAACTGAAAGCAACACCTACACCATTGATGGCTTGGTCACGGTCTTATAATTACCCCCAGCTGCATGTCCAGGAGGCTTTCTTTCTGGAACTATAGCTTGTTTGTACATTTTTGTATTGGTCAAATGTAGAAAAGCTTCTAGTCTGAAATAACTGTATAGTAATTCATGTATTAACCAGATCACCTTCTGTTTGCATGTGATTTCCACTTAGCATTCTCTTACTTTCTCAAAGATAAGCCTCAAGTTAAGCATTTTTTTTTCCTTACGCTTTTCCTAAAGGTTTTTCTGGGAGTTGGTCCAGCAGCCATTTATAACAGCTTTCAGTACATTAATATTTGGTAATACTGCAAATGGAGTTTCACATGGAATAAAGACTGCCCAGGCAGTGCTGAGAATCACAACTTTTTTTTTCCCCCTAAACTTCTGCTCGAGTTCCTTGTATTGCTGGATGCAAACCAAACAGGTTTCTGAATGAAGCAGTTCCAGAATTTTTTCTAATAGTCTTTGGAGTGATCCAGTCTACCATATGGGATAAATGTATGGAGTGATATGGGGTAGAGTACTTTTAACTGAAATGATACAGAAGTATATAACTTCAATGAGATAAAACTTTTCCCAGTAAAAATCAGTAGCTTACACAGAGTTAAATACCAACCATCCAACACTAAGGCTATGAGCACATTCTTTAGCTCAAATTCTCTATCTTTTCTTGTCAGTATGATTAAAGGCTCAGATTCAGTGTAACTGATGTCTAAGGAACTTTAATTTTCCTTTGATAAACTGACAAAAAAGTCATTTCTTTAATCATAATCCAAAGGGCACAATGTTACAATGGACTCCTTGTGAGTCTCACCAAAACATGTGAAAAGCTGTTCTTCAGAGCCCTTTACTAGAAGCCACTACAATACCCTGCCAGATACAGGGGTACAGGCAGTGGATTGGTCTGGAGCAATTAGCTATCAACACTTGGTAGTTGTTGCTATGGTGGGGAGAGCAGTATAGGTATAATTTCCCAAAAAGGTGAAAGTAAAATAATAATTTGTTCATAATCAATCTGGGTAGAACAGGGAGAATATGAAAGTAAGTAGGACAGCCKAAGGCCCTGCACACTAAGGATGTGTTCTCCTAACTGGTGTTGGGGGAGTGTTGGAGAGTAGAGGCAGTGTTTGATTTCTGGGTCCTACTAATTTCACTGCTTTTGACTAAAAGTCCCATCACAGTTGTCTGGACAGACGCACATACAGTCTCATAATCCTTGTGCACAGTAGGGCTATATTGCTGCAACCATTTTAAGGGAATTACAGGATATGAAGCCTATATAAGAAGTAAAAAATGGAGTTTATAATGTGCCAGTGCTATAATGTAGAACCACCTTTTTACCCCTCTTCTGTCTCTTCTCCATAAATGCATACGTACTCCTGAAATGTACATACCCCTGTTCTCTGTGGCTATGTACATGGCACATGCAACATTTATCTATATTTTAATTTGTTTCCTCTCACATTTTGTGCATTGCTCCATTTAAGAAGAAATACAACATGACAGAACTTGGGTTCCGAGGAATTCATCATGTCTGTACCGTCACTGGAATGAAATGTCTCTTTCTCCTATCCCTTGTTTCCATTTTCATTCAAATTGGACGGAAGAAACAGTCCTAGCAGATTCAGCTTGTCAGCTATATTACTGGTAAAAATCTGTTTGGAAACCAGATTCCTCCACATGAAAATGTGTGTGTTAATTAGCCCCTTTTGTGTCAGCCTGTTTCTGAGCCAAGTCTGAAGAGTCATTTGAGGGCACCGAATGTCTGTTCTGAAGAGAGGCTTACGCGATTGAGAGTGTCATGACCACTTGAAAAACTTTCTTCAAGGATGAGAACTTTTCTGTTGGCAACATGTTATCAGGAACATCTAGTCCAGCACCATCAAGGATTTTTCTGTTTATTTTAAAAATATGCAGACACTACAACTCCCTTTGGTTGTAGTGATACGGGGAATTGAGGGCAGAATTAAAAATGCTCAGAGAGATTGATTTAATGAACTAAATGCAATTTATCATGAATAAGTGCCTGGATTTAAGTGCCACGAGTTTACCTATCCACTCCTGCTCCATCTGCAATGATTTTAAGCACAGACCAAAGCCAAGAAATACAGCAATGACTTATGAATTTCAGTCCCTAATGAGAAAACTGGCAAGGATCAACTGAGGGGTGTTGGTCAACCTATTACCAGCAGAAAGAATAAAGTCCAAGGGTATCTGAATGATGTGTACTCATTTTCATTAAAAGTCTGTACATTCTCTTTTTGACCTTTTTGGCAAATAGGGACCAATGTATTCCAAACCATCCTGACTTCACTGGTGTATATAGGGTCCCAATCCTCCAGTCTGAACTGGAGTGAACAAGGCAAAACTAACCAATTTCCTAACAAAACCAGCAAGTTTCTTCATTCCCTTCCCCCACACTAAGTCCATGTACTCACTCTATCTTTCCCACAACTCTTGTCTCAAAGAAGCACAAGGGTTATTTTTCCTCCTAACCACCCTAAACTGCATTTCTGAGACGACACTACTTCCTTCCATTCTCAGCAATTTCAGAGGCTGCCAGAGGCTGCCCCTCTTCCCAGAAGTCACTCACAAAGTCAACAAGCAGTTTACCCTCTAACTGTTTTGATGTTGGCCTGCCTTCCAGCAATTCTCAGTTGGCACATAGTCTCCTGCAGACTATAATCAGCTTGGCACATGTTAAAACACCCATGCCAGGGCTATGGCCAGAACAAGTCAAGTCAACTGCTGTGTTGCAGTTACAGTTTGCCTTGTTACGGTTTCAGCAACACACTCMAGACCAGATTCTCTGACTGCCCACATTGTCTAGCACTTCACATCTCCTTTATGTGAAATGTCAGTTTTAATGTCAAGAAATAAACCTCAAGAGAGTTTTCCTCCAGCATGCTCTGAATTCCTTACACAGCTTAGATGATCTGCATTCCCACCAGCCCACCCCAGTATTCCAAAACATCACGCCTGATGCAGCATAGCCCATCCTGCCCCAGTCACATATGAGACTGCTTAACCCCCATAGCTCTACACAAGGCATGTCCTTTCCAAACCCCTGCTGAACAGACCAAACTCATCAGCAGGCAATTTTTCCTTTGGAAACAAGGTGTGACTGTGATCTCAGGGACAAGAGAGAAGAAGTGGAGTACATCATTCCCTGGAAGGGAAAGTTCAGTGAAGCAGATGCTCAGGTCTACAGTCATACGCATGCAGATAAAGTCAGTGGAACATCTCTCCTGTCTGCATGGCCACGGTTCCCAGGAACTGTTCCCTTCACAGGACATTCTGTTCACAGTCATATACAGAATATGTGATAATAGACATTTTTTAATGAATACTCAGTGGAGAATTCAACAGTCTGCATGACAGAGAAGGCTAGTGACACTCTTTGCCCAGTGTTCTTTCACAAACAATATGGCTGTTAGGGAATGCTTTTTTTTTAAATACCTTGAAAGAAAACAGCCTTGTCACTACATGACTGTTATTTAAATTTTCTGGTTTTCCCTGAACTGAAAAATTCGCTAACACTATGAAAACATCAAAATAAGGCAGCCCATCAAGGGCATAAACATGTTATAGTGCTTCTAAAAAAAGTCAGTGCTTAATCTGACTGTGATTAATATGGGTAGCCTTTTTATATAGATTCTGTCTGTACTGGCAAAAATAATTTTATGCCTTTTGGGGAAGAGTGTTTGTATTTAACAATTGAGGAAAAAAAAGACTGTGTTTCAGGTTTTACTGCTTTTTACATCTCTTTTCTCCATGTAAGGCTAATAAAATCATCTTAAATTTTAAAACAGAAGTGAAATTGGAAAACACAAGTGACTTTTACACTTGACCAAAAAAATGGTTTTGCTGTTTGAGAAGAGACTATTACTTTGGCCTAATGCCCAATATATGTTGATACAGATGGCATATTTCCCTTACCTTGCAAGAGCAGTATCCACCAAGGTCAAGGTCTTTACTGCATTTGTATAAACAGTGACAATCCATGCTCTCCCTACAGGCATTTTGAAGAGCTCTATAGTCCTGAGTGATCCTTATAGCACTCTCCACACTGCCAGTCCACCTGCTTCATAGGCACTGCCTTTGTGCTTTGACTAAAATAGAGGAAATCTCAGCAGATAYGTGGCACCTGTTCCATGTAATGACCTCACTGGGTAGTACCAGGGAGAGAGAACCAAGCATGCCCAGAACGACTAGGGACAGGGCAGAATAATGCTGCTTTCCTGCTGGGCGGTAGGTTCATCTCCTTCCTCTCTCCTCTTCAGCGTTGCTAGTCATRACCAGCAAGAACACTCAGTCACACAAAGAACAATAGCAATGTTGAAGGGCAGCGGTGAGCAGGCTTCTTTATGAAGAGCAGCATGATGGGTCACAGAGTGTTTATGGTATAGAGCAGAAAAAGGAGTAAGTAGCCATACGACAGGTGACTGTATGCCAAGGACATCCTGTGAATGTGATTGGTGTAGTTGAAAATCACAAGATATTCATTGTTGTCTTGTATATGTCCTCTGCCCGAGATATCTTCATTGGGGAGATCCTCTGGAGCAGTGTAGAGGAGTACATAACCGTAGAATCTAGAACCCATAATTAACTTCCTCCCTTTCTTTGTCCTAGTGAGGGAGTGTTTCTGAGCCATCATACCTATTCCTGACTTATACAGGAAGGAAAAGTCGTAGAAAAAGGTATTTCTTGCAGCCTAATGTAATGACTAAAGATATTTTCCAGCTACTACTGCAGCATAGACTTACATGCATAATGTTTCACCACCCCCGAAGATTCATTCTTATCTTTCCTGAAGACATATCTCTTAAGATCAGTGTTTATTTAACATTAGTAACAAGCCTGGACATGTCTATTTTTTTATAAGTCTATTAAAATGTACCCATCTTATCGATGAGGCATTGAATGTCAAGTTTAGCTTGGAGGAATCTTTGAAATGTAAGCAACTAATGAATAAATTCTTTTTTTTGTTTGTTAATATAGGTCACTTAATATTACAGTTTATCAAAAGTCAGTCATTTAATGGGATGCTTGAATCTGTGTGTGGTTTGCTTTCTTTTTTTCTTTTGATACTTCTGGTATTAGTTCAATTTCAGAGTTCCTACAAATTTACTGTAAAAGATCTGTTTGACAATGAGAAAAGAAGTTGCCAGCCATGCCAATTATAGTGATTTTGTGGTGTGGGACTGTAGGCCACTGGGAACTAAAAATCCATGCCAGAAAAAAAAATGCTTTTCTAGGCATCTATGTTTCTTTCACAATTGTATTCACATATCCAATTCAAGCTATGGCTCAGTAGCATGTTATCTAAAGAAAGAGATTAGGTTCACTTTAGGACTTTTCTGAATACTTGATATTAAACAGGGATATAGAAGAATTTTTTTTTTTTTCCCTAGGAAAGTAACATCTGGAACAAATAGAGTGCTTAACAGATTATCATTAACACAATTGTGTTGTGTTCTCAAAAAGCTATTAAAAAGTGTTAACATGGTTACATCATGAACTTCAGCTGGTTCTTATAACACACAATCAACTCAAACCAGACGTGTTCACATAATGCATGTTTAAAATACTGTATCGTAAAACATGATTTTGAGAACATTTTTATTAATATTAGGATTACTTACCAGTTCAAGCAGTTATTTAGAGGACAGATTTCACTACTCATTTAACACCCAACAGTATTAAAGTACACATGTAAACATGTTTACAGTTCTGTAGGTAGTAAGGAAGCCAGCAACCACTTTGGATGGAAGAGGCAACATAGTTGAAATTTTTTTTGTCAAACCATCGTGTCTTACCTGTTATTCAAACAATATCTTTTAAAAAGAGGTGCATATGATCAAAAAAATCAAATACAGACTTCATTAGTTTTGATGATGTCAGAATGTTAAAAATGCCTCCCTGTATAAAGCCCAAGGGGAACACAGCAGCTCTTTTTTCACTGTGCACAGCATGACCTAGCAGTGCAAGACAGGAAGGAAGGAAAACAAATAGCCATCTGCAATTGCAAGGATAGTATTGGGCACCTAGTAACTGTCATTAACACCTGCTTTTGGTACCAGTGTATGCCTTCACACCTTTAGGGAGAATAAATACATTAGTTAAGCCATTTTTCTTTAGCAGACAAACTTTTTTGACAGAGCTTCCCAAATCACGAGAACACCCTGGTTAGTTTGTCATATGCAGTAGTGTGATAGCCAAAGGCCATGTGCTTGCTGGCCTATGAAAGGATTTCACGTGTTTGGAATGAAGATTGCTCCAGACTTCTCAACTCACCTGACAGCCAAGAAAACCCAGTAGCTGTCAGCAAATAGAAGTAATTAGTACAATGCATCTGGATCATATCAGATCTTTTCGCATGCAAGGTCATATCTTCCTGGTTACCTCCAGGAAGACTGAACCACATACAAATTACAGGAGGCTGYTTCCCAGGCAATATGTAGTCAGCGAGGTTCTAGTGACTACATAAGGACTGTGAAACTGAGAAGGACTTAGAAGTTCCCCAGCTGAAATACACGTTTTGTGCCTTGAGTCAAGACCTGAGCCTGCACCCTTCTTTGCTGTGATTTCAGAAGAAAGGTGGTGCCTGGGTTGTCTGCCCAGTGAAGTGTAGACACAGTCCCAAAAACAACRTTGCTGGTAAGTATGGCACTGAACACAACAATACAGGCTGGTTTTCCAATCTTTGGGCACTACATGCCCAGTGCAGCCACAGAAAAGCAATAATAATTCTAGTAAATAGTAATGAGATACCACTTTTGTGGCAGGAGGAGTAAAGAATGAAGAAAAAGAGTGAGTTCCATGCTCAAAGCCCAAGAAATTACATTCTTGCTATTCAGATGGAAGCTTTGCCGGACTGGAAAGTGGTCTTGGAGATGCCAAATATGTGGTCACTCAAGGAGCCTTGAGTCCATCCTTTTATTAACCTGTACTTACATAATCACAGAGTATTCCCTCCAAAAAATCCTTTTTCATTCAGGAAAGAAACTGAATGCAAAGTGGCGGCTGATGAAAGGGTTCGGGTGCAACTTTTTTCATATCATGCACTTGATTTTTCAACCATAAATGCTGTTTTCTAATTCAGAGGGAAGGGGATGTTATTTTTATGCAGTAGCAATGTTATGGATTCTTATGATGGAAGAAATTCTGGCAAAATAGTTAAATATTTTCCAGTAATGAACTGAATAGTAAGCTTACATGTATTTCAATATGACTAGAATTGAATACAGCTATCACAACAAAAAGTAGACAGAAAAGCACCTAGCATACTTTTTGTTTCCATGTAAACAATATATGTTTCTAGCATAAGAGTAGAAGAAAATGATTAAAATTATCAGTAAAGATTACAAGAAAAGAAACACACTTAATGTACCTGTCAGAGTAYTGTAATCTTTTAAAAAGGGAATCAAAGATAATTTTGGAATTTTAGAAGCCAACTGATGCCAAGCCAGTATGTTCCAATCTTGCTAGAGTCCATGGTTCAATTATTAGTACCAAATTTTAGGGCTTCTAATACTAGATAAAAATATTCCAAGCATACATGACACAAAGCTTCAAACAGAACTCAGTGTGCCTGTTAAAATTTGCTGAAGTTTTGACAGGTTAATTTTGTACCTGCAGTCTTTATACCAGCTCACATAACAATTGCCTTCACCTCTATAATGTTATGAAGAAAAAAATACCATGCCTCCTTCTGCAACCAGCATAAAACCACATCAACACTGAGTTCTGCTCTGCCTTATTAGCTGAAATGTGATCTTGTGTTCACAGCTGATCTGGCTCAGGCTTTTGTTTCTGAATGACCTCGTCCCATACAGATCCAGTATAATGACTATAGACACATAAAGAAGATCTGTTACAATATGAATCATGCACTGGAAGACAGAAAAGCATAAAAAAAATTCCAAACAAATGCAAGCATTGCAAAGTATGGGCAGATACCGTGCTTGCATGTATGCTTTCTTTCATGTCAGAAGAAAAAAGAATGGAAATAGAAATTTATAAAGGATGAGAAACCTTWAAAATCAAATACTAAGCAAAGATTTTTTGCTCTGCTGATAAAATCTGCCACACAGCCTGCTACGCTTTTCAAATCTCAGAGTGTTTTGAAACACTGATGATGTGTGATGATCTCAAAACTGCACCAATATTCAGTTCTTTACCATAATGCTGATGCTGTTGCCCATTAAAAAAAAAAGCTTTTAAAAAACCATTTTTTTAAAGAAGCAATAATCTTTGATGTAGAAAATAACCTATGTAAAAAAAATCCCCAAAACCAATAAAAATAAAGATTTAGGAAATTAAAGATACAGCTGTAAAAACAGACATAGAAACAGGAAAGTCCTGTTTAAATAGATAACACAAAATATGAAGTGTGTTCTCCTTGTCTTAATCTTTTGTGAAAAAAGCTAAAATCGCAAACAATGAAAATAGATAGCTTAAGACTTATTTCTCTTCATCATTTAAACTTCTAGCCTATGATAGCTCTCACAGGACTTGCCCCTCTTTAACGAAAGTAAAGCATGTTTTCTTGCTTCTTAATATTTGGGTTTTTTCATATACTAAAACTTTTCATATTCATGACTTATTATTTTATTTAAAAAAAAAAACCTAAAATTCTACATGACCCTGAAGGAAAAGAGGTTGAACTATTACAAAAAGTGCGCATGAGATTCAAAATGATCTTGCCAACCTTAAAGGGTAGTTACCACCTATTAGCACCAGAAGAAGTCAAGTTGGCACTGCAGGTGCTCATTACCACTGAAAAGCACCCCAGACAACAGCCCCTTTGCCAGCGAGGGTTTTTTCTGCACAGGGGCATGGCTCAACTCATAGGCAGGTTCAGAGACTGGAAAAAATGTCATGCTAATGAGTCTGCTGGTAGAATCAGGACCCTGTTCTATAAACCAGMCACATGTACATGTTTAGACTAAAGTTTAGTTATTAAATTGTTCCCTTACATCCTAAGTAATACATATCTAGGCATTGGTGTCTGCYACTTCTTGGGATGTGATTCCCTTTCCAGTTACATTTCACTGGTTTTGGAGATGTTACACCCCACTTACTCAAGTTTATATAACAGCCTTGCTTTCTTAAGCAGCATAGCAATGAAGCATAAACTTTTATCATACCTGATTGTACTTGTATTGTACAAAAAAAAATCCTTCCAGAAAAAGTTTTGTGAAGAAGGTCTTCGACAAGAACACTTGTAAATGGTGTAATAGGGAAAAAAAAAAAAGAGAAGAAGTGAAAGGAAGCATCTGTTGGGAATTCTTCCAGCTATGCTTAACACATTTGGAAGATGACAGAGACATAATATGCGTAAGGCTAACACAGTAGCTTTTCACTTCCTATAAACATACAGAGGTGTTCTTTCAGCCATGATAATGTTTCCAAAAAATACATAACAAGGCTTGTTCTACTTTCCCTCTGTGAGTCTCCAAGTACCTAAAGTAACTGTTATTCCTGTTTCACAGGCGGGAAAACATGGAACTGATTGGAGAAGTTACTCAAGTGGCTCAAGCTAATACAGCAGTTCAAAGGTAGAAATTATAAGAGCCAAGTTCAATGCAACCATATTTGAGATCTTCTACAGATCAAAGATGCATTTTTGTTTGCTTTAATGCATTCACATACAAGGTGCCATGAAACCCGGAACCACAGATTTGCAAAATCAGTCTCAATGGCCTAAGCTGCCACCACCTTTCAGAAAAACCTAAAACCTAAACCTACGTCCGATGGCAAAATAACATCATGAAAGCAAGGCAGATAAAAATAAAGGGTGCAAAACACATCAAGGTTACTAAGCAGATATTGTTCAGAACCACAAAATCCATGCTTGACTTAAGATCATTCTGCTATAGTCCAACGTACTTCGTATTTTAGGATGAAAATAGGGAAAGGAAATCAGATTTGGTCATTTGATCAGATAATCCAGCTCAAAGTAACAGTTGAAGAGATGGTTGCCCTATCCTAGGGCTGCAGTGTAGATTGAAGTCTGAGCTTTAAATGACACAGTGAAGTCTATTACAGAGAAGCACTCATGAATCAGAGCCAATATAGCTTTTATTTGGGGCAACTTTGTCATTCTGTGGGTTCTTTTTAGTACTTAAATTATTCAGTAGTTTTTTAATGAAAGCATAGTTGACCAAAATCTAAGAATCATAATTAGATGAGGTTGTTTATGGGCTTGGGTTATTTTTCTTCCATTAGTTTTAATGTTTTGTTCAAAATAAACTAGAATATCACTGTATCAATAAGACATACTAGGGGTGACTGATTTATCTGTAACTTCCATTTGAAGAAAATACACAGAAAAATATTGTTGATGGAGTTTAGTATTTGAAGGTGAAGAACATATTGGCTTCAGTCCACAAAACACTCTATAAATTTAATGGGATAAGCCCCTTCTGAGTAGTAAATCATAAGAGTGAAGAGAAATGAACCCAGAAGAAATAGTACTAAAACATACAGCAAGAACCAGATTAATGGTAAATTAAATAAATTAAAAATGGAAGAAGCAGATGTTCTGTTTTGTTYACAGACATCTTATTTCATCTCCAAATAGAGTTTGCTTATAAATTCTATAAGGAGTAGTTTCTGAAGTCTCTAACTCATGCAAGAACTCTTCAGGCCAAGATAAAATAGATAGGCATTTTTGCCATGTACATCACCGTTTGCTTTGTATGGAAATACACAACCTGCTTGTAATAAAATTTACAGTATTCAGTTCTCTTTACAGTTTTTCCTAAGTCAGCAAATTAAAAAAGAACACACATAGACATTGGCATTCATGTGTCTAACTCACAGAAAAAGCAAAATATCATTAAACATATGTGCTAGACCCTATTTTACGAAAATCTATGATCACAGATTTAGCCTGGACGCTAATGATGACTCAGGAAAAAAAATTAATGTGTCTTTATATTTCACCTAAATGTGGAAGAAACAGTTTAGGAAATTATGGGAATATCTAAGGCCATGCAATTTTCTTCCTGTGGTATAGGCACTTAAGTGACTCATGGAAATCCATCCCTCATCTACCAGGAAGATATACACATATATGTTAACTGTTGCCCATCAGAATTCCCACTTCCTTTGCCTTCTTTCTATTCATGCAAGCATACAACTTGTGCAGTCATATCTCCTAATTTTCTTCCTTTACTAAKTCTGACTTTTTGCTGCTTTTAGGAATAAGAAAGTAAGCAACTTTTTTGAGCAAAGATGATCTATTCAGGGCTTAAGATTGGGAAAGTGAGAGCAAGACTACAAACAGCTAAAACTGGGAATTTCCAGTTTAATGGAAAATGCTGGTATTTTGATTATTTTGAATCAGAACAAACTATTTCAAAATTTCCCACAAAGCAGGAATTTAAAAAAAACCTAAAAAATGCTCTCAAAAATGTTGAAACACATTTTGTTTTAGCTTTTTAGTTTTTTTAATGTAATATTACTTTTCATATTYCGTACTTTTGTTTTACAGTCGTAACTATGGCTAATCTCATGCCACTTAATTAATGTGTAATTTCCATAATACATTATAACTATTAAAATTTAATTGTTCAAATTGTGAACAAATAGATCCAGTAGTTGATGCATATTTCATTTCAGTAGGAAAATAAGATCAATATTTGGCTTTGTATTATTTTGAGCAGCATTTGTTTCTAAAACTAGGGAAAAACACGTTAGTATAAAGATTAATTATGTTAATTTATGTTATAAATTAAAATTATGCAGTCTTTTATTTTATTCATCACAGTATTCTCACCATACACTTCCAGTTTACAAGTCCGTGGATTAATTTTGGGCTGTTACTAACATTCATTCTTTCTACCACTGCTACCTATAAGCAGTAATTCTGGACTGAGTTTCTTACACATCAAACCCACTCTTGAAACACTCACGTTTTTCTTGATCAGCAAACATGAAGGATTTCAATTTATGTGATCCTCTCTAAAATTTAATCATGACACTTGCACTTTCCCTGTTTTGCCCCAGAGAGAAACTGTTTTTCATGGCACTGCTCTCTCCTTGGTGTCTCTTCAATCCTGAAAATGTAATGACAGGTCAGATTGCAGGCCCTCATCCTTCCCATCAAATTTGTTATTTGTATTTCCTCTAGTGATGATGCTGCTTAGGTCACCATGACAAAAGGTGTTTGAGGCTTCTTTTAAAACAGTTCATTATCTCAAATGAATTAGCAGGATGATCTTATTTTTCACTTCCCAACTTTTAACATAATGAATTTTCCACCATATACTTGACTAATCACTAACTTCAACATGAAATTCCATATTAATAAAATACTCCCCTTCATGTCTTTCTCCAAAAACAACCTTGTCTCTGCTATTTTCATATAATGAAGAACAGCTGTTTGCCAGCCACTGTGTTTATCATCTTTATCCTCTCTTCCACCATGCTCTCTGCCCTATCACCCTCTCAGGTGATATCTATTATAGAGGTTCTATCTTGGTTTTCTATCAGAAAATTTATAATCCCAGTGTAAAAAAGGAAACAACAGCTACAAATAACCAATAACTGCACATAGGCAAGAGTGACCTAATACAGAAGAATGCAAGAGAATGGCACAGTGGTTGCCTTCTTATAGTTCAGATTTTTCAGGCATCGTGGCAATGTTCCCATCTTTTAAGAAAGGATTTATGGAGTGACAGTATATAAATTAGCATAATTGATTATTTGCAGATTTGCTACCTTCTATAAAATGGATTTGTCCCTGGGAAAACTGACACATGAGCTCTACAGCATTACAGTATGTTAGTGATATCATAGGAGTATTAAAGTACAAAAGATGAGGATCACGACACAGAAATTCCTGAATACCTGATTACATCTCTCACGCATTTAATATATCTTTGTGGCTGTTACATCACTGCAGGTTATATTTAAGAAGCCAAACAAGCAGGTATACGCCATTGCCTTTTAATGTAGAATAGCCATACACAGTCCAATTAAATGACTTTTTCTGACCTGGACATCTTTTTGAGTACTTTGATAACCATCATAAACTCTGTAGTTTACAGGTGCATTTTATCCACGGAATGTATCCAACTGCATAAGCTTGAAGTCATACAGTTCTTTATTCTAAGTGGTTTAAAAATAAAAGTTATTATATTTAACAAGGGAGAAATGAACCAATCTCCAATAGTTAATTTACTGCTATACTGACTAGAATCACCAGCACAGAAGCCATATTTCAGGAAACTAGTGATCTCCAGATCAGTATGAACTAAGGGATTTTTAATTTTCTAGAAAAAAAATGAAATTACTTCTTAGTGAAGAAAAAGTCTAAAAATTACTAATGAAAACCTTTCTTGAATCTATTCCMTTTTCCTGTCTTTTCACAAGTCCACTTTAGAACAAGAACTGAAAGAAAGAAGTGAGGAGCAACAGAACCTTAGGCTGGTGAGGTGCATTGAGGAAAGGTGCTCAGAATGGTTCTGTGGAAAGAAACAGGATTACCAGCTGTTTAGAGACACTATGAATCTCTGATTATCCTGAAAGCCAAAAGTTGCATCTTCTACTCCGTGCTGCTCTCATGACCAGGAGAGGCCTGGTGAAACCGAGGAGAAAGCAAGCAGTGAAGGGTGAGATGAGGGCTTGAAGCTCGGGCAGTAGGGAGATTATGAAACAGTGTATTTCCTCTCTTATTTAGGAAGAAAAAGGCAGAAGTATGTGCACCTATCTGTAGTACTGCAAAAGCAAAAAAAAAAGATTATCACGGCTTTGCTAATTTGTCTTCCCATATTTTTCTCTAAGGGTAGTGAAATAAGTGATACATGTGCTACAAGTGGCAGTAGGCTTCATCAAGCTTTGTGTAGAATGGTGCCACCATTCAGTGACCTCTGAAATGCAGAGGGGAGAATAAAACAGACCAGAATATTAAAACACAGCACCTGCTGTACAAAGGTGTATTAGAATACTTGAAATATTAGTATTACCTGAACTAAGCAAACTTACCTCAAAGCCCCCTGTGATTCTGCCATTATGTTACATTAGAAGAAATCCCTTCCAAAGATTAATCAGCTTAGCTAACCATACACTGTTTAAAATTGCACAGAGCAGAGTATTAGCCATTCATAGAGGATACAAATAACTAAATGTGTCCTTTCTGCCTGGCAAGCACCATATAGTTCAAGGTGGATTCGAAAACTGAGAATGGATCTGGGCCAACATGATCTCAATTGTTATTTTCAATAATAAAGTGCAGCTAGCACCTCAGCATGCAACTCTCACTTAGTGCAAGCGGGCAGGGACAAAATGCAATGTTCTGAAACAGCTTTTATGGAAATCATGCACTGTTTGTGACATGTACTCGGTCTCTGGAGCTGCAGTCTTGTTTAGTCCTCTCCTTTTAAATGCCATCTTCCAAATCCAAAGGGTAACAAGTATACAGTGTGTCCATAAAACAACATCACAACTTTATTCTCAATAGCTAAGTATTGAAATGCAAGCATACATTATAAATAGAAAAACAGCTGGCTTGGAGCACATTGCAAGCCACTAACACAGTTGAGGGATTTGAATGACATCATAACCCGTGAGAGCATGTTGCTGGCCAGCTGGTGTTATTTATAATATACTCATAATTGAGGAAAAATAAAAAGGCAAAAGTTAGGTATTGCAGAACTAATAAAGTTGAATTCTCTCTTTCCCAGTGTCATTTAAATTGTTATCAAGAGAAATTTGAAGATTACTACTAAAAAGAGGGGTAATCACTCTATAATTATAACAGCAGATTTAACATAAATATCACAGAAGCCCCCCAAACTGGGCTACTTGTGTAACTATATTCATAATAGTGTAAATTCTAGGAAATTATATGATTTCTCCTGTGTGGTTGTTGAAAGATCACAAAGCTATTTTGCCCTATTTACAAGTAGCGCTCAACAATTCTGTTATTTTTAGCAAACTAAAAACTGCTATTTCAGGGTTAATTGCACAGACGGTTAGAGGGTTTAATTGTTACTCAGCATATAGGCGTGCCAAGTTTAATAACATTAAGACACATTAAGAAAAAAGTAGATAACTGCCTGCCTGCATTTCTGTACTATATAGGTAAAGTACCTATGCAGCTGTGCATAAATAAAATGCTTATATATATATACAAAGGTATGCATATATAAAAACATTGCCCATATGTACGTAAGTTTTTATATATTTGAAATGCAGACACACACACACATAAATACAAATGCAGACATAGCTACCTGAARGTTAACCAGAATACATTTTCTTATTTTTCATGGCAGCACAAGCTCTTTTTGTCTGCTAACCCCTCAGTCACTAATTCACATTCTTTTAAAGGGAAAAAAATATGCTTCTGTGCTCTAGTTTTAAAATGCAAAGGTATGATGTTATTTGTCACCATGCCCAAAAAAGTCCTTACTCGGTAACTTTGCCAGAAGAGGGAGAGAGAGAGAGGCAAATGCTCCCCCAGCTGTTTCCTGTCTACAGTGTCTGTGTAATGTAGATAAATGTGAGGATTTTCTCTAAATCCCTCTTCTGTTTGCTAAATCTCACTGTCACTGCTAAAATCAGAGCAGATAGAGCCTGCGCAATGGAATAAAGTCCTCAATATTGAAATGTGACATTGCTCTCAACATCTCACATCTCTCTGGATTTCTTTTTTCTCATCATTACTGCTAACAAATTCATTTCCAGACTTTGCACTTTTAAGAAGCAATGGAAAAAATCAACAGTCTTTCAACACAATTAGTTAAGTGCTGCTTGTGTGATTTCTTGAAGGTAAATCTTTATTACTATTTCAAATAATTTTTTAGTTTGATTTTGCTGTGTGTTGTCTGCTTCTGGATTGAAGAGTATTGTGCACTTTTCAATAACATTATTTTAGATCTGAGAATTATTTATAAATTGCTGAACATGCAATTTTATGTGATCTGGAAAATGGCTGTATGTAATAGTTGCAATTACATAGATAACTGTAAGGGTAAACTATTGCAGATACATGTCTTAAATTTCACTTCTATTCGGAGAACTTTGTAATATTTCAGTTATGTCATTATTAAAAGGTCCAATTACATCATTGTCTATATTGTTAATGAATGCTTCTGAAAACAAGAAGTTTTAGCTATTTTCTGCAGGTGCAGGGTTTTACAGGAAAAAAGGTATTATTCACATGTTAAGTTTCTGCAGTTTTATTATACACAATTATACAGAATATGTTCATGCTTTCACAAGGAAACTTTTAAGGGATGTTGTCACTGCAGCAATTTTCTGGCAGCATCGTAGCATTTACTTGTTTTTTGCTTTCATAAATTAAAAGTAAATGAGAAGTTCAGTTTGTTTTCTACATTAGAAACCAGCTGCGACTCTTGCTGACCTTGCATATTTGTACAGCTTAAGCAATTGTACATAAAGAAAATGGAAATTCCCTTACATGTTCATCTCCAAGTTTTCCCTTCTAGGGAGGGCTGTTTCAGGAAAGTTTGCATGTGAAGTTTGATGTTATGACCCTATAATTTCTGTGCAATAATACAAACTGTCTTAGGTAAATTTGACTTCAGTAGGTGCATTGACCTCTGTTTCTGTCAATTGGCTCCAGTCCAACTTTCCATTATCTGCAAATTTATATTCCTCAAGAACTTTTTCTCATTAATATTTTGCAAGGACATTTATGCAGTTTAAAGAATTACCCTGTTTTAATTTTTTAGGTCCTAATTATTTTTTTGAAGTGTCTTACACTTAAAACACACTTATCTCATTCCTTAATGACCTAATTACAGGTCTGTAATTGCAAGGGATGAAATCATTCCCTTAATGTATAAAGGGGCATCCCTTCCAATGTTCTTGAAAGATGAAGGGTTGGGTTTTTTTTTAAGTATTGAGCAAGGCACTAAGAGACATAAAAGTAATGTTAGTTCCTCAGCTGTGCATCCTGCCAAGCTTCCTTGGAATCAATGGAACATATTGATTTAGGTTAGCATGTAGCCCAGATTCTTTACTCAAAGTTAACAGTATTTAAACCTTGATCCGCTCTAGAGTATATATGCCTTATTTATATAATAATTACTAGTGAATACTGATATTTTATAATAATTACATATATCTACTATGCCTTGATAATCAGGCCCAACCTCTCTGGAGTAAAATGTAATTTTGAATACATAACTCTTGATTTCTTTCTATAGCATATACTCTCCATAAAAGTGTTGCCTCCTTCAAGRTATTTATAATTATTGCAGATGTTCTAACATGTTGCTAAAATGACCAAGCATGTGAAGAATTCTTATGCACAACKTGTGCCAACTGATAGTTTGTTAGATGAAGAGGACTTGCATAGAAGAATTGAGAAGTAAATGACATGTAGGGTGTTCATATATGACATTCCTTTGTAGTGCTACTCTTCTGGACTACTAAAGGAGGAATGTAGCAAAAGCTGGCTATTTTACTGAAAAAAGAGGAAATTCCAGCTGTGAAAATATGGTCAGTCATTCTATGCAACTAAAAGAAGTGCTTAACCAGGCTCATCTTGAACCTGTATTCAATTTCCTAATGTAATTAGATGCTTCRATAAACCCCACCCACATGCCAGTGCGTTTTCTTTTAAGCTCTCAACTTTCTAGTCAAATTRGGGATAATGTAAGTACTCTGCTTGATTGTAGAGAACCTGAAGCAATATTGGATTACAACTTTGTATTTTCTTAAGAATATTCCCCTCAGACATAGAGGGGAACTTTGATTTTATCACAAGCATATTGAATCAATTAATGTTGTGTTTAATTAAAATGATGAAGTAAAGTTAAAGTTTTAAACTATGTTTTGGAATTTGCTTTGATGAAACAGTACTTAATTTATCAAATAATTGATTGAACCCTAGAAACATGTGAGCCTGTTTTCTTTTCTGCAAAGTTTTTACTTGTTTGAAAGTTCTTGACTGTTGTTAAATTTGGAGATAAAGTTAGAAATTCTCTGTGGTTTATACTGTGCAGCCTTTTTGGCTTCCACTAAAGGAAAAACAGTAGATAATCTGTTTTGTCGTAGTTCAGTGCTGATATTTATCTGAAAATGCAAGCCAGCTGAGGAGTCTTAAAAAATAAAAAATTGTTAAATGTCTAAAATTTATGTTTATTTCTGGACCAAATGTTATACGAGAACAAATTGTTAAATACATAACGTTCTTGTATTTGTAATGTCTTTCAGCTTTCTGAGGCAGTGTGCTAAACAGCTTTCTGCTTTACCTCCTCAGAACTGGGAACCATCTTAAACTGCAGGTGCATCACATTTATCTTATAAATTCAAAAATATGACAAAGGAAAAAGAAATTGCTGTTAAGATATGGAATCATCACAGAAAATAATGCCTCATGTTATCATCATTCATTTATAATCTGATCTTTTTCCATCTGCCATTGAAGTCATATCTGTGCATTCAAGCTTGTTGAGTTTTGCATGGCAAAGTTGGCTAAAGACTCTTGTGAATGGGAAAATAATTATTTTTCCTTTTTTTATGATATATCATGGGATTTAAATTTGTTCATTATTTTCACAGTGGAAATAGGGGACTCATCCAGCAAGGCACTAAGATCTCTTGCCAAGAAAATAGAAATTCTTAAAAATTATTGAGTAAAAAGGCTCAATACCCCACTGGATCAGATCCCAATTGATCAGAAAACAGATAATTTAATCTTTTTTTTTGAAAGTTCAGTGAAGGAATATTAAAGATTAAATGGTCCCTGGAACCCTGAAAGAAACTTTAAGAAAGATTAATCATTTTACTCCAATTACTTTGCAGTAGTCTGCTAATACAAAGCAGTTTTAAGCCAAGTTTAACTGCATGTGGAAGAGAGATTTGTAACTTCTTACCTGACTGCAATGCTAATGTTAACCTTGAAAGAGAATGAAATTAAATGCAGGTTTACACCTTTCAAAGCTATTATTTTTGGCAAGTGATCTAAATAAGTTCAGAATATGCATTAAACACATTCCTTAGTGTGCTGCTACTATACATAAATAGCTTTTCCTAGTATTAAAAGAAAAAGCCATCTTCACATGGTGGGTAAGAACTTTGGTGGACATAAATTGATACAAAAAGAAGTGGATAAATGGATTGGTGCAAATGTACACCCATTTAGGACTGGCCCTTCTTCAATCATAAGTACAGGTAAAAGATAGTTTGTAACCAGATGTAAATGAGAAAAAAATTATCACTTCTGTGTATTCCTCACAGCCACACCTGCCAAGGAGGAGATCATGGAGATCAGTGTAGTATAGCTGCTTGCAGCAAATAAAAATGCAAATCAATGCTCCCACTCCTACTTTTAATTTCTCAAATGTTCCAAATGTTTGCCTGCTAGTAACAGGGGACTGTAAGAGTCATTGAATGTGGTCCTCTGCTATGGGAGGTCCCACATCTACTCCTGTAGCTGTAGCAAGCATGCAGCAATATTGGTTTGTCTTGGTATTTTCCTTTTTAAGGTGGCTGGAGAACAGTGATAATGAGCTCTTTTCCTATTGGACCAAATTTCCTTCCATCAGGTTTACAGTCATTTATTCTTTTGACAATGCTGGTTTTAGTTTAAATAGCTCTTCTCCATCATATGCCACCCCCATTTCCCACAGTACATTGGCAGGCACCTGTCATATTCCCTCTTACTATATCTGGTCTGAGACAAACCAATTCAAGGTTGTCTTCCTTACTCCTATTATTCCGACCTTCCCTTTGCCTGTGTATGGCACTCTTCCATATCCTCCTTTTGCAGGAGCAACCTTAAATCATAGCTACTACAGGGTTCCCTAACTAGGTCTGAGTGTGAACCCTGAATATTCACCAGAATAAATAATCAGTTTACAAAATACATGGACTAGAATACGTAGATAACTGCAAAATTTTGGTGAGACGTTTCCTGATACTATGCTCATTGTCAAAGAAATTCCAGTACATATTCATTCTCATTCACAAGGGTGCAAGAGGCATTTTCTTTAAGACTCTTTGGGGAAATTCTGACACTGCTTTTGCTTCCTTGGCAGGTGAAGATGCACACTGTGTCCTACATCCATTTCTTCTACCTTGGCCTGTGTTTGCTTACCTTAACCAGTTCTGTTGCTGCTGGCCCAGAAACACTCTGTGGGGCTGAGCTGGTTGATGCTCTTCAGTTCGTGTGTGGAGACAGAGGCTTTTACTTCAGTAAGTCAACCCTTTCTTCCATTTAACTGCTAAACGCTTCCATGTAATCCATTGGAGTCTGCAACTGCTCTAAGTGAGCTTAGCTGTGACCATCGAGGCTGCCGATTATGGCTGGTATCCTCTATCCTGGAAATGCTCAACCCTTCAGTTCCCACAAAGCCTCAGTAAAAAAATAAAGTTGTGACTGTGTGCAACCTCTCTAAGTTTCTGACAAATTTTGCTTTCCAGGCTTGTTATTGTTTTTAACCACTTTCCAACTGTTGCTATTCCACCTGCTACATTACTGCTTTGCACTGACTTGTCATTGAAATTAAATGAACGAGAGCACATACTAGACCCAAGACTTTCAGGAGGTAGAACTGCATGTACCTGCTATGTCAGGCTACTAGCAAACAGTTTAGGTACACATTATATCATATTAAAAACACACTAAGCCTCAACATCTGGTTTGAAAAAAAGAAGAGCTGGAAGGCAGCAAGCAGAAAGTTACCACATCCAAGTGTCCACATGCTTCATCAGTTAAATACAGGTGGAGGAAAATTCATGCATGGTGAGATAATAAAGACTAAGACCAGTACAGGCAACAGATAAAATTAACTCTGCAGTAGTGGGGATCAAGAAATACTCAACTTTTAAGTAATAGAAATCTATTTCCGTTTTTCAGCTATTTGCTACTTAAATAACAAAGTTAACAAAACTTTTAGCTAGGAATATATTAATTCTGAATGTATTCGTTAATATATTTTTCGAAACATGCTGGAATTTTTTCTCTTACAGCCTCTGAAGGTAGCATTTACTTTTAATAACGACATATGCTTCTCTGGTATTCTTGTTACCCATCTTTCATGGCTGATAACAATTCTTGTCTTCTAAGCTATCATTTCTGTTTTTCTGAACATACCCACCCTATTCCTATTACTTTCTATTCATGGAGTCATTGCTTTCAATATTTTCTCCTTGCTTGCAACAAAGATAGAAATTCAGATTCTTGTGCTTCTAAAGTACAGAAAATCATAATTTCCTCAACATATAAATTATAGAGATTTTCACTGTCTTCTTGGCATGTTCTATTAAAGTTCACTTTTGAAATCTTAGTTTCATATATGCAAAGTAATTTACTATTCACAGAAAAACCTTTCTTTTCTGTATTTAACACCTTAGCTATTGTTAATGAGCAGCTACTCTAGGGTGTTGTTTAACTTAGTATTCTGGCCCAAAATACAATGTTGAAACCAGTGGAATCTCTCATATACGAATTTACATTTTTCTACGAACTCTTTAGGTGTTCATTTATACACCAAAATCTGTTATATTTATCAGCAGCTGAGTTACACTTAAGGGGTTTTTTCAGTGCTCCACAAATACTTTGTGGCTGGAGTGAATGCAAAGATTGTCATCTCGACCTCCTGTTTCTGAACCAGAAAACAATGAGACAATACACTACATCCTTAGAAGAGCATAGCAATTTTTCTTTTACCGTGTATGTATCTCAGGTGTTTCTCCCCCAGCAAAATGTTTGCTGCTGGTTCAGAGACCTATCGTGCTTGCTTTCCACAAGAGTAGCTGTTACTGCCAAGCAATCAGACCTACTGCTATGTTTACTCTGTGTTCCTCAAGGTAAGAGGTCATGTGAAATGCTAATCATTAGCAAGCACTCTCTTTGGTTTCAATCTCAGTTATTCTAAGGTTTCACAATCTGTTTCAAATCTCTACCCTAAGCTAGGTCATCCTTACTTTAAAACACCAGGATGGATTTCCAAAGTTTCAAAGGAGATCATTACCCTTGCAATCTTGACTTTTATCTGCTGTCAGTTTAGACTTTCTCTCTAGTTTTCTCTTTAGTTTTCTCACATTCTGAGTTTTCACATGAAATAATGTAACTGTTGACACCGTAAATGTCAACCTGGTTTTATATGGAAAACTGTGGAAGGCTTTACTTAGGAATGAGGAATGTTTTAGGAAAGTCTTGCACACTTGTAATCAATAGACTGCAGTTGCATCATTCAATAGGAATTTTATGAAGCTGATATATATGTGGCCCCTTGGATGCTAAGCAACGTGTGTCCTCTACCTGACTACATCTGATTCATGAGGAAGAAATTTAACCTGTTTTAACCTTCTCCCTCTAATTTGTTAGAGTTCAATCTAAAACACAATACTAGAGAAAAGTAAGCCCAGTAACATTGGTAAAACAAATTAAGATTCTCATATAAAATGTACTACAGAATGCAGCATCTTATTGGAAGTTAAAAATGTTGCTCCATTTCTTATGGCCTTTTAAGAATGCCACATCATTTGCAGAGATAAAAATCCAGTGAAACTTTTCTTTTGTTGTAAAGAGTACGTCAATAAAAGCAGTATTTTAAGCCTTCTATTCTCATACTCTGGTTCCTTTAAATAAAGTATAATCAGTAGTAGTGTTTGCCTTTAATTTGCACAGGAAATAGCTGTGAGGAAAGGTTTTTCTTCCATCATTCTGTATTTCACTGGAGACTCCAAATATAAAGAATACCTTTTGGCTGAGGTGGAACTCCTGGTTCAGAGTCAAGGTCAAAGATTCTGACTATTCCTTGGGAGTTGTGGGTGGAAATGGAGATAGAAATAGTTGTGTTAGTTTCTGTTGAAACTCTGTACTTCACAGTGGCTAGGACTGGAAGACAAAAATTTCCTTTATATAGTCTACTGTGCCCAACTTTCTAGCTATAAAAGGAAAGTCTACAGCTTCTCAGGAGATACCCCAGCTGCTTACCACACACAAAGGAAAGTATTGACTTCAAGAGGAAGTCAAATGTAGTTTCTACCACTCTCTTTCTTCATTAGATAGACTGACAAGGAGGATTTTTTAAAGGTTTTTAGAGGAAAACACAGCACAAATCCCAAAATCGAGCATCTACTTATTTCCTTGGTCACATTTAACTCCAACTAGCACTGGTTACTCCTCAGACAGCTTTTTGTCTCCTGTGATTCACCAGGGAAAAGCAGTTTTTTGCCATGTTTATTTAGGAGCATCTTTCTGGGAGAACTTCTGGACCTCAAGTGCCTGTGTGCTAGAAGGCCACAAAGAGCCTGGCCGGAGCCACACACGTGGCTACACCTAAACACGGCTTTTCTCAGCTAATATTTCTCTAATCTCAAAACCTCTGGATTCAAAAGTCATGAAGCAAAGTGGGATGGCTTCAATGTTCATTTGAATTGTAATGTCTAGAAAGGTCTGCCATGATACACTTATTATAAAACAGTGCAACAGAGAATGTTGCAAGAACTAAAAGGAGAAATTATAGGAAGCTTACAGAACTGATAGCCTAAGAGGGGGGAAATTCTGCTTGAAATAGTCTAGTCTTATCATAGAAATTTACTGTGTAGAATAGTAAAAAAAAAAAGATTATTTATTTCTTCATACATGTTGAATTTGCTGTACAATCATGCATTCTTGCTCATGCTGTTTTCTGAGGACTATTACTACCATGAGAAAGGGAAGATCAGGTAATATGCTCTAAGGAGAAAATGCTATATTCTTTTTCATTTAGTTTCTTCTTGTTTGAAAATATACCTTTTGCTTTTACAATAAATACATAGCTGTCTGGCTAACTTACATGATTGCCAATAAAAGAACAGATTTCTTATTTCCTTAGACATTTTCAGTCTTCTAATTTCTAAATCCCAAGTTAGATGGTAATACTTATTTGAAATCATGACAATCAACTTCATGAACTAAAACTCCACATTTTTTTTCTTCTAAAAACACTGCTTTAGTCTTATGGTGAATCTTCTGAAGCATCAGTTTCATAGAAAAGAAAGAGCTGAATTTAGACACCTGAGACACTGGAGTTCCTCTGATATTCTTCTGAGAATGGAGAATGATCTAGCACCTGCTTCCATGTGTAAAGCAGTGAACCCCATAAAAGATGAGCTTTTCTGGTATCCAGCTTAATGTTCCCTGTGTCAATTGCTTTGTGGAGAATTATTACAGATTTTTGCTACATTTTTTTGTCCACTATCACAATCAAAATTGTGTGTTGTCCTTGGGAAAATCCCCAGCTGTGCACAGTGTAAGACTATTAGTTTATAATCATCAGAAAATCAGGTTAAGCCCATGAACATAATTTTGGGTAATGAGAGCTGTCATGAGATCTCATTGTTTGTAGAACTAAGGTATATGTGGAGGAATTGCTGCCTTAGGAAAGAGGAAATAAGCAGCATAGCAATAGGCAATTATGTTTTGCTTCTTCCATTTCCCTCTAGTTAAGAGCTTCTTGTTTACTTCAGGAAGTCTGCTTTTAAGATGTTATTAAAGTTTCTAGGCCTGTCAAACCTATCAACATAATTACAGGAGATGGCATGGCACTCAGTTCTTTAAGTACTCYATACCTGTAGGAGCTATGAGTCATTAGCTCCTCTCTGCATCCCTGATTGAAAGGAATGTTAATGTTAGAAGCCCAGCAGAGGCATGCTGAAAAGCTGCCACGGACACACACAGACTCTGGTGTCAGTGACAGTCTTACAAATCTTTGCAAACAAATGCTGGTCATCTTGGCTGTGTTCACACAGCAAGATTTGAGAGTGTTTTTAAGTTCCTTGGTCTGGCTATGTGCCCCATTCACGTCCGAATACTGTATCCATGGAAGATTTGAGTGCATTCCTCTATCTAACCCCAGGTTCCTTACTTCTTACAGGAAAACTAACCTGGAAAGGAGCTCAGGTGTGCTTTAACCAGGTCTGCAGCGTCAGTGCTCAGGAAACCAGAACTATAAGCACAGCTACTGATGTATCTCTGTAAGAAAGGAAACAGCTCTGACTTCTAGAATGATATCACTGTATAGACAAAGAGCTGACACAAGTTTGATGTGTGCTTTGTTGCCTGTGTTAGTAAACATCAAGGAAGTTCTCTGAAAATAAGSCAGTCTTTGAAATAATCTCATTTTTTACCACATCAAGAAAGCCTAAGGAGTGTTCATAAAGGCTAACCTTAGTTTAGTGAGGTTAATCTTCTTAAATTACCTCTTTAATAACAGAGAGAAAGGTTCTGTCTTCTTTCTCCATGGATTGCACAGCGAGCCTAGGAGGATTTAGCCTCTAAAACACACTAAATTTAGTCCCTGCAGACAGGTCTTCTCTACAGCTAGTTTCTCAGGTCGCCAAGGATTTCATAATTTTTCAACTTTTTCCTTAAGAAGGACTGTAGTAGTGATGATAATTTTAATGAAGTGACTGGAAACAAATCATTGATCAAAATTTCAACAAGAAACATCTCTGCAGAAAGTGCCTACTACCAAAACCAAATAAGTACATTTTCTCCAGAAGTTCGATTTATATACATCCTTATTAGCTGTTAGATATTAGACATGTTAATGCTTTTTATGATGTTTACCATTTTTAATGCACCAGACCAAGTTTCAAATTTCGTCTCAAATAACAGAAAGCTGTTACTTGACATTTGATGTCCTAACTGCTACATGTGTCTTTAATACGTTGTTTAGTCTCATGTTGGATAAAGTCACTCGAAGAAGCACTTGGCAAGATCAGCATTAATTCTTGGCATAGCTGCCCTTCTTACTTTTCCACCAAATTTTAAATATCAAGAAAAACCCTTCACTGACTTCAATTCTGGCACATGCTTTATGCATTTGGCCAAAACCTTTGCATATGGACCTCTTTGTTTGTTCTAGTATTAATAATGCATTTGCAATTCTCAATCAACAGGAGCAAGAGTCATAAAGCAAATTATTCGTTTAGCAGAACCACACACTCTGTTAATGAAAACCTTTTGCATTAATTACCTGTGCATGTAGGGAGATCTATACAGAATGCTCCAGGATGGAAGTTCATAGAGCCATTTCTGTAGGGCTTATTCAGCACTTCAGCTTTTATGCATGTTTCAAACCCTCCCACATCACTGAAAATCAAATAGAGACTTAAAGCCATCTTCATCTCAGAGCTTTGCTAAAAAAGTATGGATCTGAACTTGCTTATTAAACCATACCCTAAAGTCAGTACTTCCCTATGATACAAGTTTAATTGTTCAAAAATATGACAACAAATGAAAGGGATAACCAACTGTTAAGTAATTTCTCAGCCTAGAAATCAAGACAAAAGAAATACCACAAATGTATACTTATTGAAGAATTTATGCTAAATTTATCTCTGGTAATAGCCACAGGAACTTCAATGTCAAGAGGAAAAGCTAGACATTAATTCATACTTTCTGTGTGGTGCATTTAGTGCAAAACCATTATGAAACACAAAGCCTAAGTACTGGGTCTAATTTTTAAGTAATGACAGGAATATTTCATGTTTGCATCAGTAAATGAGGTTCTGAGAATAAGACTTAACACATCTCTCTTTGGAGGGGCATACTATGTACTGACCAGTGGATCACTCCAAATTATGGAAAGTTACTTAAATTCCTACAAAAATCAGATTAAAGTGTAAGATACTGGCTGTGTTTTCTGATTGAATCCCATATGCAGAGAAATTTTATGTTTTCGATGTCCTTACTCTTACAAGGCAGAGTGGAAGGTGTTTGCTTACCTCGTGTTAAATCCTTTTCTAGTGAAAATTGGAATAGGTTTCTTTTATCAAAGAAACTTTGAGGGCTCATCTCTCTCTTTCTTTTTTCCTGAGTCTACAACATACTTAAATATTTCCCATCTTATTTTGAAATTCAGCTGTGATCCCAGGCTTCCCATTTATGTTATATAATTCTTCTAAAGCAAGAGAATGCTTCCAGACAGCAGGCCCTTCTGCTTCCTTATGTGCCCATAAAAGTGTGGAAGCAAGGAAAAACTGCCCTGTTAAAGCACTTCCTTTGGGAAATTATGACTCATACACAAACTTGAAATTATATGATTTTTTTATACAGAACTATTTGTTTATGTTGTTTGTGTCTTTGTGTGTTGGGCAGAAATTTACACAAGGCTGAGTATGCAGAAAGGAGGGGGATTGGCTCAGACTATTCTGATTCAATCCAGCTCAGTGAACAAAACTGTTTTCTTTCTGAAAATAAATATTCTAGGAATAATATTTCTATCTCCAAAAAAGTAAACACTTAATACCCCCAAATCCTATAAACAGCAAGTTCTAAGTAAAACAAATACTACTGGAAATTGGTTTGACTTCAAAAGGACATTAATTAACAGCCATATCCTACTAAGGCACTGGATAAAGTCTTAAATTACACACACAAATCCTGTCTTTCACAACTCTGTATTCGAAAAAATATTTTAAAAGGTATGTTTATGCAAAGGTATGAAAAGCCTAAGTGTTTGGGGGAATATTGTAGAGAAGATGTCATTCTGGTTGTCAATCTGAAAAGATGAGTACAGTCCTAATTATGTTTGATGGCTATGCCATACCACGTGTAATAAATCCAATTTACAGGAGGGATTTTTTTTTCAGACTTGCATTAACTAAACTGAAGATTTCTTTTAACTCAGCCCCATCAAAATGGCTGGATATGAGCTTCTACTCTTACAATGTAAACTTTACAGCTTCTTTTTGTAAGTCTTCATGGATTACTCCAGGTTACATGAAAGTTAATAAGAACGTCTATTTTAGGTTAGCAAAGGAGGTTTAAATTGAATAAGTTTCTTACTTTGAAACTTCTGTGGACAAGTGAGTTGTAATAATTTTTTTCTACATCCCCTGAATTCCTGAATTACTAGTCAACAGGTCTTCCATGAAAAAAACTTAGTTTTTCCTACGTATTTCAAGTTTTATGTTTCTTTCCATTAAAGTTTCCAGCCTTTCACAGACATATTTAGTTTGGCAGGAAGAATATGGTGACTCATAGACTGTAGAAATTTGAGAGCAAGCTACTGAAAATGTATCTAATTTCTTCTTGTGTAATTTGGGAGCAAGCTACTGATAGTATGTCTAATTTTCCTAGTTTAATCAAATGTATTATTGGCAAATACATGTCCTGAATAAAAGCCATGTTTATTTCTGAAATATATAGCTAATATTAAATGCAAAAGCACCATATATATTTGCTTTTAGAACACTTCTGAGTTTTTTTCTAATTGTTTCTGGCATTTTACTCTATATTAATGGGCATTGAATGAAAAACAGAGGCACTAGTGAAACAATTTGCATTACAGCCCTACTTATATTTTGGAATCCAGTACTACCAAACTGTTCCTAATGATGTTTTTTAGTGGTGGTTTATTTTTGTTTTTCCTTTTTTCAAGGGAGGATAGAGGTGTAGGAAGAATAGGTGATGTTATTATACCTCCACGATTCGTATAGAGAAGGATACATGTATCAGAAAAGTTCTCATTTGTATTTTATGTTATTGACTATATTGCTCCTTTCACGTCTTTTAAGACAGAAGATTTTTAAAGTCAGATCCTTCTAAACATACATAATTTTTATTTATCCACACACAGAATGAACCTTCTCAATGATCACTGCCAAGCAGAGTTTGATCCAAAACAAGGAGATTTTGGTTCAGATTCAGTACATCTACATTTGGGTATTTAAATGAGGATTCTGAGTTAGGAGCCTACCCAAGTTCATCCTGCAGTCAGTAAGAGGACTAACAAACTTTGAGAGTTCTCATTAAAGTTACGAATATCCCCTAGGACATACTTTCCTTCTCCACTAAATTAAGCTAGGAAACTGTGGCAATGGTATCCTTATGCTGGTTAAGTCAGTTGAGTAAAGAGCCTCCACTAAGAGCCTAAATTTTGGTGGGATCTGTTTAAAACCACGCAATGACCTTCGGTGTAGAGGTAAGGATGCACTCATACAGATCACATTTCTGATCAAAGCAAATCCGAGCTTATTTTAGCTGCTGTGGTATAATACAGTTCAGCAAAGACCCGGCAAGTGCCTTATGCAGGTAACACCAGTTAGAGCTGCTCCTTTGGTTCTTAAGAACTTCCAGGCTTTAGTCTAACTGTGAATCCTGTTGGAGAAAGCACTCCAGTCTGACACAGTAAAAGTACAAGGGAAAAGCTTATCTATCTTTTCTTTCTTGATATAGTAGATAGAATATACTCTTACATGCCATAATAAGTAGAACCCCTTCATGTTTTATTCCTGCAAAATAAGGTGCACTTATCCATGCATAAGTAATGAAGCAATTTTTTACACTGCTGTTCACACAAGTTCATTTCTAGTCCTATGAATATTCATCTCCCAGCAGTTTTTTAAGAAATTGAGACAATAATAATATTTATAACCTACAGTGACATCTAAATATCAGACGTCATTAAAGAAGGATTTTATCAGTTAGAATGCTGTGCATTCTATCATGGTATCATCAAGGAGAAAGGACACAGAATGGTGCTCAAGTACAGTTTTGAGATACTCRGGCAATGAAATATTCAAAGTCAGGTTGGACTCAGGGGCTCTGAGCAACCTGATCTAGTTGAAGATGTCCTTGMTCACTGCAGGGAGTTGGACTARGTGATCTTTAAAGGGCTCTTCCAACCCCAACTATTCTATGAATCTAAAAATTTAAAAAAATAGCTACTGCTGACCTAGTGAGCTCATCTATAAAAGCAATAATCTGACTAAGAAAGAACTCCTCCTGAGGCTGTAAACCATTCAGTGAGTTGAAACAACAGTGCAAAGCACCTCTGCCTTCCTCACTTCAGTTCACCTCTTCATCCAAAGCAATACAGAAAAAGCATAGAACCACTTCAAAGATAACCACATTTCATTATCTTCTCTGAAGTGATCACTTTGCAGGGAAYAGTAACCACAGTAGTTAAAATTTCCAAATAATCTATGGTGACAGGAACTGTACTTTAGGTTGTTCAGGTATTGATAAACCTTTTTCAATAACTGTATTTTTTTGAAGCAGAGTACAGCACTAAAAACAAGAAAGAATTATTTATATTTGCTATGAATAAATATTTATATAATTTATCTTATTTCAAGGTACTCTGAATATTGTGCACTGTACCATTGCCAGTTGGTTTGGCTTGAGGAAAATGGAGTAGAAATGAAGGTCCCACTTCACAGTTATGTATTTACTTCTGCACTTAAAAGTCATGAAGGGTAATCTCGTACGAGACATGTAAATGATTTTCATTCACTTAAGAAGTTCCACCACTATTTCAGGAATTAGATAGAGTAGATTTAATATAGCTATCCCAAGATACAAACATTTTAAAAAGGGGAATGGTCAAGAAAATCTGTTTGTTCAAAAAAAAATAGGAAGATATTTTGCAGAATTTCCCCTTTGTCTTTCTTTTTGCAAAAAAAATGGAATGAAATTCTACMACTGCAGCTCTAATGTCATTGTCAACTACTCTAATTTTTCTTTCCTAGTCATTTTATTTCAGTTTTTGAAAGCAGTAGGACTCGATGCAATAAAACACAACTATTTCCTGTTATCACTAAGATGAAGACTAATAAAATGAGCAGAATTCATAAGTGGTGATATTCTTACTGTCTGCTGCTCTTTTCAAATAGAAATTTATACTTTGGTATGAAACAGATGAAGTTCAGATCTGTTAAAAAGCCCAAATCTTTTTTAATAAATCAGGCTTGCCCCCTCCCCATCAAGAGTCAAATAACCTGCAACAGATTTTGAATGCAAAATGATTGTATTTCAATTATGAAACAGGTGGAAGTGCCTTGTTAATTTTTTTTTTAGGATGTAATATTTTTAAGGTGTATATCTACACTTTCATGTGGCAGAGGAAAGAGACAGTGTTAAGGAAAAGCTGATATGTAGTATAATAAAGAAGGGACAAAGATGATGCCAAACAAGGAGAAAAGAGTAATGTTAATAATCCAGGCTGTCCCTGTCCAGGAGTTTCTTCATGATCCAAAATTATGAGTCCATGGATACTCACTCAGGGTTATCTGTTAACTTCAAATGGCTTTGGCTCAGTTCATTGAGGATAGCGGGAGTTAGTCTGAGGAATTCTATTCCATGAGTTCTCTGTGCTATGCTCACTAAAGAAAACATTGATCATCGATTTTCCTAGGTCTTTTGGCCATAAGTATCATTACACCACAAATATTTTCCCTTGACTGGATTCCCATTGCTTTCTTGCTAGTCACCTGTTTTTCCTAAGAACTACCAGCTGAACTTCTGATATTTTTCTTTCTGTGTTGTAAACACAGCAAATGAAAGCTCTTTTGAGCAATCAATAGATACTAGTTGTTCCCGATTTGAAAAGGGTACATGCATATCAAAAAACTCCTCATTTTTAACATTATTCAAACCAACCTGAAAGGTTTGTAGTGCAATTTTAAAGTTCATCTACCATTCAGTTCTTCACAGAATCATAGAATATGCTGACTTGGAAGGGACCCATCAGGATCATTGAATCCAACTCCTGACCCTGCACAGGACATTCCAAGAATCACACCTTGTGCCTGAGAGCGTTGCCCAAATGCTTCTTGAACTCTTGTCAGGCTGGTGCCGTGACCGCTTCCCTGGGGAGCCTGTTCCAGTGCCCAACCACCCCTGGGTGAAGAATCTTTTCCTAATATCCAAATTTAACATCCCCTGACACAGCTTCATGCTGTTTCCTGTAGTCCTGTCACTGGTCACAAGATTGAAGATATCGGTACCTGCCCCTCCTCTTCCTCTCATGAGGAAGCTGTAGGCTGCAATGAGGCCTCCCCTCGGTCTCCTCTTCTCCAGGCTGAACTGACCAAGTGACCTCAGCTGCTCCTCATATGGCTTCCCCTCAATAACCCTCACCATCCTTGTGGCCTCCTTTGGTCACTCTCCAACAGTTTAATGTCTTTCTAATATTGCTGTGCCCAAAACTGTCCCCAGGACTCGAGGTGAGGCCGCACCAGTGCAGAGCAGAGTGGGACAATCCCCTCCCCTGCTAAACTTCAGACAGCTGGGGATTGCCTGTCTCTAGTTTGTTGAAGTTCCTACATAACTGTTTGCTAAAGTGCCTAAATTAGTCTTGATTTTGTGGCAGGCAGATGGCTACATCTAAAAGATTGAAAATTAACTTTTTTGAAGTGTTACTCTATTTTCAAAAATTAGCACGAGTCTCATGAATAGCCAGTGAGACCTTCGAGGCTCTTAGAAGCACAAGTCAGATTTTCAATGGTTTTTAGGCTCTATAGAGGCAGATGGACACTCTTGAGATTTTTCAAAAGCAGTCATGTATCTAACTTCCACTAAAATCAATGATAGGTGGTCCTAGGCAGGTTTTTTGTTTTGTTTTTCTAATCCTTCTAGGCATATGTTTTTAGTCACCTCAGCATCTTTGGACATACAAGTCAGAGTCCTTAGCTACTTGTCTAAATTTTGCTTATGGACCTTATTGACTACTCATGAAAAAGCTATCACTATTAAAAGCTCTTCAAAATAAGAATTGGCATAATGACTTGGCTTCCTCTCTGACGTTAAACACACTAATACGCTTAGTATGAAATCTTCTTATTTCTAGCATAAATATGTGAGACATCAGATGAAAGCTAATAATTTCCCAAGCAAGCTAAAAATAATGATGGCTGAATTTGAATAAATATTCTAAGAGGCATTCTGGAACAGACAGTGGTTAATAACTACTGTGAAAGTTACCTTTCTACTAACCTCATTTGCAAGATGCCAAAGCCTAAACATGCACCACAAACAATACTGGATGAATATCCAGCATGCAAAAAATTATAATCATTGTAGAAAGTTGGAGACGATGCATATCTTATTTTATCTGCCTTCTAACCAGGAAAATTTAATTTAAATTCTCACAAACTTCTTTAGGATGTCTTATTTTGGAGTTTCACACACTTGTGACTTAGACCTTGTCTCCCCTGCAATGAGACTATCTGACAGCACCTAAATTTACCACAATAATTCAAAATACATTGTAATATAAGGAGTAAGTTTCATTAAAAATTATTACTTTGTGTAACAACAAATAATACAGGAATATATAAATTAAACTGTAGTTTAAGTATGTTGCAATGCAAACAGAAGAGTTTAATGAAAGAACCAGTGACCAAAGATATGTCTTTAAGAATTCCTTAAATCAGGGAATACTAGCCTTAATTTTGGTCACAGGCTAATGAATTTTACATTACGATACATTCCATCACTAAATGACTAAGCTCTTTAACAAAAAAATTGTATCCATGGTTATGCAGAATACMCATTTCTTGGGAGAAGGAAAGAAACCATTCTGTCTTCACTATGCAATGGGTGGTCTCATGCCCTATTGACTTCCAAGATTCAAACACTGCAGACAATAAGAATTAATATTTTCCTCATAAATGCCTCTAAAGTGCTCATCATAGGGGTATTTAATTGCAGCTTTCAGACAAATATGTTATATGCTACAATATCACAGGAAATCATCTATGTCTCTGAACATCTGTAAGTTTTTTTGCCTGAGTGATTGCATATCCAACTGGAGATGGCAAGAACTTTTTTTTCCAAAATAATTTTAACAATTCTGCTAGTACTTTGCACATTCAAAGCAGAATACAAGTGTCAATGAATTTAACCTAGAGATACAATGAAGTAGTACCTTGCACTAACACAGGGAAAAAGAAGGATAAAGGCAAAACCAGCTCCAAAGCCTGCAGCTGCAAGCCTGCCCCTTCCTCAAAAGCAGCTTCAGCAAACATCCTATCSTACCTGAAATAACAAAGCACTTTAGCCAAAAGAGCTGGAAACAACAGCAATGTAATCTTCCTCTCTTTTTGTTCAAATCTAAACAGCTTTCCAAAGGATCATTAGATTCTTTCTACTTTAATTGGAGCAACAGAAATTGCCTCATTCTTGTGAGCAGCAGAAATTCCAGAGCAGCTGCTGTGCAGGACAGCAGCAAAGCACTGACCAAGAACAGGGTTTGCTGCCAGGTGGCTAGTGATAAATAGAATTCAATGCAGAATTACTTAAATTTTTAAATTATTGAAATCTCTCAGTCGAGAGATTTTATTTTAGATGAACAGGTTAAAAATAATTAAGAAAGAATATAAAATAAATAATTTTCCTCTTCAGCTAATGAAGAACCCCATGAAAGGTGATAAAGAAAACCCCTAAATCTGTTCACAAAAAGTTCATCAAGTACAGTAGTTGTGTTAACACCTCTCAGAGTTCACAGAATCACAGAATTTTTAGGGTTGGAAGGGGCCTCTGGAAATCATGTAGTCCAAGATCCCTGCCAAGGCAGGGTGACCTGGAGCAGGTGACACAGGAACTCGTCCAGGTGGGTTTGGAGTGTCTCCAGAGAGGGAGATTCCACAACCTCCCTGGGCAGCCTGTTCCAGTGCTCTGACAACCTCAATGTAAAGAAGCTCTTCCTCATGTTGAGGTGAAACTTCTTGTGTTTTATTTTATGGCCATTGTTCCTTGTCCTGTCGCTGGGCACCACCAAAAAGAGTCTGGCACTGTCCTCTTGGCACCCACCTTTGAGGCATTTATATGCATGAATGAGATCCCTCTCAGCCTTCTCCAGACTAAACAGACCCAGCTCCCACAGTRTCTCCTCATAAGACAGATGTTCCAGACCCCTCATCATCTTTGTTACCCTCCACTGCACCCTCTCCAGTAGCTCCTTGTCTTTCTTGTGCTGCGGAGCCCAGAACCGGACAAAGCACTCCAGATGTGCCTCACCAGGGCCGAGTAGAGGGAGAGAATCACGCCCCTCGACCTGCTGGCCACACTCTTCCCAATGCACCCCAGGATACCACTGGCCCTCCTGACTGCAAGGGCATGCTGCCAGCTCAGAGTTGCATGCTAAACCTTCAGCAATTTCGTGTCTTCTGTAGCGACATGAATTAGGCTTACCCACATGGGTAGTTGGTTGAAATTACCAAATGGATGAAAATCCATTCAAGTGTTTATATGATGTGAGTGTTAGCAGAGACCACCAGAGCATTTCTCAACAGTCACTATAAAAACTTAAAGTTTTTCACACACCAAGTCTTGTTTGCAAGGGAGAGTAATCTACTAAATAAAAAGGCACTTCGTATGTCATCTGGTTTCCTTCCTCCTTTCTCCATTCTGCATCGCTATATTGTACACCACACTTGGAAAACTGTTGCTTCTGAACAATCTAAACAGACAAATATGGGKTTTTTTTGTCAGGTCTGTCCTAACTGGCCTCAATTTGTCCTTTTTTTCAGACAAAGGAATTGATAGGCCCTCATTGCCACAATACCCGTATAGATAGATAATATCTTGATAAAATTTTCATTTTGCTGCTTCCCTATAATCTCAGGAGATGGAGAGATGCCTTGGAAAGCTAAAACTTAATTTGTATCAAAAGCATATTGTTTTCTTGCTGAAACGACTATAATCACAGAAAACTTGCAGCTGAAGCAGGCAGCTGAAATCTGAAAGTCCCATCATTTGTTTTGAGCCAGTGCTGAAAATCCACCTTTTCTTTGAACCACATCTACCTCTTAGGTCTGTCTTATATCCTCATGCTGTGTTGAAAGCACAGTCATCATGCTGTTTTAAAGTACTGCTTTGAATTCTTTTTAGACACATTTAAACTATAGCAATTCAGCTGATGGCTGCTTGATTTCAGTGCAGCCAGTGAGAAAGCAAACAATCCAATGACCCCAAGTTCACTGAGATTGCTGGAAAATGAAAACAAGGGTTTTGGAAGGCCAGAGCTTCAACACATAAAGAAATATATTGAATACTTCAAAAGATATAAAATTCTTAGAACTGTTGGACAGGCTTCTGTGTGTGAACTTTCCTGTCCAAGTGGCATTGCTAAATACCATGGCACCAATCAGAGGGCTGACATCATATTGTTGTGTAACTCATAACCATAGCAATGTCGCTTCTTAAAACGCATTATATGTGCATTCAGCTGCTTAAAATCTCAGCTCTGTCAGTTGTTAAATAAAGTACAATTCAGGAGATTTATTTTGAAATATGAGCTCTTTGTATTTTTTTTATAAAGGAAACAGAAAATGTAAAGCTTGTTAAGCCAATGTTAACACTGGAAGTTTGGATTCAGAAAATAGACACAGTAAGAGCAGGTTTCATCACCAAACTACCTCACAATGATATAGTCTAGTAAAAGAGCTAATACTGATTATTTTAATGGACAGCAATAAACTTGGGCTTTTACATTACAAACGGGCCAAAATGCACCAAAAGGTATGCAGTCAATAAAAAAACCCCATAGCACAGCCAAATTGCTGAGTAAATGGTTTAGCTATCAGCCTAAGTGAATTTAGTATAGGTTCAGACCAACAACTATAAGCAATGGAGAACAACATGTAAGAGAAATTGGGAATGTAATCCTCCTCTCCTTTTTTTTCAACCTCCAGCACCCTCCCAGAGAATCGTTAGCCTCTTCCTGCTCTCACAGGAGCAACAGGAATTGCCTCATCCTTGTGAGCTGCAGAAATTCCAGAGCAGCTGCTGTGCAGGGCAACAGCAAAGCACTGACCAAGAATAGTTCTTGTTGCCAAGTGGCTGGTGATAAACAGAGTCCAGCATTGCCAGGTACTAGTAAAGGGAATGACACGTACCCTTTGCCTCCAGTGACATGTGGTATGGAGTAGCTGGTGCTATTACCCATCCTTTCGGAATATCAGTGTGTTGGAGCTGTAAGCCAGAGGAACTAACGTTGGACTGATTGCGCCTTTATGACCACAGTCAGCAGCAGTGGTGTAATGTAGCCTTTGCCCTCTTGAAAATCCATCAAGGAGACCACTAGTGCTGTCCTTACCACGCATAAAAGTACGAAATAAAGGCTCGCTGTTCCCCATAGGCTGCCCTGTATTCAGAGAGTTTTGAGGCTATGCTTTCAGAAGATAATGCTCTGTATGCTGCATACAACATCATCATCTGGGGTAGACAGTGTTACAGCTTCTTAGGCAAAGATAAAAAGACCTGAATTTCTCTGGTAACAAATAACAAGACCACCATCTTGCTTTCAGCACCAGGCAATTGTAACTGCTCCTTCAAGTGCACAAGAATTCTGGACACAGATTACTTACAGAACCAAACCCACAGTCACTTGATTGATATGCTGAATAAGATGATCTTGTTGCTAACCAATTTCTCATATGTACAGAAAGTTTAATTATAAATTTTGCAACCATAAAAAGAAATGATGAGATGTTGAAATGTAGGAGTCCAGCAGTACACACTTATGGCTAGCACAGTCCCTTTCCATGCTTTTCAAGAATCCAGAAATTAGACTTTCTAATATGACAAGCCTAATTGGTGTAAACCATCTCTCATCTTTAGATTTCAGAGGACAAAGTGTTTCTTTAGATAGAAAACAGATAAAGAGTAAAAAGAGTAAAGCAGCTGGAAGGGCTCTGACTATTTCTGGCTATGGGACTAACTGGTTTACATAACCTTGAACCAACTAATTTTATCTGTATTTGTCTTACTTTCACCATGTGTGAAAATAAGGCAATGATGTTTGTTCACCTTTTGAAAATGCTTTTGAAATCCCCTGATTCAGGTAACAATTCAGATCCAACCAAATACTATTTTTTTAGAAGCTCACCCACATATAACCCAAATACTGCAAGGGTTAAAGTTGTAAGCAAAATGCCACATTTCAGTACTGATGATAAATTATAGGTAATAGTCTATCAAACTTAAGAAGACAGTTCAGTAAATACAAAAAAAATAGATCTGTTTACATAAGGGATACAAATTGGCTACTACTTTCAGTCTAGAAGTTAATATATGCCATATTACTGCAGAGAATCCCGCAAACTGTTTTTAAACAATGTTTTAACAGTTTACATAAAACTTAATGGCAAGTTAAGTAGATCACCCCAGCAGGCCCTCTTCTTACTGCAAGAATATGGCACAGAGTTCATAGGTTACTTGAGACTTATTCTCCCAGCCAAACGAGTCAAACAATAACACTTTTACGCACTGAAACACTTCTCCTTGGTTTTCAGCAGAAGCAGATGTGGGGCTGACTGCACAATGAACAAAAAGAATACTTTGAAAAGAGAATGACAGTAAAAACATAAGCTCAGCTTGCAGTTTATCTTGCCTGTCACCTTGACATTAGCTTTCTAATATTACCATCTTCATCTGAAGATCAGTGCAAAGCTTCAATAAACTGGAAGCTCATTTCTTCAAGTTTGCTTCAGATTTCTCTGCAAACAAATTGGTGCAGTGTTTCAATCTTCATTTTACTTTGGGGTGTAAGTTCTGAGTCATCGTCATTTAATTTTCTCCAAGCCTCCAGCTCGTGTTTTCTGTTTTTCTTCCTGGATGTGTCATAACAACTGAATTGTACCACCCCAGTGAAATGGTGAAGCCTAGCACACATCTGCCAGCAACAAAATACTGTGCTCTCACTCTAATTCCCCACACATTCCACTTTTCACACTTCCTTTGCATCCTCTCAATAAAGTGGTAGAGCCTAGTAAGCATTTTCTTTTATTTTCCATAACATTCTGCCAATAAATCAAAAGAATTACCTCAGAGAAAAGCATGCTTGCCTTACATGCTCTTTTCCTCACCCAATTTCTATCAGTATTCCCATGAGCTTAATTTCTTGAAGTCAGTGACTTCCCTGAAGGTACGATATCTGTCAGTTCTGGGTCAATACTGTGCTGATGAGCTGTGAAGGCTTTATTTTTCAGAATTGCTAAGTAATTTTGACTTGGAAAAATTAGTTGAGAAAAGTTTTGCTCTTTCAAATTTAATAGAAACTCTGGTCAAAAGTTTCCAGTATTCTTAATGCAGAAACAATAGAAAAAACAGAAGTCTTAGTCAGAGCTTTGAGATATTCATCATAAGTTTAAAGGAGTCAATACTCTCGCATATTTCTTTTAAAACCATTCAATATACAACAGAATCGCATACAGAAGTAAAGAAGGTGAGAATTAGCAGTAAGAGAAAGGTGTTACAAGAAAGGCAGAAATGCTTCATCTGGAAAGAGGTGAAAACGATGAATCAGAAGAAAATATAATTTAAGACAGAGGAACCTTTAAAAGTTGCTAACAAAGTTCTGTGTTTGGCAGCTACCTTACCTGAACTAGGACTTTGACTCCTATGAGGGTGAATCATGTTTGAACCAGGTTTCAAGGACAGTTCTTCTCTCACAAACGCGCACCACATGCAACCTTGTCACATTTTTCTCACCAGATCTGGGTTGGGCAGTGACTGCCCTGTGTAGCAGCAGTTGCATGTCAGTGGATAGATACATAAATATCGATTTTGAAGTCCTGGTTAGTGCAGAGTGTGAAACATCACTACAGAAACACCCATACCACCTCACCTGACCACAAAGCAGCCACACCTTGTTTAATTTCAATCTCGGTAGATTCCAAGAAAAAACGTTTTTGAGAGAAACCTCACATCAATGTTCAGATGGGGAAATGTCAATATCAGGTTCAGTTATGGCAGCAGTAACAAATGATAGCAGCCACTCTAAACAGCAGGAGAGTTGCTAGATCACTACTCCTTGAAATTATCCTGAGGGGAGCACAACAAGAAAACATCTGAACCAAAGCAGTTTCCAGGGGGGTTGGAACTAGATGATCTTTCAGGTCCCTTCCAACCCAAACCATGATTCCTTTTTGCCTCTTCCCCAAATTCCCCAAACCTTCACATGATTGAAGCACAAAGGTTTTTCAATAAAACAGGCCTACACTTCAGGGAAGAGGGGGTTACATTTTAACAGGGGCAAAACCATATGTCTTCTAATCTTATTGTCAGAAATGACTCAATGGTTTTAGCTCCACCTTTCTTTCTCCAACTCTTTTACAAGAAGAAAACAAAAAACCTCAAGAACTATTGAAAATGCACAATTCACAAAACCTTAAACCCAGACAGTCAAGATTTGGTTAAGCTATAACAGCATTAAGGCAGAGATTAATATTAGAAAGTATCAGGCAATCTGAAGATGAGGTGTCATTACGTGCTACAGCAATTAGTGGGAATATTACCATGCCAAACAATGATAGTGTTACAGGATATTTAGTTTGCTTTCGCAGAAGTATTTAATTCTTAAGCACTTACATGCACTTTGTGCAATAAGTCAGGATGAATTGTTCTTTAGGGTTTGGGCTGCCCCCCCCACTGTTTCCAGTTTGAGCTATACCAGATGCCATATAGCCCCTCCAGAAGAGCTAGCTCTTCATCTTTCTTTTTCTACATCCACTAAATAGAACTCAATATAATTGTGCCAGAGCACTGAGACAATAATGAATGAATGGTCCATGAAGAACTCTGGAGAGGTTTCAGCAATTTCTTTAAGGAAATGAGTCTAAATTAATCTGAGCAAAATGCAGAACATGGTACAATAATATCTGTTTTCTTCTGATGAAAAGGAAAGAACAAGCATCCTGTCACTGATACTTTATCTTGGTCCAGTATGGTGCCTAATGTGAAAATTTACAATGTTAAATAATAAATAAAAAATGTCTGTTCTATTAGAAAACAAATCAAGTACTCAATACTACCAACTTCAACACTAAAATTTTAACAATATATCTGAATCCTTTAAGACTGCATTTTTTAGCAATTTTACAGCATATAACTTTGAAAGACCTTGTGGATACTTGCCAGATGTGATACAGAGGTAGAGGAACTCTACAGCAGAGAGCTTATTTATCCTTAGATCACCCCACTCTTTTTCTCTCAAACCAGAGAAATGATTTCTGAATTTCCTAATGATCTTGCAAGATAAACATTGAAAATTAATAGAGCTAGAAATTACTATATTAAAAGGAGCATTATATTCTTTAAATCTAGTGCTAAGAACATAAACCTTTCCTAAGTCCTACTTATCAGTACAATGACGTCATCCTGGAGTAGGAGAAAGATAATCTTCCTTGTTGCTGCATTATTGAAGAATGGCAAGGAGTTCTGACAAATATGCTGCCCATTGTGCATGTATGTTTAAACACAACCAGTACTGAACAGTCTTTTACATAGGATGGAACACATTGTGGTTATTAAAAGCCATGTTTGTTTTATTTATTTCTGGCACCTTTTCTCCCTACTACACAGGAGCATGTTCCAAGCATTTTTCAGTGCCTCCTCTCTGCTCTTTGCCTTTTTCAGAGCTCCTTTTCCTCTCTTTGCCTTCACTCCACCAGCTGTCACTCCGGTGACATTTCCCAAGCATGAAGCTGACAAAAAGCAGGGTAGAGCTTAAGTGCTGAAGCTGTGGAAAACAGTAGCAATATTTTAAAATATCAACAAAACTGAGTGTTTTGGGAACAATTTCCGGTATGGTGACTTGAATGGACACTGTTTATTACACAACCCCTCACACTGAATAGAATTCAGTTATTTTAGAAAATTAAAATGTTACTGAACTATAGCACACAGCCATTTTGTGAGTAAATTTCATGGGTTTCTGCCATAATGCTTTATTTAAACTAGATATTAAGAAAGCTTAATCTAATTAATATTAAGAAATTTCTGTATAGACAATTAAGAAAACTACTATTATTGTGAAAAAGAAGACAAATAACAGAGAACAGGATGTTGAGAAGTGTTTTACTTCCTGATTTGCATATCTTCTCTACCAATTAAGTTTTCACATTTCAGAGCTGTATTTACAGGCCAAAATGATCTGAAATTCTGATCTAAGAAAGGGTCGAGAGTAGCTATCACATGGGGGTGCCTTTTTCCAACAGTTAGGCTTTCTTCTGATTTTCTAATTCTTGTGTGTTGTTTGAGCTACTGTAGTCCAAAATTCAAATACTGACAGGAAGAACTACTGCAACATGCAGAGCTAGCACAAGCATTTTCTTCAACCTTTAAAAACACCAGTCCCCACTACTGAAATTAGATCAACTCAACTACTCCAAAGGCAGAAAGACAAGTCAACATGATTTTCAATAGTTACCAACAATCTTTCCTGATTTTAGGAAACATTCAAGGTAAGATTCTGGCTTGATTACAACATTTATCATTCTCATGAGTATCTTTAAGTTGAAGAGGGGGCAAATCTTAACTTCTCTTTGCTCAAAAATAGTTCCTTAGTGTTTCTGTTCTTCCCATGTTAAAAAGGAGAAAAAATTATCACAGGCCCCTGTGACACTGCTCATGAGGTGACAGTGTTACAATACACAGAAGAAATTTCTGTGAAGGAATGACACAGGAGCCTGTTATGTCCTGAAATGCAGGCAAACCCTTACACTGCAGCACATTTCCACCGCTCTGACTTGTAGGTGCTGCCACACTGCTAAGGAAGCGTGAAGGAGCCCTCTAGTGTGGATAAGAAATGGACCTCCAGCCCATATTTTGCACACAAACAACCGAGCAAAACAATGACTACAAACAATGCCACTGTCAGTCTCCACGCATTTCAGCAGACACACTGCCCACGACATCCAACAATTATAAAGCCTCCTGGATCTCAACCCCAAAGTTAAAAAAACATAAACAACAACAACAACAACAAATATATGTGTGTGTGTGTGTGTGTGTGTGTGTGTGTGTGTGATAATGAGATTTCAGGGCTAATGTATGACTGACCATAAAGACAGTCTTAATCGAAAAAGGAATCCAAAAACTTGAGAATGATGTAGAAATAAAGTGCAGCCCTTGTCAGATAATTTTTTTTTTTTTCCAATAGACCTTGACATTAAGAACAATTGATAAGAAGCATTTAAAGGACAGAAAGTCTTTTTGTAAACGTTATGTACTAGAGTAAATTCTATCAATTATCACAGAATCGTTAAAATCTTCCAGAGTTTGCACTATAATATAAACATATCCAGGAAAGTCCAGTGCTCAGATCTATCTGCTAGTGACAGAGCTTCATTACAACAGCTCCATCACTCTATTTCATCTAATAGAGAAAAAAATCTCTATATATTTCATTACAACATGTAATTAATGTAATATTCTCRTAATACATACAGGTTATGAGAAGCCATTGGAGAAGCAGTATGTGCTTCTGTGGTACCTGTAGTATGGCAAAAGATCACAGCCATGCAAGTAGAGAGAGACAGACACAAAGATATTCAGTCCCACACAGGTCCATAATAGGCAGCTATTTCCTGCAAAAAAACCTTTTTGTTTATGCTTTGTATCACTAAGATTAGAAAAAAAATAGCAAGGATGCTGTTTATTTTATTGTCACCAATTCTAAATGAGATATACCACAAATTTATCTGGTCTAAACCAATACTGTTCTGAAGTTCCATAGAGAAAACCATATGCAATAGTTTAATTTTTTATGGTTTTTGTCTTTAGAGTGATCATAGCTGATTGCATAGCAGTTTTATGATGCTGAATGGAAAGTCAAAACAATTATGAAATTTAAATTGATAACAACATATCTAATGCCCTGCTGTCTAACTGCTAGAGGGCTAAACAAAGAATACCTAGAACGCTGGAATGAGTTTAGGAAATTCATTAGAAAAGTTATGAAGTGGTATCAGGAGGGGTCAAGAAAGGATCCATGAGAGACATAAGCAAATAACAGATGATGAGAAATTGCAAAGAATTAAGCCAAATCACAAGAGATGCAGTTTAGGTAGTCATTTAGAAATAGAAAAGTGAAAACTCAGACCCATTTTAGACAAGCACAATTGTGAAAATGACTTCATTGTACTTCCATTTAGGATTTTATCCTGGATGCAGACCTGAAAGTTTTCTAAATTTCACAAATGGGGAAAATGAGTGAACAGCCATTCTCACTAAACTTGCTGAACTCCTCATTCTTGAGAGGCTGCACAGCCTCCTTGGGTTATTTTGGCACCTCCTTTTCTGTTGAGCAAAGAGCAGTTTAGAGGAATTTAAAAGAAAAAACAAGGGAAAAAAATTAATCCAACTTTCCCAAACCACAGAAGATTCAATTTAATTTGGTATACATTTTGCCCAAAGTTTCAGTAAGAGCAATGGTCATATTTTATCCAAAAAATCATTTGGGATGGAAAAAACTCTAAAAAATTTTGCTACAGGAGACCTAAGAGAAAGAAATATTGTACTGCTGGCATCTATATCCACACAAAGTGCATAAGTACAGTGCAGTATTATTTTTTCATTTTCTCAATGCCATTTGAGTGGATAATGTCAAAGTTAATTTGAATATGTTATTAAATGAAAAACTCTTCAACTGCACATCTATAGTATCTGAAAATTACTTACCCTCACTGGAATTTGTCCACTCCTTCAGTTCTATCAAATCAGACAGTAGAAGCAAAGACAAAAAATTACAAGGATTTAGGTATTTAGGTGGTTTTCTCATGTGGAGGTGTTGTTGTCTATCCTATTGGATTCAGTTTATGTACATCAATACCAGATTTAAATGTAGGATTAACTACTTATGGATGGTTATTTGAAAATAATTATGATCTTATTAAGCCAAATTCTGGGTACCAACAGGGTATGCCTGAACAAAATTTTCCTTTCTACACCTTGACTTTTAATTTGAATACTGGTTTCTTAATGTCAAATACAGTTTAGTAACTTGTAACTACAGAGCTAAGTATCTAAATACTCACAACAAAGACATTCATACTGATGCCTATGTCCAAGATTCAACTCAGAATCTGTGCTTTCAGACGATCAAAATATTTCTTCGAAGTCCTCCAGGCTATGAGATTTATTAGCATTTAAAGGAATAAAAAATGAATGATAAGTGTTGAAGACTTGAGAATTAAAAATGGTTGTGATTCTAATAACCAACATGGGAATAAAAGATATTCTTTAGAAATGTGTTTTATAGGAATTTCTTGGTTCTCCTTTCTCATTTTCTCTGATACCATGTAAATCCTCCACTGGCCAACAATGCCTAAGACAAGCATTTCATTCCACAATTTTATTTTTTTTTTAATAACGACCACAGATCCTGAGCAGGGATAGGCTCAGACTGATGAAGTGGATGACATGATGTGCAAAAACATTGGCTCAGCATTGGGAAGAATGATTTGGAGGTGAAGAGCCTCCAACAGGATTTACAGAGTCACCAGTAAACTTGGACATTATGACACCAATAAGGAAAATGAAAAGTCTACACTATTGTGAGAATATTTATTTGTCCTACTGCTTTTCTGCTGAACTGGATTAACTTGCTTAAATAATTGTAGATGTTGTGGCTCAAAAAAATCAGTGAATACCTAAAATTTAAAGGCCAGATCAACTTCAACATCACCACAGCTCTTTTAAAATTTATATTATTCCTGTATGACCCACAGAAGAAGCCTAGTGAAACAAAAGGACAGTGGGATTGCAAAATAAGAAAAGCCATTGAAAAACATCTTTAACTGATGCAAAGGTTTCAATCATTAATCAAACTTCAACAAGTTGGAAAGGAAATACTAAAAGAACAGAACAATTCTGGTTACTAAGGAAAACTTCTCTTTAATTGGAAATGAACTTCTAAAACCTTTGAACTTCCCTGAAAAGGCCACTGAAACTTAGCTAGTGAGAACCAAAAAAAAATCTACTCAGAAACTACATTCCATTTTAAAAACCATGACTGCAGAGGACATTGTCAGCCCCATAAAAGAAGAATTGTGTCCTATTTACTTCATAAACCAGCTCTACTGCCTACAAGCACTTCCATTTTCAAGGATCCTACAGAGCTGTAGTTTTGGTATTTCAGGTGTCATACTGGAACTAATTTCTCCCTGCACTATACCAGTGTTCCCTTATAATCCCCCTGCAGTAATAACAAGGTGAGCTGGAAGGACAAGGCGAGTAAGTGTAGTTTCATTTGTTATTCAGCACTAACTTCTTTTTCTTTATATTCCCGTCAGAACTGATTCTCCTAGCTCCTACTGCAATATTAAATCACTAAAGAATGGAGCTACAACTGGTAAAAAATCTGTGTGAGTGAAAGATGAATCAAGCATAACAATACTTTAGCTAGGTTTAGTCCTGGATTTGTTTCCAGGCACAATTCACTGTCCCTCTCTCATCCCAGTGACCTCATCCTCACTCCCTAATGACTGTGTTCTCCACTGGAAAGTTTCACTTTTCTTTTATCTCCTTTGACAAATTTAACAGGAGCATCATGACCTCAAATGAATGTTTCATTTCAAGATTAGATTTTTACGAGCCCTCCTGACTCAAAACTAAGATTAAAGAAATACAGGTATATAGCTAAAGCTTTGGCCTGGTACTTACATAGGTGTAGGAACTGTCCTGGCATTGACACAGCCTTCTCCGGTGCAAATAATTGATAGTTAGATTCCATAAATATTACTCAAATTAAGTACTATCTTTCTTGCAAAGGGCCCTTGTAGTTTAGGATACAGTACTGTTTAACATCAGAGAAGATAAAAGAATCTGTCTCTTAATCCTTCTGTCTTAATCTCCTTTCTGAATGTAGTGGTTAATTTGTACTTTCTAATCAGGAATCTTGCAAGTCAATCTTCACAAGTAAAAGTGTCCCAATATGGCAAAAGTAGCAGACAATAAAAAATAATTTTTCTGGGAAATGATTCACATCTGAAATGTTGGCCATAAGAAAACTACATGCTGGACTTTCACCAAAAGCATTGAGTCATCTTACCAGGCTTAAAGTAATTTTTGAAATAATTAAAGTAATGTCATTCTGACTTGCTCAGAAAGGTTCAATAACTGAAAGTCTAAAGAAGATTCAGGCAATACTTCACAGGTACAAAGCTGAATCTTGTTATTCCTCACACTTGCTTGCTGCATTATTGTACAAGGTTGGATACTTTTTGCTGGCAAAGCCCTTGGCAATGATTTCAGGTATTACTAAACACAGCTTAGAGCACATTTGAATAAATCCACTAAATCTAATGGTGTAGACAACTGCAAAACTGATGTGAGGAGTGAGCCAGGACCTTACTGGCCTTACCTTCTTTCTCCCTCCTACTTTCTTTTCTATTGTCACACTTACAGAATCATAGAATCATTAAGGTTGGAAAATACCTTCAAGATCATAAAATCCAACCTTTGAACAAATACCTCTATGCCCACTAAACCATATCACAAAGTGCCTACACGTTCTTGAACACTTCCAGGGGTGGTGACTCCACCACTTCCCTCATTAGCCTGTTCCAGCACTTGACCCACCCTTTCAGCGAAGAGATATTCAACCTGAACCTCCCTTGACACAACTTGAGGCCATTTCCCCTTTTCCTATAATTTTTCACTTGCACCCATGTCACCACAGCCTCAATTCAGGTGGTTGTAGAGAGTGATGAGGTTTCCCCTGAGCCTCCAGATTAAACAACCCCAGCTGTCTCAGCTGTTCCGCATCAGACTTGTGCTCCAGACCCTTCCCCAGCTCCATTGCCCTTCTCTGGACAAGCTCCAGCACCTCAATGTCTTTCTTGCATTGAGGGGCCCAAAACTGAGCACAGGATTCGAGGGGTGTCCTCACAAGAGCCAAGAACAGAGGGATGATCACTGCCTGGTCCTGCTGGCTACACTGTTTCTGACATAGGCCAGGATGACATTGGCTTTCTCGGCCACCTGGGCACACCCTGGCTCATGTTCAGCTGCTGTCAACTGGTGCTTGTTTCCAATAAGGGAATGAAAGTTGTCTACCCCTATAGCAGGTAATAGTGGCCTGTGCTCACCTACTTATCCTCCTGTAAGGGCTATTCTGTATAAATAAAAATTAAAATTGTAATGTGTGTTAATATGTGCAGTCCTTGATAATGGGTAGGGAATTAGATGAGACTTAGCCATTCCCACCTTCTGCCTCTAATCGGATGATGATGCCAAAATGCAAGAGCAAGAGTACCATGTTTGTCATTTGTTATTCGCTTTCATTTCTCAGAGTACAGCTGAGAAAGAGTAACTTATAGAGCTAAAAATTCTGATTACAAAATGCAAAGAAATGTACTGCTTGTTATGTGGTCAGTGGCATTAACCTCATATCAGTCATTGTGCTTCACGCCGTATATCAGTATCCTCTTCTTCTTACCTCCTTCAAGGAATCTCATCACATCCATTCCCTGCAGTCTCTCTAGATGCCACTAAGACAGTATTTAGTTACTGTAAGATTGGAAGAAAAAGCAAGTGTTCATTACCAGCATGTTGCAAAGCCTACTAAGGACAACGGAAGTCTTTCCATTGATTTTAGTAGACCTTAGATCAGGCTATATGTAAGTAACTTCTGGCACCTGATTCATCAAGACATAATCCGGACTGCACTAAAAGATTTCCCAGTGACTTCAGTGATGCTACGATTTCACTCAGTTATGGTGTTTGCATTTTTATTAACTTGATAATCCAAATAAAATGCAGTTTTACATTGGTTTGGGATAAGAAGGCTATGAAAGATCCTATCATGACTGTTCCTTCTTCCAGCACACACACGGGTAAGCAGTAATTATTTACTACGAGAGCATATGCAAAAAGGGGAGAGAATGTATTTTCATTATGGATGGATGTCTGATAATTCATAGTCCTCCGTGATGCACTATAAGGGGCAATATTAAAATGTAACAATGACCCACTGGCTTCTAATTATCTTGTCTAAAACCCTTTTATCTAAAAGATAAACCTGGTTATTCTTGCAACAGTGAATTTCTCTTCAGCAAAGCATTTCCCATGCCAAAGTATATAGTTTTTGGCAGCATCTGGCACTTTCCAGACCTGGAATCTGACATAGGCTTGTAAATTGTGCTAGGTCGGCAAGGTTTTCACCCTCTACAGCACTGAACTGGTGTAAAATAAGACATAATATTGTTTCCCATTCTTTTTCCAATTTTTTTTCCTCAAAAGAATCCAAACTCTGAAATTTGTGCTTCATATCCCAGTACAACACACAAAACTACAGTGCTTTCTCTTCACACATTGCAAATGGCTTGGGAACTACTGTGTGAAGCATTATGGCTCTGTCACATGCTTAGTATACTTGATGGCCTCCAAAGCAGCTGTTCCAAGAAAAGGGCAGAGTATAGCACACCAATCCGTGAGAGGAAATTGTTGCAAGTGCTGTACTTTGGAAATAAGTTTAGGGGAAGAGAAAACTTTCTTCCCCAATTATAAACAACATGAAGAAACGAAATGCTTCTGACGGACTAAATAAACACAGACATACAAATTACAAATTAAGACATCTTCTGGAATAAAATTACACCTGTCTCACTGATTTTAAAGAAGTGAAACAGTTATTTTACTCTAGATTTGAAACACCACAAAATAACTCACAGAGTTGTTTTTTTCATAAGCCAAAGCTTATAGATCTTACTTATTCAGACAAAACTTCTGTAAAGTCTTGTAGATGTCTCTTATAGACCAATACTAACTGAGTGTCTGTGTTTTCCCAGTCTTATTTGCCTAGGATTTCAGAGCAAAGAGCAAACATCTTCTTGCTTTGGACCCAGTAATTAATGCAATCTAGTATTCCACAAAGCAGTAGCTATAGTGCAATAGCTCAATATTAACAAATGCATATGCTTTCATAAAGATTTTACTTGTGCATACTGATAAAGCTTATCCTCTATTCTCATGCATATTAAATTAGATTTCAGAGCTAGGGCATCCATTCATTGAGCATTTATAAATGCTAATATATGCTCATTTCGATGAATACAAACAAAAATCAGTCTAAGCATAATAATTTTTTTGCATTAACAAAACATTGAAGGAAAATGGAAACTAAATATTAAATATTGTCACTTCAAAATGTATGCAACATATTTACATGAAAATCAGATTGCCTACTTGCACATTTAAACCTTGAGGTATTTCTGTTAAGGGACTTTATAACAATCCCCAAGATTTGTTATTTGCTTGTTTGTTTATTTGCTTKTTTGTTTGTTTTAACAGTTTATAGAAGGATCAAAACCCAGGCATTTCCTGCTGATTGAACATTGACTCATAATTTTTCAAATACAGATTAGAAATTCCAGAGCACCCTCAAGAAGTATTATCAATATAACATTAACCCATTTGTCTAGGATTACAAGGAGATGAAAAGTGATATCAACAATCTCTTATTTTGCATATGCATGCATTTATAATAGAAAAATAGGCAGAAATACTAGCCTATTGTACAGAATATGGTCAAAGAGGTACAGAGATACCTAATTAAACAGTGCATTGGCTGGTATGCTTTTTAGAACAATTTGTCATTATATTTAATTGTTAAATTGGAAATGAAAGAGAATGGCTTTGTACTCCACCAGTGGCATACATTCTGTCATTTAGGACAAATCATTTTTAATGGAATTCATTTTCTCCGAGTTCAGTTTCCTAGAAGAAGCTGTGCATGTACACTAAGACTAGATCAATTAGCTTTATCTCTAGTTGATGAAAGAACACTTTTTCTTTCAGAGGACAAGAACAAATTTAATTTTAAGCAAAGCATTCAATACAGGAATAATTCACTCTCCATACACACCCGCTTGTTGACTTAACTATCTTAAACTAGGTSCCTAATTTTCAGAGAGTAAAGATGAATAAGATGAACCTCAAACTCAGCATCCCCAGTCTTCTGTGCCGCCATAAGACAGACAGCATGTGCAACTCAAAACCACTCCAACCACCAGCTCCCAGTCTGGATCTAGCACACAGGATGTGCTTGTTCAGTTACTAGGCTGTAGTATAGCACTACAAACTCAATCCGGTTGTTCAGGCCACAGGAAAATTCTGTCTGACCGACCTGCTGTCTTATAGGATGCTCACATACATCCTGATACTGTAACCTGCTATCAGTGCTTCACAATTGGACAAGTTACATTACCCTGGTGTTTTGATGGAAACATTTTGAGTTTCTCACTATAAGACTACAGCACACTGATAGGTCAATGGCCCTTCGCCATACTTTAAAAGCTGCACTTGCATCTGAAGATTGACTCTGATAGTAGATTAGGATTAAGTTCACTGTTTTTCAGATTTATCATGTATTTCTGAATTACAGTCTAAATGGCATTCTTGAGTTTTACTGCTTGGCTAAAAAAGACACTATGTACAGCAAATATAAAGAGTCACAAAAAAGCTCCAGGCTTCAYAGCCCCAGTTCTTTCCTAGAGTCCTAGAATAGATTAGTTTTGCATTTATCCTGGGCTATTTCTCACTTAATTTCTAATGTTAATACTGCCACAGTAGATTATGATTCTACATAGAACGCCTAAATAACTTGACATATGAAACTTTTATAGCCCACCTACACCAGTGCTTCCCACATTTAATCCATTGATAGAGCAGAACCAGTGGCAGCAACAGTAGGATATTTTGGAGGGATGAGGAGGAACAGAGAAATCAAGTGTAAACAAGTCCTGCTGAACTACTCCACTGACTTTGCATAATTTAAAGGGAAGTGCTGTTAGTACAGAAGCCAGCTGTTTAACTATTGGAATTCTATACCTTGGCCTGCTTTCAGGGGACTTCAGAACAGTGTGACCAGACTTTGTATCTGTCTGTCGCACATTGAAAGAAACATTCACAGATTTGATAGAGTAGATTAAACAAGAGCCAAATATTCTATTAAGTCAACTTTGACCTATATGATATGAAATTCTTTTGATCTAGCAATTGACAAAAAAGGAAAGAAACCTCCAAGGAAATCAGTGCATGTCAGCAAAAAGGAATGCCTAGGACTGTTGTACGTCCACAGGCAGTACTTCGAAGGTTGAGTAAATATAAGGAACTTTTTGATAATAGCTGGAAAGCAGCACACAAATTATGTCAGAAAGATGAGAAATAACTATATGGGTTCCCAGTATAGTGACACAGAAGGTCCAGCCCATGCAGCATTATTTTTAAAAAAAATACGGAAGAAAAATCATATTAAAAATGCAGAACCAGCAGCCATTTATTTACCAATATGGATTTTTGTCTTGAAATTAACTTAAGTGCTTTGGTACATCAGTCTGTATGTAGGAGAGCACTCAGGCATGTGCTCACTGTTTAATATGTGGTTTAGTCCAACACACCATGTAGGAGCTTGAACATTTGCCTAGATTTAAGTGCATACTTTGGTAACTTAATGAACTGGGACCATCTGATTCTGTAGTCCTGCCAGAAGCAGATGGGCCAAATAGTGATAACATCTGTAGAAGTGGTAGTATCTCCTTGTAATTCTTTATCTCATCTTTCTCTGTGATAGCATCTTTGTGTACTGCAGCACTTAAGAGGTCAGCAGCAATTTAAAATCTCTTGCTTTAAAATTACTTTAGACATCAGATACTTCTCAATCATGATTGTGGATCATTATTACAGAAAAGGAGTATTTTTTTCTGTTAATTTTTTCTCTTGGTTGTACAGCACTTTAGGCAATATCACTTTCTATATCACACAAATTTTAAGTATACTTGATTGTTTAGGTCTTTCAAAAACCTTAGGAAAACATTTCTTTAAAGAAAAAATTTAACTTCACAATACTAATGTTATCTTTATATAAAGGAGGAGCATTTAGTATGCCATGTGATACACAAATATTTAAGCCTAAAAATAAGTAAATGTCAAGTTTCATAGCTGACCAACATCATTGATGTGTTAGTGATTCCATTCCAACCTTGCTACGTGTACCATATAGGGTTTTTTAAGAGCTTTTAGACATTATATAATCCTTCATGAAATTATTATTCTGTCAGAAAGAAAAATAACTCATAGATGTCTTTGGTCTGGCTACACCACAAATTATTTTGAAGTACTCTGATTTTCACCCGAAAGATTCCAGAATTTGKGATTTGTATTAACTATTTATGCATATGATAGTGAGGAGAAATGTTGCTACTGATCACTAAATGAAGCAGGCAGTGCTTCATAGGTTACTCAGAGTATTTTATCAACTTTATAAGCAGTTAAATTTGGACACTGGAGTAAAATAACAAACAGAAGCTTTTAGCATGTGCTTGCTTATGAAAAATTGGAAGATTGAGAAAAGAAAGGGAAGCTTAACTAACCAGTTCTTGTACCTATAGTTCAGTTGGATGTCTCAGGAAGAGTTACACCTGCATATTCAGGAACAGAATTTGCCCTTCCATGCTTTAAATGGGAGAAAGACAAAATGTGGCACTTCTCTGGGTATACTGCAAAATAATGACACTCCACACTTTATCACGAGTGCTAAATTTTAAAAGCATTAGGCTAAAACAACCAGATTAACAGATTTCAGGAAAATCTCCAGTGAAAAGCTTGCATTTCATATTGTAACTCAGTGAGGGAAAATAGTGCTAAMTTTATCACGAGTGCTAAATTTTAAAAGCATTAGGCTAAAACAACCAGATTAACAGATTTCAGGAAAATCTCCAGTGAAAAGCTTGCATTTCATATTGTAACTCAGTGAGGGAAAATAGTCCAGAAGAAAAAAACCCCAACAAACTCTGCATCTTAGTATTTATAATACTTTTCAGTGATACATATAGAACYACACAAACACACAGAGACAAACCAAAATATTACTGTGGTCTACTCCTGGTTTGCTGTTCTGTCTTATGAAACAAATAATTTAGCAGGCAATGTACAATATAGAGGCCCCCAGTGGATTACAATATACTAAGTAAGCATGTTTTTCTTTTTATTTAATTTATAGTCCCTGAGTTAAAAAAAAAAAAAAAAAAGGACATTTTAAAAACCTGTTTTCTGGGTTTACAAAGCTCATAGGGACAGTTAGTTCTTAGCTGGCTGTATTGCTGGCTAAACTGTGAGACATACTGTACCACTAGAGGTCTTTTCATTTACTGATGTTCTAAGGCCTCAAGGGTTCTTCAACAGTGGATACGTTTTAATCACAGGGAACTGTAAAATGTAGTCCTGCCTTTTCAAATTGACGACTGCAGGACAAGTACGTGGATATCAACCTAGACTTTGCTGTATAAGCACTGGGGGCAGTAATTTCCCAAAGATAAACTGAATATTCATCTTTTTTGATACCCTTATCCTTTATCCAGTTATAGTTACTCTTAAAATGTAAACTCTAGCCAAACTCTGTGAATAACAGATTTTTGGTCCCAGTGATAAAACTAAAGGGGAAGAGGGAAAAAAAAAGGCAAGAAAAGAAATTGGTAGAGCTGACTGAATTGAGTTACTTCATTTTTTGGCTCTTGGCACACTTGTCTTTTTTTTCCTTATTTTTCAGTTCTTAACCAATGTGGATCATTCTGTAAATGGAAACATTTAATGTTGAAAATGTCAAAACAAAACACTTAATCTTTTCAGAATTTTACTGTCTGACATCAAATTCTACCCGAATTTTAAGTTAGATGTAACAAATAAGCAATTACTTTTTGTGAATTTTCTGTTCCCTCATTTCTAGTTAGTCATAACAGGGCAACTGCACATCCAACTGGGTTGCGTACAAACGATCCCAGGAAATAATGGGCCTTTAATCTCTGCGTAGGATAGCAGAGAAGTCAGCAGTTACTAAGGAAATCATAAGCCACTGGGGGGAAAAAACAATACAAGAGTGTAAGACTTGTATGAATGAAAATTTTGGCCTTTACTGGAGCTGAGTGAAAAATGCAAAATATTTGCCAATTAAGGAGTTTCCACAGATGCCTGGTGCAAACGCAAAACACAGGAAAGCCGTGTTATGTCAGTCCCATTTCTTATCTCCTGCGAATCTATGGAATATAAAATCTGCTTTTATCCATTGCATCAATCTTCCTGTTTCATCGGTTACTTTGTTACCTTAATTCCTGCTTCCCACTAGCTTTTGATCTTGCAGATCTTACAGCCTGTGCAGTTGTACACAGTATTTATTTCCCCTTTGGAACACACTGACTTCACATAGTATCTCGGTGTGGCCTTTTTTATTAGGAAATACTCGTCTACAAAACAGTCATGATCTATGATCTTTACACACCAGCTACCTCAGTTGGCTCAACAATCAGTTTTCATACAAAAGCTAAATGGCAAATTTCCTTTGTAAGGTTTCTAAATGTCAGATTTCAGCTTCCTCCCTCCCTCTCCATTTTTGATACTAAGGCAGTTCAAGAACTTTTTTCAATAATACTTTTCTAAGAAGGCATAGATTTGCTCAAATGCTTAAATAGCAACCACCCATCGGCAGAGATCAAAGCTGTCCATTTCCAGGAATATCTTTCAAAAGTGTATCTGAGAACAGGGTCTTGGAATAGACACACAGAGGCAGGATGTACAATGGTCATTGGTGACTCAGTTAACATAATACAACTTCATACAACGACTGCTTCTGAGACCTTTGCATTTTCTTTCTAACATAAAAACTTTCCCTTTGTGTTTTGAATAGGTAAGCCTACAGGGTATGGATCCAGCAGTAGACGCTTACACCACAAGGGAATAGTGGATGAATGCTGCTTCCAGAGTTGTGATCTGAGGAGGCTGGAGATGTATTGTGCTCCAATAAAGCCACCTAAGTCCGCACGGTCTGTACGTGCTCAGCGCCACACCGACATGCCAAAAGCACAAAAGGTAGGCCAGGCTGGGGAAAATTCACAACCACCAACAAACAACCAAACCAACAGTCAGCCAAAAACCTCCTCTGTATTTTAGGGAAGGAAAGTTGTATCAAGGCTGGTAACATAGAAAACAATTAATGTGTTCTGCCTACTAGATTTAGCGGAGCTTTGGAAAATAGTTTCCATGGTAGGAAATAAGTAGGAAGTAGTGTGTTCCATCTCATCTCTTAGAACACTGAATAAAACACGGAATTGCTAAGCTGGTAGTTGTGAGGTTTTATCCTGCTATAGGATAGTGAGTGACAAGTACTCACATCATCCAATCATAAATAGCACCTAAAACTTCTTTCAAAAGAGATACCAAACACCGAATGTTTAACAACTCATCTATCCAGATGATCTTCACTCATCCTCTCCCTTCAGGGAAAGGTAAAGTGAGTGCTCAAGAAGGAAAATACAGCTCTTCCGCTATTCATTTTGCATGTAAATGAACAAATTTTTTTCTTTCTTCATTCTTTTTGCCTTCTTTTTTTTAATTTATCAGAACTAAATTGATAGTCACTGCAATTGTTACAGACTTCATTTTAACTATTTAAAGTTTAATATACATATTCTCCAAGCACTTCAAATATTGGTTGGTATTATTTATATAGTTGTGAAGTTCTGAGTATCCAGATTTTTGTTCCTCTGATACCAGGTATGCTATACATATATGTATCAACAGAAAACCCCTTTTAGACTAGGCTGCAATTAAGCTCATGTCCAACCGTCTCTTCTGTTTGAGTTCTGAACATCTGTTTTACGTATTATCTGTCTTCTCTGCTGTAAGCCTCCAGTGATTTATTTTATTGCTGTTGACCCTGTCTGTCCTACACATATGTTGGCACCACTCCTGCAGTTATCTGAAAATTTTTGCTTATGAGACATGGAACCTAAGATTTCATAGGAAGTCAGGAAACCAGTGCTGTATATTAAAATCCTTAATATCAACTTTATGAAAAGAGCTATTGTAATCATTCCAGCATCCATACTTTTCCATAAGTCATTCCATAGAATGGAATCCTTTCACCTCTTCCTAAAGATTTTTCCAAAAAGCAGTGTCTGTATGATTCTCTCTGGGAAGTATCACCTTGGCCCTTCATATCTCAAAGGGCACACACCACAACAAGTGAAGGTTTCCTCGGGTAGAACTCAACTATAGACAAGAAACTCCTGTGGTTTTTTCCTATCTGAGAGCACATAAACTTAAGGCTTTCTGGAAAAGAAGAAAACACACTTGGCAAGGCATCTGTGTGCTCCTTCCCATAATTGTTGCTAAGGTGATGGATAAAACATTCAAGTAAAAGAGACAAGATACCTGCCAGCTCTTTGATGGATCTCCACACCACTTTCCTTGGAGGACTAACGAATGATGTCATCTTTAGGCAGCTGTCCTCTTCCAGTTCAAAACATACGCAAGAGAACACTTTTCTTACAAACAGGAAAGACCTTGTATTTTTCTGCAGCATCAGGGGAGGTGGCGTTCAGGAGGGGTCCTGGAAGAACGAAAAAAATAGACGGAGTATGTAACTGAGTAATTGGGAGAGCCTAGCTGCAGAAGAAATCATCCAGGAAATCGAAAAAAGAGAAAAAACAAGAGGTGGAAAGGGCAGTAAAAGAACAATGAGGAGCACAAGAAAGAAATGGGAGGAAATTAGATCAAAGAGGTTGAGAAGATGTAAAATATTGAAAAACTGAATGAACCAAGGTGCATCACACAGAAAAGATATAATTTTGAGAAAACAGGAAAGAAAATGAATTTTAAGAAAAATTGATATCAAAGAAAACAAAACCTTTAAAGAAACTGTGTGTGAAAAGGAGGAGAGAGTTGAACAGAAGAAAAAATCATAAATGCTTCTTGACAGGAACAGAGCAACAAAAGAACAGAAATCTGAYGGGAAAAACAAAAAAAATTTCATTTTTCTCTTCAGATAGCAAAAATTAGATTGAGGAAACAAAAATACAGAAGGGGTAGGAGAAAATATTGTTCAGATTGATGATAGACAAAAGGAAAATACAGGGGTGGGAAGAGAAGCATTTAACTATTTCATAGTGTTGATATGCCACTGACTGTAATTAAAAAAATAAATATGCTAAAGTATGCAAATTCTTTTCAGTTAGGCAATTTTTCCTCTCTTAATATTATATGTTATATATGAGATATATATCTTATTCATAGACTGTGAATATATATGTATGATAATATATATATGTGACCTCTAAAATTTTCTTATTTAGCTGCAAGATTTAAGGTAGGATTAGGTAGAATATATAAGACGTTATACAGTTACCTTCAGATTTCTTAGACAATCAGTTTCTCACACATTTCATACATCTGATTTAGCATTTCCTTGTAACCATTTTAAACGAAAAATCAGGATTGGTGTTTTTGTCTAAGTGTTTCTAGTGCTTAAGAAGGGGGTCTACTTCCTCAGGTCCTTGGGCAGACCATTTTCCCTATGCCCAATTTGGTAGATCTTGTTTCAATGGAGCAGGGATCTTCTTCGGTTATAGGCTGTATAATAGCCTATATAATATAGGCTATATTATTGCACATCTTTAATCTTTACATTACAAACATAAGCTACTACAGTACATTAATTTGAATGATGAGAGACATAAACTGCATGTTTAATGTGGACTGGGGACCCCAAAAATGCCTATTTGCTGCCATGAAGCCAATGTCAAGAACTAGTCTTAATGCAATTAGAGACTGGATGTGTAGAGATTTCATCGTAGGTAAAGAACAAAATATTTTATAGGACCATTATTTGTTTTGTTCTGAGATTTTTACTCACAAATAATTACAAAACTACACTGAAAAGTAGAAAATAAACACAGCATAATTTACAGATTCAAAAAAAAAGAATCCAACCAACCTGAAGGATCTGTTTTTCACTCATTTACTGATCACATATCAGTTATGCTCATCCAAAGCCTGTTTTGTTTACTTGCTTTCTATTTGAATACTCTGTTTAAAGCTTTCAGTAGAATTCTCACTGTTAAAAAATGACAGATACTTAGGTATTCATCTTGCTAGAACAGATAAAAAATTGGAAGTGATCAACTGCATAATACAAATCCATTATAAAATTCTAGCTCAGTTGTAGTCAGTTATGAGAGCAGAGATCATTAAGGAGCACACAACTCAATCATATGTCAGCATTTCTAAACCCCAAAGAGTTGTCCCTTAATTTATAGGAAAGAGAACTGGAGTCAAACCAAAGCACATTACAGATTGAGAAGACTGGTTTGTCTAACCTAAAACTGTGAGAATAACGCTTGACGTTGCTTACAGATTAAAATGCCATTTAATGAGTAAATACATCAGCTAGTAACGTCGGAGTTAAAACAGGGACAAACTTTCAGTATTTGTGCTGGGAATGCAAAATAGTGATTTCACCTGGTTTTGCACTAACTTTATATTTAGAGTTTTAAAGTGCAAAACAAGAGCAAGAAGGGGAGTTCAAGTCCTGTCTTCAGTGTCATGGTTTTCTTGCTTGTCTTGGTCATCTTGCTTTTCTTTCATTCATTTCTTTGTCTTCTGAAAAATGCTAATAAAAGTTTAGTCAATTACCCTTAAGTGAATTAAATTTTAACAGCAATTTGGAAAACTAGTGAGTAGCACTTTGAAAAACAGCTGCCCTAGCAAAAGAAACAACTTAGCAATTTCCACAATTGTATACATGAGCGAACACTGTGACCTTTTTAAAGGAAGCAGTGTCACAGAGCCAATGTCACAAAGTTCTCATCAATTTAAGATTACAAGGTACCCTGAAAATTACTAGAGAATGTGAACACTCGTAAGGCTGATTTTAAAACACAGTAAAAAAGAATCATACAATCATTTATGTTGGAAAAGGACTCCAAGAACATGGAATTCAACATTAACCCAGCATTGCCAAGTCCACCAGTAAACCATGTCCCTAAGTGCCACATCTGCACATATTTAAAATATCTCCAGGGATGGTGACTCCATAATTTCTTTGGGCAGCCTGTTCCAGTGTTTGACAACCTTTTATGTGAACAAATTTTCCCTGTCATCCACYCTAAGCCACCCTGGCACAACTTGAACTTGTTCATGAACATGGTGCCATGCCATCCCCTTGCACCCTGAGAAAAAGGGCAAAAGAGGTGCATATCTAGACATAATTTTGCTCTTCCTCAGATTTTCAGTCCTTATTCTTCTTTAGGCCTCGTATGTGAAAAAGACAAATATACACATCAAAGTATGAATAGGAAGTGGATTCTCTCARAAATACTTTTTAGAATTTATCTAATCTTCAAAATTTAAACAAATACTGAGTGGGACTACGAGAGAAAGGGAAAAGATATTAGTATTTTTAGTTTAAGAAAATGCCATTAAGGAAACAGAAAAAGTATTGCATTATTTCTCATTAATTTTTTTAAGACTGGCAGATTCTTTTGTAATTGGCTCAATATCAACTCATGGATACATTTACAGGCCAAAATATGCACAATGGCACCAATCCTAATTTCTTTTGGAGGTACGCCACATTACCAACCCAATGAGGGAACTTTTAGGTGTAACAGACAGAAGGGCTTGGCCTCTTCAGAGAATTATTTTCTCCCATTGCTTACTTTCCAGCCCTGTTTTTATGTTACTGATCACACTGCCCACAGAACCAGAAAGCTTTCAAAGAGACCCCAGAGAGTTCAAGGCTAAGGTATCATGCCTGTTACTACAAACACTAGACTTTCCGTTTTATTACCAGTAGAGCAAGAGAACTTCTAATGCCAGTATGAGGTTTGAATGTCTGTCCTAATAGGATAAGAATGCTGCTGCATGCTTCCCAATAGCCTTCCAGCTCAGTCAAATGACCATCACCAAGGCAGTTGTTATCCTACTGTTAATGATGCCTTGTCTCCAAAGATCCTTGCTGAAGGTGATGGGCTAAAAGTCTGTGTTTCCCTGTTCTTGAGCTGACTTATACAAAGCTCACAGTTTGCATCTCTCATCTTAAAATGATGATTTTCTTTGTCTGGGTCTGAACATCGGCTCAGAGCAATTTTATTTCTAATTACCTTCTTCTCAAAGACTTGAGGAATGAACCAAACTTTTATATACCAGCACAAATGCAGGTCTGAGAATCTGATTCAGGCATTCACATCTTTTTGGGTTTTGGTTGGTTGTTTTTTATTTCCCCTCAGTGGTCTCAGCATTGCATACTCAAAAAAAATGTGTTATGTGGTCAAAGCATTTTCTGGCATCCATGCTACTACTACCAGTGGCACTCATTGGCAGCTATTCATCAAAWTGCTGATTCTGGAGAAGAAAGTGTTCTAAAAGTAACCTGCCATCTTTCCTCAATTTCAAAGCTAGTCTGTATCATGACAGCTCTTTTTCCACCTACATGTCAGTACTAAAAGCTATAGCTGAAACCCTGCTGCATATTAGTATCTGCTTTATTTGGATCATAAAGCTATTTTAGGGTCAGATGACAACAGTAGTGGACAGAATTTATATTTTCATTTGGGAAACATATACTTAATTTTCAGTCCAAAAATGGTTTGAAAATCTCTGCAATGCAAAATGGCTGTTGTTTCATTATAAGGCTCTCACTGTCCGTTTTATGGATCAGGAGTTTGTCACCTTTAAGAATGTATGACTTGGCAAATGAAAGCATATAACTTTTCCTATATGCTGGTAAAGTCTCTTCAAAGAGGAGCATCTGGGGTCAGCACGGAGGAGAATATTTTTTTTGTTGCCRCGTAGAAAAAAATCTGGGCAGATGAGTAAAGAAATTCCTGTTTTCTTAGTTCATCGTAACCAATATAAGCATTTGTAGAATAAGGCAGGATCCTTAATGTTGGCAGACTCCTGTGAAATGCTGCAACGATGATTTTAATAAAAATCAGTGACAATTGAAGGGCTCACTCAGAATGAGTACTTCAGGGTGAAAACTAAGGTACAACTTAGGAAAAACTAAAGACAGCAAAGGTAGTTTTGGAAAAGCTGGAAGAGTAACACKCAATGAAAATCAGAAAACATTTTAATTTATGGATAAGCGGAATTCTGTTGACATTTCTGATTTTGTATTTGATGGATGTTATTCTACAGCAATATCAGCAAAACTGGATGAAGACAAGCCAGTGTCATCCCGAACTGTTCACAGGAATAGTGACTAAATGATTAATCTAGCCTATAATGGCAGATTCTTCGCAAAGACATTTCTTCATTATGACTATTTTGCTGTTAACAACTTTGACTTGTCAGTGATAATAAATCCTAGTTTTGCTCAATGTTCTATACTTGGTGGTGGTATAATTAATTTAACAATTACTAGTACTGCTTCATTTTTATTTTATATGCTTAAAATAATAATTCAACTCATATCCACCAGAATCCAATACAAATCCAGTCAAAATTAATAATCTCTATGGGATCTCAAGTTTCTGATTTATTTTATATTTAATAGATGCTGAAGGGAAATCGAAAGGTTATATATAGAATAGTATTTTATATGGGAAATCACTAAAAAGCGTACAAAACCATAATGCACCAAATTAGCTTCCATTTTCTTTCTGTACATCAGAAAAGCAAGCAAATTTTATTACTTTTTCAATTTTAGAGGCTCCTTATTTTTAGGGCTGAAATTACAGCTAATGCAGTGGTAGAACTGCATATACATGCTTCACCTTTCACAGAGATTTTTTTTATTTTTGGCTTTTCTTGGAACAACAGGCATGATTTCACTGAAGTAAGAATCTGACCTCTGATTAGGATTATAAATACGGAGAGTCACTTAACAATTCTGCCTTTAGTGTACTACAGAGTATACAAAGTTTTGGGCCCAGCTAATAGTTACTAGCATGGCAAATAAAGAAATCAAACCAAAATGTATATACCACACCCATTACTGATGCTGGAAACTGGCCTGTGCCTGGAACGACAGGGAACTGAGGGCATTATTCATTCCAAAGCTCTCTTCATTTGCCTGGCATATCACCCTGGTTTTTTTGAAAATGCAAATTATTTGGCTGCAGCTCCTACAGTGAACCCATGCTTTTTATCCTCCTCAAGGCCTTATCCAACAAAATCCAATACATCTGATATGCCATTTATGCAATACATAGTTAGCACAGCAGTTTTGAAAACACCTGGTACCAAAGCCCAAGAGATTCCGTAAATCCTGCAGTTACAACTCTTAGGTTCCCTGGCCCGTATACATCCTGCTTTTGCTAATGGCCTTGGAAAGAAAGGAAATCTTTGGTACCTACCGTATGTCTAAGCCCATCCAGCTTCCAATATGCAGATGTTTCCTCTGCCAAGATCACCAACGACAACATGATTGTTTGTGTGTTTATGTGTAGGAGAACAGGAAATTTAGGGTACAGAATTTCTGCATAGCTGAGTTCACTGTAGATAACTGAATTATTGATTAAAACACAATTGTCTAACAGTTCCAGCACTCTGGACAATTGTTTTCACACTGTTGTAAGTTTTGTGACCATACAACATATTTAAACCTATCTGTAATAAGTTTTTCTTTCTAAACTTTCAGGAAGTGCATTTGAAGAATACAAGTAGAGGGAACACAGGAAACAGAAACTACAGAATGTAAGAACATGCCATCCACAAGAATGAAGAATGAATGTGCCATCTGCAGGATACTTTGCTGTAAATAAATTATTTGTTAAACATTGGAAGACTTAAAAAAACCTTTGTTTTAAAAAGCTTGATGCAATTTCAACCAATGGGCATTCTCCCAGTGAACAATGCAATTAAACATTCCAATATTAAGTCTTTAGAGAACAGAACATTTTAACCAGCCCAGAGCTAAAACTTCTGTGGTTGATATATTGCTGTTTGTTGACCTGTTTTAAATGTCCTGCACGGAAACTCTTAAAGTCCTGTGCCCCTCAAAAGCCTACAAATTAATGGGCCTTTGATGGATCCAATTGCACTAAATTAACCTATGAACACTGGCTGCTGGAGTCATTCATCAGCCTTGTCTAAGTGGTGGGTTTTTTATTTGCACTTCTATACAAGCAACAGGCTGTTTGTTTTACAGTGTCTGATAACATTGTTTGTCTACCCCTTCATATTTGCACAGTTTGACATTCCCAGTAACAGCAGCAGTAAGGTAACATATACAGTTTTAAACATCCATTAATTCCATCTGTGGCATTTCGAAAGAATATGGGTTATAGATGCATTTGTTTTAAGACAGTTTTATTCTTCCTTCTCTTGCAAACATGCAATTTATTGCAATTTGTGAGACAAAAGATTTTTAAAAGCAGTTAAAGCATACATAGGCTCTCAAACCAGTAATGATTCTTCCAGGTAATTATTTTGCAACAGTATAGGTAACTTTTTTCTTCCTCCATATAATGCAGTATGCAAAATTTAGCGTATCAATAATACACATATATCAAACAGTATGTAAAAATCTCTGTTTTATAGTACAACGGTGCTATTTTATAGTTTGTTACATGAAAGGGTCTGGCCAAAACAGTAATAGGTAAAAGCAAATATGGAAAGACCAAGCCAAAGATTAAATAACAAAATGCTTTCAAAAATATTCAGCTTAAATCAACTAAAATGGCTTCAGGTTTCAACATGAAAATAACTTTCCCATCTTCAAAAGAAAATTCAGATACTTGTTTCCCTTTACATGTTTGAATGGTGGTGTTTTCACTTCTGGTTATTTGGAACACAAATTCATGGATGTCTAGACCCAGAGAAGACAATTTGAAAAACAGCCCTCAAATGACTGCAAAGGGTAGTCCATCAGCGCCTAAATCTTCCTGAAATATCAGCGTTCTATTCAATCATAACAAAGGGGCACTGAAGTTCTCCCTCATTTTAATTTTTCCCACAATGTGATGTGACTTATCTGACTCTGAATTGGGCTGCAGCATCTCTCTGTAAATCAGAAAAGCTAATCTAATCACCAAATTACTAGTGTAGAAAGAGACCTCGAGGAGAGATTAATCATCCTTACATCCTTCCTTACAATCACCATTCATGCGCTCTTGTGGGAGACAGAGATTCCCAGATAATCTCTGCTACGTAACTCTGATAGGCACTGCACTGGTTCTACCTTGAATAACACTGTGTCCTCTGCTGCATTTTTGTAAATCAGCTCGGTGTAGGCTGGCCATGCAGTGAAGGGGGATAAGTAGCCAACAGTGTCCCAAGGTGAGCAATAAACTTCTCTGTGAGAGAAGGGAAGAGAAGGCAAAGGAGAATGCACTGTTCCACCCTGTCCAAGAACTCCAACGTGGAGTTCAACTCCACAACTTCCTCCCCTCACCATGCTGCATGTGGTAAGCTCAGGCAAGAGATGAAGCATCTCTTGGTCAGCTCGAAAGGGGGCCTGGAGAACAGTGTATGAAAGGAGCAGTTAGGGAGATGGTAGATTAGATCTATAAAGGAAGTATCTCCTTTTGAAGGCTCAAATCTGCCTTACTTTCTACTACATCCAAGGGAGTAGATAACTATTGTCTAAAACATAAGAGAAAGTTCTCTCCAGACTGCATATGTACAGCTCCTAAATAGTTCCTTGTGAAACAAGCAGGAAAGGTAGGTCATAAAAGTCTAACAAATTATTGTAGTTCCTTTTTTATTCCCATAGAAATTTTGTGGTTTGTATTTTTAACAAGTGCAATGTATTCCTATGCAATTCTTTAAACCCTCTGCTTTCTGTGAGATGGATGTCTATATGCACAATAAGCTGACCTAGCAATGTAAAAGTAGAACAGTAAATGAATAAAAAGAATATGTCACAGCTCTCATTGACTGAGATAGTTATGTTGAAAAAGGAAGAAAGTGAAGAGAAACAGATGTGGAAACTAACCTAAATGATTTACCACCAATTCAATAAACAGAGTTAGCAATTCTGATGCCTGTCACAGCTCCTACAGGCATTTTTCTGGCAGGGGGGATGGAGAGGGAAGTGCTTTAATGGCTGTAGGAATTCTGAAATGCAATCTAAAAATAAGCCGTTATTTTGATGTCACAGACATAATATGTATTTCCATTTCATGTCCCATGACCCTTTCTGCCCCCTATCTCCTCTGAAGTTCTAAGGGGAGGAGGGAAGAAAGGTGTGAGTGTAAAAAGCAATTTGCAGATATCCGCGGTGGCAAGTTTCTTTGTAGATAACTTTTACTGATGCACTGTTAACTTAACCGAATAACCGTAAATAATTTTGCATTAATTCCTGTAAATTAATTCAAATTTTTGGTCTTATTTTGGGATTCATACACTCACATTTGTGCCACCATATTTTTCCTGTTGGGAAACGTAATTAGACAATGTCACTCAGAGACAGCAATATCTAACATCAGAATTTGACAACTGTCTAAACAAATCAGAACAATTATTGAGAGCAACTAAAATAAATAATGAATAGCTACAAACTTTAAAGGCAACACTTTGTTTTACTAGAGAGTAAATGGTATCACAAAATGGAAAGTAGCTCCAGCCCCACAGAGGTGAGAAATGCATGGGTGGAAATGCATTTTGTATAAAAAAATCTCCAGTCATATGGCAGGGAGCACATGATAAACCAGTTAGTGTGAAAGATAAAGGGCTGCATTAGCTAATAATCTCAATAAATCCGCTACTTAAAGGAGTTGAAGCATGAGTCAAAACATCTCCCTCCCAAAAGTACAAAGCAGTCCGTCTTGAAAAACTTCTAATTAGAGAAATTGAAAGGTTCAGCTGGGTTTTCAAAAGCACTCCAGATATTTAGGAGCAGGGCTCCCACCACATGCCATTGATTCGCATAAATCACTTAAATACTACAGAAAAGCCCATTCCCCATCCTTCCCTATCATGTAAGTCACATGACAGAGATCATAGATTTTTGCATTCAAGAATAGACTTAAAACTCCAATTATTACACAGAATGTCATTGAAATGCATAAATAAAAAAGTTAATTAAGCCTCATTATTTTCAGTCAGTCCAAAAAGCACTGCAGATCTAAACCCACTGAAGTTAATATCTCTCTTTCATCAAGGTAGCAAAATTTAAGTCCTATCTCCATAATAAAYATAATTAATCATTAAGAGTTTAAATGGAAAATGAATAAATTCTTTATTCAGCTCAAAATGTACTTACAAACCTCTACTTCCATTTCCATGAAAGACTTGTATGGGCTCATTTGCACCATTCAGCCAAGAGAGAGAAGAAAATCAAAAGTCCCTGTAGATACATTAAAATAGGCCCCTTTTTTCTGAGGCAGCTTACAGTGTCAATTCCTTTTTTAAGATTAAARGGTAAATTAGTGGTTCTCTTTCTGTACAGAAGTGAATTCCATACACAACTAGGAGCTATGCTCAGTTGCCCCAGGAGTTTGTTGTTCTCTCAGTATCAATGCTTAAAGCTGATTAATGAAGACTTTAGGCCAAGCACTGTCTTTCTGGCTCTCCATTGAACAAGCAAGCACATGACATCACAAGACCAGAAGAGTTTATTTGCATATTTGCTTTACCTGTTACTGATTTGGTCAACAATGCCAAAGTGGTGCTATTGTTTTGTTTAAGAAAGTACTTGACTAAAATATAAAAGAAAGCATAAATATTTTTTTAATGTATGAAAATGACAATTATATAGGTATGGTTATTAAAATAGAAATAAAACTAGCCATAACTTTTCAACTTTTTGTCACTCAGAAAAAGGCAAAGAAATCTTATATCAATGCAGATGGGGCAGGAATAAGAGTCAAAATGCCACAAAAATTCATAGACTTTAGATACAATTCTGAATCTTTAACTCAGAAATACAGATGAAGAAAAGTATTAGAAGTCAAGGAACAACAGATATGACTGAAAGGCTTTCAGATTAATGTGAGTCCTATGTCATACCAGAGATTTTTTAAGCCATGCTGTAGCCTGAAATCAGTGTAGAGTTTGGCTTGGTCAGTGGCATGATATGATCAAGATTTTCATTGGGCACACTTTTTTTTACCTGATTACTTTCTCACTCATGGCATGCCCCCCAAAACTTAATATTCTTAAAAAAACTCTCAGAAGACACAAGCACATCTGAATTTAACAAGGAATGAAAAAAAAATTATTCCTAACAAGAAACTGATGACTTTTTAAAATTCTCACCAGTTTCAAATTGTGAGAAAAAGTTGAAATATATGGCTAACAGTCTGTGAATTATTATTTTTTATTACTTTATGTGGTCACTATGAACATCCTAATGTGCAAAATTTCACATTTCATTTTTTTTTGTTTTGAAATTATGCTAAATTAAGCCCAGCTAGAGATTCTTGAAACCTATAGGCCAGATAGAATACTTATATCCTGATGAAGGTATAATCAATATATTTTAAATGTTTTATTTTTAGTCTGCAAAGGAATAGTAGTAATTTATTTGGGGTCTCTACTTATACTGGTCCCTCTTTTCAGGATACTGTTCAGTGGAAACTTCCAAACACCCAAGTTCTAATCAAAACCAACATTTATTCCTCCCCTCCACAAACTTAGCTAAAACATTATTGCAACACAATTTTACTGTCTGTCTGTTTGTTTGGGAGGGTTGTTTTGCTTTGATTCACTTTGTTTTGATTCCAGGGGCGAGGGGTAAGGAGGAGGAGATGAGGCTTTCGAGTGATTAAAATTTTTTTCTTGGGTACAAACTGCATTTAAAATAAAGAATTCGTCTTAATGCGATTACTAATTATCCAATTCATGTGTGGAAGTAGCATTAAGTAAATCAACTAGATTAAAGTTGTCTTGAAAGAAGGAAAACAATTTTTAATACAAAGTTTTTACCCATTCTAATCCTACACTAAACATTTTGCTTCTCACGGCATCAGAATATTCTACTGGACTACGAGTGTCTGAACACACAGTATCTGATGTATAAAAATCTTTGATTTGATTTTTTTTTTCACATGAAGGGTGTTATGGGGATGTCTGAAATTTGATTACATGTCACAGAGTATAGAGATACCATTCTAGTAGAGACCAAAACGAGAAGGACCTCCCTGATGCTTACATTAGGAAATCTTATACTAGTTGCATACAGGGTGTATGTGTGTATATATATACATATATAGACACATGTATGTATATATGTGTATATATATACAGTGTTATAGTGTGTGCATGTCTAAGTGTACTCTTACTGTATATTATGATTTTTCTTCCTTTTCCTGTCAAGTAAAATTTGAAATTCTTGCTTTTTACTCTTCAAATCTCATGGATTATATTCAGGAATCCAACTGGAATCTAATTTTAGAACAACATTGTATAATATGGATGTCTCAATTTAGATCCTGTCTTTGTTTTTCATACTTAGAGAAATGACCAGATATTCAAGACACTTCTGTGTTGTCATCAGGCAAATATATTTATCTGCTTAGATACAGATATTAAATACCAACTCTGAGAGCCATATTATGAAAACATTGATTAAAATTTTACCTTTTATTTCATTTTATTCCAGTTAACTTCTATTAAGTGTGATTTTTTAAGTGTAAGCATCTCTTCAAAGTAAGAATAATGGGTAATATAAACAGAGCAGAATGAAAATTACAGTYATCACCTCAACTATTAATTTGTCATTTATATGTTTTTTGCTAAAATAATTCATCCCTCTCTACAGCACCCTTAACTATTTCAGAAGTGGAAAAGACTTAGCACTGCAAATTCCTATATCTCAAATTATTTATATAATTCTTGGTTTCTCTCTGTTCTTCAGTAACTTTTTATTTTGCCAGCTTGGCTCACAAAAGTCATAAAAAGAATCAACATGATACCTCTGCTGCTAAACATTCTTTCCCACAAGTGTTTAACATAATTACACCCACCTAATATATTTACATATTCACACTTCATTGAAGTTCTTAAGAAATAAAACKAATACAGTTGGGAGATAATTTTCTTCACCATTTTTTAACTAAATGAAAGACATTGCATTTTATTGTATTTTTCATTCATTAGTATAATCTCATTCCTCTAAAGCAACAACAAAATACCTGCAGAACAAAAAGGACTCTATCATGACAAATAGGATCATGCTTCATGTACTCATATTAAAGAAAAAGGTTTAGCCAGAATGAAATTCATATTTTATAGTGAAATATTTAACTTCATAAATTTTAAAATCAAATTAATGCTCCACTCTTCCTGGTTTACTGGCATTACCCTGACTTATGCCGTGAAAAAAAGCTCACTTTAACAATGATCAAAGACAAAGGATCTAAGACAAAAAGGTTTAAGTTTTATCAATAAAGAGGAAAAATGTCCTTATTTTGTGCACAGAGATGAATTCTATGTTAATTTTCTCTACATTAGAGTTTCAAATGAAATAGATATAAATACTGCATAAGAATTATGGTTCTCTTCATTATTTCCACTTAGAGACAAGTTTGACTATCATAAAGCACATGCAAGTGACACGGTATGATATAGTATATAAATCATATCTTTTCATTTATCACCATTTCTAGGGAATTAGTTCAACAAAATTCTATAGGAATCCTGTGCAAGGTGAAAAAATAATTTTCAAAAGTGTATAATGATAATAGTTGCCTGATTAAACTAACTCATCAAACATGAGTCATAAAACGCTTCACAGATAGCACACTGGTACTTCATAATGTTCTGAACAGCTTCACCTGCAGTCTGACACTTCACGTTGCTTCTATCAGAATGTGATGGTTCTGTTTCATAGATTCTTAATCCTTGGAGTCTTTGGGAGTTGAATATTAAACATGTTTATCAAGACTAAGGATTTTAGGAAACAAAATTAAAGTAGAAGAAGCAGCACCACCTGCTGCTGATAATCAAATTGTGTATAAGTTTTCTTTCCTGCTAAATTATCTGCAAGGCCACGCATAATGTTAATGAAGAGACTAATAGCATTTGGTTTCCAGGACAGCCTTTCTCTAAGGAATAACTGTCCTCCCTTTCTTCAGCATTAGACCTCAGTTGGTATCCTGACTAAAACTGGGGTTTCCGTGATGCGAAGCATGAATGGGTATCCATGAATTCCTGATCTCACTACTGAATAATGCTACTATTAACATTTCAAGTAATTTTAACCAAACAGTGACAAGTGTTAAGTGTTCATTTACTAAAAACCATTTAAACTATCTATTAAAGTTCTAACTGGATTTATTCTTTCTTTTTTATTTTCTTGTGCTTACTCATAATACAATGTCACTACTTGATGACAAATAATATTTCATACTGTGTATGTAACATCATTGTGTTGCAGAATCCCCCAAATACCTCAACAATGTCTTTGTTGCGCTATTCTCCCCATTTAGCACTTATAAGCTTTTCTAGTAACAACCAATAAATCAAAAAAATGGAGCTCTTGATATGTACAAATATAAAAAAAATTCAAGAAGTTTTGCTAGTTTGCAGTTCATGTAATACCATCGTGACCATTCTCTTCCCCTCTCTCTATGAGCTGTCTAGAACAGTAAACTTTGCTCCATAAATAATAGTGTATTCATGCTTTTAAAGGCTTTTATATGCATTTATGGTAGGTAAAAGTTGGAAGAGGTAGCCGACTGATTTTCACTTTTAYCTACTTTGATTTCATTAAAGGGCTTTGTCACTCTGTATACATAAAGGCAAATGCACCCTTTGGTTTGTAGAATGTACTGAAATGTTTGCAACCCTCTTGGTATCAGGTCCAAAATGTGAAGCATTACTGTTAAGAGGGTATCTTTCTAATGTATTTGTATGTATAGTTTACACCTCTGTGAGGTCTAATAAAGGATTATGGTTAATAAAAAATGCGTTGAAAATTCCTCATCCATATAGATTTTGCAGCTCTTTGCATTCTTCCTTTCTCTTCCCTGGCACACACATTTCAATTTTCTCAGAATACACCAAAATCAGGACATACCTTAGCAGGATGAGCAGGCTTCATTCATCCTAAAATAGAACTGACATGGAAAGTGGCTCAAGAGCCCTGATGAAATGAAATGTCAGCAGACAAAATTATGGAACCTATAGATAAAATTAGTAGAAATGAATGACCAAGAATCAACTGCATTCATGCACAGATGAACATTACTGAACTCTGGTATACAGAGGTCACTCGAAAACTCCTCGCTTCATTAGAACTAAGAGGTAGCCAATATATACAGAGTACTTAAAAAAAATCCAAGGGAACTACAAACTACTGTGCCTTGTATGTCTATCATTTCTGTTCTCAAGAACAGAATCTGTGGGTAGGTGAATAAATATAATATGATAAATATGGTATCTTGCAGGAAAAGGAAGATGGTTGCTGTGAAGTTAAGCCTCAGAAACCTGTTGGGAGTTCTTTCAAAGAAAGGACAAACAGCTAGGCGAGAAAGATCAGGGTGATCTTGGATTTCCTAAATTTTTGTAAATTAGGTCTCTCATCCAAAGTTCTCTAAAACACTAAACTGTCACAGACTCAGAGGCAAGTTCTTCGTACCCGCACACTGCTGATTAAAAAGCAGAAGAGAGAAATCAGCAAGAATGGCCAGTTGATCATGGAGTGGCACCAGATCCAAAATCTTGCGGCAATGTGTTCCAGCACCCATACTGTTCAATCTTTTCCTAAATGAGCAGAAGGGGTGGATAGTAAAATCACAAAATTTATAGGTGATATGAAGACAAGCAGACTAATCAGGCATGATCATGCCTTGGTAAATCTATGTGGACTATTCACAGTTGTCAAATTGTCCTTCACGTGCTTTGAAACAGCTTCCAGGAAGATTTTTTCTATAATTTTCCAGATACTGGGACCAACTTGCATCTTCATGGATCATGGCCCTCTCAGGTCGGCGCAGTATTTGCTTTTCTCAGTCATTAAACTCACACACTTGCCTTAATCTTTCTACTAGGACAGAGAGCAACCTCATAATAGAACTACATAAATATCTTACCACCCTCCTATGTACCCCATGTGGTCCCAAAAACGTGTGTGTCTCCATTTGGCTGAAATGCTTCATAATTCCATCTACTTTTGTTGTGGGAAATGCTCCGCTCTTCCAGTGAGCTCAGGTTCTGGAAGGCCTGAGACCAGCCTAACCACTGCAAAAACAGACAAAAAAAGGTCTCTAGCCTAGGAAGTCCCTAAATTGTAAATCAGTGGAGAGTAGGAGTTACGCTACATCTTGCCTTGTTTTACCATTGTTCCATAGATATTGATTTTGGCTAAAGGGCCAAACAGCTTCCTGGACTGGTTTTCCCATCTTATCTTTACTCCGATATCCTCTGTTGTTATCCTGCTGGCATAGTAGACATTCTAAACTCTAAATGCACAACCTCTAAGTGCACAACACCTGTATCCTCCACACAAAATTCTCTATATTTAAATATTTACAGGCAATAATGCTGAAACTCACATTTTCTTATCATAATTCTTGATAAATGTATGGAGATTCCAGTTTAACAATAATCACTGAACAATATTTAACATATTTTCATTCTTACATTCTCCTGATGAGATGCAGTCAACAGAGACCACAACTTGTGAGTTTGAAAACATGGCCAAGGAAAAGTTTAAAGATCCATTAATTAGTAATCTTAATCACAATTTTTTTAAGTTGTTAATCATATGTATTGCACACATTACCACAAGTTTTTAATCTTGCATGAACAATATCTACTTGTTAATAAATTTGACTGTACGGTAAGCTATACTAACACAAGCAAAATAAGAACATAAGGATTGAGGAAATGTATAAGAAATTACTAATAGTTCAGAAGAAAATAAAAACTTCAGTGGTCAGTTTCTTTCTTCAATTGTGCATCTCCTCAGATGCAGAGAATTTAATTTATAGGACTTTTTGATCTAAGAGTTGCTGCAGATTAACCAAGTCTGGATATTGACTTACTTGGAAATCATCTTATTTATTGCCCTAACTCGAAACAGTTTTTGAATACGCTAAAAAGAAAAATCAATCTAGAAATCCATTGCTACCTGAAGGCCAGCAGGACTTGTGGAAGCTTAGTAAAAATTAGGACTATCAACAGCAGTTCTTAATAATGTCATGAAAGATATTTTATTGGTGCAAAGTTTACACTGTGTATGGAGAATTAAACTGATCTTTTTTCCTGTACATGGGAAACTTCATTCAGCTATGTGTGGTTTTGTCCTGTATTTTCATATTGCTTTACAATTGGTTAAAAATACCTTCATTCACACATAATTGCCTAAATTTTGGCTTACAACCTTATATTTTAAGTTATTATACCTCTTGTACACACTTTTTAGATAAAGTTGATTAGTGGTGATTTTAAGCCAATCTTTCATCTCTGTGAAAAGGAGTTACCCCTGAGAGGTGTGTTTTCCCAACAGAGGGTGACAGAGCTATTAACACTCACAACAGTTCAAACATGTTGCCTGATGCATCAGCCGTACACAGATTTTCTGCTGGTGTTCTGCAAAGAAGTCATTTGTCATCTCTGTATTTTGACAACCAAAAAGCTGAGAAGAAATTGAACAGATCAGGAAGAAAAGTGTTAGTCAAACTGAGATAAAACAAAGATTAAAGCAGGATTTCCAGATTACCACTGGGCTGGTTCTGTTTGTTTGAGGAGTCCTCGGACTTAATCTTTAATAAAACAACCATTCCAATTAAAATGCACTGTCTTTGTGTCAGACTCCAAGCTCTCCAGGACTCACTTCTCAGCATGTGCTCTCTCCACTAAGTAATGTTTTCACTCTTTGTTTGCTTTTTCCTTCTGTTCCGTATATCACCTATTCTTGCTACATAGTGACTCAATGCAACAGGAAAAATGGCAAATGCCTTCCCAGTCCTTGCAACAAAAAAAGCTGGTAAATCTACTGATTTGGGCATGCTGTCAAGAACTGAGAGACAAAGGTTTGAATGCCGTCAGGAATCAAATCAGATCTCACATTGATTCTACACACACCACAATTAGCTTAAAATTTTTGGGGGGGATGGGGCAAAGATACAATGCCAGCATTTTTGGGGTGGCCAGAACCAGACCATTAAGCATGCCCTCAGCCTCTCATGGCACACAACATACTTCTCAACTGTAATCACTTGAAGACATTTTAGGCTCAAAAGCAGATAGAGCAGGGAAAATCTGTTATTTCCACCATTAACAGACCAAAGAGAAGCTGCCAATTTTTGTTCAGTTTTGGCTTAGGCATTGGTATTTCAGATACAATTCTGCTTAATTCTTTCAAATTATTTATGTTTCTGTCACATCCATCGTTTGTATTCTAATTCACATTACAGATAATCAGTCTCTTACCTGTGTTTGAATTCATATGGATTTTATTAAGACTACCTGCCTGCAGAATCTCTACCAGAATCGGTATTCATACTGTGCAAGGGGGAGAATTTTCTTCATTTCACATTCTTTAATCCCTTGTTTTCCAAAAAATGCTTTATATCATTGCCTTTCTTGCAGATCTTCATCTGGATATTGTTATCATTGTTGGTACTTCCCAGCTTCAAGTATTTTTTTGTACACATAACTCCTAGAGCCAAATCAGTACTAAACTTCTTGGTAATTTAACATGCTGAAAAGAATCCTGTTCTGCTTTAAGCACATTTTGTTGCTGTTTTAGTAAACAATAAATAAGCAATTTACTTCAGACAAAACACTTCAAGTAGCTTTTCTGCAAATATAACTTACTATCAAACACATTTCCTGCTGTTCTTTTTTGTTTAAACAGCATTTATCTTTTTTTATCCATCTTTTAATCTTTGTTCAAATATTACGTTTTCTGCTATGCCAGCCAGAATAACGGCACCAGTTAATATTAAAACATGTCTTCTAATCCTTACTTTCAATTTTTGCTCTTCATATCTCACTGTTCATACTGTTTCTAGTCTCAAAATCAAGATAATGGCTGAACTTGCAGCATGCTAACTCTATCCCTATCCAAGGCCTCCAGTGAGTCAAGGAATCTCATCAGCTTCTTACAAACTTAGATCTCATTCAAATGTGGACACTTCTACTGCCCTTGTAGGTAACAACTGACATGGAGGGTTTTCCTTTATATCGGTTTGGAGCTTGTATTTTTGTATCCTGTAGAACGCCAGTGGCCAGCAAGTCTGGCTCTGAATACTGCCATGATTTTGAGGAGAATATCAACCCTCTTTCTAACCATTCTATTCTGAGATAGACTGGAAATTTCCTGGGTACTAAATAAAGAAAATATCTAGTTTGCATGATTTGTCTTTTAGTCTTTCTGCATTTTTATTTCCTTTTAACAAGGAAAGAGACCAGTTCTTTAAACTTATTTGTTCTAAATTCCAGTGCAGTAACAAAATTACCAGGATAGAAATGCCATCCAAGCCTTTACCAAGACTCATCAAGGTATTTGACTCAATAGATAAATATATACCATAAGTTGGTCCATTTAAAAATGTTTCTCAAAAATAAAAGTGATAATAATACAATTATTAAAATTCTAAGTTCAGAAGTATTTTTGCCTGTAACATAAGCCTATTAATATAGATATACTATTATATTTTGTCTTTATTAACTCATGATATGCCTTTTGCTACTTCAACAGAAGGCTATGCAATGAGGTTTATTCTTTTTAAACTTCTCTGTTCTTTTTGCTTCCTTCACTGACATTCTCCAACAATATTCAATATGTGGTACATTTAAACCATATTTTATTTAAGGATTTTAAATTACTACACACCTTTCGATAAATTACAAATTATAGACTTCAGGATATTTCATACAGCTCAAATTCTTTCCCCTGTCAGGGTACAAATCCCTTGATTAGATTTAGTTCTGTTAATTTATGCTCTCTTACTTCTTTTTTCCATTCCTTTACTTTTTTCTATTCTCTTGTTCAATGCAAAAAAACCCCCAAACCAAATCCACATTTTCTTTGATTTTTGAAAGAGGATTTTCAAAGAGTGAGGTTTTTCATTGACTCCTAGCAACACACAGATTTTTAATTTCCATACATCCTCTGGTTTTCTTTATGCAGCTGGACCTTTACTTTTCAGGTAACACTGTTAACTGAGGAGCTGCCACGCTTCTTGAAGTCAGCTTCCTAGAAAGTATCTATATAACCACATTAAGCTAACACAATTATAGAATCATACAATATTATGAATTGGAAAGGTCATCGAATCCAGCTCCTGACCCTTCACAGAACAGCCCCAAGAATCACACCATGTGCCTGAGAGCATTGTCCAAATGCTTCTTGAATTCTGGTGCGTGGGGAGCCTATTCCGGTGCCCAACCACCCACTGGGTGATAAACCTTCACCTGATATCCAGTCTAAACATCACCTGGCACAACTTCATGGAGTTCCCTTGGGCCCTGTCACTGGAGAGAAGAGATCAGTATCTGCCCTTCTGCTTCCCCTCATGAGGAAGCTGTAACTGCAAGAAAAGAACATTCTGTAAATGTGTGTTCGAATTTTCATCTGAAAGTAATTTTCCAGTATCTTGACAAACTATTGCTTCAGAAAATGTCATTTATTACGTATCTTGTTCTAAAACCATCCTTACTGGCATTATCTTCAGCACTCATCAGTACTGGAAGCACTTTGTTTTTTACTCTCTGCTTCTTTTTCAACTGTCGTTTTCCATGTGAACAAGTTTCTTTGTACGAAAATATCACTGCTAAACATTCTTTCCCCATCCCTCATGTTCTAATAATTCTACATCCAGAGAATCTCTCAGAAAGCATTTTCCATGCTATATGCCTTCTGTGTGAGAGTAAATCTAGGCCACAAGAAAGACACTTTGTCTTCCTCTTTGCAGTGCTTACTATCTCTTTAAGGTTCCCAGCAGCAGATAGACACAGCAATTTATTTACTTAAAGCTGAAAATTTCCAAAGAATATTACAAAACCTCCTTCATTGTGCCTCTTACATCCCCAAATGTGAAAAATTATTCACAGTATTTTTATTTTATTACGGATTGGACAGAATAATTTCTCAGTATCACACAGCACAATAGTATCAGATACAGGTAAATTGTCCCTGGTACCTTGATTAAAAAAATCAGAATTTAACCGATGACACGACAATGCTCTTTCAGTATCTTTTGATTTCTTCCTGACTTGTTACGTCAGTTTCTTAAACTCTCTCAAGCACCAGAAAGAGTGAGAATCATTAAATGTATGCAGCACATGCTTTTGAAGATGAGAGATTTTCCAGCTGCACAAAAAGCTGACTTAATATGCAATATACAATTTAAAAGGGTTATCAATCTATCAATGCAAACAATGGAATAAACAAAGACCATTTTTATTCAGAATGTCTCTTCCATTATAAAAAATATTGTTCAATATTTGGCTAAAAAAATCCTCAACAATTTATAATAATAGTGGATTCTTTCCTCTCCATCTTGCCCCCCTACACAGAAATGTCCATTATTTGCCCAATTTCAGAATATTCATACAATTACAGATACTACTTAGGAAGAGAATAAATCCGCAAAATTTTATTCTAAAAAGTTTCAGGAAACTGAAAGGCCAGATGTAAAAATGGTAAAAGCTAAAACATCACAGTAAATACATAATACTCTATGATAAAAGCCCCTCTAAAATTCTCAGCTTAGAAATGTGTCATGTGGTACCTCAGATTACTGAAGTCGGAACACATTATCAAGGTGATATGACATATAATTTGAACATAACAAAAAAGTTGACAGTAACTAGTACAGATAATTATGTTATGAGATCATGAAAGAATAATTCTTTCTACTTCTGGAACATCTCAGAGTGTTTTTCTGAGGAAAATGAAGCAGAATTATCTTCATTTTGCATCAGACAAAAGGACAAGACCAAGCTAACTTGCTAAAAAATATAGAACTAATCCATAACAAAACCAAGAGCAGCACTCAAGAATTCCAACTCTGGTTTTACACTTGCAGTTAAAATCAAATATTTTGCTGCATTCATTCTATTATTCTAGATTTGGGAAACAGAGCATCAAGTGTAGGATAGACATGCTGAGAAAGGTATTGAAACCAAGAGGAAGTACTGTCAAGGCCTTCGAAATTTTTATGATGTCCTTATCCAGTTCCAAAGAGATTATCTATCTTTATATGTAATGAGATAATGGCAATTCATAGATTTAAGCTTGTTTCCTGTGTCTTTAAGTTTGCCTTCTAATCATTCCTAATCACTGTTTTAGACTCTTTATTTTCTGAAGAAATTAACCTGTGTGCTAAAATACAAAGTCAACCCAGAATTTTCAAAGTAAATTCAAAGAAAAATTAAAGTACTGCATTCATTTGAACGTAGTGTTAGATAAACATATCAGGTGTGTATATATATAAGGAATATATTTATACTACTTATAACATAACATCCTAACAGTTAAGTATGAAAATCTCAGCCATCAGAATCTACCAGATTGCAAATTCAGAAGGCAAAAGACAGTAAGCTGCTATCCTGACATCAACCTAGGAATCTTACTGAAAACACCATATAGTACCATCCTCAGATATTACAAAATCCTTCTGAATAGGCCTCTAAACAAAAACAGATATAGTTTTCTGCAAACACTGTAAACTCTCACCATGCACCAGTTTCAATTACAATCTGAACTATACACATGCCCATAACAGATTTATTTTTATTATTCTTCTGTCAAAACATAGTCTCATTGGTCTCCTGAAAAATCATAGATACAAATTCAGCTACCAGAAGAGATGGTAAGGGGATTTTGTCACTTCTAATAATCTCTTGAGAAACCTATGCCTAGATGGGATCAACACAAGAACTTACATCATGTAAGCAATCAAGTGATATTGAATTAGAAGAAATCAGCAATGGCTACGTATTTCTCAACCCTTGCTTTGTCAGTAGGGCTGCACGACAGAGATTACTCTCTGTCCAAACAGCAAAAACTTCAAAATAGACAAAAAAGAAAAATGAGATAGTTCAAGAAAATAACAAACCAATACTTTTTGAATCACTACTGGGACCCCTCTTCTGAGCACCTTCTTCCCACTTACACTTGGGAAGTAAGACTTAAGAATCTTGGGGAAGTAAGACCTTCAGACAAGCAAGCTGTAACAAGTACACTCTAATTTACCAGCTGATTAAAGTTTTCAACTTCAGCTGAAAAAGGGAATGCTTAAATAAAATCTTACTGTAAATACAATTCCTTCAGTCTCTGGAGAATAAAACTTTATTCATATAAGAGGACAGACTAACATGCAATTTAAAATGACTTACCAAAACCAAATGGAGACAATGAAAATTTGAAGATTTATTAATACTCCTAATGGCATTCACAGAGAGTTTTTATGCTTAATCAAATGAGATTTGGGCAGTTTTGAATATGGAAAAGTCAATACACTAAATCCACATAATTATTTCTCATGCTCTCTGATCAGAGGAGTACTAAGACTTTTCTTATTTTAAAGCATTGGTAATGACATCTCTGTTTACATACTGTGTCAAGAAGTAAGCAGTAAAAGCATAGAAGCATATAATTATTGATTGAATGGAATTCCCGGACTGAATTCATGGAATTAAAAAATCGTTTGGGTTGGAAGGGACCTTAAAAATCATCTGGTTCCAAACKCCCTGTCATGTGCAGGGACACCTTCCGTTAGACCAGGCTGCCCAATGTCCCATCCAGTCTGGCCTTGAACATTTCCAGAGATGAGATATTCATCACTTCTCTGGACAGCCTGTTCCAGGGCCTCACCAACCTCACAGTAAAGAATTTCATCCTAAAGTCTAATCTAAACCTACCCTCTTCCAGTTTAAAGCCATTCATCTCACCTTAGATTCAAATTTGAAGAAGATAACTAAGAAATTATAGAGCCAATTTTCAGATGACTGCCACAAACTTATATTTGGAAAATACACAATGGAACATTTCAAGAATTTAAACTTGTCCTCGAAAAAAATGTTTTGCTATAGAAGATTAATGTGCAGTTTATGTATTGGTGAAGCAGCATTTTGAGGTGAAAACATCAGTTTCAAAATTCTTGTTTAGTTGTTCTAGAGCATGCAGAGGAGTTAATCCAAAGTAGAACCTTGAAAAAAGAACACCAGCTGACCCAGGTACAGCTTTGGGGTTAAAGTACTAAATTTGGTCATCCATATAAACAAATGCACACCTATCTCATTGTAGAATTTTAGACATTATGAAACACTGAACAAGTGATTTCTGATTTCTGCTAACTTTAATTTCCAACTTTAGCTTAGCATCTGCTTGATTCACAACAGAAAAAAAACAGAAGAATTTCCAAGAAATTTTCATCTATCTCGCTTCACTATGCATTTACAGTCACTCATCACAACTACTTGTAACTCTTGAAAATTTTAGTTTTCAGGCCTTACTCTTAAGCAGTGCAGAAAAATGTCCTCTGAAAGTGTCATAAATTTATCCTGCCATACATAGGGTGAGCTATTTTAAAGCTATTTTAAATATTAATGCTTCAGCTCTCTATTAGCACAAAATCTAGGACTGAGAAATCGTGACAAGGCTTTTCATATGGCAACATAGAACACCTTATCACTCGTGTAACATCATGCTCTAGATTCTAAACTACAACCCTTGCATGATGAATTTCTCACATCCTAATACAAAAAGACCACAGTTAAAAAAAAAAATAAAAAGGCTCTTGTATTTTGCACATAAATTTCATTATACCAGGAGAAATATTCTTCATCTTTAACAAACTAAATTTACTTAACTATTTATTTCATTTCCAATGGACCCAATTCATAGTAAAATACATTTGCAAAACTAGGGGAAGAGGAGTGGGAGATGAAAAGAAAATACAGACATTTCAGAACCCTTAAGGCTTCTGCTGGAATGCTGTACTCAATTTTTGCACCAAAGTCCATAAAAGGTGTTGAATGGAAAATACCAAAGGGATGCAAAAAGTACCACTGGTCTAGGAAACATGACATACAAGAAAACATAAAAAGCTTGGATTTTTCAGTCTTGGAAAGAGATGGCAGAGTAAATGAAACACATTAAAAGATTGTTGCATTCCATTAACTGCATTGTCTGACAAGCAAGCGCTATCAACGAATGTATACAGCACAGAAGAGATAATAGACATTTAGTAGAATATTACAGATAGACATACTTGAGTTCAAAATTCAGATTCTGCACATTTCTTTTTAATTCTGCATAGAAGATGTTGAAATCTGCTTTTTCTGTAAATTTTGAAATCCTTTGTGCGCACAGCATTAAGAAAAACTACATAATTTACTGGCAATTAGAAATAACCTACCTTCAAATTTTTTTAAAAATGCGCCTCTAAACTGTAAATATATGTAACATAGAAAGCTTTATTTTACATCTGACAAACAAGAAACCATGTCCTTTGTGCAAAACCATTAGCGGAAATTAGAAGCAGGCAGAGATTTCAGATTCATGCAGTATCCTTTCTATGGCTATATTATTTTGGGTTCTGTCTCTGGAGCAAATTCTCAGCAGAGACTCAAGGCTATGCACAGCATGCAAAATGTTCGGCTCTCTAAAATAAGACTTTTTTGAAAAAATGCATATTTTTGGTGATTTGCTATCTTTCAATAACACAAAAATCAAGGCAAGTTCCCTGCCTCCAAAGCAATGGAAATCCTAGAAGTTTAAACACACTTATTACAGTGCCAGTGTGAAGATATTTACAGCTAGTAGGGTGGATCACTGTTGTATTTGTTGTTGATTAAAAAAAAAACAAAACTGATTTCTCCCCTTGGAATTCTACAGATATAAAGCAGCCAGAAGTGAAAATTTTTGCATAATAGAGAATTAAGGAAAACCATACAGGAAAGCAAAGTCGAATATGCCGAGTGGGAACCTACAAATGAGAAAGCATCAGCCTTCCATGTGCAAGAAAGAGGAGCAGGGATACCAAGGAGAAAACAGCCTGAGAAACTTATGCATAGGGAAAGTATGCAAGGGATAACTGACCAGGCTATCTCTAAGAAAGTTTGAGCAGTGCATGTTTGATTTCTCTGCCCCTTGATTTTAAGAAATTCTTTTTTGCTTGCTTGCTTCCAGCCCTGCCTTTTTATTACTCTTCTACCTCACACCACCTGTTTTCTCCTCAGCTTTAATTTTCTAACTTCTTGCAGCAATTTTAGCCTCAGTATATTCAGTGAAGAAGGTTTTGGGAGGAGCTGCAGCTCCCTGACTTCAGTATAGCTGAAAGTATGACAGCTCAAATATGATGTAGTTCTGACTAATGGAATCATACCACTCATATGTTACGTGCAGTAGATGACAGCAGCTCATAATATTTCAATTAAACATTTCTTATACTAAAAAACTAAAAATAGTTCAGCTATAAGCCTGCCTAAGGGCCCCACACAAAATACAGAATGACCAGTGGAACCAAAGCATGATTTCAGGTTGACTGGTGTGTTTGGTTTTGTTTGTTTTACTAGAAAGACATAGAGCATGACTATTCTGTAAAGCAAATATTTTTACAGTCCATCAACCCCGTAACAGATAAGTAAAAACACAAGCCTACAATCATTGTGAATGTATTCATGGCATTCAATTCAGAGAGGAAGTCAAGCCTTTCAACTTTGATGTCTTGCTTTGAGACTGGTTAATTGAACACATAGTGGCATCTGTACATTACCAGCTACAGGTTTAGCTCCTACGTATAACAACTGGTGAAGGCACTGTTAAAAGAAAAATCCCGAGTCTGTGCACAAGAATAAACTGGAAACTTACCCTTCCGAACATTATGAAAAACACACTCATTATATGGCACTGAGCTTTAGAGTGCTAACATTCCAAGGCTCATGCACCAGGCAACATTCCTGTCAGCCAATTTTACATGCCAGATGTCTTAGAGGAAATGAGATCCTGGAAGGGAAAAAGCAATAGAAAAGAATACTAGACTTATTTCATGAAAACACGATCAAGTTCTTTTAGTACAGGGAAAACTACAGACCAAATTCTGGAGGTCTTAAATTGAGCAAAAATCTCTCTATAGTCAAGAAATTTTCCTGATTATAAATCATAGATTTTGGCTTGATATGATTGATGTAAGGCAAGATCTGCAGTATTGTGCAGTTTCTGAAAAATGTTATATGGATAATATAACATTCCCCACAATAGCTAAGCTCATGAACACATAGGGAATGGGGAAAGGGAAGGCAGAAAAAACGGATTTTTGGATTTTAACCATTATCTTAAGTGGGTTTATAAATGAAGCTGTGTTGATAAATGAAACTGTGACCTAAAAGTTAATATGAAGAAGAGCACATGGGACAAACCAATAAGATAGAAGAAAACCCCTCTATTTCCACAGCTAATCACAGAATGGTTTGGGTTGGAAGGGACCTTAAAGATGCTCTAGTTCCAACCCCGGGCCAAGGGCAGGGACACCTTCCACTAAACCGGATAGATCAGGGCACAGTTCAAACTGGCCTTGAACACATCCAGAGATGGGATATCCACAACTTCGCTGGGCAACCTGTTCCGGTGCTTACCACCCTCACAGTGAAGAATTTCTTCTTAACATCTAAATGGAGTTCATGTATCTTCATTTCAAATCTATGTGAAAAAAAGCAAGGATGTGGTATCCCTAATCCCAAGTACTTGATCAATACCTTGACTTATTTCAGAGTGTTTTGTTACTTATTTTTGTATCCTACCATTTGTATAAAATAATTATTTTTTAAGTCATATTCCAATGGAAAAAAAGAAGTTCTACTATTGATTTTTTTGTTTTCATTTGTGTAAAATTTTGCAAGAAAAAGAATGAAAGCCTTTTACATGTTTCTGCAGAAAGAAATTCTTAGATGCTTGACCAGAGTGAGATGCCACCAAGCAAGAACCTGAATTAGAGTGAAAAATCATTAACATTTAGCACTTGTTACTCTATGCAAGCCGCAGGAAAAGAGTTTTGCCTGATTGGTTTCATGTGAGGTCACATTTCTTGTCCTTCACTGACCTTTATCTATTGAAAGATAGTGCATAGAGGACACAAGATATTAGTGCAAACTTGCAAAGGAGAATATTTATTCTCAGAAGTTATAAATTAATTCAGGGGAAAGAAATTTTGAAGTAGGAAGGCGAGTTAGAAATATGATAAGGGTTACTGAAAAAGAGAAGTTAGGAAAAAATACAGATAGTTACTGTCAGTGGTTTTGCAGTTTAGAAAGGTTAGATTGGAGATTTTTTAATATTTTTTATTTTCTAAGGTAATGCAGAAATGCTGGAGAAGGCAGAGGGAGGAAATGCTTTTAGGCCATTTTGACAGAGTGAAGAACAAACAAAGAATCAACCAAAAGGAAATGATTGTATGAAGAGCGTGAGCCAAGGTAAGATTTTTCTAGCGCTGATTATGTGAAASGACACATACCTCCTAGTGGCAGAAATCAAAATACCTGTTAAATAAATGTACTTTAGTATTTCACAGTATTACTTCCAATCACGGCACCCTAAATGTTATACAACTGCAGACACTTACTGTAATTTTTTCATTTTTCAAACTGTAATGAGAAATATTTAGTGATTATACATATTCTTTCACTTTACATACTAAAGTGGTCCTAGGAGATATTTTAATAGGTAAGGGGGAGGGAAGAATGTGATGCTTTTAGTATTAGCGTATCTATAATAAAATTATTAGGAATAGCAAAAATATATCAATAAGGGAGTTGGGATAAACTTTAGAATTGTATTAAAAAGATATCAAATATGGCTTCCTCACCTAAAAAAAATAATTTCCAATTTTTGACATACAAGAAGAGGGTGAGAGACCTAGGACAATTTAGTCTAAGAAAGGTTCAGGGGAGAATGTGTATAAATACCAGATGCAAGGCAGTAGAGAACACAAAGACAGGCAATTTTCAATAGTAACCAGTGAAAGTTAAAGTGGTAATGGAACATAAAGTAAAGGAAATTGCTGTCATATGTAAGAAAACCCCTTTTTGAATGTAAGGGAGTAGAACACCAGAACAGGTTGCCCAGAGAAGCTGTGAAGTCTTCACCCTTGGAGATGTTGGAGCCCACCTGCAGATTGATGTGAACAATGTGCTGCAGTTGACTTGTCTTTGAGCAAGGAGGTTGCTCTCTTCCCACTTCAATGATTCCATGATTTTGTAACAACAGACTAAAATAAATGAGGTTCCTTGGGAAAAAATTAGAGTAGCTAATTAATGACTTGAATTTATATTTACCAAAGGAAGTGCAAGGGAATTATAGATACTTTAGCAATCAGTTGATAGGCGGACAAATCCAAACACCAGTTTGCTGAGTCTCTTTCCAAAATGAGCAGTCTCACCCATTCTAAAAGATCTATGAAAGCAAGAATTAGTTTCAATTTCTAGGTCTAACAAGCAGCACACAGATGTCATCTTAAAGTATGTTCAAAGTAATTTAGCTTTGTATTTGATGGCATTCAATATCATCTGCAATGGATTCGCCTTAGCTAAACGAAGAATATGACAGAGCACTGAGATGATATAATATTCTTCTGTCCCATAGGGTCTCTACTATMATTTCTTACCTATTTAAAGCATTTAAGTGTTGACCATTTTGTATGTGAACTTCCCCAAGTTTATGCTGAATTATTATTAAAAAGAAGTTGCTGATTGTCTAAGACAGCAACTACCTCTTCATGACACACATCTTCATAGCTTTACCATAAAAATGGAATCCCACTTTCATGAAAGAACAAACTAGCAAAGGACATATCAATAGCATGATGCCTTCTAAGTAGAAATGTCCAAAATGTCTTTTTGGTTTTATTGCCAAACTTCACGTAAGTGAAATGTAGACTGGTGGCTATCAATTAAGTGCAATTTTTAGATCTTTGATATTGCAGAAGAATTATAGGTGGCTAGAATGTGACAAGATGTCTCTTTGAAGAAGATTTTTTCTTATTAGATCTGTGTAAATCCCAGGAGTGAAGTGTATCAAATGTAGACATTTTATGTCAACATGAAGATTTAAAGGGACCAATTTTATTTCTGGTATCCCTAGCAAAATAAAAGGAAATTATAAAGAAGAAGATTAAAACTATCAAAATAATGGATAATCATCAAAGTTATAAGAAGAATATTCCACTGCTTCCAAGAAGACTTTTTGTAGTTGGATCAACACATACATTCCCATAGTGGATGAGCCTTTCCCAATATTTTTTAACATCTTACTTGACCTACATTTGAAACCGGCACTGAAATACTCATATTCCTGTGTTTGCAAATTAATAAAATTCTCCTAGAAGTTTCTAGTCCAATGTCCTTGAAAGCACTTTGATGATGAAGAAAGCAGTAACCAGCTGCTGCTTCACAGATGCTGAAAAAGCATGGAACAAATGATACTGATTGTAATGATATGTTGCAAAAGCAATAGCAGTGGAGCACTTCTGTTGAAGACAGCCTTCCTGTTAAACAGAAGACCAAGCACAGACTCTTCCTCTTGTTCTGTATAATATGACTGCCACAGATTGCAAATCTCTTAAAAAGCCAACAGGGTTTCTGACTAAAACTGAAAAGAAATTAGAAGAAATCCAGCTAAGGGCCAAACAATATGAGCTGAGACTCCAGTGCTAGTGGAAATTATATAAAGCTTTCAGTTAGCTAGTAGGAAATGGGAATTGCAATCAGACAACATCCAAGTACAGATTTCTTAAATTTAAGTTAATTTACTAAAGTTATTTTATTTTCCTTAACTTCTGCTTGAGACTAATTTCTACTGACAACTACAAATCTTTTTTACTTTCCTGTATTCTAAAAGAAATACCAATTTTTCTTAAAACATGCAAGTATATTTGATTGAAAACGAGGGGTTTTCTGCTGCACAGAAAATACCAACACCAAAAAACCAAAACAAAACCAAACCAAAAAGTCCAGGAAAATAAAAATCCAGGTAAAAGCAAAATAAATACCAATCAATAATTAATTAGACAAGATTTCATTTTTCCACTAGAGAAAAAAGTGTTCTTACACAGTGTTTGTTGGTCTAGACTAGAAATATAATTTGACATGGTGCAGAATGAAGTCATACTAAAACCTTGAAGGAAATACAGGATGTTAGCCATCTTAGGAGAAATAAGTAATCAAATCTCATTGCCAAATTTTACGCATTTGGAAATGCTAACATTGACAATAACACTTAACATCTTTTAAAAAGCATTAGTTATACCAAAGCAAACTCCTTTGTGGTGATGCCTTAAGTATTAGCTTTTAGATTTTTCTAATCCTGCACTGCACTAGTGTGTAATTCTGAACTCCATACTATGTGCTAAGCAAGCTCTCTTCACACTTTGGTCAGACAAAACAATCCCTTCTAGGCCTGGGAACCAAGGTCACCATTCTAGCCCTAAGTATAAACAAAAGTGAATTGGGAGGGGGGTGAATGGGGGAATATTACTTCATTCCTGGAACTATAATTGGACAATTAACCCCTGATATGAAAATGTACCAAACTTATATCCATGGGGAGAACTCGTGACCAGGGGTCCACCAGGGGTCCACCAGGGGTCCATCTTGGGTCCAGCCTAGCTGGAGCTTCAGCTTCAGCCAGGCTCTGTACAGCCCAAGGTGTATCTATTGCAGATCTTCAATAAATTCCTACCTTTTATTCACTAACTTTGCTTAGTCTCTGTTTCAGGTACTCCTATTTTAGGCATCAGTGGAGCCTTTCAAAATTTATCACATTTGTACAATGTAAACATGCAGACAGTAATTACTACCTCTGCTGTGACAGTTCTCTGAAGAAATATATAACTTATAAACTGGGAATGATGAACTGTTTCCAAACACAGGTATTATATTCTGTAYATAGAAAAATGAAGGTTTGGAATTGATTGAGTGGGTAGGTAAATAGTTTTACAGAAGAGAAATCCATATTTGTTGTGAGAGATCATTATAAAGTTTGAATAATCTCGGTTTGAATAGTCAAGGACCATTGACTAAACTAGAAAGAAACACATTTAATACCAAAAAGGGAGGGCAAAAAATGGGAGTAAGTGAACACTTATTTCAAACAAACTCAAATCATGAAGAACAAAAGCATGTCACCAAAGAGCACGTAAAGAATTCATCTGCCTATCACCTAGGCTCCTAGAACTCTAATACAAACTACAATTGGAATTTTTCATTTCTGAACATATATCTAACACAGTTGATATTACTCAAAACTGATGGGATGAGCTGCATGACTGAGCAGTATCATCATTGTGTCTAACCTTTTTAAGGGGAATCAATCAGATAAGAAGGGAAGAGCAACATTTTCTGTCAAAAAAAAAGCAGTTTTGAGATTACTGACAAACCCGACAGATACTCTTTAAAGCTTATTAAACTCCAAGATGCAGTTCCTGCAGTAGTTGAATGCCAAATCAGGAAAAGAACTCTTCAGCCTTGTTGTGAATGAGTTATGTCACATGTGGGGCAGTTTCAACCTCTTAACACTTAATTCACTGACTCTGACAACAGGTAAAGATGTCAGAAACCCTTTGGGGCGAAACAAGAAGCAACAACGGTATTATCCATCTCTGAGAGAAGTATCACCTCCCTGTGCTGTCCATGCCTGCTTTTGGATAGGAGATTTTAGATGAACCTCCCAAAATTAGATCAGTTTTGGTGGGTCTGCACATATATTTCCACTATCACCACGGCCAAAAGTGCTGCCAGACTTTATATAGACCTTGACAGAAGCAGGCAGAGGCTGAGTCTTGATTGAAGGTCTTACAACTTTCTTCTGCCTCTTAGTTGTAAGGACTGTACTTGGCCATCATGCTGCTCTAGAACTCTTTAATAGGGCTTGCTTGACCTTATGTTTCTCTTTTTCTGACAATCTTCTTTCCACTTGCTGATGGTATAGGAGATGCAATAAAACTTTGGCGACCTTAAATAATTTTGCTTCACTCAGGAAAATTCCACCTTGATGTCTACATATACCCACCAGCTGAAGGATTCCAAAGCACAAGTTTCATCTTGCTGACTTTGCTGTTCACAGGTGGACTGCTCCCTAAATTCTAAAAGAAAAATAGCTGATTAAAAAAAATGAACGCTGATTTTTAAACCCATTACCTGCTTTCCATTAATTAATTAGCATTTCCACAGGATTCTTTCTCACACGTATTATAATGCAGAGCCTGCCTTCTCCCTAGGGACACAAGTCCTCATGCTGACATGCAAAATCAGATCATGCAGCAGAAGCAGGTGACTCTCAGCAGAAATAAAGAGCTACTCTGATCAAGTTCTACCCAGCAACTCTAAAAGAGAAACTGTCAAAGATAGCTTTTTCCTTATAATGGTCAATTTTAAAATGCTTTAAAATATTTCATCCAACTGCAAGTTTCTTATTACATTTTCATGRAAGTCATGATTTCAATTTAAAAATTTCTCTCTTGATGTGTATATATATATATATGATTAATTCTTTAATTCTTAACAAGTCTGGAATTGTTCACTACTTTAATTGATTCTTCAAGTTTTAGGAAATTTTAGTAAAGTAATTTGTTTAGCAAGGGTTATTTTGGGCAGAGAAGACAGACAGACCTTTAATGCTGTATTCAAAAGTTTAAAAAAGGAGGATATAATGAGTCAGAATTACAAAATAATGCAATAAACTAAATCTAGTAGTTGGGTCCACATTCTAACTAGAGTTATTTTAATTATTTTTGGCACAAAATGTGGCTAAATATATTATTTTATAATGAATTGTCATAACTATGCATTCAGCTAGAAAAAAGATAGAAATGTCTCTGGCGAAAAAACAATTCAAAATCTAAGACAATCCTGGGATTAGACATTTATTTCATTAAAGCAAAGATGTGCAAAATTAAAGGCACTGATGGGTATAGCTATGACTGGCTTAAGAGATTGTTACTGGTGGTGAATCTATGACCTTCCCCTACAATCTTTTTCAGTGTTTTTGCAGCACACTGAAATCCACAATACTCCAAGAAAACAAATATATTATCCTACTAATTACAAAATAGCCAGACTCTGTGCAAAAGCTCTTCTGAGTAGCTCTTTGGTGTTAAATGGGAAAAAGTCAAAATCTCAACCAAAAAAAGAAAGGGAAAGAAAATAAAACTCTCTTACTTTCAATTACCAAATAAAATAAATTTATCATCATTAAATAAATAAAATGCTCATCTTTGTTGCTATCAAAATGCTACCGTGACAAAGAGCAAAAATTTAAATGATAAGAAGCAGAAAAACAGTCCATGAAGAAAATTGGTTTCATCACCCAGAGATCAAGTAGTCTCAGTCATAAGTCTTTCATAGAACTTACAAAAAAGAACTGGTGGGGATTTTCTCTTTAGGCAGCTACTAACCTGAAAAACCCAGCTGTAGTTTAAGTATGTTTTTTTCATTCTTAGACTTCTAGTAACTTTCTAGATTTTTGACAGTCATCCAAATTCACTAGTACATAGCAGCAGCAAGTAGCTACAGAGAAGTTAATATCCTTTCTTGTAAAAGTAATATATTTAAAAGTCATAGTAACTTCAGTAGGAGTAATTATTTATGCTTCCAAGTACTGTGAGTTTAAGCAAGTTCCAAAGACATATTTTTGGACTATGCCTGAGCACTTTTAAACAAGATTTGGAGCCCAGTTTCGATCTAGGCTAAATTTAGTTTTAAGCAGCTCTGGCCTACCTAAAGTACACTGATCCAGGCTGATTCAGTAAAGCTTGGATTTTTGAGGCTGGGTTACGATTTTGATTTATGTTGCTGTTTAACAAATTATTTTTTTTTTTAATAAATCAGCACACAAGCACGTTGTAAGACATGTTAGAATAGTATAAATTCTTGTGTTTTAAGTGTCTATGCTAAGCTAAAAAAGCTGATGCTATTCCTTCTTCTTCATGATCTATATGGCTGCAAGCACCAGACGTCTTCAGGAAGGAAAGAACTAACCATGATAGTGTTATGAACGCCGAGCAGAATAAGGGTTCGTGAACTTTGGAGTGGAAACAACTGAAAGGTTAAAATTGGTGTTTTTCACACGACGTGAATAAGAAGTATATTCATATGTAATAGTTTTCAGTAAACAAAATTATAGATGCAACTTTATCTAGATTCACGATCCTGAACTATCTGCTGCTAAAATAGGTTCACATCTAGTTATACTGAATATTCCTCATCTAGATGAAAATCATACTACATGGGACTGTTGTGTCAAGTTTAGTGTAGGATAATCAAAGCTTTTTACTTTGCCTAAAGAATTTGTTCTGTCTGTATTTGGCCAAAGTATTGTGACTTAATTAACAGAAACTATATTTCCATGGGATGGACCCGAAATTAATTTTTTTTTGCTCCTCACAAATGAAATCACAGTCTCACTTCTTCACTTCCAAATTAATGCTTGCTTTCTTCCCTTCAGATATTCTTCTGTGGAAAACTATATACGTAGTGAATTCTAGGGAAAGATCTGTGTATATCAGAAAGCATTGGAGGTTACACTTCTCATATTCCCAGTTAATACTGCCTAAAACACAAACACCAAGTCAGAAACGGAGGTATGCCCAGTCTCCTTAAAGTGTTGCCTTGCCTTTCAAGGAACTAAGGGTTGACTGAGGACTAACTCTTTTTAACCACCTGCTAATATTGCCATCGTCAGCATACCAGTCCATTTAGCCCATTAGAGCAACAGAAAATGGAAAAGTGAACTCTGACACAGCAGCAGCAGAGGCACCGTGTCCTGTTGACAATGGGAACACAGGACAACTTCGATACGTAACCCAGAAGCTGATGTGCCTCTCTTACCAATCTAAAGTCATGTTCAAGGCATAGTGTTCCGTTGTGGGGGGAAGATCACAATTCTGCTGCCTATGCTACATCTGTTCACAAACACAAATTGCTGCTGCCTGTGCTGTGTCCGTTCAAGGACAGAGGAAAAGTTTCAAAACTCCGAGTCAGTACCTTTTAGCAGCACTAAATTCATATTTTGAAAAACAAGACATAAAAAGGCAATGATTATAATATACTAAATGAGATGCAGTACTCTGGGCCAACTATTATTATTTTTTCCTTCAGGCTGCAGTTCTTTATGCCACTAAGCTTCTGGTGACTCACACCACTATATTGTACCAACAATGCTCTCAAAATACAAATCGCTAATGACTTCTTTTAGCCCAATATAAACCAAGGAAACAAGTGCAATTCAATGCAGCATTTCCACTAGTACCATAAAAACCTTTCCACATAAGTTTGAACTAATGGCACTCAAGGTTTTATCTCATGCCTAAAGCTATTGTCATTCTGAATAGGTATGATACAATATTTGGAAAAGAGTAGCATTCTTTCATATGGTACACTATTTCACAGAGCTAACATAACTTTCAGGTATTTGAATGGGTATCAACAGAACACAACAAATGCTTTCCCTTTTTAAATATATTTCTATTATTTTTATGACTCTATTGTTTTTTAGTATTTGCCTTATTGTGAGCAACAAATTCTGGGAAATCAGCCTGTACACTAATGCCTGTTGAATTACAAATAAACATGAGGAGTTAAGAGATCTGTGTGCAGTAGCAGGAACWTGATATTGTTATGAACAGGGAGATATGGCATGATGGATCCTATATCTGCAATGTTGAAATGGGTGGAAACAGGGTCTTTACGATGGACAAGCTGAGGAGATGAGGCAGTGGAGTTGTCCTTCTTGTGACAGAACACTTGGAATGCAYGGAGGCAACCAAGAGTTCAGCAATAAGCATTGAAGAGCTGACCAGCATTGGTGACATTACACCGGATGTCTGCTCTAAGCTACCTGGCAAGGAGGAACAAGTGGATGAGATCTTCTGCAGACAGGTGGAACAGAAGCTGTGATCAGCTCTACTATTTTCACTCACTTAAAAGCAAAAGGTGTTCCATCAAAATCAAACAGCATAGAGATCACCTGAGCCTTGGGCCATGGGTAGAAGGAGAATAGCAGCATGTTAATTTTGTGACTTTCCCCCCCTACCTGCAGATCAGACAAGGTTAGGCAATAAATTCAGTTTCTATTCAGATAGAATGTTAAACCACAAGTACATTTCTCAGTGAATAATCTACAGGTGAATAAATTACCTAGGTCTAGTGAGGCACTTGTAAAATATGCAGTGCAATTGTGCTCACGTCCCATCAGTTTCTGGAGCCAGATATAAACTTAAGAACTAAACAGGATGGAGAGTATCAGAGAGAAGTACTCATTCCCCAGTTTTCTGTTAAAGAATACGTTTTTTCAAATCAGTGCAGGATAGTATTACACTAATGCAGTTTTTTTCTTTGGAGGGTAAATGCCAGTGACAAGAACTGATATTCACCATCATTGTACTAAGTTTCTCTGATCACATATGAAATCACCAAACTGGAAGAGGGAAAGACCTGTTATCATGTTGCTGGCAATCCTACTGTAGTACAATACCTGCACCAGCTATACAACAGCAGTTGCTGAATAGAAGTACAATGACATTTAAAAACATTTTTAGGAACTTTGATGGCAATAGAATGCTGTAATCATTGTAACATGGATCGTTAACGCAGCACCACTGCTGCAAAACGTAGGAGTTACTAGTTAATCACTGGTTGTACTGTTGACATGAACAAGTTAGAAATGGGGTTAAGTGTTTTGTTGATATAAATCTACTTTGCTTTTTATTCTCTAGACAGGATGAAGGAAATGTGATTATTTACTGTCTCATTTGCAGCAGTTCTTTGTCACCCCTTTCATAAATAGTATTTCTGCTACCACTATTTTCTCACTTTGAGAAGCACTTAGCACAAATACACAACAGAACAAATTCTTAACAAAAATTATTTTTAATGAYTGTGTATACATGTATTTTACACAAAAGGTCACACTACAGCAAGCATTCTAGTCAAAATGTGATAATTGTATATCTCTGAATACTTCAGACAGACCTTATTTTGACTGTTATTTAGTGCTTAACTAACACATTTCACTTCTGAAAGCGACAAATGAACCCTATGAATAAATTACACAAAATCTTGTTATCTGATTTACCTCACCCAAGCCACCATACACATCAGGGAAGCGAAGAATAAAAGAATGAAGTTATAAGATTTAGCTCTAAGCTTCTGTTATTAGCTAAGCACAGGTCCAGCTCCTCTTTTAAACTTTGCCATTCATAGTTTAAACTTCTACCACTGAATTACTCATTGCCTTAGTATTTTAGAAGGCATAATGCTCCAAACTCAGAATATTTTCAAGGACTGCAAATACATTATGTGGTAAACAAATGAATTAAAAAATAATAAAATGTATTCTATAATTTCCTAACATTTCTTTTATTTGTCAAAATTATCCCCTCAAATCCCTTTTTAACCTCTTTTGTATTTTTAAAATTATTTTAGTATTTGTAACCTCTGTTCCTTATAACTTAAAAACAGATACCGTCTACATAGGCAACTATAAAACCCCCTGCGGTTTTTCACTAGCTAAAACAATCTAACCCATATTTTAACATTTTTGAACGTGAATTTGAAATAGGCTATAATAATGGCAAATTACTAGAGCAGATACAGAAATTACTTACAGAATTGTACAAGCTTTATTACCCACACCCAAAAAACAAACAAAGCAAACTTCCGGAAATTATTAGGAAACCTTAAAATTACCATGATTTTTATGAAAAATGCAGGGATGCTGTATTGGAGAGAGCATCACAATTCTAGGAATAAACTATACAGAAATAGTGGAGCATGTTACACTAATGAAAAAATCACAATACACATAAAGAAAGATTAAGCTGTAGAAGTGAATGAATGGTTCATAGCATCTGGAAACATAGTTCAGTATGTTGTAGGCCAGAAAAATATAGGCAAAATCAAATATAATACCTCTTGCATACCTACGGCAGATGGAAAACAGTAGAGGTCTGGTTGTTACTGTTGAAATTTAAAAATACAGCTTCCATTCTCTTCACTSCAAAGATTTTTGCTTATATAAAAAAAAAAAAATCCAACACTGGCCTCCAGTCACACTCTCAGATAGGTGTGCATGAACCTAATCACCTATGCATGTATTTCTTCTGTTTACAAGATACATTTTCCAATGGCTGAATATGCAGCCAGTCATGCTAAAACACCCTTGTTGGGCAACTATTGTGCAGTTCAGCTTCTTGCTCTTATTGCACCATYTGGACAGTTCACTATCCAAATATAGGGATGGCAGAGACTGAAGAGGGTTGATTTCTCATTAGTTTTGTGACTATCAAGCACCATATGAAAAACTGTATGTAACATACTTCATGCTGACCCAAGCTTTATATGGCAAAACAAAGGGAAAAAATATTTCTGGATTTACTTTTCTTTTAGGCATTAAAGTTGATTTGCAAATTAAATCTCCTTCCAAATTGGAAAACCTATAAACCTATAAGAACAGAGAATGTATAATTTACCATGGATTTATATATGAACCTCTGATTAAACTTTTATTCATCTATCAAAGAAAGAACTGATATCTCACCTATTCCCAAAAGCATGGGACTACCTTCCATGAACTTCCAGAATTATCTTGCATTTTCCACTCAATGTCAATTCAAAAAGTGCATTTCTTTCCTAGATTCTGCAAATAGAATATCCTTAAACAAGATACAGTTACAGCATTCTTGATTTTAATTTACAGAGAAACCAGGAATATTAGGAAAGAACATACATTTTAAAAGCAAGCTATATGTATAAGAAAAGATTACACAAAGGTGAAGGAGGATGACAATTTTTGCAAAGGTGAAGAAAAGAGGAGCCATGGTCCTCCTTGCAGCTGCAGAAATGATGGTAGACATGCAGGTACAAGGTACTATCGGTAAGTAGAGAGAGAGCTTCTGTTTGCTCAGCATGCCAGGGTCACACCAAGAAAGGACTTACAGATGAACAGAAAAAATTACCAGTAATGACAGGAACCACTCTTACTCAAACAAGAAAAAAGAAGCAAAAAAAAGCACTCTTCTCCAAATAGAGCATAGCATATGATCAGCTTGAAAGCGAAAAAGCTACTTTTAGTTCACAGCATCACCTTTCCCCATCAGCAAGACCTATGAGCGTCCCTACATCACAAACTAACCTTACAAGATCCTGACTTGATGCTTTCCATCAGCACCAACTGGCAGAAGTGATCTTCTAGGCTTTCCCTTTGGAAGCCTCCAAGGACATATGTTCTTCTGCCCACAGTAGTGAACATAGCCCTTTCCTACAAACTGGAGTGCTCACAGTCAGAATTAATACTTACATCCATATCTGATATCTTACTCTTTTTTTATAAAAGTAGCCAGCTGTCTCCAAGATCTAATATTGCCAGACACTTAAAGGGGATGCAATATTACAAAATTTATTGCTGTTCTTTGGCATTATCTGCCTTTTGACACCCTTTGTCAACACCAATATGCCCAGCATTTGGGGATTCCAATAAGCTAATAACTAACACTAGTAACTGCTGTTACTAAAATCATAAATAACATGGCATACTTCTCCATGTGAATTTCTCCCCAAATACCAAATACTCTGAGTTCTAGTCAGTCATATGCCAACGACATTTATTTTTTAAACTTGTGACATTTTAACATGCAAGATCAGATATTTCATTGTCTAGCTGAGCTAGAAATGTCAAGTCAATGCAAAAAATCTCAATGAGACCCATTTTTCAGTCCCAGAATACTCAAAACCCCCTAACTTTATTGGTTTTTAATATGTGTGCATGTACACAGATAGTTTTACTTTAATGAAAAGCTATTGTTGGTCAGTACCAGGAGTATTTTATATTTTATATGCATTTATATTAATTTTCTACCTATGAGGTCTTTTGGACTAATACTAATTAAATAATCTGTCTGCTTTTGACCAAAGAATGCATGAAAGTTGCATTCAGACCTTCTAATTCTTAAAACAATTGTTCTACAGCAGATGGTATATATAGAATGCATTCAATGACCCTACTTATATCATGGATTTGACATTTTTGAGACCCTAAGACCTCAGCCTCCAACACACAAAATTTCTATATGACAGAGACTCCCTATATTTGCAAATTATTGTAAATCTTGGCACACAAAGGTTACAAAACGTTGCATTTTCATTTGCAGTCTTAGTTCAACATCTATCATACTTTTTAAAATAAACAATGGAGTACACCATCCACATAAATTTCTTATGTTTGTATTTTTAACTATAATTGACAATTAATTTTGACATTAATAAACCCTAATACCACATTTTTACTATTCTAGTTCTATATCTGATGGTCAAATTTTTCCTAAAACAGGTATATGTCTAGGTCTAATCATAAGTTTAATTTCAGTGATCTCTTTTGGTTGACAAAATGCTTACTGATTTGATAAGCTTCATCTCTAAATTATTACAAGAAGAAACAAGTTAGTGTCTAAAATGGGAAGGAAATGTTATTCAGCTTCTCTTGATAATTAAAACCAATTTTTCATTAAGCACTACAGCTCTCACAAAAATATGTAAAGTTAATGACAATACCTAGCAAAATGTAGAGCTTGATTATTTCTAATGAAAAATTATGTAAAGAACTGCAATTAAGTCATCGGAAGCATGATTTTGCATAATCATCATGTGGAAAATACTGCAGGGATGATCTTATTCTATATAATCAATGTCATATGTAACTGTTTAGCTTTTGTACCCATTTTAGTATGCTGATGATAAACAATTTCCTTACCATTCTAGAAATGTTTGCCTGTTTATGAAAGAAAATTCGACAACAGGAAAAAATCTAGATGATTGCAATTGACACTTTTTTCTAACATAAAAACACTGTTGGTTTTTTAGATTATCTATGACTTCATCTACAAAAATACTCAAGAGATTATGTAATCAGAAATAATGGTGCAAGCGGAGTGCCAAAAAAGGACTAATACGTAATTATGCTTAAGCAGCAGTTTACTATCAAAATATCATAATAATGGTTAGAAACCTTTTTTTCTTTTCAACTTACATATGTAAGGAAGAGGCAAATAAAACAGCTTGGCACCAAACCCAGACATTTTCATATCTTACCACATAGCTCTTAACATATTACTCCATATTACTCCAATAKATATGTCCAGAACACATATATTCAGTTTAGAGACAATATTACATATTAAGCATAAATCAGAAATAAAGTCAGATTCAGAAGTCAAGTAGGGAATATTCTTTGTACAAAACTGCCAAGAAGCATAGAACGATACCACATGAGTTAAATTATCTTTATTTTCTTCAACTTCTGTTTCTATTCATGCTCAACAATCCCATGGAACGTAATCAACACGAACTTGTTGCACATTCATTAAATATGGTAAAAAAACAAACCTCTTCACCACTTTCCACCAATGAATATATGRCTATATATGTGGCACTTCATCATTTCCCGCAAAAAAAAATGATGTTTCCATAGTCAAAAGTCTAGTGTTACATTTTCTGGAATGTTCTATGGCTTTATTAAATATATTAACACAAAATATGTTTCTGCAATTACTTTTTAAAATAAACATCATGATAAAGGTGTATAAACTAGAACCCGCAAATACAAATGATGAGAAAAGTTGTTAATGGTTAAAACTGTTCATGCAGAAAGCAGTGATATTGTAAGTGATATCTTTTACTTGCAAGATAGAAAGAACAAGTTCATCACTTCAGGTTAAAAATACTTATGCTAAATGTTAAACTCAGACACTTATTCATTAAGTAAATGAACAAGAATGATTTTCACTACAAAAGGTCTGAAAGAAAACCAATTCACTCTGATCACTTACAGTTGTTATTAAACTTGTTTCTACTCACTTTTACATCCTGAAGAAAGTGATTTTGTTGAGTATTACAGAATCTTTGCCAGATGGACTAATAAATCAGGTAGACGATGCAGGTWATATATAGATCTGCAGAAGCAGGAGATGTAAATGAAAAGAAAGTTAAACTAATGGCATGCTAATGTTTAGGAAAACTTAAATTTAGCAAACACATTCCACTGTGGTGTAAAAATGAATTCAGAACTTTAAATTGGTTGAGGTTGGACTGGACCTCATGGTCTTCTAGTCCAACTCTTGCTCACTTAAGTCACTTACAACTACATGTCCATAGCAGGCAGTGCCAGCAAAAATGAAAACAGAGTATGATATGGGACGGGTGCTGATAATATCTCATAAAATCAGACATACTGTCAGGAAGCAATTATTCCTTGAACGTGAGTCAATGTGGACAACTATGAATGGCAGACAGCATCCTCCAAAATGGTGAGACAGAGTAATATCAGCTGCAAATAATACTTCTAAATGAATGACCAAGTTAAAGTCACAATGTTTGGCAAAAGTCATTGCAGTGGTACATTTATCAAAGAAGATAAATGTTGATTGCCTATATTGATCGCCTAGGGGAAATGACCCTTAATATTCAAAACACGAGGTATGCAACACAAGTGCTGAACATAAGGCATATACTAGACTAAACATTTTAACACTTTGCTTGGAAATAACTGAGTCTTATAAAATACAAAACACCGGCTAAAGTGAACCTTCCATGATCCTAAATCCACGCAAATTATGATCACTATTTCACGGACAGCAGCGCTATCTTCCATAAAAGACATCTCTGATTAAAACAGCATTAGATTGTAACTAGAATAAGATAATTTAAAAGCAGGTTGGTTTTGCTTCTAATGAAATACTGTTTGGTGTAATTCTTTACCCTGTGGCATTGCTCTTTGTAGACCTTGATGCTCATCTGTCCGGTGGACTGCTGCCACAGTTAACAATCCTGGCGCCAGTGAATGCAGACTTGTTCAAAGACTGCAGAAAGCACTGGATAACAACAATCCACCCATCTGGATTGTCAACACTAAAGAAGCAGGCATCTGCCAGAGTAATTTGGCTGACTCCAACAGGCCCTCATTTATGGGAATTACCAAGCATGCTGGCATAGAGGTACATAATATGTCCAGAAACTTGGTTGATTTCTCCTGGACAGTTTCCATCAGAATCTCCAGTGTGACTGCCATTCTGTGCAGTAACTCTTGAAAGCTTGTATAAGTACCTACCTGGCTGTACTTTTGAGTATCAATGGTAGCACAGTCTCTTCTGCAGACGGAGGTAATACATAGTAGAAACTATGATTAACAGCCTGCAATTACTCTTCCTCAGAGTCCGTGAGACAGATGTTTCAATCATACACAAAGTTCACATACTTAGGAAGAAAAAGGCCTGACTGTAATTGATATAACAGAAGCAGGTACAATTTGCTTAGATTGCTGGCACAGATAATAGTAAAGAAAATATCTTCAAGTCACTAAATCATAACGTCACTCCTAGACCTTGGATAACAACCATAAGCATTGCAATAATTAAGACAACACAAATATTGTAACGTTCTGTACACCATAGTGCTAATACCATCTGAATGGCAGTAGCATCACAGAATGTTTTGGGTTGGAAAGGACCTTAAAGATCATCTCGTTCCAATCCCTCGTTGCTAAAGTAAACAGGAGAACAGCCAATGTCAAGGATTGGTATGGCAAATCAGAGAGTGAATACCTGGTGGGTCTTTTGTAGGTTTTGTATTTTACTTCACAATAACAGAATTAAAAGAGAACTGATTCTTCGTGTCAGAATGCAGGAGGAGAAACCCAGACCCACACCTTAGGTATGTGACTCAGCTTACCATGTGAAAAGTATACTAGAGCATTTCTGTGTGTAAACACCTCTGACTTTTGTGTTTATTTAAAGAATTACTTATGAAATAGCATATCTGAGAAATGTACCTCACATCCAAAACAGTGTAAAAATATTTCATGGACTCCTAATGCAACATTATTGTTTCATAAGAAACAAGACCAAACAACTGAGGCTTACACTCTATCCTAAGAAAAAAACCATTAGCAGAAACAACTCAGATGAAAATGCAATTGTTTTTAAAAGAGCATGAAATGTAAAAAAAACCCAAACTAACAAAAAAACCCAACTAAATAAGAATCGGCACTATCGGTAAAAAAACCCAGGTAACAAACAGCAAATTATCTGGATTTYTACAAAGTGCCAATTTACTGCACACTTGCTCTGCAAAAAAGAAATTGTGGTAGTATTGGTTTCAGTCCTCTCATATCTCCATGAGAGCAGCATGTCAATTCTCATCATGCAAAAAGACTCAGAGGATTCAGCTCAGTAAGAGAACCTGTGCTGTAGAACACAACTACACCATCAGTAGAATTTACGGATAAGATCTGTCGCAATATTTGTAATAACATTCCTTTACCTTATCCAGACTCCTTTCATATAACAGCAAAGAGAAGAGCTGCTGCTCCTCTCAAACACAAGCCATAGTCAGTCTTAGGATCACTGTGTACCAGTAAAAGTATTCACTGCCCTTYAAGGGGCTTAGTGCAGTAATGGTTCCAGCAACACTGACCAGGAACTTTCAAGAGACAATACTTCCAAAGAAATTCTCCTGCCTTAGTGTGAGTCATGCAAAACGAACTACTCACCTCAGTACTATCAAAACCATATGAACAGTAATGGTGAAGAGCAGAAATCGCAGGAATTTTAGCAGGTTTGCACTGGATAGCCAGCTTCAAAGCCTCTCAGAGACATCTTGTACTCAAATAAATTTCAAAATTGCAGTTGCACCTCCTGCTTTTTCCTGTATTTTTTCTTGGCTGAAATCCTCTCATCTGCCTGCAAAGAAAAGGGGCCCAGTCTTTCTTATGCCCTTTATTGTTCTCATAAGGAAGTTCCTGCTGTTGGTTGGTTACAGAAAAATTGACTGTGGCTTGTCCACAATAATTTTGTGGACCTCTCTCAGAAATGCAAATTTTTACATGAAAACGGACTATTTCAAACCCTTTTGATAGAATATGAATGTAAGTGCAAAGAGACACATAAAATTGTACTTGGGTTTGCGTGGCCAGGTTTTGGTAGTGGCAGGGGTCTACAGGGGTGGCTGCTGTGAGAAGCTGCTGGAAGCTGGGGAAGCCAATGCCAGCTGGCTCCAAGACAGACCCACTGCTGTCCAAGGCTGAGCCCCACCAGCAACAGTGTCAGTGACTTTCTGATAACACACTTAGGAAACGGAAAAAGAACCTCTGCACAACTGCAGCTGGAGAGAGGAGTCAGAATATGTGAGAAACAGCTCTGCAGTCACCCAGGTCAGTGAAGGAGGAGGGGGAGGAGGTGCTCCAGGTGCCAGAGCAGAGATTCCCCTGCAGCCCGTGGTGAAGCAGGCTGTCCCCATGCAGCCCGTGGAGGTCCACTGGGAGGCAGAGATCCACCTTTTCAAGGCAGACTGAGGTTAATAAAGCTTAAAAAGTAACATAAGGATTTCATCTATACTCCAAAGTCCAAAGTAATTACTTGGGTTATGATACAAATAAGCTCCTCTGCTTACAGATTTATCACGAAGCTAACAGCAGGTAAAAATTTGTCTGCTGTAACCAACAGGTCAATATCTATAATTCTACTGTTCAATTTCTGCCTAGTAGTCTAGCTTTTACACAGCATATGCACTATCACCACTGCTTTTTTCCTAATTAAGAAGCTAATATTGCTTGAGGAATCTTCCTTCCTCTTTTCCTCTTTCCACTTTAATAATTAATTGGGCATCCCTTGATAGACTTACATATGGACGGTTTTGCAAAAGGTCCTTCAGAAGAAGAAACTTATTTGTTGGGGGGTGGGGATAGGTTTTAGGGGGGGTTAATTTGTTTTTAAACAGTGAAAGGAACAGCTCAGTTAATTCTAAACATAGTGTATAGGCAAATTGTTCCTATAAGAATAGACCATTTTAGTCAATAGAAATAATTCTAAAAAAGGACAGACACAGTGACCAATATGCTTATCATAAACCTTGCTAGAAGAAACTATACATAATATACCCTGTTCTTCTGCTGTACAATTCCTTAAGAAATATTTACATTTTTATGCAGTTCCTCCAAATGAAATTCTGAAATGCCTTTCAAAACAAACAGCAGAAAATATTTTAGTCTTCCCAACAGTAAAATTAATTTATAATACAAACAAATGCAACATTTCATTCTATAAATAAACAGACTATAATTCAACAGAGGACTGAAATGGATACCCTTGGGCAGAAATTTGGTAAAAGCCATATAGTTTGTGGGGTTTCACTCCCACCRTTTTCTTGTGCGTTCTCCTGACACATTTATAGAATATGACTTTTAAGTTCTCGAAATATTTAGAGCTATGCTCTTGCACAAGTCCAGAGTTGTCTGTTCTAAGCAGCATTGTGCCTACTTCATACTAAATCAACTTACTGATTCTAGGCCACTACCAATTCAGCAGTGAGGAACAACAAAACAGTGCTAGGCAAGAGTCTTTATTTCCTACAGCCAATAATGAAGTGTGCTAATTACCTCTTATCTGTCCTGTGAACTGCTGATACACTCTTTCCATTATTAGCACAGAGAATCTTCACTTCAACACCTGCTTGTTGSGTTTGGTGGGAGGGTTTTGGAACTGAAACCCTGAGGTATTTAGATAGATCAATACCCAAGGAGGGGTTAGTATTTCAGATACAACTCGGAGTAAAATACAGCTGTTTTCATAAAATATACAAGATCCAAACTAAAAATAAAACAAACAACAAAAAAACCAAATCCCTTTTTAAAATCAGAAGTAGTATGTCATTGGGCAAACTAACATTGACAAAGTATTTTTGCGTTATTTCAAGATTCACTAAAATTATTTATTAAGGTTGCTTAAATAGCTTCTTTTGCACTGTGAAGTTTTTTTTTACTTCTGATAATAGAAAATAATTGACTTTATACAATATATACCTGCTTTATTGTTCATTCAATACTAGGCATTAGGTTCAAGCACTTGTACATGGCAGTTACAGTTGTTACAAGACCAAATGAAACTATTACAACTGTTTCGTAAACCATTCCTAGTAGAATTCAAAATGAGCATGAGAGAAATCCCAGGCACGTTATCACCTAGATTTTATTTACTCACATATACCACATAAGATTTTAGATGCTAAGAGTCCATACTTTGTTGGTACCTAGATGCAAAGTAGAAGCAAGAAGAATTTCTCAAAATAATTGTTATTGTTCTGAAAGCAGTACTGGGTTACTATCTAAAAATGAAAAAAAAAACCAAAACAATTTCACAAACAATGATAAAACATAGAAACATTTTACATTTTTACTAAAATTGAAAGCTGCAGGATGAAGAGGAGAAAGTGTAGACATCAGAGTGTTAGGATTACCAAAGGCATTATCAAGAGCTGTACACAACACACATATGGCAAATCTGCAGGTGTACAAATGTTTTCTGCCTGTTCAGAGCAGTAGATAACTCAGTGAATGCATAGATATATGATATTGATTTCTTGGCAGTCTAATTAAAACATTCTACTAATTATCACTAGAATCATCTCAGATCTTCAACAAACCTTAAAAATTAACAACCAGTTCAAGAAGTAGTAGAAGACACTGTACCATAATGATTCCATATGCTTTCAAAGACATCAGCTTATGTCTCGTAGTAACTGTAGAAGGACTTTCCAAATGGTCCGGGTCAGTTGTACTTATTGTAGCTGTGCTTTGCCTTAGAGGAGAGAAGCGTTTGAAAGTGAGCCCTGTGAGACAGATGCTGCACACCTGTGGGTGCCAGAGCTCCAGAGGAGCAGAAGCTCATGTCACATACACAATTCCTGGGTCGATATACCAACATATAAAAAGGAAAGCTTGCAGCTCCAAAGGACTCCTCTGGTTCTGCTAGGCTGAGCTAAATGAAAAGTACTTAGAACAGAGCATACATGGCTTTTGCTTTATTGATTGAACAAAATTGTACGAATACTTAATGTGGGGGAAAATACAAATTAGCAAAAAGAGATTGGATGAGAAGTATAAAACCATATACAATCAGCTCTCAAATTTGTCTCCTCTGTAGCCAAGCAATTAAAGTCAAAGAAAAGAAAACACTTCAGTTGCCCATAGGCAAGTAGAGGCTCTACAGCAAGGAAATCAAAACAATAAGAAGCAACAATTCTGTTTGTGAGAGATGCTCTGCCTGGAAAGGATTAAATGTACTTTCCTCCTTTGGAGGGAAGCAGGTACACCAAAAATATTTCTTAGTCAAAATCTGCTTACTCCAGGATGACATTTTCCCATGACACTTCCTACTAAGAAGTTACTTTGGCAAGGTGGGCGATTTCCCAGGAAGTTTAGCAGTGAACAGTGATGAATTTCCTAGTGGTTTGCCTTGAATAGCAGGATGTTTTGTTCCCTGCACTAAGTTAAAGGATAAAACAACAACAACAGCAAAATCCCAACAAGAAAGAAAAATCAAAACACCAACAGTATGTGGAAACTTCTACATTTCATTCCACAGAGTAATAGATACTTTTCAAAGACTTTTTAAATGAAAAACTGAAGTTTACTTTTCTTCCTACATTCTTAGCAGGCATATTTGACTATGTTATATTTGTAGCTGAAAAAGGTCCACTTTCAGTAAGAAAATACAGATAAATATAGGTATTTAGGTATTAAATATTTCTAGACATTAACTCTGAATAATGCAACCTGACATAATGGACATCAAAATACAAATTAATTATTTCAGCTCTAACACGGTAGCAGTCTAAGCTATCATCAAATTTCAAGATTTTCAACTCTTTAGAGAATCAAGTTTTGATCAAAAGCTTGATGATACATCACACCTTTACAATAGCCCTGCTTACTTATGTAGATTAGTTCCTTTTCTTAAATCAGCTGAACAGGAGGCAAGGCTTTATAAACAACACAAATGGACATCACTTTTCCAGTGAACTTTGTTATACTGATCCACCAAAAGGAACTAATCTGTTCTAAAAATATACAAAGAAACAAATTATCCATGACAAAGAAATGTTTTAGTTCTAAATAACAGATGGGATTAGAAGGATTATAGAAAAGGCTACTCCTTAATATGAGTCATTTTAAAAGAATGAACTCATCAGCCATTGAAGTAGTTTCCATTCAACCTGTAAAATATATAAAGTGGGCAGAAATGGAAAACGTATTAATTTACAACTGGAAAAGCTTTCTTAAAATTTGAGAAGTGCCAAACTTTCATGCAAGCGTTAAATAACTAAAAATGTGCATCACATCATACATGTTAATTCTGTCTCTTCTCTCTCTTTTTTCTCAAGGTTTTCTACTCTCAGGTTCAAAATCTCTGCAAGAGGTAGAAGACGAAGATATGTTGCTAGCTACATTAAATCTAGGAAAAACTCAACGAAATGGAGCTAAAACTCTGAACAGAGGAGCTATACCTTTGCTGAAACACTACAAGACTGAAGACAGCAGTGTTTTCAATGAAAAGAATACTGGAAACATGAAGTTTTTGGTGAGTTCAGTTTTACGTTTTGGTTTAATTGTAAAATGGGAATTTATGTATATCCCTTTAGAAAACAAGCACAATAATTTAAAGCAACCTGGTAAATACACAAAAATAGTCTCAAAAAAATTTTCATATATATCTAATGCCAAGATTCTAAATGTGTAACTTGGACAGTTGAATTAAATCTGATTTTTACAGAGAGTAGCCAAAACTTAGGGGGTGGAAGCCTATATTTATGTTTGATCAGCATGCCCCTATTTGCAGCAACAGGTTTTTAACTTTGCCAAACATGAGACTCATTATTTCATTATGTCCACTAAACCATTTTGGCCAAAGATGTACTGCAGGTCATTACTTTTAAGACATGATCTTGAAACATAAAATAGTTGCACTGTTGAAGTATAAAGTACAAAATGTGAACACAACTGACTTTAAATAAAGATAAACCTCTTGTTTTCCCTCAAAACAGGACACAGGTTCCAGACATGATTTCTTAAATCATGTTATGTCCATCAACTTAGGTAGAAAGCAACTACCTTATCCTGCACTGAAGGGAGCCATGGCTTTTCCAGCTGACACTGAAATTCAAAATACTGAGCCAATACAGGAAAGAGAGACCACAGATGAAGAAAATTCAGCTAAATTCCCTATAGGGAGACGAGATTTTGACAGTAAATATATTTTATTTTTACACAAAAATTATTTCATTCTGGTAAAGTAGAGTGCAATGTCTAAATAGTAATTTGATAAAGGYTCATTTAGAAACTCCATGTCTGTTATGATTTGGTGCACAGGGGAGGGAGCATTTGTTAAATTAAAATTTCCAAGGGCAAAAAGAATTCTGGTTCTTCGACGATTTAAACTTTCAGATTTTTTTTTTCTCCTGTAGTCCTCAGGTGTATGCTGGGAAGAGTCTATCGACCCTGTTGGCATGTGTGAAAACTACTGATCTACACCACCTTCTTCAAAGATTAAATATTTTATTATGAATTTAATGTAATTTGAAGCTACTGAGTTTCAGTGTGGCTATACATATGCATCCAAAAATAATTTCCCATCGCGCTGTAGAGGGATACATAATTCATTACCAAAAATAACATAGTGAAATTACTAACAATGTATTGTTATTAAAAAATAAAAGACTTCAGCATAATCCAGATTTGTAAGTAGTTGTCTGATATAATACACAAGCGACTTTCAATTATTTGAGTTTGAACGGAAGTAATTAATGAATTTTTACCCTTTTTCTTGCAAAATTTTACAACTGTCGACATACCAAGTATGTGAAAACAAAAATTTATAGTTGAAAAAAGTCAGTTAATTTTGACTGACCAGCAATCAACTTATTCTTACTTGCAGTTTTGGCCCGTTTTCTTTTTCCACCAATTTTGCTGTCCAATTCCTTCTGAGAGTTGTTTGAAGTCTTAAGTCTTTTAGCATTTTTTTGCAAAGATGGCTCACTTTCCTTGCCACAGATTACTTTGTCATTATTCAAATCCATCTGTTCATTCTCGGAGTTCTTGTTCCTTGGCTGACAACTCAGCTTTCCCATTTCTGTATAACTTCTAGTCTGGTGAACACTTTCAGAAATAGTTCCAAGCACTGGTACATCAAGACATGAATTTGTACCTTCTGTCATGTAAGAATATCAAAAACATATGTGAAGAAATAAAAAGTTACCTGGGAATATACATCCTTTTTCTATCAGGCCTGCCATATTTTTTTTCTTTTTTAAATCAAAACTAGTGATTTATCAATAAAACAAACCTATGCTGGTCATTGCAATTACATTTACTATGTGTACATAAGTGCATTTCCAATTTAAAATTACATTGCTCAAAAACATGTAATAGCAACTAACTTGGGGAAGTGGATTTATAACTTTTAGATATTGGAAGAGAGGCTTAAAGGACATAGAAATTTTATATATTATATCGTTTGTAGCGCAGTAAAGCAAATTTTTCCCCCTTTCAATAGAAAAAATACAAATTTCACTTGGCTTAGTTCTGTAAAATAAGAACAAATATGTAATATATGCAACACATCATTTTTTTACCTCAAGATAGTATCAACACGTATTTTTCAAACATTTATATTTTCAAAGCATTAGCATTACAATTTTAATGCAAAAATATTTAACTGGCATACACAGAACAATGAGATATTTTTGGTTTTTTCTTGAAAACATATTTATATTGAGTTCTACTAAAGACCTTTTGGTTTGCATTCGAAATACTACCTATCACATTTATTTATTCAATCCTACCACAGCTTACCTGTGCATTTTCCAGCTTTTAAATGTTGCTTTGGTGCAGGATGTTTGCAGGTTGCAATTGCAAAGGAATGCTGACCACTCATTTCTCTCAAATCATTTTTATATGTACAGGCAAACTGGGATTTAATTGAAGATTGCTTCATCTGCAAATACCAATCTGCAATTAGCTTTTATTATTTACAAAAGTGAAAGACAACACCTGCAAGACTAGTAAAATAATAAGCTTTCCCATTCTTTTCACATAAAATACCAGAAAAATGAGTATGCTCACATTAAAAAAAGAAAATTAAGTATTCATTTACAAAGTGTAAGGGCTTTCAACAATAATCATATACTAGTCTATTAAAAGTCCTAAAACAATTCAACAATTTTTTTCAGCACTTTCAGAAAGTTACACATTAACTCTGAGAGCTTCAGCTTAAGGTTTGCTATCTTAAGGTAGCCCCATCTTACAATAGGCTGCAGACTCCACTGTTTTGAGTAGGTGTCATAGCTACTACAGTAGTCAATTTTCAGACTTCTCCAGGTCATCATCTTGGAGATGTCTGTTCACAAATGCCAAGTATAGGATGAGTCTCTCCATTTAAGCAATTCATACATAGAGGAAAGCATAATAGCAACACAGAAGATGAGTGACAGATAATGTGAACTAAGCTTCACTATACTTATACCTAAAAGTGGAATATAAAGTACTACTTCAGATTTCCCATTTATTCACAAAATGAAGCAATTTCACCATTGAATGCCAGCGTCTAACTCCACATTTGTCAAAACATACCCATTTAGCATAAGCTGACAGAAATCTACAGTACTGGAGAACCCTATTGTATCTGGTTCTGCATGCTCATCTCCACCTTGGAAGCAGGGAACCCTAATAGCACAGGTAAGTCAAAATATTTGGCTCAAATATAAAAAATTAAATAAATGTTTTCGGTATATCCATATATAATAGAATTAGGTCAAACTTCCTCAGCTTACTCTTAAGTTACAGCTTCACATCAGCTCAGAATTTCAGGTCAAGCTTTGTGCTTTCTATACAATTGATCATAAATGTTATAGAATCTGCAAGACACATGTGCCAGAGAGCATTGTCCAAACACTTCTTGAATTCTATCAGGCTTGGTGCTGTGACCGCTTCCCCAGGCAGCCTGTTACAGCACCCAATCAATGTTCAGCTGAAGAACTTTCTCCCAATATCCCACCTAACCCCTCCAAAAATCTTCAGGCCATTCCCTCATGTCCTATTGCTGGTGACCCAATAGAAGAGATCAGTGTCTGCCCCTCCTCTTCCCCTTGTGAGGAAGCTGTAGACTGTATATGTCACTATACTCTTCACACTCATTTCAGAAAGTGTTTTGAAGGATAGAGCAGCTGTCTAGTTTAAATGTGATCAACATCTATTGTACAATTACAATATTAAGATATAGGACTTACATTTCCTTTAAGCTTAAGGTTACTGTAATATGAATGAAAAATATTTGCCTGTATGTGACATGTTTCTGAAAAACTTCATCTTAATCCTTTACAAATGCCTCAATTCTCAATTATTCTTCAGTAAATGACACACACCAAAAATTACACAACGACTTGCACAGCTTTTTATCACATATTCATATTGCAAGAGGCAAATAAGCTACAATTTTGCTAAGTTGATGAATTTATAATAAATACAGCATGAAGAACATAAAATTTGAGCAAGAAAGCCTGATAAGTTACCATTCTATAACCAACAATAAATCCATGGGTTTTTTTATGAACGTCAGGGTTGCTTTTCACCAATCCCATCTGAGACTTCAGTAACTCAGTTTGCAAGGATAGAATACATGGAGTCAAAGGACAGAAGTCAAGCTCCAATACTGAAAAACCTGCAGCATAAACCCACCTGTGTTTCAGCTTCACCGAAGCTTGAAATATGCCTCAAAACTTCGCTCTATTGCATCACATACCATCTAGTCATTTGCAAACAGTACACAAAGCTCTATCAAATCAGACTGTTGATGCTACTACTAATCTAGAAGGTATAGTGTAAGACAATTTATTGAAGCAATCAAACTTTTCAACTAGTCTAGGAATGTATATTCACTAGTAAAAAGAACTGTATTACACTGGGTGAGGTGGCAATAAGCAAATTTTAACAGCCTGAAGGCAGCACAAAGGAGCACAAGTCTAGCGCTAAATTAGGAAGTAGAGCCTCACTGGAATGTACTAAAGAAGAAACAGCAACCTAAAACTTGCTTGAAGCACACAATGAAGCCTGTCAACAGCTTGAAAAAGCTCTTAGAAAAAAAACTTAGAAAAAAGTTCTTAGAGATCTTTAACATTAAATTCCCTAAAATTCACTGCCTTAAGAGCACAACTCCAATGACCCACAACTCTGGGAGAGAAAAAATATCGGGAGATTAGTTTGCTAACTGAGTAGTTGCACACAAATGGCATGCAATGAACTCAGACTTACTAACCCCTGTCCTCTTCACAAGCGAGATRTAGTTATTACGCCTATATAAACAAAGAAATTCTGCTGCATTTCAGAAAAAAAGGGTTCATTGTTACCACCATTCAGCTGGAAGAAAGTATGACAGAACTCAAGACAGTGTTTCAGAACAAGAAGGAGTCCTAATAMGTAGATAAAGCAGTACATTCTCCCACCTTGACATCTATATCTAGACGTATCTAGAGAAATTTCAGTTGTTTGAGATGCCCATATAAAACATTCACTTTTATGTGAAATATTAATGGTGCATGCTCTATTTATTTCTAAAAGTTAGATTATAATCTGTTCCAGATCTCCCTCCAGCATCTGCATACAGACAGTACTGCCAATATTTAGTCACTAAGAATGTTGAGATTTGGTTTTTATACACTGGAATGGCATAATAGATTTTGAAAACCTACATCAGTAACAACAAACACATGTTTTTATTTTCTAGCCAAACAACTAGAGTACTATTTGGAACAGAAAAAGAGATAAAAAAATTTATTTTCTCCACCCTTACCCTTGTCCTTTTAGGATAAAAATATTCAAGGAAAGTTGAAAGAGAAAGTTGAAAAAGGAAAGAGAGTGTGAAGGGGAGAATAACAAAATAATAAATAATTGCCAAGCTGGGGAATCATGTTATTCAAAAAGTATCCTGAATAGCTCAGGTAATAGCAAGCTTCTATTGTACTGTAACTATCAATTTTTTGTTTTTAACATGATATTGTACCAGCCTTTTGCTATCCCAAAATAACCTGCTACTGTTTTGAGAACATAAACCTCAAATCACCTCATTATTGGCTTTCAAACAAAACTCATAGCTATGGATCCTAAATAAAGTAGTTTAGGGGTCTTGTAGAAATAAAAATGGAATTCTCTACACAAATGTAGTTTATCAACTAACACCAAGTCTTTCTTCAGAGCTTGTGCCGAACATATAACCTTTTCCTCTAGTTGCTTTGGTGTTCCCCATAATTATATCTCACTTAGGAAATGAATATTTCTTGCTGCAATAGATGAGATTACTACCTGAGGAAGATTGTTTTGTCTATTACTCTGAATTTTCTGTTCACAATTATAGTAGGCATACAGAAAACTCTTGATAACTTCCTGTTGATGGTTTTCCAAGTCAGAGTTTATTTGTACTGGAATCAAAAATAGGCAAAACAATTCTCTCAAGTAACAGCATCTAGAGAACTAAGCAATGAAAAATAACAGCAGTGCATGAAGCTAGATATTAAGTCATTTTATAGAGACATGAGAAAGGCAGACCAGGATTTTTGCTTTGTGGAGCTTTTTTCTTGGAAGGATTTCTATACACAGTAAAATTACAATGAACTTCAAGCATGCCAAGATTTGTTAGAGTTCTTAAGCCACAAATTCTTCTTAAAACTAAAACTACAGCTATGTTCCCAATTGGAGGGAAATAGTGCCTCATATAGGAAAGGTTGTCTCCGGTTACATTAAAAAAAACCCACACCAAACTACTGAAAGTCCTTGCAGCTGTTTCAGGGTAAGTGTGTTAACAATGCAGCAGGATTTATAAAACAATATATCAAAAGACCAAAACGATCTGAAGTTTACAAAAAAAGATCTATTACTCTCTCATATATTGCATGCTCACAGCCTAATAACTTCTACGCTTTTTTTTCTTCTCAACTCCTAAAGTTCTCAGTTTCAGCCAATCCCATTAGTTCAGGAACAATATTTCACCTACAACTTGAAAGTCGCATTAATATTTTGCAATGCAGAAGGCGAAAATCTAATTACGYAACATTTTTGTTGTCCTAAGTTGCTCTTCAACCTAAACAAAGCAGGTTATTGTAACAGTCTGTCCATTCCCTTCTCACACCACTAAGCAGGACTTTAATAACCCCACTGAAATCAACAAAATACCCTATTGTTCCACTACTTATCTACTCATTTCATATACATAGAAGTATGATTCAAAGAAGCAGATATGAGGCTGGATGAATCATTTTCAGATAAAATAACTCTCCTGTCCAATTAAACTTCCTACATATTTCTGTAAAGCAGAAAGGAGTGATAAGGACAGCWGGCAAGAGACATAACACAATAGATGTTGCGCAGACCTTTCTGAATTAAAGATTCCTTCTACAAAATACCATTCACCGGAAGACACTTCACTTAAACAATAGATAAAATTGAAACTAAATTGTCTCTCAAAGGAAGACAGTTTCATATTCTTATTCCCACCTACCTCTGCTAGAGGAAACGAGACAATGCAACATGCTTGCTCCCCAAGCTTCTTTCTCATCAAGGAATAAAAGCAACAGTTTTGCTTCCTAACAAATGCCATTATAGTTAGGTGATCTTTCTGCATTTCTTCCAGTATTTAATGAAGATTAAAAGAGAAAAAACATTTCTTTGTCATTCACTGTTGCCAGAAATTTGTTTTGGCACAATGGAAATATCCACAAATTTGATTTATTTTTGAACACCAATTCCAGTTCATAGCTACCTGTTTACTTTATCCACCGTCCTTATTTTTAGATACTAAAACACATACACATGATGATGTGCCCTAGGTCTGAGTATTATCAATCTGCGTTCCTCCACATAATTCCACAAAGTTAAGAGATCAGGCCCTCTTAAGGGAGGAGAGGGCATAATTTTTTCTCTCTTGCTTTTTCTAAATTTTATTTTTAATTTAGGTGTTTCTCTTTTTACTTTCTAGATTTCCCTAAATTTCTTTATTCAACCCATACATATTGATGGGACTCAGCATACAACCAAACTAATCACCACTGCTGTATTTTTCTTCCCCTCTCAAATATCAAGGAAAAGGAGACTTTTACAGGACAAGTTCTAATGACAGATCATTAGTTTATACCATAGATTAACCATCTAACACCTATCAGAGGCAGCATGGTAAAAAAGTCCTCAGGTCAATTTTTTTGGAACCAAAGCTACCATCACACATATGGCACAAAAAACTACTCTGAAGAATCACAGATATTGACAAGAAACATAATATTTCTATTCTCTTATTCAAAAAACAGATGTCCAGTATCTCTTCTGAATCTATTGCTAACATGAGTGCACTATGCATAACAAAATTTATAACTGTGAATTTTACAAGCAACCTGTACACATTTCAAGATGGTTGCATGCAATAATAATGGAGACTGACACTCAGTGTAAGAAAGTGGTAAATATTACTACAGCACTCAAGATCTATAGTCATGGACAAGAAATTCTTTGTGCTATGTGCTGTACGGTTAAAGACAGAACAAAATTTATTTCTACCAAGAGACATTACAATCCAAGACAAGAAATATGTGGATTCACAGAGAAAGGAATTGAAATTAGTCACTGTAATGGGCATCCATCTCAACACAAAGCACTACTAAGTTTTGGGGAGAGGTTGATTTAAAAGTACTGAAAAAGGTTTTAAAGGAGTATAATGAGTTCTGCAGATAGCTATAGGAAATCCCTTCAGCCATAAGAAACAGTATAAAAGACAGCTAAAAGGGTTCATCTGAAAATTAAAAAATGAACAACAAAGACTGGTATTGCAGGCTGAATATAAGCAAGGACAGATCAAAGCAGCAAATCAGAAATAATCAATGGATTCAGACAGGCTGAAACAAGTGTTTATATGTACTACAACTCAAAGGAATAGACTGAGATGCAAACAGCAGGATGGCATCTAGTGTCTAATCACTTCGATAACTTTTTGTACAACAATCTCAGTGAAGAAGGGTACGCCAAAGTTGCAACTATCAGGTCCAAGAAAAACACACAGCAGCACATCAAAAAATAAAATGAACATTTAATAAATTACACTTGAGTAGACATACAGATAGAGAAAAATATTCCAGAGGTGTCATGGAGTGAAAAAATAGCGCATACAATACCACCTTCAGTGTTAAATACACCAGGAAAGACAGATCTACCACCTCAAGATCAAGAGCTGGGTATCCACAGGATGGTATAGAATTAAGTAAAGATGTCAGTTTTGACACAAAGGACAATTAAGTTAGTTGTAGATCTGTGAACTATTGATAGCTGAACTTCTGTTTGTAGATGTATTCAGCCACAAAGAACYTACAGAAAGAGAAGAGAAAGATAGGGACCTAAAAATATCTTCATTAAAAAAAGGAAGGAATAGAAACATGGAAAAGAAACTGCAGAAATTGTTAGAAAGGTAGAGAGAAAAAAACACAAAAAGTTAAAATGAAAAATCGACATTTTAAGTAAGAAAGTAGGATTTTATGTGAGAGGATGGAGATCAAATATGAATGGCAGAGAACTGAGTTTTAGTTATAAAAGTCATTAGTTGTTTGGAAACAACCATTTTATTTGACTGGAAGGAGATGCATATGAGCACCAGAAGAATAATTCCAGACTTCATGGGAATATAGTGTAGTTTAGATGGCAATGTTTGGCTGATACATAGGAGAGAGCATTGCAAACAATGTGAAACACTCGGACATCTTATCTTGAGTAACAGCACTCTATGCTGACACATAACTTAGGAATATTGACACTCTGAACTGCATGACTTTTGTTTTTACTTTTTTTAATGGAAAAACATCTCGAGATATTTGGCCTCAGTTCCATGCTGCATGTGGCCTTGCCAGTACACTGGGATTCAATGGAAGAAAGCCATTAAGAATACTGATTGTGGTTGCTAGAGGCAGTTAAGCAGCCTCAGTGTTGCTCTAAGATATGAGTTGTATAGCCCCAAGCAGCTATTCAGTTCAGCAGGTTAATCATATCAACAGCCACATTCCTAAAGAAGTGGAAGAGAGTTCACCATCACAGATTTAACCTGGGAGAGACAACACTAAGTAAAATTTACAGTCTTCTAAGACAACTAGGAAAGTTTAGTCTGTGAATGACAGACTTTAGACCTGTTGTTTGTTCTCTTTGAATTTTAGTTTCCATAAGACAAAAGGCAATTTATATTTCAGTATCATCTTCCTCAATTGTATTAGGCACCACATTAGGTGAGCATCAAAATCAGTTCTAGAAGTCAACTAAAAGATCTCAAAAATTCTTGGCTAAAACCAGGTGTTTCATTCTATTTTGATACAGGTACATTCTATTCCATCAATCACAGCAGAGAAAGACTAGGACAAATATTGAATTAACAATGATCACAGGAGTCACAAAACCCTTATCAGAGTCAGGCACCACAAAAGCAGCAGAGCAGACTGTCATGATGAACTTTTCCTCCTGAAGGAGAATTCATTCAACTACTCAGAGACCTCTGAAAGAGCTACTATTTGCACAGAAATTATAGTAGCTAATCTGGTATTTTTTACCAGTAAAAAATTATTTTAAAAAATAAGTTAAAATAGTTTTGTAACATGATTTAGTCTCTAGACTCATATTTTTGCTTGTTTTTGTCAAAAACCCTGCATGTTTCCAGCAAATATTTTGAATGTGACAGGTAATTACTTTTAGACAATAATTTCTGCACTTTGATACTGAACACAGCTGTTCATGGATCYCATTACAAAACTTTCATTTAGATAAGAAAATTATCTATTTCAACATTTTATGCAAACATCACGACACATTTTTGCTATTTGATGAGTAAATCTGCAATTTAAATGTTGTTTACATAAAATTAATACAAAGATCCTTTATCAATCTTTCATAATTTGCCTATGAGTTTTAAACTAAATTTCACCATAATTAGTGCATGTATCCAAAATGCCCATCATCAACCTCATCCCCAAAAAAAACCACTCAGAATGAAGTTAGAGCATATTTAAAATGCATGCTGGAAATACTGACAGTGATTTTCATGTTAGTGCATGTTGAAGAAGTAGAAAGACATTATGTGTTTAAGGTTACTTCATGTCCAGTGACAGAAAGCTATTTTCCATTGTGCTGTTCTAGAACTAATTTTGATGGCTTAAAACACCTCTTCCTTACGTACTAATTAGATTTATGTTTTTACACATTGTCAGGACTAAGTTTGTAAAAATTATGTCATTACTTTTATTTAACTTTCTGTTGAAACACTGCAGAAGACAAGCTCTGCCATTCATAGACCCAACATTCAAGGCTGGCAATTCTGAAGAAAAAAAGGCTATGTAAAATGCAGTACACTGGAAGACAGCACTTTCTGGAAATATTGAAGCTGTTCTTTTGAATAGTGCCCCTCACAATACCAATATACTCTTGCTAAAGTTCCATTTCATCTACAAAAAGCAAATATTAACATCTTTATTTTATTGTTCACAAAGCAATGTTATGGAAATGTCCTCAGATTGGTAGAAATAAAGAGCATCCAAAGAAAAAAAGCCATGAGAAAGTCATTACTACACTTTTACAATATCTATTTTATCAGAACTCAGATCAGGTACCTGTGTTCAGTTTTATCCCTGTTTTCAGATAGCTTGTTTTACTGCTATGGTCCTGAAATATACAGATATATTTTAAGCTTAAAAGTACTTCCTAATGAAGATTTCTTAATGGAGTTATACTGAATTAATCTGTATCTCTTCATTTATCTTCTGGAATTTTATATCCATTCATATTACAATACCGCTGGAGTTGCGCCAATTACCACAAGTTAATCACAAATACATTTCTTTAGCTATGGGACAAAATTCTCAAATACCTGGCTGAGATGCAACACTTATTTTCATTTTATCACTCTTATTACAGTGCCTCTATAGTTGCATAACAATTTCTAAACAGTACCTTAATTACTTTTTCATCCATAGATTTCTGAATAGGTTGTCTAAGAGGTTTTGGAGAAGATCCATTGGATTGTGCCGGAGAGCTGTATTAAAAAGAGATAAGTATTTAGAACATGTAAAAGCAATTTAGAAAAATTGTTGTCATACCAAGGTCCTCAGAAACAGGAAGGCAAATGTCTTAACTCTCCAAGCTTTACTTTGTTTTCTATCTTCTTAAGTAACCACATGTCCTGTGACAACTGAAGAGAGCACAAAGAAACCAAGCCTRCAGTTCCAATTTCTGGTACGCATTTTGCAGTATGTTTACAACATTGTAGCTCTGCACACACAGTACTATTGCTATTATTTGTAATGCTGGCGATGAGTTTCCAAGCCACCATTCTACTTATATCCTCTTGAATAGCATCTGGTTGATATTCAATATAATTTTCCTCATATTTACAGACTTCTCAATAGAAATATTCACACAAAATGTTTCCACTCTCTTACATTTCATTATGTAAATAGTTACGTACATCAATGAAAAAATTTGGTGCCTATAACACAAAAAAATAATGATACATATTAAGGGGGATTTTTTCATCTTGAATTAAGAACTAATCTATGCATTTGTAAATATTTACTTCTCTGTTTAAGATCATGGCACATCAATGTGCATATGAGCACAGGTTTTTCAACAATAATTTATTCTTTATTTTATTTCTTTAGCTCATTTTATCCAATTTTGCCATAAATACAATTTGGTTTATTTAGCTCATTCTTTATTTTATTTATTTCCAGTTGTCTGTCATGCAAAATTTCTGCATGGCCTTGCAATAGTTCTGCTATTTTAATTGCCAAAATATGTAGCTTCAAAATAGCTTCATCATGTTACTGTCTACACTATCATTCCGGTTTATGAATCCTCTTTGTAACCCATAATGTCAAAATCCTCAGCATCCTGTTTTTTCCAACAACTGATGATTCCTCAGGACCAGTAACCAATTAAATCGTCACTCTTCTTCAGTGCATGGATAAGTGAGTTTCCTTGTCAGTGCCCACAGAAGTGGATTCTCAAGAGTCCTTCATAGAGTTTGTGTGGCCCAGAAACATACTATCTCAAAAAGTCCATGTTACAAAAGCATCTTGAAGATGCAGAAAATGCAAATGAAGTGGTAGAATACTTTTGAAAATGCAAGACTGTTCTAAAAATGCTTTCCTTTTACACCTAATCTCACAGCAGACTGCACTTTGGTTATTTGCTTTGCGTAAATAATGTCAATGCTTTGTTAAACACTCAGATCCTTAAAAAAAACCCCAAACTAACACAACACAAGCAAACTCCTAATACTCACCTGAAGAGTGTCAAAACAGAGGTGATTCCAAACAAATTTAAGCTTTCATTGTCATATAACAGATCCGCTTTGTTCTGGGTGGGAGGATTGACAGCTTCTTCGTCCAGAAGAACTAGCAAGACCTTTACAGTGTCTCTGCCACAATATGCAGTGCCATGGTTAATGGAATGCAATTTTGGCTGAAAGCAAATAAAAAGGAACATAAAACAGGAAAGTTCAACAAGCCAGACCAATAGCTCACCTCCAAMAGCAATCCATGCGAGCACCAGGTGTGAGAACCCCCTCCTTCCATTTTGCAGTAAGCATTTATGGGGAACCTCTCCAATGGAACCTTTCCATTTATGGGAAAGATTTTCTCATCTCAAGCAATTAGTAGAGTTTAGAACACAGCCAGCTACAGGTATACACTGATGAGCAAGTCACATAGAAAAATATAAAAATCTGTGATGAAACTGTACAGCAGAAATGAATATACTATTTTCTGGTACACAAATACATTCTGGTGAAGTCCAACCCCTCTGACTAACTGAATCTGCTAAAGCAGTTGGTTAAAAGTGAGATTTTCATCAAGACTTGACAACAGAGGTACTTGGCACAATTTCCTGTTGTTTGGGTGAATTCCTCACGATTTTCCACAGGAATAAAGAATTCCTTAAAGAAAAAAAACAACCCACATCTGGAAGTGCTCAGTGCAACAGTCAGCAGTACAGATGGAGAAATCCATAGCCACTATGGGACTATAAGAATTGAAAGTTTGCTATATTTTTCTTCAAAGGTACTAGGAATTCCATAAATAAATTTAGGGCTTAATATACAGTAGTAGTTTTTTAAAACCTATAGGCTTTCTTATTTACTAATACACAGAAACACTGAATACTCTGACTATACTCTGAAGGACAAGACAAGCAATGAACTGCATTTATCTAATCAGTTAACTGCTTTTAAACACAGTCTTGAAAAGATCAAATTCTATTTTTCCCTCTATTTGATTACATCAATTAGTGTATGTAGCTTTCAAGAAACCATAGCAACACATGTCAGTCAGCTACTATAAGTTATAATCAATAGCTAGAAATAGCAATTACAGAAATGCTTATTACTTGGCTTTAAAGAATTGGCCTATTTCAGTACCATTTAATTTCTTCAAATTATATTCTGAACCTCTTCAGTCATTACATCACCATAACATAGATTTTTATTAAATGTCATGTGTGTCATGGTGAATTTGTCTTAATGACAAAAATACAAACTTGGCATCATTTTGACTTACTATACACAAAGGAAAAAGAATTAACCTTTAGAAAACAACATAACATAACTACCAAAAAAATAACTGTCAGAAATCCCAAGTACTACAACAATGGTGACTCTGTGTACTAACCATGGATAAAAATCCTATTGCCCAAGGCACAATAAGAATTCTAGGTAAGAGAACAAACCCTGCAATAAAAAAAAAATCTTGTTTATAAGTAAGCTTAAAATCATGAATCAGATTATTTTTTTAAATAAAATAGTTGCTCTGTCTTTCAAGGGTAGTGATCATTAGCTACTCCACTCTATTCTGGGTAGTTCCAGAACCACCAGCCAGATTCCATTTACAGTAGTTATTTTCTTAGGAAGAAATTAATCATAATGCCTATTAGTCACTCGTGCAGCCTTCAACACGAAGTAGTGCTTCCTGCAGCATAAAGTAATAACTTTTCCTGGAGCTCTAGATTCTTGTAAACCAGGTATTTGCAGGAAAACTTAGCAATGGTGGAAGAAAACTGCCACTGCCAGGAGAAAAGCAAATATTTTTCTAACAAAGTAACTCTTTTCAGGTACATTTTATGAGGAAGCAACCTTCCCAGAAGCTAGTGGAAGCAAAATTTTCACCTCTATAGTTAAGATCATATTTTAAATTTTCACTCAAAGAAATTATTCCATCTCTTACAAAAGAAAAAACATCCTATCAAAAAGAGAACTTATTCTGAATATATGTTATTTTTTTCTGAAAAATTATAGCATCAGGGTTTGGGAGTTGCTTTATTAAGTGAAAATCAAGACACAAAAAACCCAAGCTCTACGTAAAAATCAGCAAAAGCATTAATCCTTGCTGTCCCGAGATGTTAGTGGAACAATACAGATGCCCTAATTTTTTTATAGAGCTCAAATTAATTTGGAAAACTTATAGGACCTTTTCAATTTTGTTTTCTTTTTTCAAATGGTAACCTACCCCTCTATATGTTTGGTAAAATGTCCTTCCACACCAAGCTCCACTAAAATATGCCATTTCATATCACTGTCTTAACATTTGTCTAAGCTCCCTTTTCCACTTCTCATCTCTGTGAAACATATGTTTAAGAATAATTGTTAAAATAGATGTTCATCACACAATCTTCAGAGACTTCACATACATCAACAAAAATAATTCCCCCACACCAAAACCAAAATAACAAGCACAACACTGCCAAAGGCAAACAATTTACACCTACTCTACCCCTCATCCTTTCACAGTTACAAAACAACCCAAATTTCCCCACCCTTAGTCTGTTGTCTACTAATGTTCAGTTCATTTTGGCCATTCCCTCTCTCAACTACTGCCCTTATCCATAATTCCTCAGGCCCACACTGAGCACCACAAAGGACTGTGGTGGTTGACCCTGGCTGCTGCCAGGTGCTTGCCAAGCTACTCTATCCTTCCTCCTCCTAAACAGAACAGGAAGTGAAAACCTCTTGAAAAAAGCTCATGGGGTTGAGGACAGGTTGTTCACTTACCAATTACCATCACGGGCAAAACAGACTTGACTTTATGAAATTAATGTAATTTATTGCCATTTAGGGCATGGGACCCCTTTCTTCTTCCCAGACTCAACTTCACTCACAACTTTTCTACCTCCTCTCAAGTGGCACAGGGGATGTGGAATGAGGATTGCACTCAGTTCCTAACACTTTGTCCCTTCTGCTTCTTCTACCTTATGCTTTTCCTCTACTCCTCTGTGGGATACCTGTCATGGGATACAGTCCTTCACAAACTTCTCCACTGCAGGTCCTCCCCACAGGCTGCAGGTCTTTAAGAACTGATCCAGTGTGGGCAATTTCCATGGGATGTAGTCCTTCAGGAACAGACTGCTCCAGCATAGGACACCTATGAGGTTGCAGATTCTGCCAGAAAATTTGCTTCTGCTTGGACTTCTCTCCATGGGCTRTAATTCCTGGCAGGAACCTTAGCACACAAACCCAATACAGCACGACGTTCCTGAAGCTAAGCACCACAGGCACATCCAGACCAGTCATCTCTGATGGCTCTGGGTTACATCCATGCTGTGAGGAGTATGGATGTACCATGGGGAACGTGGTGAAAAGGTTTAGCTTAACACCCATCATCCTCTGCTTTGATCTCAAGTTTCCTCACTGAAAAGAACTATAGCAGAATCTGCCCATCCACAACTACATTGGGTGTTCCAGCAATCAATTAAACTCAAGAATTGACAAAAACTTTCAACATAGAACCACAGACTCACATAACTGAGTTCATAAACTGTCCTCAGATGCCCATCTTGAGAAAAATATTAACTTCACTCTGCTCTCAGCAGGATTAAGTATTTATCCACATTCCCTAAAAACATCAGGATAGCAAAAATGGTTGTATCTTCTGCCTCAACAAGGATACTGGTAAACATTTCTACAGAGTCATTAGACTACGAACTTACAGAGAACAGTGAGAAACAAATACCATTTTGGAAAAGCAAATTTTTAGTGAATTTCTCCGGAGAAAGAAGTTTTATTAAAATGCTTTTACCTGGCTTATAATGTTCTACATAATTTTTAAAAATTTTATTGGTAACACAAGTAGTTGAATAAAGACAGAAGTGTTGACAGTTATTTTCTCAGATGAGGAAGAGAAACAAATAGAAGGCTATGAAAGGGAAACAGAAATACAGTGATGAAATATTCATAGGAAATAGGAAAATGAGGATGAAATATATACTCCAACGTACTCAGCGGAAACACACATTTAAACCAGCTTAACTGGTCAATAGGGTCTGGCTGGTTTTAGCTCTCCTGGAAAACAAAAAAAGGATACTGAATGTTCAATTAAAATTTGTTAAAAATCTTGTGCTACCATGGCATAACTCCAATAATTTCACAAAACACAGCACCTTAACAATTCTAAATGCATTCAAGGTGTCTATAAGTTTTTAAAAATTTGCTAGAAAAATACGACATTAGATATTTTATGCATCAACAATGTAAAACAGAATAATTAAAGCCAGTTGATGTTTTCATCATCAAAAGATCATAATATAAACCTGAGTAGATTTAAAGTACATGAACCACAAATAAAAATCTTGTATTGTGCTCTCCACACCTGGCTTACAAACTTTAACTATCCTGATTCCTTCCATGAAAATAAAATCATTATTAGTTTCATTAGTGTATTGAAACACCAAAAGAGAAAAGCTTACACATTGATTGCTTGGGCTTATTTTACCTCCCCTCCCATTCCACATTTCACCATGTTTTAGACCTCTTTTGTATTTAACCTTATTTCGAATGCCTAACCCCTAGAAATACTTTATGTTGAACTAATTAAAACCCATATCTTTTAACCAAAAATTACTGATACATATTCTCAAATCTTAATTCTACTTTCATGGGGTTCTTTTCTTTGGAAATTTGTTATAGATTTACTGCATTGAAATTAATGGCAAACCTGACACTTCTAAGTATCTACATTTATAATAGCTGTACAAACAAATAAAGTTTTGAAGAGTATTTTATTTATAATTTTGAGGTAAGAAATTTAGTTAAAGTAAATCAGCTATTTGAAATCCACGGTGTAATCCTCAAGTATAAGTCTTTCAACAAGTTTAAAACCACAGTGTAGAGGAAATTACACTGTTTTGTACTGTTAGGAAAAGATTATAGTCTGTAGATAGTCCTTTAAAAATTAAAAAGAAACAAAACAGGCAAAAGAGATTTGCTTTCTTATAAAGCTAAACAGCAAAAAGAACAAAAGAAGTCCCATTACCCGTGCTGGACTGACTCCAGTAGTGCTAGCAGTCAAGGTTTCCTGTTGTGAATCGATAATATTTTTAATCTTCAAATCCAAATCCTGTACAACTTCCTCTACTGCCTGACAGAAAGGATCCCCATTGCTTCGGCCTTTTATCAAATGCATCTTCACTGTTGACAGAATTCGCCCCCCTGCAATTCTGAAAATAGGCACAGGGTCATCTCCACATTAATCTTGGCAACACTTTAGTATACCTATTAGTGTTGAGCATAGCCAGGCTTCACTGTTAATCAAAGAGTACAGCTTTGATCTTTTAAATCAAACAGCAGTGTAGACGTATTGTCCAACATAATAGTTTGCTAACAAAAAAAGAAAAAGAAGATTATAAGGAAAGGTAATGAATTCAGCATTTAGTAATACTCTGAGCTGCAACACAAAACCAACTTCTCCTTAAAAGTTCAAAGAAAAAGTACTTTCTTTAAACCTGCAGTTATGGTCTTGTTCATAAACTGTTAAGTTTAAACAATTTTTCACTCAAACATGCATTCCTGTTTAATAACCTATTAGATTTTTGAGCCTTTTGTGCCTTGTGAAGGTGCTTCAAAATGCCAATCTTCTTTCAATTTTATTTAAATAGATAGCAATTACACCACATGCACATCACTGTTTGCTATAAAGGCACACTCCATTAATATCTTTCTTCAGCAAACATGTCTTGACTACTTTAATTAGTATTTTGTGAAAGAGAGAATAAATCCCTTGAGTTAAAAGCTTAACAATTTTGTCCAGTACCTACACAAAACAGTAAGTATGTTTTGCCATTGCTTGAGCTTGGACAAAGAAAATAAAGCATTACAAGAACCACTCAGCCCCTCCTACATAATAATGCATCCCTTCCCAAAAATTTTTCTTTTCCTGTATTGGGTTTATAGTCCAGATCAAAGCAGAAATGCAGATGTTGAGTGTAACCTAACATCAGTCTATCTATCTCAGACACCATAGATTTAACCATGCTATGGACCATGCCAAACAACTCCATATTCATCCAAAGACCTTGAACTCTTGAGCTGCTACTGGCACCTATAGTAGAATTTTTAGCTACATGTATGATGCTGCAAATCACAGTTCTGTCAAAACCCCAAAGCAATGGCTTTATTACTCCAGGTCACACAGCCAAGAGTGACATGATGACTCATTTTTCAACTTCCTCCATGCTTACTGGTTGCCTTCATGCTCCTGCCAGCTTGCCCTAAAAGGATGCCTTACAAATTGAAATAAAGGTATATTTTGAACACATTGAATCCTGAAGATGAATTTTAGAATTCTAGTTGGGAGAACCCCCATCACGCAGAACTCTGCACATCTACCTTCATATAAAATATAAAATAATTGGGCAGAACTAGGTAAGAATAGAMACTGAGTCAGAGGAAAAATAGTTCGTTTATACTGTTTCCAGTTAAAACACATGGGGAACGGGGCCAGGGACCTTACTGTTTTGGCTTATTCTGGCTGAACAAGTCTCCTGTAAATAACTTGAAAAACCTGACGTTCACATGAAAGTCTTTTTTTTTTCCTTTTTTTTTTAATGGGTAAACCCCAAATATTTCTACACAATTCTCAAGTTTAACTTTTACAGACTAAAAATTAACGAATTCACATTAGATTTGCAGGCTTGTTAAACAGAAAAACTTATGCTTTGAAGAAACTTAAGCACAACATATGCACTTGGCCAAAAGAAAAATCACCATGTCACCAAAATCACCACTCTGTACACAGGTCAAGACCGATCCAGATCTTACAAAGGATAATTTAAAAAAAAAGTAAAAAAATGTTTTACCACCGCTCCAAAACCCACAATTCAATCTAACCACAAAAGAATGAAAAGTTCAAAGGGATGAAACAAAATCCACTGCAAGTTGACAAGAGGTAAGAAGAGAGCACTGTTGAAGAAGAGTTCTGTTTCAGAGATGCATATAGGAGCTGTAGCCAAGACTCCTGAAGCTTCTTGCCAAACTGATCTATTTTCCACAATCCTAACCTTACACTTTCCAAAATAATATCCTCAAATGAGAAAAGTATTGCATTGAACGAGGAGTATCTGTTCCATCAATACTGCACTGAACCTAGAACTCCAAGATAAACAAGCAGGTGAAGGGATTGACTGAAATTTCCTATGAAAACCAGATTCAGTTATTTCTGTCTACAGATATGTTGAACTTATTTACACCTTTATCATTTCCACACATTTAACATATATATATGCATGCATGTATGCTGGAATAAAAAATATTATTATCCAGTTAGTACTGGGCACTTGTACAGTTAATTAACATAATCATGCCTTTAATTTAAATGCTTTGCTCTGTATGTGACTCAATCACCTTATAGATTTTCACTGGAAAAAAATAACAAACCTGTGACAAAAACATTTTCTATGTTTATTTTTTTGCCTCTACTGCCCAATGCCAAATAAAGATATTTGCTATTAGAAATAAAGTTCATTTAATCTCTTCCCCATATTCCTTCTCCTTTTCCAGGAACGAGTTCCAGTCCCCTATCAGATATACACAGTACTAGGCTGGAGCAAAGAAAAGGAAAAGTTTATTTATACTTCAACTAGAATTTATATCAACAGGCCAAGACACAAAATGCTGATTCAATGTGTGTGGATTAGTACTGAAACACCACGCCATAGCCTATGCCATTTTACACCAGGACATAACACAACAAAGTAAGTTGGGTTGTGAGGTTTGTTTCACTAGTCTTGGACATATTTATAAAATGTTGAATCTAGTTACTAGATCCATTTTTAGTGAGGTTCATGAAGGTTAACTAAAAGCATGATGATAAAAGGAAAATGTGGTAAAAAAGCACCTGGGGTGTTTGGATTTGGGTTTTTTGTTTGTTTGTTTTACAAAGATGACACTCTATTCCAGATTGCTTTGATATTATTTTTAATAGATTTATATTACTCAGATCAGTTGAACTTAAACGAACTTTAAAATATCTGACATGGCACTAAAAAAWATATATATAGGAACAAAATAAAGTTAGAAACTATTATCTACCTTGCAGCTCTTAACAGCCAGAAGGACAGCAAAGCTTTGTTTTGAATATGGAATTACATGGGCATCTCTTGAGATAATTTTTACAGTTGCAAAAGTTAAGAATTGTTGTTCTTTTTAATTCTGAAAAAGGAGCAATAAAACTGATTGAATTCAAAAAYGAACTTGATACATTAAACAAAGCAATGCCATTTGTCTAAGGCAATAGAGAACTGGAGAGACCTTGTCCCTTTCTAGACAGTGTTCCTGCTAACAAGCTTTCTGTGGTGTTTCATTCAGATCATAAGCTACTGACACAAGGTATTTTCTAGGATAAAATACTTCAGTATTTTACTCCATAGTCTTTTAAATGATATTGAAGAAGCACTCTTATCAAATCCAGTCAGCAAATATAGTCATCAGTTGCCACTATGACAGATGTTGTAAAATAGCATTTTTTTAAAAAGCTAATAATATGAGTCATATGCAACATTTCTGTGTTCAAAAGGTATGAACTGAAAGAAAACTCATCTAGAAAACCAAATGCTATCTTTATGACCAAAGAAAATTCATCAGTGTAATCATAAATGGAAGAGAATTCCCAACACTGTAGAAAGAACCACCTTCCACTGTCCAACAGAGAATGTTTAGACACAGACACCTGAAGTCAATAGTACAGTGGCAATCTTCCATTGAATGGATGCAGCAAAGTCCAAACACGACCACCAGTATGAAAATTCACAAATATTTTAGATCAACTGACAGAAGGAATGGCTTCACTTCTTCAGCTTTAACCAGCACTAAAACAGTAGACCGTTCAAATGGGATTCAGCTCACCTGTATTGTAGCTAGAGAAAAACAGATGCCTACATATAGATAAAACGAATCATATGTTAAAAATGCCTTATTTGCACCAGTGCTTCTAAAGAGAGTTTAAAAGAAATAGTACCATGTAAAACTCCACCTGTTACCCAGGCACTGGACAAATCATATCTTCTGTCACTGGTTTCTCCTACAAAAAACATTCACAGATCTTGTGCCCACTTGAACCTTTTTGCCTTACATCATCTGAGTCCCAGCCCTACCTATTTCTATCTCATTTTCCTTATCAAACTGTCTTTTCTTATGTAGAGGTAACTAATTTATAAGAAAATAATAGCATACCTTGTCTACTTTGTTCCTACTGAGATTGTCATATAAACAAGTTCCTCTGCTTACCAAAAACTTAAATGACATTGGCAAGAGTCCTTCTTAGAGAACTGACGCCTTAGTGTGAAAAGTTAATATGATGCAGGAGCGCTTTTATTTATTTTCTGGAAATACATCTTTTGTGGAAAAGACTAAAATAGCACAAACAAGAAAAATAAAAGTTGAAAATATGGACAATATTCAAAACCTGATAAAAAGCAGAACAGACTCCTGAAGCCTATTCCAAGAGCAGAAAAGAATATATCAAACTTATATTATACTAAGGTCAACATTTTTTATTCATTCATTTCATCTTCAACAGAGGTGAAAAACAGATGACAGATATATAGCTATCTGACTTAGGTAGTGGGAATAAGTGTCTTAAAAGAGATCACAAAGACCTAGTGATCACAGGGTGGGAAGAGATCACATCCTTTTTTCCTTGTTATGGATTTAAAACATGTTTTAGAACTTGATAACAACTGATCAGTTATCCAATTTTTTAATTTAGAGCTATAGGAAGAGAGCAGCAGTAATTCCATTCTCAAACACAAAGCAGGAAGATGTCAACTAGAGCTTGATCTACCTGGGTAGAAGAGTCAGACAAAATTTATCTAGGAAGCAATACAATACAAGTGATCCTAACAGAGCAGTAATCATGCCTTTAAAGCAAATCTAAAGGTTTATTTCTAATTATGTTATATGCATAAATTAAAAAAAATTAGTAGTTCATGTTAATTTAGATTTCAAAATTTCAACAATAAAATCATATCAGTGAATTTATCTACATTTTATCTGTAAAAGAAAAAGCTATATCAAAGTACTCATAGTACTCAAAAATTCCACCTCAAGCAATGGATGTATGATTATTAATCTAATTTTCTAACAGAAGTCAATACTAGGTGAAGACCCTTCACAGTTTCACAGATTATTAGACCCATAATAAAAACACAGCAAAAAAAGAATCCTGTTGCAGAGCATTTTYCCATGCTGCTGCTTTTGCTATACTGGCTAAAATTTCTCTTGTAGCTTGGTGGAAGAAACTAGAGTGACTCTTCATATTCTCCATACCAAGCTTTGCTACACAAGTCTGGTGACCAAGCTACTATAAAAGTAAACAAGTATTATTCCCGGAATAAGAGTCTTGATAAGCGGCCATGGAATCCCATGTGAAAAAGTTCTAAAAGGCAAAGAAGCTCAGGAAAGCTATTATTAATTATAATATAAATTATATTATACTATAATAACATTAGAAACACAAGAGCAGTCCATCAGAATAATTCAGAAAATATGCAGAAATATCAGCACACCAACTTGGCTAAACAGTGAACTGATGACAGAGCTTGAATGCAAAAGGGCTTTACACAGAATGGTGAAGAAGGGACAGGTCGCAAATGATCTAGAAATATCACCCAGGCATTTAGGGATATTGTCAGGAAAACCAAAGCTCAGCTGGAGATGAGAATTACAAGGGATGTTAAAGCAGCTTCACCTGCTGAACAAAGAAAATGAGCGACCTTTGCTGAAAGGCAGATTTTGCAACAGTGTGGATACAGATAAAATAGAGGTACTCCAGGCCTTCTTTGCCTCAGTCTTCACCAACATGGTCTCCCAGGCCTCTGATTAGAGAAATTTTTCAGAAAAAAACTGCCAGCAGTGGATAAAGATCAAATCAGGCTTTACTTGACAGTACTGAGTACGTTCAAGTACACTGAACCACATGGACTGCATCCAAGAACCTTAATAGAATCGGCAAATGCCCTTGTAAGGCAACTTTATATCATCTCTGAAAAGTCATGGTGACCAGGGGAGGTCCCTGACAAAAAGAGAAAAGCAAATCATTGCAAAAAAGAAAAAAGACCAAAAGAACAGTTTGGGGAACAACAAGTTCATCAGCCTCACTTTGTTCCTTAAGAAAATAATGCAGTCTTCTGAGAAAACATTTCTGGGCATGTGAAAGGTTAGGTGGCAGCTGATAACTGTATTTATCAAGTGTAAATTATGACTGACCAACATGTTTTTCTCCTATAATAAAATAACTTTATTTGCAGACCTGGAAAGAACGATGGCTGCCATTTACCTTGCTTGTAGCAAGGCTCTCAACGTTGTCAGAGAATACTCTCAACATACGAGTATTGATGTTACAGTCTGGATGGATGGACAATAAGATAAGTTAAAAAATTATTGGATGATCAAGCTCAGAAGGTAGTAAACATGCTGTAACAATGGAGTAACATGGGCCTATTCTGAAACCTTTTTCCTATTATCTTTGGCAATGGCTCTATAAAAATACATGCTCATCAAGTGTGCAGATGACACCAAATTGGATGGAACAATCAATATGCTTAAGGGCAGAGCTGCCACACAAAGATACCTAAAGAGACAAGAGGAATGGGCTGACAGGAACCATATGAAATTCAACAAGACATGCAAAGTCTTGGAAAGCAATAACCCCTTGCATTCATACAGGCCGGGGAGCAGCTCTGTGTAAAAAAACCTGGGAGGCTTGGTGCATGTTCAGCAAGCTAGGCATGAGCCAGGAGCATGCCTTGGCAGCAAAGAAGGCCTACAGTATCCTTGGCTGCATCAACAGTAGCGTAGCCAGTAGTCTGAGGAATGTGATTATCCCTCTCTAATCAGCACTCGTTGGACCAAATTTAGAATACTGCATCCAGTTTTGGGCCCCCAGTCCAGGAAAGACACTGATAAACTGGAGCAAGTTCAGCAGAAGGCTGCCAAGATGGTCAGGGAGACATGCCCTGTGAGAAGCAGCTAAGGGAACAGCTTGTTCAGTCTGTAGAAGAGAAAGCTTCAGGGGGATTTACTAACAGCTTTCCCATACCTACAGGGTGGCAACCAAGAAGATGGAGCCAGACTCCTCATGTTGACAGATAGTGAAAAGAGACAATAGGCATAAATTGAAATAAGAGAGGTCCTAATGCAATACAAGAAAAAAAACCCCACAACTTTTCACTGTGAGGACACAAGCAGTGGAATAGGCTGCCAAGAGGGAGATTAAAAACCTCCAAGGATGGAGACTGCACAAAGCTTGACTGAATAAAACCCTGATTAACCTGAGCTGACTCCATAATTGACCCTGCTTTGAGTGGGATGTTGGACCAAAAACTTTCTGATGTTCCTTCCAACCTGAATTATTCCATAATCCTGAGTTTAAGGAATCCTATATACAATGTTTTGCATATGCTTGCATAACTTTCCAGCAACTTTTGACCACAAACCTCCCGGGCTGCGTGAACACTGTCCAGTTAACTCAAACATCCAGCACAAGCCCAGATAGAGTCCAATATTCTTTCTCTCCCCAAATACTACTGCACCTCGAGATGCAATCACAGCTTCACAAAGGAAGCACATAAGAAACAGCATTTTCCAGCATGTCGCGGGGAAGCGGAGACCACTGACGCCCATGAGCAAGGCGAGCTGTGTGATGCTCCGGCGGGCTGCGGAGGCTGCAGGGGCCCGGGCTGCGGAGCCGCTCCGGAGCGCCGCGCTCGCCGCGATGGGGCGGGCGGGACACGGAGCGCGACCCGGCTCGGGCGTGAGCTGGGCGATGGTGACACCCAGTGGCCGCTGCCTGCGCCGAGGGCAGCGCCCAGCCCGACGGGAAAGTCTGCTGCCAGCTTTTCTACTGCTGCCTCCCAACTTTGCTACTCCACAAAAATCAGTGGGGACTTTTAAAACATATATATGTATACACACCGCATACATCCCCCCATCCGAACCATCAGGCGCAGCAACCAATATGACAAATGACCTTCCTTCGTTCAGTTTTAAGGCACGCATGTTTTTTAACAAACTTGGGAAAAGTTATTTCAGAAGTTCTTCTGGCCTAAAAGAATTGGATTTCCAGAATGACGAATTAGTACTTCAGTTTTTCATTTATACCAGGAAAGAGTTTTCAGACGCTAAGGTGCAGAATAATCATCCATTTCGCTGGCAAATATAACATTGATATGTTTCTTGTCAAGAAACAGGTGCAAAAAAGCAGAATATCCAAGCTCTTCACTTACAGTATAAACATTGTCCAAGTCTTGTATGTACATTATCTATAAAGTTTTAGCATCACAAGTTTTACAGCATCCCTAAATGTTAAGGAATGTTCATGCTACTGATTCTTGAAATACTAGTGATTTCTTCTAATCCTAGATATCTGGAGAATGAGGAGAGGCAAAGAATTTCAACATCACAGAGATTTGTAAGACTGTTCATTCTTCTCAGTGAGCATGCCTTGAAACTACCAAAATTCATTTTGTCTTTCCATTTCTCGTGCTATCAGGAGTGCCATATTTGAACCAAGTCATTATAGTTTCATTAAATTTCCATTTTGACAGATTTCCATTCCTTCAGCTAATTTACAGTTCACTTTCTTAGCTGAATGATGGGGAGATGAGAAACTGTTTTGTCATTCTCCATAGGTTAGCAGACACTTGGTTGCAGAGTATCTCCTACTATGTTCAAAATATTCTTAAGCACATGCCACCACTGTCCAATGTCTTCAATTTGTTTTCTAGATTTCCAAAGAAAAGGACTTGATCAAGGCAGATGAAGAAAGCCTCTCTCCAACATGTGTCCCACAATGACCCAGCATTTATTTGGCTACTTTTTATTTTGTGCAATTACAAGTTTCATAAGACCTCCACTGTAACAAAATGAAACTGAAATAACAGACTGGTAATCATTAAGTAAACAACCACAAATACTGCACTTTTCTTGCAGCATAGCCATTACAGAGATCTGGTTAGTGCAGGTTGGGTAATCTCTGCATCAGGGAAACAGCAATGCTGCAGACAGGTTGCCTGGTTTGCTCTTGGATTTCTCAGTGAGTTTCTAAAGAGGAAGAAACTCAAACTTCTGCTGCATTGCTGCTTTTTTTTCCTTCTGCTCCTTAGTTTGTTCTTAGAACCAGAGAAAATTTTCTGCATAAAACCGCATCCTCTGGAACTCATAACAAATGTCACATCACAGGTGGGACACACAGACAGTCCTCATTCGTGGGACATACCAAACACTTAAAAACATATTTTTGCTGACCAGTGTTGTGACTCTCACAGTTTCTAAGCCGTATAGACCAGAATGATAATATTTGAGGAAATGAGCATAGTAATAAAGTCTTTCAAAGACATCCAAGTGGTGGGTATATTTCTATACCTATATAACTATTTCTATAACCATACTCTGAGTTACTATATAGGTAAATATATGAGAAACGTATTTTAAATCATGAGGTTATAAAGTCCATATACAATGTGAGAGCCACCTCCCACTCGTGGTCAGCCAGACAAACAGGGATACTCACGTGTACACAGTCACTGCACATACCAGAATCGGATGTTAGGAAGATTTATATCCCAAAATAAATGGGTGAGCAGGGACAGCTACACTATAAATATCTGAATGCTGAAAAGAAACTGATTATTAGAAACTGATAATTCCCAGCAACTATCCTACTATGATTTTTCTCACATTTAAACATCCTCCCTTTTAAAGAGAGGGGTAATTAACTAGATACAGCATTTTATGTTACACTTTTCYGAACAGCATATACCTGAAAAAGTGGTTTTTCCATCCTAAAAAGTAAGTTCATACATATAAATATTTTTCCATTTCTCATTTTTACTCAATGTACAGTGCCAGATATGATTTAAACAAAGAAAAAGAGCTTATAGTATATGTTGAGCTAATAGTTTTCTTTAATCACCAGCACAGACAGCATGTCTCTGGCATCCAGGATGTTGAAATGAAAGAACAAAGAAGCAGAATAAAAAAGTAAGACAAAAACTACAAAACAACTCCAGAAATACTTCCCACTTCCAGCTTCAATGGAAACTGAACATTAACTTAAATAAAACTTAGGGTTTGATTAACATTTTGTTTTCCACTGTGAGGATTAGACTCAACTCAAAGATTCTTTAGTATCAAGGACAGAACTATTATAGCTSATTTGCCAAGGTTTTGTATGGAAAAATTGCTGATTATACATGAAAAAATTATTAATTTCTATAAAGCTTAAGAAAATAGCTCTTCTCTCTATTATAATGCCAGCACTTACCAATTCAAATTCCTGTGTTACATTTACACTTCTCTAATTAATCACACATTTATAAGCCTCTCCAAAAGACTAACTTCAGTTCTTCAAAAACATTCAAAATCAGCAACTCCACCAGAGCCTCCCTAAGAAATAATTCTTATGCTTCCCTTGTACAGCTTAAATGAAAAAAAGAAAAAGCTGAGTAATCAACATTGAGATTAGCAGCTATAAAGACTCCTTTACATAGGGGTAAACAGAATGAAATGACAAAAAGGAAGTCATTAACTAGCAAGAAGTAAAGAACATATCAGTTTATGTACTTACGAGACTCACAAGATGGAAATCTTGGTAACTTCATTTACAACTAGGGAACTAACCAAATCACCATACATAGATTTGATAAAAATTTAACACATAAAAAACCCTTTAAAAATCGATAAGCTTACTCCAGTTGTTTTTTAATTAGTTGTATTTTCAAATAAGGTTTAATTTTTATATATTTACTCTTAATTATCGARTAAGTACATTATTTGATTTTCTTTTATTCCTCCTCATTAGGACACAAACACAAGAAAAGGAAGTGCTCAATGAGACAAAAATATAACAGAAAATCAATTACCTTGGATTTAAGATTTCACCAACAATTTCTTGCAGCTTGTCAATAAAATTAACAAAGTTGGAAAGCCCCTTTACATGGGCTCTTAAAGGATCATACAAAGAAGATGCACAGTCTCTTCCTCCAAGTTCTATGGTCCGGATAAAAGATGTTGCCATCTATTAGGAGAAACATTCAGAAATACGAAACTGTAGACATATATGAACTGTACTTTGTATACTGAAGTTGAAGTGAGCCTCTCCTACGGGTTTGCAAACTCTGTTACAGCTGGTTGATAGCAGAAACAGCTTATCTGAAATCAATGCCTCTTAACTGCAAGCTTTGTACATCCCACCATAAATATTTGCAAGATAAATACTTAAATAATACAATAGTATTAAAAAAAAACCCCACACCAGCCAAGATAAAAAATGACCCAGATAATTTGATATTTATATTAGCCTTTTGAAAGCTTAGGAAAAAAAACTTATTGAAACAGTGTATAGAACTCTTTTGTTGTAGTGACTGTTTAAATGCTCCTGATGGCCTTAAAAAGACTACTCGTATATTCAGAGGGCTGTCTATGACCCAAGAACAATTTTAACATAAGCATGTAAAAGTTGACTTCAGCATTAACCTATTTTCAGAGATGCAAATAATGTGTACTCAAATCTTAAGAAAAATGATAACAACTAAGGCTTCTGTCATTCTGAAAGTTTCCATATATTTTTATATGCTTTAGGACAATGAAAAGATGTGCTAAAAGCAGTATACCTTAGAGTACGAACTCTGAAATTTTAAGGCAACAGTCAGAACAAAAACCCTAGCAGTTGTCCAGAAAGGTGAAAGTAAAGATAAGAATCCAATGCACTTGACACAGGTGCAGTAATATTAATTCTACATATAAATTTTAATTTCAGACTACAGAGCTAAATCATAAAGCTCTTAGGACTGGAAAGAGTAAAACGCTAATTACTCTGGCAAGGAAAGTAAACTTGCCAGTATTCCTGTCTTTGTGCTAAAGATTTCCTATGGATCAAGTACACAATTCATAGGACCTTGCCTCCCCAATGGAAAATACTCCAGGTTTTCAAGATTTCTACAAGACACAGATGCCTTTACACAATACAAAAGTTTCCCCTCTGGCAACTGTGAAGAAGAGGCAGTAAATCCAGTCCAAACACATAGAGTTCTTTATATAATGTTAACAGAGCATTAGGAGCTAAAATAATTAAACCTGGAACCGAGATCTGACAAATTTTCCATATTCATTCAATCATAAAAATTTGAGAATGCAGCTGCTTCAGTGACTGCTATACTCATACTGTTTTTAACTTGGGCTGCTGTTGTCTGCACTGAGGCTACTTTGCATGTAAAATCTGATGATCATTTTAAGTATGAGGGGCTACAATGGTTCTTTGGAGAAAGAATTCTTATTTACCTTATTTCAACTATTTTTGAGCTGGTTCTGTGCTGACAACAACTACTGCGAGTATAAATGCACCTCACATACCAAACTAGACTCTTTAGCAACTGGGAGCACTGCACATTGATGCTGTAGCTTTTTTAATTCCTATACAAGGGCACTGAGAAAGACTGTGCCACTGGCCGGTGGGATTTTTTTTCCAGTTGTCTGTCTTTGAGAGTAAAATGAGCTGGGATATCCCACATCAATCTTGACTTAAAGAGCATTTCAAGACTGATCAAGCTGCAGGTGACAAGCATCACCTTCCCCAAATTCTGAGTCAAAGCTGAAAAAAAAAATGCAATACCACCCTTACAAATTTTGGTCTCTGTTCTACTCTACATTTCAAAGGCAGGGTTTTGTCACCAGCTTCTCTAAGATCTAGACAGAAATACTTAAGGTTCCAGATGTCTGAAGTATGACAAACACACATAAAGATGCTGGTGTAGTATTTAAACAAAATTCTCACAGCACTTTTGAACTGAAACACATTGTAATGTGTCATTAACGACTTGGTTTAGTTAATGTTAACACTACATTGTGATATTTAACTCAACCTCATTTCTGCATTGGGTCAGGTTTTGGTAGGCAGGGGAGATACAGGGGTGGCTGCTACGAGAAGCTGCCAAAAACTTTCCCTATGTCTATAGAGCCAATGCCAGGCAGCTCCAAGACAGACCTGCTGCTGGCCAAGGCTGAGCCCATCAGCAACAGTGGTAGAGCCCCTGGGATAACATACTTAAGAAGGGAAAAACAAAACAAAAAACCTGCACAACAGCTGCTGAGGAAAAGAGCGAGAACACATGAGAAACAACTCTGCAGTCACCAAGATCAGTGAAGAAGGAGGGGACGAGGTGCTACAGGTGCCAGAGCAGAGATTCCCCTGCAGCTCGTGGTGAAGACCATGCTGAAGCAGCTGTGCCCCCACAGCCTGTGGTCCACAAGGAAGTAGAGATCCAGCTGCAGCCTGTGGAGGGTCCCACACTGAAGCAGGTGGATGCCAGAAGGAGGCTGAGACCTGTAGGAAGCCTGTGCTGTAGCAGGCTCATGGTGGGACCTGTGGATCCATGGAGAGAGGAGCCCATGCTGAAGCAGGTTTGTTGGCAGGATTTGCGAGCCTGTAGGGTTTCCATACTGGAACAGTCTGCTTCTAAAGGACTGCAYCCCATGGAAGGGACTCATGCTGGAACAGTGTGTGAAGAACTGCAGCCCACGGGAAGGAGAAGTTTGAAGAGGACTGTCTGCCATGGGAGGGTCCCCACGCTGGAGTAGGGAAAGAGTCTCAGGAGCCCKACCCTTACAGAGGAAGTAGCAGCAGAGACAATGCATGGTGAACTGATCACAACACTTGTTCCCGATCCCCAAGCCAGTGTGCGATAGGAGGTACAGCAAATCAGGAGTAAAGTTAAGTCCAGGAACAAGGGAGAAATGGGTGGAAAGTGTTCTAAGAATTGGTTTTATTTCTCATCGCTCCAGTCTGATTTGACTGGCAAAAAAATAAATTCTTCCCCAAGTCAAGTCTGTTTAGCCCATCACAATACTGTTGAGCAATCTCTCCCATCCTTATCTTGACCCAGAAGCTTTTTGTTGTATTTTCTCTCCCCTGTGAAGCTAAGGAAGGGAGTGATGGAAAGGTTTTGGTGAGCACCTAGCCAGGGTTAACCCACCACGATCACTTTTAGAGGCATTTGGTAAGCAGAAACATCTTTTCTTCTTTTGCCTTTTTTCTTTCATATGTATACTCACGACTGCACTTCACACAATTTACCATGATTTCAAGATTTTGAAAGCAGTAATAAAAGCATATCTTATATTCATGTTTAAGACAGCAAACCTTTTCAGGATTTCAGTCACTGCTTAGGATGAACAGTCTCAATGCCTTTTTTCCAAGATCCCATTTTAGAACTCTCAAGGTACACACATAGACTATTTTTTCTGTTCATCTTTAGATCTCATGAGCAAACAAACACCTATTTCTTCCCACAGAATCTATTGCCTTTTTAGCTTGAAAACCATGTTCATGGTGGTATTTGACTTGGCTTGCAAATGTCAGTTTTGCATATTAGATTAAGGCCAGATTCTCTGTTTATAGATCTACTTCATTGACTCTGACCTGCAGGAAGTTTCATTTGACACACATACCAGGAAAATGGACATTTTTCTCTCCCGTGAGGCATGTTTCAGGTTAGTGAAGGCTTCTCTACCAAGTCCTCTGTCAGGAACATTTAGAATATGAGCCAATGCTAGATCATCCTTAGAATTCACCAAAAGGTTTAAATATGAACAGACAGACTTCTTTGCCAGGATTGTCACCTGCATAAGAAAACATCGCACAAATTAGTCATCCGGCTGCTAAATTATGTTCCATTTTATTTTAAAGCTAATTAGACATGTGCTGATGTAATTTTTGGAAGAGTAAGAAATTCACCTTGCATAATTTCAAAACGCTACTTGGTGCATGAAGATTCTGGAGGTCTTGGTGAAAGCAAATATGAGAAAAAAGTTAGAATTGCTTATACGGTCCTTGAATATTCACTATATATTCGAGGGTTGGATCTCTAGTTATTAAAATTGGCTATAAATTTCTACTTAGAAACCTCCTCACAGATATCCGTTTTCTATCTCAAGGCAAATACTAGCACTATTAAACCATGTAAGAATTTGTCATTAACTTCAAATAGACTAAGATTTTAAACTATTTGCCAGCTCTGTGGCAGATTCAGTAATTTTTTCTCTTGGCTTTCAGGGATTTCAATCAAAGAAACTCCAGTGATTGAATCTGGACATCAATTGTGACCCAGCCCCATCCATATAAGAAAAACATAACATTGTAATTGCTAATACTGCAGCATGTTCTGGACCCTGTAAGAACAGTCCCAGAACAAAAGAATTTTATTGAAAGTAAAGAAAAATCAAAAAAGGCCATTAAGAGAAGAAAATATAATGAGAAAGCTTATATCTGCTATGGTATGTGTACATTCTTATTCAACAGAATATATAAAAMAAATGTAGGCAGTATCAAAACCAGACACTTACATGTGACAGTTTGCAAAGACAGATCTCAGAGGGTGAAAAAAGAACAAAGAACGTTTTTATTGCACAAGTCAGAGCAGCAAGAAAGCCTTTATGCTAGTGGTAAAAGTGCTATTTAGGGAAGAACCTTAGTTCAGAAAATACTTTTTTGTTCAGAAATATTTTGAGTTATACCCAAATACTGATTTTAAATTGCCTTCTATTATGAGAAAAGCAAGTCTGGAAATTACTAAAGCTCCAACATTACAAGCATTGTTATAGAGTATTCAGAGATTCTTATTTTGGTGGTTGAAACTGTAAAAGCAAAGAATCAATACTTCTAGAGAGCCCTCAAATCCTCTATTGGAACAGCCAAACTTTGCTTTGCTACAGCTACCACTACTGTGGCTATTCAGATTTCTTCCATATGTAAGGGAATCCAAGCTCATAAAATGAAATCAAAGAAGCTTACTTCACTTACCTAATGTTTATTCAAGACAATGTTTGAGTGATGGTGTACTTGTTGAAAAATTTATTCCCCAGTGTTTCAATGCAGATTAAGGCTACATCAAATACCTGCCATTCTGGACTGTCTTCCAGAATGCAAATTTCAGCACATAGCCCCATACAAACCTACAATGTACTCAAGTGATACAGAGTTTGAACACACAGGTTCTATTTTTTAAACCAGCCACATTTGAATACCAATAATGGGAAAATAAAACTATGCTGTATTTCATCTCTTCAATATATATAGAACATTACAAGAAACAAAAATAATTTTTACCTTCACATCCTCCTGGCCCTGTCTGTTGATTTTTGTAGGAGTAGAAAAAACAAAACCATTATTTTCATGTACATTCATTATCCCAGAAATAAATTCCAACAGTTGAACCTTTAATAAAAAGATCAGAATAAACAAACATGAAGATGACCACAAAGCAAAAGTGGGTTTAAAACCTGTGTAAACCTACCTCTCAGCCAGTTTGCTAGTGTTTGAGGTTAATACAGCCTTTACAATCTACTTTTGGGTTTAGTCTTTAGAAGTACAAGTAGTACAACTGTTCTAGTAGAGAACTGAGGTGTAAGAGTCAAATCAACTTAGAAATTAACTCAAACAGTTATGTAATGTATTTGCACTAAAAGCCACTGGTTATGTTTTGGAGAACATTTAATACATTACATCAAGTTTAGGAAGAGCTCATTAACCCACTCAAGTCTCCTATCTTCCCCATGAAAACAGGGAGGAAAAGAAAAACACATTAAAAAACCCCAAACAAAAAAAAGACCTGTAATAAACTATAGAGCTATGGCTGAGCAGCTGAAGTGGAACTTCTACTTTCTTAAAAAAAAAAAAATCTAACATACAACTACATGTACTATACAGAAGTTTTTGCTTTAAGAGCATGGTATTTTCAAAATAGTAATCATTAAAAATATTTTGGTTGCATATCAATATACAACCAAAACTCCATCACATGTTAATTACTACGCTTTGTTCCAGTTTTATCAAATCTCTACAGTTTATTTTTCAGTTCCATTTATGGCAAAGAGTGACATATTCATAGAAGAGTTGTGGAACTTAACTATCCAGCAGAACAACAGAAAGTAATAATTTTTGAGGGAATTTAAGATCTCTCTAAAATATTTAGTAATTTAAACTCAAGTGTTTCCTCAAGAGAAAAACAAAGCAACTTGTGAATAATCCAGACTGGCTGTGTATAATTAGAAGTGTCATAAATCCATAATTGGAACCAAAAATATGCCAAAACAATATCAGATCAAACAAACATGATACTTACAGGGGATATGCTTTCATCTTCAGGTAACAGTCCAAGACTATAGCACTTCTGACATATGTCTATTAGATCTAACATATTGCTTCTTGCTAAGAAGGCATGATAGGTGTTTTTTACATCAGCATAATTTTCAGGTTCTTTCATGTTTTCATATGATAACTCCAGTTTGTCATGTAACAAATAGTTCCAAGTTTCCAACACATCACTAAGTGATACTGTGAAGTCTCCATGCTGCTAACAGAACCAAAAAAAGCAAAAAAATTTTAAGTTTCATCTTCAGCATAGCTTTAAAAAGAAATTTAAAATCAGCTGCATATATAAATTTGAAAATCTATTATAATCTAAGTTTATTGCAAACAAAGTTTTACTTAGTAGTTGAAGTTCTTCCACTGCTTTGCGTTTACAGTTGAATTTTGTTACACCCAGTATTTGTTCCTGTTGTTTAAAACACCAGGTATTTTCCATGTGCCCCTCTGCCTTCTCCTCTAGCTACATGCTCTTACCACCTTCTCTTCCACAACTTGACTCCCTATTTTTGTCCACACCCTCTATGATCTGAGTACCAGTCCCCACTTCCTGCTGTTAAACTTTTTCACCTGAGCTCCTTCTATCTGAGTTAGACCCCAGAATACATGTAATAAGTACTTTTGCAACTGTAGAAAGTTTTCCCATTTTTATCAAAGAAATAGTCCACACTAGTGGTATTTGAAGCATTCCCCAATATATGGCAGCAAAAAAAAGCTGTAATTTGCTATGTAACATGATATAAATGCCCTGTGAACAAGCAACAAGCCTTGCTTTGCATTGTCCATAATAATGGCAGAGAGCTCCTGTCTAATGCAAAGGTTTAATTCTATTTCATGACATTTTCACATTGAGCAAATTAATTACTTATAAACACCAATTAGCAACTGAGCAAAACACTAAATACATAACCATGAGAAATTCTAATAATTTAAGTTGTTCCAGCCCCACACGATCCCTCCTTAGGGTTCTAGTATATTTAGCATAACTTTCTCAACAGACCTCGTCAAATACACAATTCCAAATTCCTGAAAGTCAACTATTCTGATATTGTCTAGGCAAAGAACTAGGAGTGAAAATCAAAGAGCACTGACACGTATTACTTTCAGAGCACTTTTCTGCCTTGTAATTCGTGCATGGGTGCATAGTGTAATTGGCACTATGAACTCACACGTTATTCCACCTATCACCAGAATATTAAAATGGTATATATATTTTCTGAAACGCACCGGASTTTCATTTCAGCCTCTCAAAAAATTAAACATGTAACCGTATTATAACCTACTTTAAACAGATCAAAGCTGCAGTAGATTGAAAAAAAATGCTGTTTTCTCACTTTATTTTGAATTAAAATACTCCAGGAGTACTAAGTTAAAGTACAACTTCATAAGGTATCTAATAAATCAAAACCTTTCTTCACCAGATCAAAGGCCTTCAGAGATCAGCAAAGTTTATATTAACGCTGCAAAAATATTTAAAACTCAAATAATATTGCATTCCAGATATTAACCTTCATGATCAGGCATTCACTGTGATGGTGTATTCCATTACTTACACAATTTGTCAAGTCTCTAGTTTTAAAATTAATTTAAAAAATAACGTGGTGATTTGCAGTAAGCATATGTCAGCTGGCTAACAGCCATTTCAAGTTGGTGCTTAAGCACTAAGTGCAGCAAGTGAACCAAGTCTGAGATGTACCAAGTATCAAGAAAATACGGAAAAGAATGCTAACCTGTTTATTGACTTCAGCCATGGAGAGTTGCAATGCCATCAACATGCAGTCTGCTCCACACACAGTAGTCCTTTCAGAGTTTGAAAATAAAGGCCATTGCCTTCTGAAACACTTGACCAAGTCTAAAACTTTTTGCTGCAAAGTAATCATTGCCTAGAGTAGAAGACAGAGATAATCAAGAGAAAAATGAATATAACTACGCAGAGGCATAGGCAGGTCTTCACCTCCCTAAAAGCTGTGCAAACCCTGTWATATCTTCTTAAAGATCGAGTTCCTAGAACAAACTCTTCCCACCAAACCAGATTTGCCACTGTGACGGAGCAACTGTGAAGRTAAGGGGTTAAAAGTGCTTATGTGTGTCACGCCTTCATGAAGCCCTTACTTTCCTTGTACATTATGCCAACATAAAAGAATGTTATCACAAATATGACAACCTTTTTGTCTCCAAAAGCAGCCTCAGAGTGTTTTCCGTAYTTTCTGCATTAGCTATACGTTCAGATCAGTGTCTATGAGGATGCTTTAAACCTGGAAAAAAGAGATTTAGCATTTCTAATGACAACTTTCAATACTTTTGTTATCTATATAGGTTTTTTTCTTCTTTTTTTTTTTTTATTCCATAAGCCAGTGTCTCCCCTATTTCCTCTGCCAATAATTGGACTATCTCATGCTTTGGTCTTTCTCAACTTCTTACGTTTATCAATACAAGGTATATGACAATGTAGTAAAAATTGGCCCTTAAACTTGTCCTTTTCAGAAAGACAGCTGCCTAACACTGCAGCAACAGTACAGGAGCAATACCCATACCCTTTACTTCCAGAACACAAAACCAGCCTTTGACCTTATTTCACCCATCTGAGGCAGAGCCCACARTGCGTTTGTTTTTTGGTGACCGGCAGGACTCTAGAAAGTGACGAGGTGTGGGGCATGGGGCAGGGAGAACAGGAGACATCGGGCAAGAAGCACAACTACAACAGCAACTCCTCCAAAGCGTTTGAAAGAGACAACCCACTTTATTACGTTGCGCTGAAATGAACATCACATGCGGGTGCTCGCACAGGATGAAATAGGTGAGCTGCAAGTCAGCGTGGGGCAGAGTAAAACCTTTCCCGAGGCTTTTCTGTTTCTCCCCACTCCGAGAGGTTTCTAAGCGACGATACCTGTTACTCCCAGTGAAATAGCCCGAACGAGCCGAAAACCCCGCCGAGCAATCCCCAAACTCTCAGAAGCCAGGGCTGGCATCCCCATTGCCACCGCCTCAGCCGAAAGCTCCCGGCTGTGGCTGCCCAGGGCCCCCGCTCGAGTCCCCTCACCATTCCCGGCGCGCTCCCGCCGGCGGCACCGCGGCCTGTCGGTGCCGGCGGGSCTGGCGCGGCGGCCGCGTTCAAATCCGCCGCGCGGCCCAATGGGCGCGGGGCCGCTGCCCCGGAAGCACAGGCGCTGCTCCCGCCGCCCGGGGTCGGGCGCTCAGCGGGAGCGGGATCCGGGGCTGCTCCGGGAACRGGGTACGGGGCCGGGATCCGGGGCCGCTGAGGGGACGGGGCTGCGGAGGTGCGGGTGAGGTGGGGCTGGGGCACCCCCGGCCCGGCGKAACTGGGGGCAGCCTCGCTCGGGAGCAGCACCTGGGCCCTGGAGGGAAAGGGAGGGAGCAGGAGGCCAAAGGAGGTGCATGGGTGGGAGGAGGTGATGGGCACCCACGCGGCTCAGTTGCCCTAATCGTGTTTCCTAAAGAAATGAAGGTAGTAGTTTTCTTGGTATTTTCATTTAAAGCTGGTCTGATGATTCAGTCTGAGAAAGTTGGGGCTGTTCAGGCTGGAGAAGAGAATGTTGCGTGGAGACCTCGCAGCACCTTCCAGCATCTCAAGCGGGACTACTGGGAAGCCGGAGAGGGACACTTTGTCAGGAACTGTAGMGATAGGACAAGGAGCAATAGGTACAAACTGGAAGAGGGGGAACTTGGATTAGAAATGGGGAACAAATTCTTTATGGGGAGGATGGTTAGACATTGGAACAGGTTGCTCGGGGAGGTTGTGGATGCCTGGCAGTGTTCAAAGCCAGGTTGGATGAGGCATTGACAACCTGTTCTAGTGGCAGCTGTCCCTGACCATGGCAGCGGGGACTAAATGATCTTTAAGGTCCATTCCAAYCCCTTAACATTGTGTGATTCTATAATGGCGCGTGTTCGTGGTAAGCCTTAAAGGAAGAAAACTACAGATAGGGTTAAAACTTGCATTTGCCCTTAGGAGCAAAGCTATGGAAGTTATATGGCCAAAGTATTTATAGTAATGTGGTGGTTTGTTGTATGAATTAATAAATRAACATGCAACTATGGAGAGCCTCTCTGCATCTGAGTGATGCCTGTGTCAAACTTGGCTGACTCCCAAGAGGAATATTCAGTCCTGGATGCTGAGACCTTCAGATCACTCACACACCAAAATCTGTCAAAGGTCTGAGATTTCAAGCTTGTTGTCCATGTGCTGTGTAGTTAAATATGATGTTACAGGACTTTTTTATTTGCTCTGCGACAACTACTTTACATTTTTTCTTCATGCACATGAGTAATCAATGCTTTTTAAAACTTTTTGTGTAGGAATGTAGATTTTCATCCAGGAGAAGTCAACGCTTCCATGAGACCTTGACTTAGTTCACTGAAAATGAAGCAAGATTCCACTAGAAACACTTCTTACACTGTGGATTGCGAAGATTATGTGCACGTGGTGAAATTCAATCCATTTGATAGCGGAGATGCATGTTCCCTCATTGCTTATGGTGGCAATAATTACGTAGTTATTGGGAGCTGCAGATTTCAGGTTAGTCTGTGTTATTGTTGATTTTATTAGTTGCCTCCTGAAGCTGACTTTGCCAGCACCTCTGCTGTGGGAAGACTGGTCACTTTCCTGTCTCCTCTTCTCCCTGTGGTAAATGTGAGAATTTTACATGTTTATTACACTAACAAGTCTAGGATACTTGTTCTTCAGGAAAATATAAATATGCATATATAAAATACACACTGATATAAATTACCATCCTTCTGGTATCAACAGGGTGGTATAAAGTTCCTTTTGACTAGAATCACAGAAACACAGAATGGTTTGGTTTGGAAGAGATCTTAAAGATCATCTATTTCCAACTTCCACCGGTTGCTCAAAGCCACATCCAGCCTGGCCTTGAACACTTCTAGGGATGGGGCACCCACAGCTTTTCTGGACAACCTTTTCCCATGCCTCACCACCCTCACAGTAAAGAATTTCTTCCTAATAACTAATCTCAATCATCCCTTGTTCAGTTTAAAATTGTTRCTTCTCATTCTATCACTACACTCTGAATAGACTGCAAAGAAATCAGAAGTACTCTACTGGAAGAGTAATCCCATTTTAGCAGCTCTTGCTAATGTTGGTGAATACTGTTTCAGAACTTGAATGCCCAGCTTTGGAAATATGTGACTTAATCTTTGCTGTATGTTGTTCTTGATCATSACTGGGTAGTTGGCCCATTTTTTCACAGTTATATTTTCTTCTGCATATATTTGCTAACTAGGTTAAATTATCTTCTAAAGCTTTCAGCTAGCCTGGGAAACAGCAAAGATTACAACTACTTTCAATGTTACAACTACAGTGTCTGTGCTAATTTTATAGGTATTTCTTTTTAGGGAAGGATTGTAGAAATAATTATCTAGKTTTTTTTCTTTCCCAATTGTTTTTACTGGATCACCCTCACAAACTGTTGGAAACAGTAAAATATGTTTTCTCACCTTGAAATTATTGAGAGTTATCATATTGTGAAGATTTTTWAAATGTAAAATTCTGAGTATTGTATATTTTTATTCTGTATAAGGTGGTTTTAATTAGGTGGGGTTTTTTGCCTAGACACTTGAAAATCATTTGGAGGCAACTGTTTGGAATTCCTAAGCTTTTTTCCTTCATCTTGCTTCTCTATTATGCAGTATYATTTTTGTACTTTTTCTATTATGAATAATAGCATAGGTGATATTTTTATTATTATTATTGTTATTCCCCAGGGTCTTACTGTTGGAAATTTTCTGAAAAGCCCCTAGTGCTAACCACAAAAACATGCTGACATTTGTATTGCTCTCTACCTTGTTTATGGTGTAGGCCTTGAAAACGAAGTAATTAAAATTTTGATAGCCGCTGGTACAAGGCATTTTTTTCCTATAATCTTCATAACCTCCCTTCCCTTCCACATGCGGAGCCAATGAGGATTTCAGAGTAGGAGAGGAAAATGTTATTCTTTCTTCCTCTTGAGAAGCATTGAAAAACGGCGGGTAATTTCATGCATCCTCAGCTGGGTTCTGCTTGGCCTCTGTGTTATGCAGAGGGCATACAGAGAGGTCCTTTCCCTTAAAGCAGAATTGTGATATAGAGAAAATTCTGTAGAAATATCCTTTGAGGTGCTCCATTGGATGTCTTGAAAACTTTCAGATGTTTTTTAGAGGTCAACTTATTGATGGCTTGAGACTGCAATCATTTAATGTATCTTTAAGTACATAAATATTTCAAGTTAATACTTTATTTATGTTCCAGGTTTTCACTTTGAAGGTGTTATGATCTAAAAAGATCCCCATATTTGTAATTTTGAAGGCTTTCTGTTTCGTATCAATCTGATTTATTAGAAGTCATCAAGACATTGTTCTGAACCAGCTAACTGCAATATTTCTATAGGAGGAGGATGCAGAAGTGGAAGGCATGCAGTATAAGACACTAAGAACATTTCACCATGGAATCAGAGTTGATGCCATAGCGTGGAGTCCTGAAACAAGACTTGATGCTATACCTCCCCAGATAAGGTGCTTAACAATAAACAAGTACAATGAATCATTGTCTCTTATCTGTTTTCCCTAATTCTTTTATATTGGATTGTTCAAAGCTKATGAGTGAAATCCAGCTGTTTAGAAATCACTGATGAAGTCTTTGAAAACTTCAGTTGAACATTTTTATTCTTACAGTCATTTTTTTTTGTTCATTTGTTTGGTTTTTTGTTCTACTTCTTGTGCCCCTTGACCCTCTCCCCAGTGAASAAGCAGTAAATAATATTTTTTTCATTATTTTCATGGACTTCAGACATACTTCATTCTTTGTACATCTGTGAAGAAGGATTTCTGTTAAGAGCTTTAGTACATGTGAGATCATTTGAATGGCCTCCTTTATAAAGCTTTTTGTACTGGTCTGGGTAATATGTGTTGTGTTTCAGAGCAGGTCAGGTACTATTTGTGAGAGCCATTGAGGTATAAATCTAAAAAATCTAGAAAGATAGTTAGCTATTAAATGTGAACTTAAGAATTAAAATGTACTCAATAGTTTGTATGATTCTTCAAAATTACCATAGTTGCTTACTGCTGCATTTTTGTACAGTCTTTTGGGTTAAACTATGTTAGAAATTGGTTTCTGAATTTTATATTTCAGTATTTTAAACCACTGATAATGAGGGTTCTTTTTTGTGCTCTACCACTTAATTTCTTCTAAGGAAAGTTCCAATAGCTGTTACGAAAGATAAGTTCAGGTAATTGGTAATTGATCTAGATTTAGCTTTGTAAAATGTCTTGCATTTCTTCCTATGAATAAGTATTCTTGGCACTTGATACACACTATTTTACAGATAAGTTCCAACTTCCAAGTTATACCTCTGCTTGTTGCCAAAGCAGAAAAGTTAAGATAGATACTTTAGGTTTTTTTCAAAATCTGATTTTTTCCTTTGCATGTTTAAACTGAAGGAAGACTGATAAGAAGTCAACTATTGCAATGCTGATTGACCAAAAGGCCTTTTTCTTGTCTGTTGAGTGTAGGTTTTGTACTGCAGCTTCTGATAGGAAGTTAAGACTGTTTACTTCAGACCTGCAGGACAAGAATGAATTTAAGGTAAGGGCAGCTAACGTCATTTTTAAAAGATTATTCAGTCTTTAGTGAAGTCTAATCTTTAACTGTTCTTCTGCCCCATTTGTGACTGATCCTATATCCATCATCTCTAGGGATAATCATGGTACTGTATATATCTTTCTGCCTTTCAGGTAGGAATAACTGTAATTGTCACCTACATGATCTTCTGATTTCCTTCAAAATTCTTCCTTTGAAACAGTGTCCCAGTCCAAGTACTACTATTAATTAGATGTTTGTGCTATCCAGTTAAATTTTTGGGGGGTGAGGTCTTAGCCAAGAATAAGCAAAGCTAATTAAAACAAAAAAAATTGGGGGACACTCTTCCTTGTCTTTTACTGCTTTAAAATATGATAATGCCTCTTTTGGTGAGAGTGGCTTATTGGGTATAAAGGAGAAAAATATAGACTTTTATTTTTGGTGTGTTAATTTGTATTATTTAGACAATGAGATTTGTCACACAGAAACTAAGTGAATTGTGTGAATGTCACTTACATGGCCATACTGATAATACAATGCATAAAAGCATGGCATAAGAAGTAAAGATGGATGTTACTAAAACCAAAATGTCTTTAAAGAGAATGCTTTTTATATTGCTTCATACATGCACACACTTTTAATTTTCTTCTTTCATTTTCGATCATCTTATATGATTTTGCCACTGAGCAGTGGGATAACTGACATAGTTACAGTCAACTTTGTGGCATTTCTGATAAAATACTTCTAAAAGTTCTTAATGCTCCTTGTTTGTGAGTTGATGTCTGTCATTTCATATTAAAGTTATGTACTTATGTAATATCTGCCAGTTTGATGATATGTCAGACAAGGGGCTTTAATGTTAAGCTGTGAATTAAAGATTGTAACTTCTTAGCAGTATGTAAAGTTCCTTTAGCATTGTAGCTCCTGGATGGATAATAAGTTGAAATAATGAAACAATGGGATGAACTTCGTACTACAGACTCTATTGAGCTAAATTCAACATCTAAGTTCTAATTTTTAAATTTATTTTGGATTAACAAGGCCACAAGAAATAGCGTGGCATGCAGGAGCAGGGAAGTGATTGTCCCTCTGTACTTGGCACCTTGAATCCTGTGTTCAGTTTTGTGCCACTCATGACAAGGGAGACACTGAGGTGCTGGAGTGTGTCCAGAGAAGGGCAATGAAGCTGGTGGAGGATCTGGAGCACAAGTCCTGTGAGGAGTAACTGAGGGAGCTGGGGGTGTTTAGCCTGGACAAAAGGAGTCTCAGGAGGGACCTTATTGCTCTCTACAACCACCTGAAAGGAGGTCGTAGGCAGCTGTGGGTCAGTCTCCCAGGTAAGAAGCGATCGGACAAGAGGAAACAGCCTCAAGTTGTGTCAGGGGAGGTTTAGATTGGATATTAGGAGAAAATTCTTCTCTAAAAGGGTGGTTAAGCATTGGAACAAGCTGCTCAGGGAAGGGCACTGTGTTCAAAAACCTTATAGATGTGGTGCTTAGGGATATGGTTTAGTGATGGACCTGGCAGTGTTAGGTTAATGTTTAGACTTGATGATTTCAGAGGTCTTTTCCAACCTTAATGATTCTATGATTGTTTGGTGCATATGCAATACAAATGAGAAGTGTTGGCTTGAATTTAACCGTAAAGCTATTAGCTTTGTTTATGCCAGCTCCACCACTGGAATTAACAGTCCAAGAACTTTATTAAGGATGTACTGTGGCTGAGGAAAAAGTAAAAATACATATTGTTACTGGGTCAGGCTTGGTCTAAYGTTAAAAATAATCAGAAAGCAGCTAAAATTACCTATTTTTACCTATTAGTGAGGAACTCATTAATGAAAAGAAAGAATGTGGACTAGTGTGTTTATGTCAGTAAAAGTTGTCTTTGAGACTGTCTTCTGTGTTTTTTTGATATAAAGTGTGGAAAATCCTTTCTCTGGGTAATCATCTTAATTTCTTATACCTGGATGATCATTAGACTTCTTGTCAAGAAAAGTCAACACCTAACTYTGATTTAAAGCACATGCAGAATCTCAAATGTTCACAAATTCTGGGTGAGCTCTGCTGAGCTGGCTTTCAATACAGTTTGATACAGTGGCTTCTTAGTAACAGTTAACTGATACCTCAGAAAACCTACTTCATAAACCTGGAGCTGAACTCACAATGAACACATGGAAAATTTTGATCCACTATACAGTGCACGCTTGACACATGGGATTTTCAGGAGAGGTACAGAACATGGAAACCAAGCTGAAGGAAGTATGTGACTACGTTCAGAATGTAATTTCTGAACATTTTGTCTTTTATAGTAAACAATTAGTATGTGTTGCTTCTGAGGGGATAGACGAGGTAATCTTACTCTGTTTTCCCCATGGAAAAACTGTCTTGATGTAATTATCAACAAGGAACTTGAAGCACACTGAGTTTTCCATTACTTTGTCGACACGGCTAATCCAAAATTTATGGGTTGGATTAAGCCCAGAACAAAAAAACAAAAGGTAAAATATGACTGATGGATCATCGTGAAACCTTTTTCTTCTTTTGAGGTTTTCATTTGGAAACGAATTATGGCTTCCTTGTCCTGCTTCAAATTTTGTTTAATAAAAAGCATATTTCATCAGAACTGTAGAAGTAAAATGAGGCAGGATATTTGAATTCAGAATGCTGAAAATTTTCAAAAGACTTGGCATTCTGTCTAAATAGTTTAGCATCATCTTAGGATGTATTAGTCCTAGTATAATCCACTAGGTTTTAATAAAATTATGACCTATTGGAAAAAATTAAGTTGGCTGCTGAAAATGTTTCTGTATTGAATTGATGTGGCATTCATTTAATTTTTATAGAGGGGGATTTACTTCTTGTGCATGCTTGAGAGTTTTTTTTTTTTAATCAGTTCTGCATTTGTACCTCAGAATAGCTACACTTAGAGAAAAGGTGGTGTGTTTTCCTTTCAGAAAACTGTGGAACTTGTTTTTGTTCCACCTTGTTTTCCTCTGCAATCTCAGTCTCATGCTGTTATCCAGAGGATATTTTTGTCTCATTTTTATGGTACCTTACTGGGCAAAACAAGAGCAGCTAAGCCTYGAGACTCAATCAGTGGGATTGAATAGAAGAGGATGGAACAGTAACAGATACGTCTACACATGGACATTTGCCTGACTTAAAATTTTGAGATTTCTGTCAAAAACACCATAGATGTATTTAATGAGAGAAAATGCATATAAATGCTCAGATAGAGAAAACTGATTTTTTGCTGCTTGCAGGAATCCCTAGTAAAATTACTATTGAGAGATCAGTTACTTACCAGTAATTACAGTTCTTTAATATAGGTAGATCATGCATACATTCACTTTCTGCTCATTCTCCTCTTTCTTTCTGAGATTTATTATCTTCTACCTTTAAAATTCAGTGGTTGAAAGAAGGATAAAAAGCTCTTGTGTAATTCACTGCTCTCTGTCAAGCAAGAGCATCAAACTGACCTCTGTGGTAACTACAAGGAATAGTGGGGGAAGTCTTTTCACCTACAGTATGAATCTACACATGAATTAGATATTTTAAAGAAATCCAGTTACCAATAAAAACTTTTTTTACCTTCTATGTAAAATGGTAGTTTTATTCTAACACTTACACATCTTTCCATTAGCAGGTCTGTTAAATACATTGATGGAACACTCAGCTCTAAGGTAAAAGTATTTCTCTTTTCTGGTTGGCAGACATTCGATGGCCATTCAGATTACATTAATGATCTGGTGTTTGCTCCCAGTGAAGGTCAAGAACTTGCAAGTGTAAGTGACGATCACACCTGCAGGTATGCATTTTGTTGAAAACACTATTAAAAAACTAGTATTTTACTTTTTCTCTGTGTGAATGCTTTATATGTTCACTTAAATAAATAAGCATTTATTTTTTTATTTTTAGTGTACCTTCATAGCCCTTTAACAAGGCTAGTCCACTAATAAGACAAGAAATGGACTATTCTTGTTAACTTAGGTTGTGGACTGGCTTTTTGTTGTGACTTGTGGGTTGTCTTTTTTCAAAGCAGTGTTTTGAACCAGCTAGATTCAACATGAAGAAAACTGTTCCGTCTTGGAATTACATACACTAATTTTTCTCTTGCTGGGATACGAATAAAAGACATGAGAAGAGGAGAGAGAAGACATACATAGCTCAGCACTGATTTATACAGACCCTCTCTATGCATTCTATCATCAGACAGGTCAAATTTAAAACCAGTATATATGTGTGAACTTGTCCACTTAGCCAAATTTATTAGCCTTACCAGGAGGTGGGATGACAAGTACTGCCTGAAGACAGTACCATACTAATACAGCAGTACTGGCAGCTCAAAATACCATGATTACAGCTGCTTCAAGCCCATGTACTTAGATGTTTATAACTGGAAGTAGAAGGGAAATATGGTTTAATGCTTTGAAACATGCTGGCTAAAGGTTTTTGATGCAGGAGTTTGTCAAAAGGTCACCCATCTTCCACTTCCAGTAGTGTGCATGAATCTATTAAGCTGCTCTTCTTTCCCTTCCAATGCAGCTGGGGAGATSTGGAGAGCAGCTATGCAGGCTTTGCAGGTCATTGCAGTAGAGCAGCAAGAGAGTTGAGAAAGCATCTTCTTTTGACTTTTTTTGCTTTGATGAGTAGACAGTTTTTCCACAGATGTCTAGTCCATATTTTCAACAAAATCATTAGGAATGAATAGTAGAAATGTATGACTTACCTGGAGCTTGTTCTGATTTATTTCCTATCCTTGACTTCATTAAATCTAAACTCATATTGGGCTTATTCAACAAAAAGCTGTTTGACCATGTGGCCTTTTTTTGTTTATTTTATGAAATGCTCATTTTTTCTGGGATGAAAGAAAATTGTTTTAAAACCAGCAGTCTAATTGATACTAATTTAAAAGGAAATAAAATTTATGTAATTAATATATGCTAACAAGATTTCAGCTTAGTAACTATGAAAGACATTTTATGCCATAAACCATGAAGTCTTTGGTTAAAAGCCATGGGAAATAAGTAGGATTTTTTTTGGCTACTTGAGTTCTTATTTTTTCCATTCATGCATGTGGGGCATGARGACTTTTTCTACTGAACTTAAAGGTTACACTTTCAAAACTAATGGAAAATGCRTTCCTTGGGACTTACCAAAATCATTCTTTACTTACTCTGTAATTTGCTTCAGTAGTAATGTAAGAAGAGGAATAATTCTTCTGTCTGTACTGAATTTCTATCCTGAAATTGTTCTTAGGATACAAAATCTGCTAATGCCTGTGGAATAAAGTTCTAGAATAATTAGTACAAGTTTTGAGTTCCACTTTTAAGTCTTAATAAAGTTTTTAAACAATGTTTCAATACGTACTGAAAATATACAAACATGTTTAGGTCTCCTCTGGTTTTCACTCAATAGAAAGTGTAGTTTTAAGTTTATCRGAGACCTCTAAGGAAGTGAGATTTTCAGTTTTCATCCACTAAGCAGTCTTGCCACAAGCTGCTGCAATAGTGACATCTCAGAGCTGGGTTCAGTCATTTTGGTTGGAGGACAGACACTTATATTCAATGTTCTTACCTTTAAATTGCTGTTGTGTCACTCAGGAATTCTTCTTGCTTCCTGCACGTAGTCTTTGTTGGCCTTCATCTCACAACACAAAACTGTTTTGCAGCTGAACTGAACTAAAACTAATCTTGCATAAAAATAATTGCATTGGTCATCTTTTGTTAGGTGGTTGTGAAGGATAGTGCTYTTCATCATGCCAATCTCCTCCCTGACACAACTGGCTGGGGTGTAAAACACCCCCATCTCAGGGAAGGTCCCATTCACACACAGTCCTGAAGGTTTTCATCCCTCCTGATGGGGCATAACTGGCTCAACTATGCTGACCTGAGAGGCAGCTGTCGTGGCTTAGAAGGGATCATAAACCATCAAAACATGGTCGTGGCAGAAAAGTATATTACCTCTTGAATTTAATCTAATTGTTTTCCTTCTAGTTGGTTTTTCTTCATGATCTGCCTTTCATATCTGAGTTTCAAAATTCTCTATAATGTTTATGTGTAATTAATTTGCTTGTCCATTTCTTGATATCATAAAAGCATGCTTAATGAATAAGAAAAAATAAAGGCACATTTCATTTAATTCCTTGAAATAATAAGGCCTTATACAATTCTTTAAATGTTTGCGTTAAGTGTAGGAACGTGTGCATCCCACTTTGTTAATGAGATCCGTGTGTGTGCAACTCCCTGTGCACCACTCTTCAAAAAAACAGAATTACTGCTGGCTTTTTCGTTATGATTTGGAAACACAGTCTAGGAGTCTGCACAGATTCAGATGTACAAATCATCTTGTTCTGATACTTARTGAAGCCAAAAAGATCGTGGGAAATGTTTGGAAAACACCACGAGTTCAACTGACACCTCCGCTGTTGGTGTTATGGACATTATCTGGTGTTTCTTGAATTACTTAATGCAAAATACCATCCTGTCAAAACCCACTAATCTCAGATACATGCTAAAATGAACCTCTGACTGTTAAAAGATTAATTTAGTCTTATTGTTAATCACCTCACACTCCATCCTCAGGTAGAATTGAAAGGTTACTGACAGTGTCAGGCCCTTAATAATACCAGCATGGCAATTTCTTCTGGTCATCGAGTGCTGGGTTGGCTTGTATTTTAAAAATACAAATGAAAAAGTCTCATCCATCCCTTTCTCTCCCTTACTCTCTTTTTCTTTTATTTTAATTATTGCTTAAATTACCTCATCTTCCTCTCTTTTTGAGTACAAAAGAATGTACAGTTGAATTATCTGCCACTTTATCTGTGAATATACTTGCCCTTTGATTCTTTTCTGAGCTCATTTATTAGGCTGTGGCTCATGTCACTTTGTAGAGAACTTTGTGAGTTTATCAGTCARTGTGAAGTTCAGCTCTCTCTGTTGCATGTAGAATAAATGCCAGTCCATCAGAAGGTTAGTCTTGCTCCCTGAACAGGGATTAGGGGGAAAGATTTGATGTCACTGAAAGCTTAATTAACTAGTTTCAAAATGCACTGTAGTGTTTCATCTGGTTTTAGGGGGCTTTCATCTGTGGCATATTTTTTTGCAAGGTACTCATTTGCTCTAGTTATTTTGTGTAGATTTTTCTCTAGACAACATGAAGGAAAGCTATTGGGAACTCTTGGGGGTTTTTTTTGTCTTATTTTCTTTAATGTATTGCCAGAAGGTGTTGCACTTGAATCTTTCCTTGTTCACTCAATAAATATTTCTGTCTTTAGCTATATTGAAAAGTTTTCATTATCACTTATTTCTGTCTCCAAAATCATATTTTACTTGCATCTTCCCATTCCTAGTGCAGTCAGTTCTAGATTTTCATAAAAATTTTTATAAAAGTTGTGTTGTTTCATGTGTTCTATCTTCATCTGTTTGTGTGATTGGATTTTCCAGTGTCTCTTCCTATAAGAAATGTCATACCAAAATATTTATTCTTTTTGAGGTATGCTGGTTACAATTTATCAAGCTAGTTATGCATTATAATTAATGAAAATAAAGAAGTCTGGAATTTTTTAAAGAGTCTAACCTTTGAATTTGCACACTTTTTGTATGCATCTGTGTATGTCCCTCAAATGTACTCTTACACAATTTTGTTGTATTTTACAGCCACAAGTATTAACCAACTGGTGTTGTACTTCACAATCACAGTGCAAGTATTAATCGGTCTCCTGTCAGCTTAAAAAAAAAAAGAAATCAAATGTTTGGAACGTTATTTCAGTCTGGTCTTAATAAAGTTTTCTTTAGGAAGTCTTCAAAATATGAGGATGATGTAGTAATTTCCTGTTTGACTTAAGGTTCACACAGTCCTAGAATGTAGTCTAGCCTATAAGTTGTTTTTAGATAGAAATCATTGCATTCGATTTGTTTAGAAGTTACTTTATATTTTAGAAAGCCAGTGGTAGAATTGTAGTTGAGTTTCTCAGTAACAGTCATACTGTTAAATGCTCACAAACTAAACATTTAGTTTTACATTTGCATTGGAAACAATAAGCTGATAGCTCTTAACAGCCATTTTTTTCTTTGGTTTAAAGGACAGAACTGAAGCTTCACATTTTTCAAAAATGGTGTGTGGTCTCTGGTTTTGCATTAGATAACTTGAAGAGTATTTCAGCAGTAGCAGTGGAAGTGTGTATTTCTTGGACTTAGTTCTGAGTGTGCAYGGCCTGAAATGTATATTAGTGAAGAACAGTCATTGGAGATACTAACCTTCCTCCCCTGCTTCTATCAACATTGCAGGGTATAATTGTATCCCAGAGTTAGCAGTGAGAAATAGATCAATGCTTGCATATCCAAGTAGATATTACGAGAAGCTAGAGATAACATGGTTTTTAATGCCAAGAACTGAAATACTCTAATTGCTAATTCTTTAATAACAGTGACATTTCTTTTGACCATCAAAAGAAAATGATGAGCATGGGTCAGCTTTCTGAAAGAATATTTGCACATTGCCTCTATGACAAGAATTCATAAAAATTTAAATTGTCAGTAAAATAAAATAAATTACTAGAAATTATGTTGAATATTACACCTTTCTCTCCTTCTGACCAGACAGAGGAATTTCTACAGTTCTACTTCAGCCTTTCATGTCCTGCCTAGTGCGCTCCAKATCTTTGATAGCCACATCCTTGTGGAGTTGGCAGAAGAGCTTAGACAAGGCCAGTGTTGCTTGTATTCTTTGCAGTGTTCTGCAAAATGGAGATCTCTCCATTTCCATATTCCTTKTCTGAGATCTTCTCCTCACTCCTTGTTCTCAATGAGGAACAACTTCACTCTACCTCTATGATCTCAGTAACAGGCATCTTTCCCCTCTCCATAGTCCTGTAGGCTTTTCAGGAGTGATASGATTTTCCTCGCACATAGAATATGTCTGATGGAGATAGAAAGAAATGTACTAAAGTTAGATATTAAACACTCCAGAAAAACGATGTTGGACATGAGTAAATGGTTGGTGGGAGGAGGAGGAGAAGTAAGACAGTGAYACATTGCAGGGGTACAAAAGATAAGGATGTTTGGAGAAAAGTAGACAGTATTTTACTTTGGTATAAAATCATGGTAACATTAGGAAAATTTCAAGAGCTTTGAATGGGAGACAAAACCCTCAGTCTTTTTGGATTGATTTAAATGTTAGGAATGTGGACAGAATGGGGGAGGTGTTAGCATCTGTAGGTGATTTGGTTATGATTACTGAGTAATTTAGTAATTGAAAATCAGTTTGGCTAAATTTTTGGGGGTTGCACATTTTTTAGTTGGGTTAGTCACAAAGAAATATTGAAAAGAGTTAATTGAACACATATGTAATTATATAGACATGATGCATTCAGACAAGGATCTATTTTGATATGTATTGCCTGGTTTGGTTTTGGGGGGTTTGGGTTGGATTTTTTTTTTTYCCCCAAAACTAAATGATACCACCTTTGGTATCAATAAAGAAAATGTAAGAGGGGCTTTTATCCCTTCCCCTCTCCGTGCTGTTTGTTACTAACAGTCCTGCCGTTAGTAACGGCAAAAGATACAATTTTGGTAACTTTATAAATAACAAAGTTAGGGAGGTAAAAAGCATAAATTTCTGTCTCAACACCTAATAACATCACTCACTTCAGGGAAGGAAACATAATGGCATATTCCTTTTGCCAAAATGATTCACCGTCGTCTGTTGTATCATAATTTTCTCCCTGCMCAGTAAATACACATGGAAAGTGTTGATTTGACTTGGACAAATCTACAAGGCAAAATTTTTGGCAGTAGAAGAAAGTATTGTATGTTTCTAAATTACCTAATCAAGTAGATATTTCATTTTTTAAACACTTGTCAGGTTTTTGTTTTGACTTTTTTTAATAAGGACACTGATTCTTCAAGATTAGAAACCCTGTGTTTTCTACAGGGAGAACAAATATTTGATCTGTTGTGGTTTGGCATAAGAAAACAACATTGTTCATTAAATATATTTACTTTATTCCCATATATTTTGTCTAGACTTATGATGTATTAGTTAAGAGTTTTTTTAAATCTCTAAAATATAAGGCTGTAAGCACCCTGGTGAGATATAAACTGAAAAAGTCTGGAGGAAGTCAGCAAAAATCCTTTAGAATAAACAATAATAGTATGCAGCCACTCATCTAACTCACAAGACTGGGCAGAACACTGCTTTAAAAGTTGGCTCTTTCAAAGGTTTTGAATGTCAGAGAGGAAGGACATATGTGTATGTTTGGGTGTCCAAACGCATATAAATAGTGTATAGCCTTGTGGTTCAGACTGATGTTCACAACTGTGATGTCTTTGTCCTACAACTGAGCTACTGATCTTGCAGGAAAAGAGAGAGTTGAGCTGTGGCTGTGGGGTAAAATAGGCTCAGTTTTGGTTTTGTTGCATTTTATAAACAAAGTAGCTCCATGGCTCATTAACACTCATACTGAAGACATCCAAAGAAAACTCACTCATCACCTAACCTAGTTTTGGTGTTTCAGCATACACTTTCCTGTCCATGTTGACCAAATACTGTTGATCTTTTAATTTTTTTCTCGCTGCTAGGTATGTACTGTGGGTGCTGCTAAAGGAAAAGGTTAAACTGGCACATGTGATTTATTWGTTGAAAGCTTGCCATGACCCTTTGTTGGTTAGCATTACCTCTGCCATAGATCTTTCTGTTTGCCTTAGCTTAATTTCTGGTTTCTTATATTTCCATTACTCAATCTTGTCTTACCAGGAAAAACTGGAAACTCATATATTAGGCGGCCAAAATACTTCAATGCATGGTCTTATCCTTTACATGGAAATGTGGATGATTTAAGTTGCTTAGTACCTCACTTTAGGTTACTTGTATCAACTGGACTGACACTGACTGACCTTCCTTCTTTGTACAGTCTCACTGTTATTTATGGGATAGTACAAAGGCTGTAGTGTTGACTTACAAAAAAATGGGAACATCTCATTGAGGTTTCATGTCTAGATAACTAAAATGTCAAATTATTTGAATACTTAAAGAGAGGCTCTGCCTAGCTCATCAATGTTAAAATACGTTATCTGCAGCACTGGCCACTTTAACTGACTTCCTCACATGATACAGCATGAGCACTATTTCATTTGGTCACTTCCTTTGTGACTCTATTGAGGCACTAAAAGTTAATGTATTTGCAGTCAAACGGCAATAGTTTAGTACTTTTTTTGGTTTTCTTTTCTCTCTAGGGTCTGGGATTTGGAAGGAAATGAGAAGGCCCATTTTGTTTTACGTTCTCCTGGAATGAGTGTTTGCTGGCATCCTGAGGAGGCTTTTAAGGTTGTGGTTTTCAGCTTTTCACCCTCATCACCTCTAAAATAACACCTAAAGTATGAATCCTTGATGCTGTAGTAACACTGAAGTTTGAGGAGCTAGTTTACTTTGTAACTGGATATTGGTTCGCTCTGCTAATGTGAAGTGACTGTAAATGAATTCTCATTACCATTCTTGTCATTTTACCCTCAGTCCCTTACTCCTCCCACCAGAAATATTCCTTCTTGATTATGTACATCAGTTGTTGATAACTATTCTGCTGATTGCATATCAACTTAGTTACCAGAGAAGAGCTCAAGCTTTTCTCAGTCGTGGTAACATGGTTCACCAATAACACAGACTCTTTATAGAGCATGCCAAGCTTTGAAAAGTATCCGTTTGAAGTTAACAAGGGATTTTTTTGTTGTTGTTCTTGCTTCAAGAATATGAAATATGTTCTGAAAAATCAAATCAATAGACTGTGATTTTATACTTATCTCTTTATTGTACTGGGGAGGATTAATCAGCTCTCCAGCTTCATTAATGGTCTAGTCCGTGCAGTCTTGGATTTATTATTCCTGTTGTGCCTATCAATAACTGCCTTAAACAGCCACAAATGGTTGTTCAGGTTACCACAAAAACACATACTTAAAACAGAGAAAAGCAGTCAAATAAGGTATCAAAATATTTACATAGCAATACGGAAGGGGGATCTCTATTCTCATCACACTTTCCACCAATATCAATATCTGTCCTTACTAAGAAAGCTAGGAAGACTGTTGATTCAGGTGGAATCAGAATTGAATGTGTTAGCTGCTGTTTGCTACTGGGCAACTTTGTTAGCACAACAAAATTAATAGATTTTCCAAAAAATATTGCAATAGTACACTGATCTTACATGTTATTAGAGTGTCTTTTCTTTGACTATTATCAAAGATATGCACAAGATTTTTTTTTTCCTTTTAAAAAAAAGAAAAGCTCATTCAAAAAGCTCAGAAAACATGACAGACTTAGTTCTTGCTGAAAACCTTACTGCAGGTCAAAATGCCTACTGCACCATGACCTTTAGTTTGCAGAAGAGCATGTTTTTGGTGACAGTTCTGTTTTTCCAAACAAATTTGGATGCTATTGAGGTATTGGTTTTTATACTTCTTTGCCTTTCTTAATTATTGTTCATGACTATCTGAGAACCATTTCTCCTCATGGAGAAAAATCTCATTTCATTCTCTGGGCATTGGAAGGGRTTGCCCAGAGAAGCTGTGGATTCACACTCCTTGAAGTGTCAAGACCAGGCTGGATGGAGCCCTGAGCAACCTGGTCTAATGGAAGGTGTCCCTGCCCATGGTAGGGGATTGGAACCAAATGATCTTGAAGTTCTCTTCCAACCCAAACCTTCTATTATTTAATCAGGAAGCTCTTTTTACAATACTTAATAAATAACTGCTTGAATGTACTACTTTAATGGAAAAAATTTTAGATAAAATCTGTTGCAAACTGTTATAGGATAAAGTAAGAGATATATAAAATCAGTAAGAGTGAATCCAGGTTCTACAGTTACAGTAATTAATACTTTGCTTAGAATGATAGAATCATTTAGGTTGAAAAAGACCTCTAAGATCCTCAAGTCCAACGTTTGATTGAACACCATCATATCAACTAAACCATAGCACTAAGTGCCATGTCCAGTCGTTTCTTGAACACCTCCAGGGATGGTGACTCCACCACCTCCCTGTCAGCCCATTCCAGTGCTTGACAACMCTTTCTTTTTTACAGAATTATGTCTGTTAATCAGTTCTTTGTACTCAGACTTTTTAATTTTAAAATAACATCTTTTTGCTTCAGAAAAGGGCCGTGCATTGGTGGTTAAAAACTGGTGTTTCTAACCACCAAAATTGTATACATAGATATCTATAGGTATATAGAGATAAAATAAGGTACTCACTGTGTATAACAGTGTAACAGTAGTATAGCTTAAAGTGCTTTTTATTTATTGGTGGAAGAGAGTATAGGAGAATGTTTTCTGGTATGAAGTGAAAAATTGTATCTATTTTAGCATTATTAATATTTGCTTGAATGCATTCTAAGTTTGCTATAGAGTAGAAAAGATACTAAGTTTCATTACATGCTAAGTTTACCACATTCTATTAACTTCTTTTAACAGCTGATGGTAGCAGAGAAGAATGGAACAATACGATTCTATGATCTGATTACACAGCAGGCCATTCTCTCCCTAGAGTGTGAACAAACACCGCTGATGTCAGCAGACTGGTGTTTAAAAAATACTCTTAAAATTGGAGCAGTTGCTGGAAGTGATTGGCTGATCTGGGATATCACTCGCTCCAGGTATCTTTATACCCATGGGATAGGTTTCTTTATTCTTTTCTTAATCAGTATGTGAGGACATGCAGCTACTTGGCTAAAACAGCATGTGAGTCACAGAATCACAGAATGGGTCAGGTTGGAAAAGACCACGGTTGGTCATCTGGTCCAACCTCCCTGCTCAAGCCGGGCCATCCCAGAGCTCTTGGCACAGGGTTATGTCCAGACGGTTCTTGGATATCTCCAACTCCACAACCTCTCTGGACAACCTGTTCCAGTGCACAGTCACTTGCACAGTAAAGAAGTTCTTCCTCATACTGAGGTGAAACTTCCTGTGCAACAGTTTCTGCCTGTTCCCTCTTGTCCTGTTGGTTGGCGCCACCAAGCAGAGCCTGGATCCATCCCCTTGGCACCTTCCCTTCAGATACTGATAGGCATTGATGAGGTCCCCTCTCAGTTGTCTCTTCTTGAGGCTGAACAGGCCCAACTCTGCCAGCCTTTCCTTGTAAGAGATGCTCCAGTCCCTTACTCATCTTTGTAGGCCCAGTGTACTATATATTGTATAAACTATTCAGTAAAGAAATGAACAATTATCAGGAATTGCAATATTGATACAGTCCATTCCCTGGTATTCTTTGTTTCATCTTTATCAATATTTTCTGTTAAAAATAACATTGTCTTTTTGTCCATTTGAGATAGCATTTCACTACTGTTTACTTCTCACTGTATGTGTCTGTCAAAATTTCATTCTAAGTCATACATAGATAACTATTGATCCATAATAAACTGGATAACTACTTCAGTTTTCTTACTCCAAATTGAGATTAAAGCTGCAGGAATGCTCTGGTTTTCCCTCAGCTGCTTCACAGAGAGTCAACAATGTGTCCCCTTCACTGTATAAATATACATGTTTTTGTATGTATAATATGAGCTGTATTTGTTTGCAGAACAGTGTTTTACCCTGAATCTCCATTTTAGTTATCCACAGGATAAGAGACCTGTCCATGTTGATCGAGCCAGATTATTCAGGTATAAGTGTCACCTCTATTCTGTTGGTTTTGTCCATATAAATCTATGTATAGGCAAGCAGTTGTGAGTTTAGGACCCTGGTCATGTCTCACTCAAGTAATTTTTAGGGGAATTTGGTCTATAAACTTAATGAAATTTGTGAATGACCCACACTTGGTATATATGTGTAATACTCCCATGATTTTTCTTTTGTTTTACAACAATGTGCATACAGGGCTGTGGGTGGGGAATCATTTACAAGCCATTTCACTAAATGTATTTCTCTGCTGTTAGCAGAATATGTGACATCTTCACACACTTAGTCACAAGGGAGAGAACTCCACTTTGTGTGCACTTCTGATGGTATGAGGGGGTATTTGAAAAGTACATTCATTTTATTCATAGGTGGTCCCGAGTGAATGAAAATCTGTTTGCAACCACTGGATATCCAGGAAAGACAACTACTCAACTACTGGTTCATCATTTAGGACATCCCCAGGTAAATTTTTGAGTTCAGCTTTTGACTGGAGTTGCACCTGTTTTCCTCAGATCAGGCTCATATGTACTTAAAAGCTACAGTTAAAAACTAGCCCAAACCATCCAGAAATGCTGCTTGGTGTACCTATTTTATTTTATTTTGTTTTGTGACATTCATGGTAAGGAAAAAGAAATTGCAGCACACTTAGCCTGCTATTTCAAAAGCTGCTTGATCGATATGTTTTAGTTCACTTTGCCATATCAGTGGTAAGGGGAAGAAAAACACCTTTAACCTGATATTTAATAAATTTGTCAATATTTCTAATTCTAAGGCTAAAAACAGCTAGTTGTGTATTTTTCTGTTTTTTTTCTTTTAAATCACTAATGAAGATGCAAAGCATAGGAAATGTTTTGGTTTTGCTGGAGTCAATATACATTTGTAATGCTTACAGTAAAAATATTACCTCCAAACATAGTAGTTGTGAGTACACTAAAATAACAGAAGTAATTTCCTTTAAAAAGATTTCTGAGTTTGAGACCATGCCTTTAAAATAATAATGTTTACAATGATGTAAATAGTTGAAACAAATTGTTATTGTGGAATACTTTGCTGTATGTTACTTAAATGTAGTAAGTAGCTACTGGAACTATGTAGCAGAGAATCAGATATTTCAGTTGAATTTCTGTTTATTTAAACTGTATCTGTTAAGAAGTATTTAACCTATGGTGAATTTTTTGTCTATGCAACTTTGTATCCATAGTAAAGAAAACATTTATAAGGGAAGTCGTATTGATATTTCTTTCTCTCTGTTTTTTTTTAAAGCCCATTCTTACTGGAACTGCAGCTGTAGGATCTGGTTTGACATGGCACAGAACTCTTCCATTATGTGCAGTCGGAGGAGATCATAAAATTTTCTTTTGGGTAACTGAAATGTAAAATAAGCATTTGCCTTCAATATGAAACTTTACATCATAATGCCTGTTTTCTAGAAAAGTGAAGAAATTTACTCTTTGTAATGGTATTTATTCACTTGGACAACATAAGAAAGAAGCAGGCAAAATATGAATCATTTGTCTTTGATTTTTACAAAAGCTTTTGTAAAATTAGTTATCATAGACCTGATACTTGGTTATTTCTCTTAAAATAAAATGTACTTTTTAAATATGGTATTTGGTGTGAAATTAATTTTGAAGTGKTTTTTTTAAAGAGATTTTGTGTCCCAGCATCTCAGTCTGGCAATCTCATTCATTTAACACAGCTCAAATACTCTAAAATTGTRCAGAGTACCTACAAAAAGAACACCTGTCTCCATATTAACTTTCCCAACCATCACTATAAGAAAAAAAAATGCAGTAATGTACTGTCATAAAATGTTGTCCCTAAACGTTTTTGAATAAACTAGTTACCACTAACAGTGAAGAAGGTCATGGTAACGTCAGAATGATAATTTGAAGCAGTATTATTTCTCTTAAGATGACAGAGGGATTTACTTCAAGCCTGTCAAACAGCATGGTGGGGTTTTTTTCTGTTTACAGCCTTTTACTTCCAGCCTTTACAGAAAAATCAAAGACATTCTGCTTTCTAGAAATATATTTTTCCTGTCCTTCCCATACAAGACCCAGAACTGAAGTAAAAGAACAAAGAGTAAAAGACAGAGATAACTCCTGTCTTGAGTGTCTTTTTTGCAGGCTTTTGCAGATGAAGGGACATCAAGATGTTTCAGGTAGTGTAACAGCTCCTTACAGCATTGTAGCCATCGTTATTARCAGTAGTTGGATTTTAAAATATTCTTTTGTTTGTTCCTATTTATGCAGGACACATAAAGCCAAGTCAGAAGCAGGACATCAATAAGTAAGATTACAGTCACCTTTTAAAACATAAGACCATATTGTATTTCTCATCATTCCTTATCCTTGAGAACTTGTGCTTTCCAACTGGCACCAAAATTTACCTAAAATGAATGTAAAATTCCTTTTAACTTCCTGTCTTGACTGATGTGTGCTTAAACTGTAAAATAAGCAGACTGGAGGATGTTTCAAGATAACAGCCCTCTGTTTATCTTGTATCCATTGTTTGACCAGAGATAGCAGCCTTAAAGGGAGGTTTAGATTGTAGACGCAGCTAAAATCTTTGTGGGTCTGGGAGGAAGGATTGGCYTGAGGCACTGTTATCCCTTTGCTGTGCAGTGAAACTGAAACAGATGCAGGTTTTTCTGTCCTCTCGCAGAGCAAACTTGACATAGCTTCTACCTATGCAGAATATCATCACTATACTCAGTACCCAAATAGACAAGGGCAGCTTGCATTAGATACATGCAGGTACACTCTTTAAGTGAGATTTAGAATTGCTCAAGACCCAAGAGGGCAAAGGGCAGAAATTCTTTTGATCTGTAGTTCATTCATAAACCAGGATGTCTGCTTTTAATGCTCTGTTTTTAAGGACTAGTTAAAACTGTTTACCAAGGAATGATCTTGCCAAATTGAAGGCTCTTCATTTCATACTAGAAAGAAGTAATATGGATATTAAAAAAAAAAAAAAGAAAGAAAGAGCAACTAATGCTTCTAGCATGTTCCCAATGCTCTTTTGTACAGAACAAAATAATTAGTTAATCCTCTGATGTTGCCTTAGCACAGTACTTGGAAAACTGAAACGACAAACCATTTTCGGAGAACTCCAAATCATTTATCATTTAGTTTCCATTTTCTTTTTTTTTTTTTTCCTTAAAGAAACCTACATAATACCTAACATTTGTATTTCTCAGTCTATTTAACTGTCAAGGGTTGGTAATTCTCTGAACTGTTTGTGAGATTTGTACAGATTCTGGCACACCAAGATTATTGAGATAAAGGGGGGGTTTTTTGCTTAAATTCAGTTGAGAGAAAAATCATTGAGGCAATATCAGTTTCATAGAGAAAACTTAACTAGAACACCCTTTGCAAGCATGGATTTAGAAGACTCCATGGGAAATCAAGCAAATGTTAATCCACACTGATCTTTTCAGCTGTTCACTGGACCACCTTATTAAAAACAACTATTGCCCCTTGTGGAGGATCAGGTGACACCATGTCTGGAAATTTTTTTGGATCAGCTTTTTGTTTCTGTTTAAGTTGTCTCTCAGTTGTATAGCTTTTTGAATTCTGGGCTGATTCTAACCTGAATGTGGTGTCCTGGGACCTGTAACAGTATATAAGCACACAAGATGCATATGAGCATTGTAAGCTACAGTAGCACTTGCCAGTTTTTCTCAGCTTGTGCAGTTTTGTTTCGCAGTTGACCTGAGGCTCTGATTTTGTGCARTATATGGAGCAGAGCAGTTTCATTGCTTTGAAGCCTGTGTCCTTGCCTTTACTTTTCAGTGTACCCTACTCACAAGATGGGTATTTTTTTACTAATGATAAAGACAGAGCTTTGATCAGTTTTCTGTACACACAGCTTTTCCACTCCAAATGCACCCCAGCACCTTGAGAGTTAACATCTTCAGAATAATAATGATCAATGAAGCTTCACTTTGGTAACTCTTAAACAGTCTTTAATCTATTTTCATTCACTGGAAGTTGGAGCTACATGACAGGGCCTTTAACTGCCAGCAGATATATGTATACATACATAGGGTATAAACTGCCAGCAGTTACATACTGTACAGTATTTATTCCTCAGTCTCACATTTATCATCCAGTATGGGTGCTGGTACAAAATACATTTTCAAACTGTACACACTATAAATCTGGATATTATCACTCAATTATTTTTCATAAATCCTCTCCTTGGGAGTTCAGTCATTTATAGTTACAGTTGAACAAACTAGTTCAATTAAAACTTTTTTAAGAGGTTTTGGAAAATTTGGATCATTTTCCTCTGCTCTCTGTTTTTCACTTTTCATACCCTGCATTTCCTAACTCCAGCTGGGAGAAAAAGTGCTGTGTTGCACTTTTCTATGCAGTATTTTTGGCCAAATTAAAAGCAGGAAGTACCAGAAAGTTCACAGAAGAGCATATTGTGAGATTTCTTATCCAGCTTTACAGACCAAGAAATTCAGATAAGATCTGACTATGCATTCACATTATTAATTTTCTGTGCCATTGCCTGGAAAACTTGTATTATAGACACTTTATGATAAATGAGATAAATTCTTCTTGAATATAATTTAGTTGGGATTTTAAGGTATTTAAGGTGGCAAGATAATTCAAATAAGTTAAACAAACAGCTCATTTGCCCAACACAAATTTGCACAACTCCTATAAGCTAGGAATTGAAAGCTAAACCCACTGAATTATGTAGGTTAGCCTGCTGTCCTTCCTTTGGGAGAGGTGAGAAATTGCCAACAACATGTCAGTGCTCCAAAACATAGTATGAATCACAAGTTGTTCAATAATTCAAGCAGTATGGACAAAAAGCTTTGCTATGCTATCTTAGTAAGAGGGCAATAATGATGTGCATATGACAGCAGGTTAGTAATAAATATATTGTGAAAGTAATAAAGTAAAAAAAAAAAGCTTCTTCAGTAAATAAATGAGAATTTTATGGAAACTTGAGTAACAGGAATAAGTGCTCTGCGTACAGCCACCATTGATTCTGTATATGGATTGTGGAATGCTTTGCAAATTGTGATAATTTGCAATTAAACTGAGAATTTTTGGTAGATTTTAAGCCAAAATTAGTATAGTACATTTGGAATTTACTCTTCAAAGTATTACAGTAATTAGTGCGTGTTTTTTCATTTCATCACATAAGAACCTTCACCTGACAGCCTCAGACTAAGGTACTTTCTTCGCTGTCCTGAATTTAGGAGGTTTTATTAAATGCAGCAGCGTTTAGATGTAACCATGGAGAATTTCCACCAAATACTTCCTCCATTACAATCTATTTGGATCTACTGCTGTAAACAAGGACTCCAGATCACCCCTATTTGTTTTTTTCCGAAGAACCCAGGGTCATTCAGTGCCCCTTATTATTATTCCTCACATCCAAAGTGTGGCCCTTCCCCACCCAAATTATGCTCGTGAGCACAGAACAGCTTCTTCACTGGCTTTTCTCACTATTTCCTTGACGTTTGACCGCAGGGGACGACACTTTAATCTTCCCGAACAGCATTATGCAAGGCTACATCTGAGGCGGTGGAGGGCTGTGTGTCAGTGTGAGCCTCAGGACCAGGCGCGGGGCTCCTCAGCGGCTGAGACCGCTTGCATCACAAAGCGTGGTGGCAAACAAGGCACCACAGAAGCTCGCGCTTCACACTCGGGGATGAGCAGGCCGTGAGGGCTCCGGCCCGGGACTGCGTTTCCCAGGAGGAAGCGCGGCGGGAGCGGGCGCGGCCCCTCCCTGCGGCGCTCGGGGTTTGTTTCCGGGCCGAGGGTGCGGAGCGCGGCCGTGCTGCGGAGCGGGGCTGCGCCCGGCCCCGGCCCGCGGGGATGGACGAGGACGGGCTGCCCATCGTGGGCTCCGGCATTGACCTCACCAAGGTACGGGCTGCGCTCGCCCAGGCCTCCGGAGCTGCCGCGCCTCCTCCCCGGCGGCGGCTGCGCTGGCCCTGGTGCTGGGCGAGCCCCGCGTCCTCCGCCTGGCTCCGCGGCCCGGCCTGGCCCGGCTCGGCTCGGCTCGGCTCGGCTGCCGCGGGCGAGGGGAGCTCCCTGTGGTCTGACGAATCGGGGCCGCCGTCGCACCCGGGAACAAGCGAGCTCTGATCCTCACCTGTGCCTCCAGCAGTGCGGTGTTAATGTTTTCCAAAGGCGTTGTGCTACAAGTTCTGTGATAACATTGTATTTAAAGACTAAGCCATCTTAGCCATCGATCTGCGAGGCAAATCCCGTGCAAAGTTGTTAATTCATGTCTTTTAATATTGCAAAAAAATTCTTTTAAGCTTTGTTTCCCGAGTACGGAGCATAAAGACAGGACAGTTCCAATTGACCCAGTGATATTTCTACGCTCTGTGCCACCCCACCAATTTCTGCTAAGGTCGTAAGCACTGTTTGACAAGTTTTGGAACCACGGATTGAACTTCAGCAGACCCTGTCATGCAGGTGCACAGGCGCAAGAGTCGAGATTGTAGCAACGAAAGACTCACAAAAAATCAGGATGTTTTAAGATCGTTATAGTAAATGGTTGCACTGGTAAATCAATGACTAAAGAAGAGGTGTAGACCAGAGAGTCACTATATTTACAAACTGATGTTCAGTGCAGCCGAAGCTTGGCTGCAAATAATTTTCCTTGTAAATCTTTCACTCAAACCAATGACAATTTCATAGGCTAATTTCCTCTGTGAAAGTTAAGACTTAAAACAATTGTCGTGAGTCACTATAATTTTATACATAAACTTTTGTGCAAAAGTTCCTGATTCCAGTCTTCTGTAATGGTTTAAATAAAAATGCCAACTGTCTGTTACATTATGAGCATCAGGGTGGGGGGGGTTTTGACAAACATAAGATTTTACATTTTAGTCTGAAAAGTATGTGAGCATCGAATCTGATTTGGAGGATAATTCTTGGTAGTTTTAGGGTAGTCTGGACTTGTAAATAAGAACCGGTATGGGTAGCCACTAAATACTGAGACAGCAACATCACTTTAGTTTCAGTTATGGTGTTAGTTGTAACTGAGTATTAGTATGCCTGGCCAAGTTTGCTTTTCCTTCTTAAACTTCAGAAGGAAAGATTCTAATTTCCTCACTGTTTTTACGAAACATTAACACGGATTTTCAGGAATATTCACAACTCCATCTAAAGGCGTTTTCTTAAATAAGATAACAGTCCTTCATTTATGTGGGTCTTGTTGCCTTTTCTGTGTATCTGTAAATTCTTAATTGTCATGTTAGATTTGTGTGAATGCATACGTAAATCTGTGTATTAAAAAAATGGTTTGTTTATATGTATGTATTGATATCAGGTACACTTAAGACAGATTTCCAAAATAATTTCTTCTAAAGCATTTGCGTTTTTTAACAGATATGTGAATTTGAATGTGAAAATTTACATTGATGTGTAACCTAATTTTCTTATATTTTTCAATGCAGGTTCCTGCTATTCAGCAGAAAAGAACTGTAGCATTTCTAAACCAGTTTGTGGTTCACACAGTGCAGTTTCTCAACCGCTTTTCTACTGTTTGTGAAGAGGTATGTTTATTATTTTCCCCAGCTGTCCATTTATACAATTAAAAAAATTCTAGAAATGAGAACCATTCATTTAAATATTTCGGATGCAGTAATACTGGTAGCTTAAACCAAAAAAATGTAGTCTGCTTTCTGTTCAAGGTTTCTCTTGAGTAAGTGCTTAAGACAGAATTTTTCCCCAAGGAATCCACATGAACTGCTGATTATGCCACACTCAATCCAGTTTCCTTGAACTTGTATTTGGCACAGTCTTTGAACTTTTTGATACATGGAATTTGTTCTGAGCAGCTTCATCTGTGGCTATTTTCTGGTTATGGAAGAAGGATGCCATATTCCTATAGTGCATCAAAACTTACTTTCAGATTTTACCACCGTTAATTTCAAAGAGTGATACACTAAGCTGTCGAAAAAAGGACATTTTTTGCAGATGATTAGCATAGACCATGAAGCCCTAAACTTTAGTTTCCTGTAAAAAGAGAAAAAAATAAAAATATTTAGGATTAATAAATTTTTGTGGTGACTTTAGAGTCAATGGAAATACACCAGACCAACAAGATTAGAATTGTCCACTGAACAGGACAAGAGTGCTTCTTCCCTTGTAGAAAGGGTGTTTTCTAATGTGGCTTTGAGCTTAACCTTTTTGTCTTTAGAGGTTTTTTGTAATTTTTCATTAGTTTATCCAACAAAGACTGCTATACAGCCCTAGCCAGCTGGGCTAGGACAGCAGTCAAATCCAATTACACTAAGATATGTAATCTGAGAAATTCTGTTATTTGTTGGTAAAGTTTAGAGCCAGACCCGTGACAACTACAAAATTTGGCTACCACATGAATATATGGAGCTTCAGAGGAAAAAAAGTAATTTTTCCTAGATTTTTAAACTTCTTGTAACTTGATACGTGGGACAGTGTAACTGCCTGATGATGCTGTTGTCAGTTGTCCAAAACTCAGTTGTCACATGATCTCAGTATTCCCTCTTCGTGGGCACTGTGGAAAGCGTATGCAGCAGCACTGTGAAGCCTGCCTAATAAACCAGTTCTTAGTTAACCAAAATGTGTTGTTACCCAAGAGACTAAATAGTTGCTTTATATACTCCTTGAAAAGTTTTTTTGTATTTATGAAGTACAAAAGTGTTTTTAATGTGAAAGGTCACACTGTAAGTCAACAGAAGCCAAGAAATTCAAAATTAGGGCTGACACCATCCTTAACTCTAAATTTTTTGGCTCTTACCTAGTCAAATAGACCCATAAACTTGCATAATTGTCTTTTGTACATCTTTCCACCCTCTTACCCTGTTATATGTAGGACACATAGTTCCTTCCAATGGGAACTGACTCCTCTTCATGAACAAAGGACCATCTGTAAACAAGTCAGTGCACTATCCAAAAAGACTAACTCCTGTCACTCTCTTTCTACTTTTTCTAGCATATTGGCAGAACTGCCATTTTCTTAGGGTGTTAAAGTTCTGCTTCAGAGCCAGGCAGAATCTTGCCAAGGTGCCAGAAAGCTGTCAGAATGGTACATATTTGCCAGCCAGCATGCTAGCCAACTTCACTTGGACAGGTCGGGTGGAGTATGGTAGTGATTAGTTAAAAGACTGGCAGTTCTTATAGAGTAATTTAGCAAAACTTAAGTTGTACTTAAAAAAAAAAAAGGTCAAAATTTGATTGAGGTGCACGTGGAGCATATAAAGTGTCTGGTTAGTTCTGATTCATTTTGTATTTTGACTGTATAGGACTTTGAATGACCTGCTGTATTATTTATCAGATTTTTTCTTTGTATTTGCTCAGTTGTGTATGCACACATCACCTCTTTTCATTCTCCACATTTGGACAAAGCTTTGAACTTTTGGTAACTGGAAGAGTACAATATGTCTACCATTATTCTCCAGTTGCCCAAAGTAATACCCTGTTTACTTTGGCTTTCTTTTGTACATAATCTGTGTTCACTTCTGTCACTCATTATACATGAAAACTAACTTCAGAGTAAAATTATTTAAAATTTGAACCGCTGTAGCTACTGCACTAAAAAGGGTTGTCATTGCTTCATTTATTTCATAATGTGATAATCTCATTTACACTATACTCTGCCTCCAGTAGCTAGAAGACCAAAGTGATTTTTTTTAACTAGGTGCATACTGTTTTCTATCTACAAGTGCAGAGGGGAGTGTTTTCACATCCTAATTGTTTTCTGTTGTAGAAGTTGTCAGCACTGTCTCTCCGTATCCAACAAATTGAAACAACACTCAATATTCTGGATGCAAAGGTTCGTATATTTCATCTCCTAACAGTGACAGCTTCCTAGATTACATGAACTAGCTTCCTTTTTATAGTCTGAATTGAGCAACACGTTTTCATAATGATTTGAAGCAGCTAATATAAAATCCTTATATCAGAAAGTCTCTCTTTGCATGCCTTGCTACTTATACTGTGTAACATTTGAACGTGTAGTTGATACAGAAGAAAGGAACCAACAGCACATAGTGGAAAACTTGAGTTTGTTAAGCATATGGAACAGGAAAGGAGCAGGCTTTGCCATGCAGACTTTATTAAAGAAATTTTTGTCCCCTTTGTAAAACAAAAGTATCTTTGTATGTTACTGGACTGTAAGGATTTCAACTCTTACAAGTAACTAGATAGTAACTAGAAGCCTTGTAAATCTCTTGATATTGAAATGTGACATGAAATGGATCTAAGCTAATGCAAATGTGTCTGATGTATCTTCTTTAGCTGACATGATTAAAGGACATAATCTATGGTCTTGTATAGTAAATACAGTATATAATTTACTAAAAGAAAAAAACCACCAAGGTCAATAAACCACCCACTGCAAAGTTTTAACCAGTCCTTCTTTCAGTAATGGTGGAGGCAATTTTCGTTGGCTTTTTTGGGAACAAGGACAGGATATTTTGAAACTGTTCTTTAAGATCTTTGTGGAGAAAAAATAGTGTAATAATACAAACAGTGCTTACTAACTCTTATTTATTTCAAAATATTTAGGAATTATCAGAATTGATGGTTTTTGCAGAATTTTTTGTAGTCATGTTAAATATAATTTCCTTCAAATAGATACGTGGTGTGTTTAATATCCACTCTCAGCATTTCCTTAAAAAAGAGTGAAAGATGTAGAAAATTGAAAAATTTGTAACCAGTCATCGGTCTGTTAGGTGATAGAGCTGTTCTTGTCATGATTTCCTTCACTGTAGAGGAAGTAGCAGAGATGGCATGGCTCTTCTGTGGTTGATAAGTGCAGTAGCAAAATGCTGGGAAGGTGCGGAAGCCTTTCCTGCACTGCAACCCTGTGTTAAAGTGAAAGCTYCAACAGAGAGTTTTGGGGTTTTGTAGAAGCCAGCTGAATAGAAAGATTTTTTTTCCCCATTTAAAATAGCAAAACTAGTGACAAAATGTTAAAATTTTACTAATGTAAAATCTACCTGGACAATAACTGGTAAGCAGCATGCTGCAGGTTTTGTTGTACATAGACTTATGATGTGCTCATGGCTTATTTGATCTTTTATGCATTCAGTTATCCTCTATTCCTGGCCTAGAAGATATCAAATTTGACGTGTCCACAGCAAATGTGAATAGTGTTACAAATGGTCCCATGGCACAAGCTACTGCAGATCAACAGACAGCTGTATCACCTCAGTCTGGAGTAAGTAATGAAACATAACTCATACATTAAAGGAATATCTCTCCATGTCAAGTTTTTCATGTCGTTTGCAATAGAGAGAAGAAGCTAGTCTATTGGAAGTAAGCAATCAACTGTAAAGATCTAAAGCTAAGCTTTTCACTGATGACACTGTTTTAACGAGTGCCCTTTCTTAACTATGTGGCTTAAGTAATTAGAACTAACATCTAATGATGAATTCTCCTTCTTCTTCAATCACACTGAAATATGAGTGTGAATTACATCATGGGTCTGGGAAGATCATGAATGAAAATAACTGTTCGAATCACATAATTCCAACGCTCTTCTCCTTTGTTTATAAAGTGAGCTTTTAGCTCAGATTGGAATATCTAATATGCTTTACTCTGAAGAGTTTATTACAGTAGAGGTTTTCTATATGTTATCCTCTATGTACAGAAAATGCCGGCTTATAAGAAGCAATCAGCATTAAGATCCTATCCTTGCAACTAAATTTTTGTTGTTTTGGGGAGTTTTATATGTATGGTTGGTTGGTTGGTTGGTTGGTTGGTTTTTTAACCCGTACTTAAATCCCTTGATCACCATTAAGTGAGGCTGTCTGGCCCATTTGTAGATGGAGTTCTTTCCTCAGTTTCCTCCTACAGTTTCTTCTCATGGAATCTTCAATTCTGATCTCTGCTTATATTCTTAGTTGGCGAAAGTTGCTGTGGAGAAGCGGTAGCTGGAGTCCTCAGCTGCTTTTGCCTGCCTGTCAAAGATTGTAACTCTAATTTGCAGGCAGCAGCATGGGAGACAATGGACAGCACTGCATCTTTCAGCCATGTTAGAGATTATTTCATTTTCTTTCACCCTTATTTCATTTTCTTTAAAATGTTCCTCCTCTCAGATATTAAAGTATATGTAAGTATATAAAGTTCATATATTTCTGAAAGGAGATTTCCAATGCTGCTTTCAAATGGTTAGTTTTATGGAAAAAATACAGTTTTCTGTGTTCCTTTAAATAGTACTAGAACATCTTTCAAGAATTCTTGAATTTCATTACATTATCCTTTAGATAATGATTTATGCTCAAAAGTATAGTTTAAAAGTTACATGATCTGTATGAAACCCTTGTCAGGGAATCAAATAAATATTTTGAGGAAACAATGCATTGGACTACTGGAGGAGATTTATAGATATAATCCTTAAAAATAGTTTTTATAAAAAGCGCATTTGCATTTAGTGTTGTGTTATTCATTAAATACAATTTAACAGAGTTATTAGGGGCTTTTTGTTTTTTCATGTGTTGTTCAATAACTTAAAATTGTGACTAGAAGTAGAAAGACACTTTCGTAACAGTGAATAACAAAAGAGCTGGATTTTGTGATTTTATACACCTTGGAAATCTCTAATACTTTGAGTGTAGATCAGAATAGTCTTGATGAAGAAGAGTTGCACTTTGCCCTTAAATATCAAATTTTATGGATTGAAATCTCTCCATATGTCTGGTCTGTACTCTTAACCTCTAAAGGCTTTGTTCTTCATATACAGCAGGACAACACACATGAAGAAGGGTTACAGAAAACAGAAGTAATAACAGAAAATGTCACAACTGTGGCCAAGGATCCAAGATATGCCAGATATCTTAAAATGGTACAAGTGGTAAGTCAGTTCTCATGTCATTCTTTGGCTATGCTGTTATTTTTTGGTGGGACATAACACACAACTGTAAGTGAACATTAAATGTCTGAAAACATACTGCAACAGTAATCTTTAAGGATAACATCACAATATTTCTAGCACATCTTCTCTAATAAATGAATTAATGTAATATATTCCCTCAGACAGCTTTTGACAAGATCTTTCTGCAAAGTTCTTCTAGTATACTTGTGAACTGAAGGTGTGAAATGTGCAAATGCAAAGTGATATTAGCTGGAGGCACAGAAGATGCCACTGCAAGTGTAGTTGTCCTGGCAGAATTGGAGTCATTCCCTCCATACAGACATGATTACACTTTGATTTTACTGTAGGGTATAAAATACAGCTTTGCAAGTATATTCCAAAACAGGAGTGCTTGATATTTCTTTAAGGACCAAAATAGAGATACAAGGATTGCTTCAACATTTGGTTCCACTCTCATTTCCTGTTACTCATGATGCAGGTTTTGTTTATCTCTTTATCTGTGGTCTGTTCTACAGATAAATAGGAAATAAATGAATGTAATCTTAATATTTACATGTGTGAAAGTTAATGAAGGAATGAAAAGGTGAATGGGAGACTATTTGTGATGTTTTTAAGAGCTCGTTTCACATCCACAGAATTAAAATGAGATTGGAAACAAAGAATTTATTTCAATTTATTTTCAATTTATCAGTGGAAATTTTCCTCTAAAAAGTATATTATAATTCTGGAAAATATGACTATGTCATAGTATTAGTAAAATGTTGCTTATGTTAAAACTAGCTTCACAGTTTCACTCAATCTTCAGAGAAATTACTACAATTGGTCTGCTTGGTCCTTTGGATGATGTTCCAGACCTTATTTTTCACTTGAATCACAAATTGGCACTTTATGGGTAGCTTATTACAAACCATTTGGAAAACCTAGCAGTGGCATAGTAGCAGAGAGTAGAACACTATGTTAGTGTATTGATTTAATGCCAGACTTCAAAGTGGATTTGAAAGTGCTGGATGGTCTAATTACTTTGAATTCTTTTTTTTTTTTTGTGACTGCTAGAGGAGTGARATCTCACTTTCCACATTTCTCCTTTGTACTGGCAGTTCCTGGTGACTCCTCTGCCAGTTGTAAACAGTGTGGTAGGAAAGTCAAACTAACGTACTACAAATTAATGTGTGTTTTTGCAATTGCCAAACTTGTCTTCTTGTCCGGTCAAGTATTTCAGTTAGTGTCATTTATTTGCTCAAATTAAGTTTCTAGCTGAAGGTTTGTTTGAACTGATCATTTATTTATTGCTCACAATATTTGTAGTGTAAAAGAGTTAGCACCATTCTACACTAAAAGTAGCTCTTCCATGAAATTGTAACAAACCCATTTTGATGGAGTGCAGTTGAGGATACTGAATTCTCATTTGTTAAAATATACAGCAATATTCAAAGAAATCTAACAAAAGCAGTATCATATTTGCAGATTAAAATTTAGGAAAGCATGAAAGGTAAAGAAATTGTAATACCCTGATCATATTATAAATAGATATAGGTGCAATCTTAATTGTTTTCCTTCAGATACGATGTCTACTGTTAAAGGGTATTTTGATTAAACTTCAGATTAGTTTTGTGAATCTATGATATATGAGGGTACTGAGAGGATTTTTTCTTGCAGATTTTGATGCACACAGTGTTGGAATAAAATATACTCCGAGTGTAAACAGGAAACAACCCATTCTTAGAAGTCCTATACCAGGTTCCCTTTGATTGAAAACAAATATGAATTCTGCTTTGCCTGATCTGATTCAATTCTGTTTTCACTTGTCTTGAGTTGATGCATAAACACTTCATCAGTGATTTCTGGGGTTCGGAAAAGTACCCTAAGAGCAGTCAAGCAAGGGGAAAAGCTTTAGTACAGGATGGTGTATAGACACACAATCCCTGGTGTCCAAATCTACATTAGAATAAGTGAATTTTTAAACTGTTATGAACTATTCAAAAGAATATTCAAATATTCACCTTTGTTATGTACTTTAGTTGTGAAGTACTGAGATGTTCTTTTATTTAAAGCTATTACATTGCAAGTATTTGAGTGACCTTTCTTGCTATTATGCCTGATAGATTGCTAGAACCATATGCCTGTCTGTGTGCTGTTCCACAATGTTCATGCACAAGGCTTGATTGTGATTCTTCCCGTGGAACTGTCACATCTTTGTCTGGAACATTAGTCATAGCTGCCCTTTATTTCATCACTATTTTACTTACTTTCAGACAAAAGATAGTTGTTCTATGCAAAAAGAGTCCTACACTACTTTTCATTTAGACTTTCCTAGACCACCAGTAGTTTTGTCCCTTTCAAATCAGAAATTGTATCCTCTTTTTTTTTTTTTCTTCCCCATATCCTATATTGGCATGGAGTGATCCAGATGGTATTTCTGATGGTTTCCAACAGGAGATGGCAAAGCAACAAGTTGCCTTTGAGCAACTCTAGTGGAAAAATAGGAGCAGTTTGTTGGAATGTATCTCATAAGACTACGTGGGTCTTGGGTATGTGATCCAAGATGAGGGGATGTTTAGGTGTTGATGAATAAAATAAAGTGCAGAAGCTATGGAAGGACTTGCTGTGAAGGGAAGGAATTTTTTTAACACATACATAGTTGGCTGAAATCTGTCCACGAGTCACAGAAGATTCAAGCCTGACTGCACAAGCACTTGTATTCAGAGAAGTCACTTTTAAATTGTGCTTCTGTTCTCATGTCCTGTTTGCCTTTTTTCTCCATGCTGTTTAGACTTTTCCAGTTTTTAGCACTGCCTTAAGAGATCCTTCTGGAGTGGTAGCAGATGCTTCCAGGAAAACTTCCCTGGTTTTCCTCTCTCTCGGATATACATTCAGCATGCCTGAGTCTTCTTCATCTTCCTAGCACAACTGTTCTCTGCTGCCTCTGTGCTACTTTGTGCTTTCTTTACATTCTTATCCATACAGATAGCTTCAGCTTCATGATTTTGTCTGCACAAATTGTAAATATATCTATCCAGTCTTGATTCTCTCCCTGAAAATTTCTCTAGATGTTTTGCTGTAAATATAAAATGGATTAAAGAGCCTTTAATCTCAATCATTTCTTGCCTCTAGGTTCATATTGATGGCAACTGAGATTATTGTTCCATGCTGTTGTTTGACAAGTGACATGCAAAAGTTTGTACAAAAGTGTGGTTTAAAAGTACCTGTGTAATTTAGCTCATCTGTTTGTGTCCAGTAGTTTCATATTATTCTTCCTTCTGCTACACAGGGTGTTCCTGTAATGGCAATACGAAACAAAATGATTTCTGAGGGGCTAAATCCGGATCTTCTCGAGTAAGTAATTTTTGACTTTCAGTAGGGCTGGAATGCAACCAGCCCTAAAAAAACTTGGAAACTTTTGGAAAAAGTGTTTAAAAAACTTGGAAAAAAGTGTGCTTAGAAAAGTTGTTCGAGATGTTGTGAGTTATAGCAATGACAAGTTAGCATTTGACAACATGTATTTAGCAATGAGGGCTCAAATAAAAGATCAGTAGCCATTTTCACTGCAATGTTTAGAATATGAGGTTTTTCCCAGATACTTTCTGTCAATGCTTCAATAACGAAATGTCATTATTGTTGAGCAATAAGAACAAACTCAATCTCATTTTCCCGGATGCATGAAGGACGACACAGTTGTTTCCAGATTCCCTCAGTAGATAAGAGTGTACAACTTGACTTCAGAATCGACAGTGTAAATTGAAGTCAGCAATTTAAAATTTTGACTGTTAACAAAGTTAACCTGATGTGAAGACTACTAAAAATAAATACTAATTTTCAAAGCTATTTGTCTGGCCATAAACATTATTTTTAGGCTTATTTGACATTTAATTTAATTTAATTTAATTTAATTTTACAGAATTTTTATATTATTTCACAAAATTTGTGAAACTGATGAAAGTATTAACTTTCTTTCTGACATTATAGCCACCAAAGTGTTTGAAGCACTTTGCATTCTCTTCAGAAATTGTCACTGTGTTAGAAAATCCGTTTCTCCTTTCCAGTGAAGTCTTCTTACATTTTGTAAAGGCTTATTCTGAAACTAGCATCTTGTTTAATAAAATAAACATTATATATCATCATATGCTGAGTCACTATATTGCAGCAACTTCCTGGTGTTTAAATAAGTCTAAAGTCGTTATTTCTCAGTTGATATTTTTACTGATTGAATGAGAAATAAGAAAGAGACCTGCAAGTCTGAGATAGGCTTATCAAACATAGTTGTTCTATATGTGTGTTAATGTGTTGTATTTTTTGCTGTGCATTACAGGTCTGTACCTTTCTATAAATGCTGCTATTTCTTCATGTGTGGGTGGATATTTATAGTAGATTTTTAAAAAAAGGAAGATAATAGGTTAAAATTTCAAAAGCTATTTTTTAAAATGTATCTGCTTTTGGATTGTCCATTTTGCATTAAGACAGAAACATTTCTGTGGATTGAGGCTCACAGAATATGTTTGGGCTTTGGTCTTGAAGTCCATCTTCAAAGATCTGTGCAACAGTAATGCTTAGTCAGATTTTCTTTAAAATGTTACTGGTTTGAAAACTCGTTAAAGAAAGCTAATTTTTTGGCAASGTGCATAATGCCGAATATTTTAAGGTGTTAGGAGTGATCTTTCTTTTAATTTTCTTGCTTTCTTGTCTTGATACTATAGACTTCTTTTTTTATATGTATCTTGCCATTCACACCACATTTCTTGGGTCTTCGTGTGCCTTAGGTCTGCTGACTCAGTCTCAGAGAAAATTAGGAAAATGTACATATGGCTGTGTGCTCAGTTGCTTACTGCAGACTCTCCCAGCTCCTTGCCAGTGGCTGAGCGTGGGGTTTTTGTGGCTGTAGATGTGCTGATTCTAATACTGCAGTGTTGTTTCTACACTCTCCTTTTGGCTGTTCCACTTCTGTTATTGTTCCTTTCTCAACTTTTTACAGCATTTGGTAACTGCCTATTTTATCAAGCTCCCAGTTTATCTATCTTTAACTTCTGTTTCTTATCCTTCCCCTCTTGGCTGTCTTCAATTCCAGGAGAGTTTGTCCTCGTCTCATGAACTAAAGGAATTCAGCACCATCTTCCTCTTCTTAGTAAATGAGAGTTTTTGCACTGGTCTCTCCAGATCACATGTCTTTGCACAGCTCTTCTGTTTTGTCATTACCACGGTAACAAGGAATAATATTGTGAAGTGGTATTTGCATGAGAAAGCAAATGCTTTCTTAATTTGTTTTAGAGGTGTGCAGGGGGCAGGGAGAAGGCTCTTTTGCAGTTCTTTTAACACACTTCTCATCTTTGCACGCAAAGGAACACTTTAAAGTTACCTTAGGGATTCCCAACAGAGAAATTGTACTAAACAGAACTAAAGTTGGAAAAGAAATTCTGTACCCCCAAGATAAATAAGAACAGGATGATTAATACAATTGTCAGCTTAGTTTAAAATGTAATATTTTATCCAAGAGATGTTAACTCTCATACAGGAAGCTAGTTTCTCTGGATATCATTTTCTCCAAGTATAATTATGTGTGTATTTTCTACCTTGCTTTCAGGCTTTATCAGGCTCAGTCTTGCTTGTATGTCAAACTCATTACATAGGAGGGAAACTCCATGGAGAGCCAGCATCTTCAGGCAGTAATGTTAGTTAGTCTTTAGATGGCTTGCTTTGCTCACCTTCATTTCCAGTAGAATCCCCAAGCAAACATTTTGCCATGATGTTAAAATCCATCTTAAATATTCTCTTTAAAACTAAATACAAGAGGTCTGATCATTTGTAGTCAATAAAAATCCCATGGCTGTTCTTGCATGTCAAATTTAACCCAATGTTCTAGCCAAATTCCACTCTGAGTAATTCTTTTTTGCTTCTCTAAATTATCCCTGCAGTTTTAGTTGGATACAATATTGTTCATTTCCTGTCTTATTTTTTTCATGTACTATTTACACTGCTCAATGGTGTACAGAATGTTCCTTTCAGCCCTAGAACCTCTGAAGATTGAAAAAAATTGAATTAATCATTATTGCCTGCTTTCAACTCTTTCTACAAGTGTTTGGCACTTCTTAATGATCTGTCATTATTTCTGATAGCATCAAAGCTGTTGCATTCACACTGGTGTCTACAGAGTTTTGATGTCCAGTGAGTTACAGTTTCTAGTGTTTGTCTTTTAGCTGTAGGTGAAGCAATACTACTAAGGTGTGAGTTTGTGAATCATAAACAGTTAATGTGTTAAATGTTGTGGAAATAAAGTACCTGCAGTTGTAGTGAAGGGACATTTGTGTTACGTGCCGACTTGCTTGTGTTCTCAGCTGGATTTGCAACATGGAATGTTTTTGTTGCTTGCAGGACCCCAGATGCCCCTGTGCCTGCCTGGGGAGACGATGGCAAAGCAGAAGACAGTTCTGATAGTGAATCTTCATTTAGTGACTGAAGAGACTGATTTCAGCCTTTGAAAACCTCCTTTAAGTGCTAGTGTGTTTGGAGCTTTAGCAGACAATGGTTTTGTGTGGTTCCCATGGGTGACAGGGTTTTTTAAGAACCAAGATCCTTCGTGTTCTCTTCTGGAAAGTTTGAACTGGCAGCGTGTTTCAACCTGAACCCCTCCACCATGAAAGTGAATCATGAGAGCCTTGCCGTTTTTATGCTGCATCATTTCAGATTTGTTTCTGATTCTTCTCAAATTACTTTGTAGAACTCTTAAGAATTCTACACTTCTGAACCTCCAGGTCTCAAACTGCATTCTGGTCATTGTTAGATTTTCTTTGTAACATATTTAACCTAAGTTGCCTTCTTTCTGCCCCATAACTTAAAAGTAGATTAACTTTGGGAAATGAAAATGTTTCATTGATGAACTGTATTTTTTTCCCAATATACTATATCTGCAGTGATGCAACAAGAATTGCATGTAAGTCAGCTGTCTTATGGTGATTGCAAATCTGTGATACTCAGTTTTGAGAACAAAAATACAAGTGAAAAATATTTTAAAAGCCAATTCGAATCTATTTTCAAAGCATATAGTGCTATTCAGTGCCACCTTAGAGTCTGTACAAAGTTGTTAAAAAAACTCCTACTCTGGAAGAGTTGATTTATTGAATTCAGGTTGCAGTGTTTTAGAAAGCTACAAACATTGCAAGAGTGGTTTGAAAATGGCACTGTGAAAAAAGCAAGGGACTGAAAGATTATTGATGGAATACCAGATTCTCACTATTTGTTCACTCTGATGTGGGTCAGTTGAAACCACTTTCTGACATCTGTTGGGCTTACTCAAAAGAAGCTGTGGCTGAGCAATTTTTATAGGATGAGAAATCACCTTCAGGTTGGTGCCTTTGCTGATAATTTCAGCAAAGAACCTGAAATTCAGTTTGTATAATGATAAAATTAGCTTGCCACCTCTTGAGGTATGCATTGAGGAGCAATATAAAGAAATGCACTGGGAGCCTGACTTGCCCTGAAGACGCCCCTCAAAATTACTTAATGTATTCCATTAATCAAAAATGATATTTCATTACAGACTCTTCTTCAATACAATTTATTCCACGTAAATCCTTTGCAATCTGTTTGAATTCCCCAGATTGTTGTGAGTATACCAGAATGCTGTGGGCCAGGCAATCATTAACTTTCTGGTATTTCATATTCTTCTGCAACCAAGAGAAGACTAAAACTGAAGCTCTAAGTATAGAAGTTTGTTAGGCTTTATGACTGAGTCAATACCTTCTCTCTTAGTTATTTATGCCACTTCAGTAAGTTAACTGCTTTTTTTATCCTGTAACTTAAGCATGGCTCCCATTTGAGCCTAGCAGACATATTTATGCTCTCCATAACCTGTAAATCAGAGTAATGCCTGAATCCGTACAAAAGCATATATGCACTAGAGAATGTCTAGAGATGGTATTTCAATGATGGGTTAATTATTATTGAACACGAAAAAAATACTTAATAGWTAACACTTGGTAAAACTCAAATATTAACATATTAGCAATAAGTATTTCAAATGTAAATGTGATAATGTTATTTCAGAATGTATATATTGAAACACATGACTTTTTAAAATCTATATTTGAAAATTCATTTAAGCACTCTGTATAATTAAAGCTTTCCTTTGTAAATCAAAGTTGTCGTTCTATTTTATTCCTATATGTTGTTCTAAACAAGATAATGAAAATTATTCCAAAGTCTCTGCAATTCATGTTTCCCCAAAATTAATTTTGCTGAAGTTATATCAAGCTGCTAGCTTAAGGGGAGAATTTTGAAAATTGGCATTTGGAGTTTAAATTAACCCATGGTGGCACTCTGACTAGACTAGAATGAATATCCCATGGGCCACTATGCTAAGAAGCAAATTTGAGGAAGGCTGAAATTAATGAGTACTATATGTTCAATACTTTTGAACTGATATGAACCTATTTAAGGAAGTAGCATGATTTAAAGAGTTGAATTTAGACAGTGAAGTTAATTATTTTTCTAAAGAAATAAACAGAGTTACCAAAACACATTTACAAAGGTATAGCTGTTGTTTAACATCCTGAAGAAACTTTTTTGTAAAATAATTTTAGTCTGAAAAAAACCTAAATTGTCTTTTACACCACTGCAGATATACTTTTATGTGGAATGAAAAAGAAAACCTCTAGCCTACAGATACTTGTTAAAATAAGGGATAATTAATTGGTAATTATGTATGTCACAGAATAAAAATTTCATTAATAGGGATTGTGAATTTAACTGCTTAAGACTTGCAGGGTTTTTTCAGGGTAGAAGTTTACTTTGGCATCTTGCAACCTTGGTAGACTTGCAGAAACAGTAAGAAAAATTTTGCTACTTTGTCTCCTCTCCCAGCTGAGTGGTGGCACCCTGCACAGAACAAATCCAAATGGCTGAATTGTGAGGAACCGGGGGGAAGAGAAAGATAAAACAGGTAAAACCTTCCCTTTTTACATTCAGTGTCTCAGCAGCCATGGTGCTTCCACTGCCTTTGGAACCTCTGATCACATTAAGCTCTTCTGTTCCTGCCAGTGTCATCTGTTAAACACATCTCTTTACTCTTAAGTTGTAGCCAAATTCAGTCTGAGGTGTTTCAGCTTAGGACACATGCTGACACAAGGAGCTATTAAGTAGGGGAAGGTTGGTTTGAGACTGAATTATGTCAGCTGTGCTGGTGCTCCTTGATCTGCAGCAGTTTTCTAGTGATATGGTGCTAACCCAGAAAGCTGGAAAGTCCTTAACCACAAGCTAAATACTATAAGCAGAGAATATTCCAAGTTGCTTATTTGCCATCTGTTTTGGAATAGAAGGTGGAGGGAGTATTTCAACTTGGCTGCACAGTGATCAGATATATGTAATACTTTCAAGGGAAGAAGACCATTTTTAAGACACTTTTATTTTTAAAAGCTTCCAAGAGCAAAGAACTTTTAGAAGATGCAGTATACATTGAGGTGTCAGTAATACACATCTAATATACCCAAATTTTGCATGGATTTACACTCATCATCTGGGACAGTATTAAAATTTGTAGGCATGAAAACTACTGCTGAGTGTTGCTGGAATAACGGTTGAATGCATCTGTTAATACTAATTATGTACTACTAGTAAACTATATGTTCTTTGTTTAAACAAACTCTTTTAGTCCCATCACTGTATTCCTCATTTTGCAGGTGAATGGGAGTACAGAACCCATAAAGGTCAGTTTCTCGAAGGTATTACAGGCATTTAAAATGCATGTAGATGCCCTTAGACTAGATGCATATCTGTATTTTTGTAAGTAAAACCTCGAAAACCTGTCAAAGGCAAACCCAACATCTGGACATGATAATAACTTTATAGTGAAGTTCTGGTTTAGCACTTGTAATCATTAATCTATTCCCTCTCAAGTCTTCTGTTCAGCTACATTTGAAAAGAAAATTGATGGTTCTTTTTCCAAGCTGAGTCTCTTCCTCTCTCTTGTTTTTCTTTCCAGTGTGTGTTATTTACACCAGTGAGTAAGTGTATAGTTTGACATTCTGAGAAAAAAAAAATTATAAAAAACTATAGCCTGTGTTTGGAAAAAGAGAATATCACTAAGATCAGCACTTTGAGCTGTGTGTGATCAAGTCAGTTTTGCTTTCCATAGTGTTATGTAGCAAGAAACTTAAGTCCATCATGGGCTTAATCTTTCTGGAGATCCAGTTTTCTCTCTGGAAAGCTGATCCAAGGTAGCAGCCTTACAATGAATTTGTATGCAGAACGGGACAGGTATTTTCTTACTCTTCAGAAAAGTTGGCATCCTGTTGTCTGAGATGCCTGCAGGTCAAATGCTTGCACTGGTGTCCAAAGTGTTACCCTCCCGATGCTTCGTGTGGTGGTGTCTCCATTTAGGCCATTTTGCAAGCAAAACAGGAACTGCCACATTATCTGTGGCCTGTGGCTTGCTTCACTTTGCAGTTCTGTCTGTGTGAAAGGTCAGCACTGAGTGCTTTCAGGGAAGATGTGAGGAGCACCAGAGTGTTCCCGCAGTCCCTTTTCCTGCCACTTTAGTCCAGCCATGAGCAGAGATTGATGGTCAGTACTAAATTACAAGTTTGTTAGTGGTTACAAAAATATTTTCATTAATTCAGGAAGCTGTGGATATTCCTGCTTTGTGTTTGACTGACTAACTTTGGTAATACAATATTGTTTTAAGGGAGTTCCATGGGCTTGTTCATTATGAGGGTAAGTAAGCAGGAAATTAAAATAATATTGCCCATGCCATACAAAAAATGAGTGACAGAAACAAGCTTAGCATAGGATGTGACACATTCTGAAGAAACAGGTCTAAATGGCCATAAATTAAAATACACATCATTGGGTGAAGACAGATGTAGCACAAAGCACTCAGTTTTATTTTTTTTTTTTAAAAAAAAAGTTGTGGCTGTGTCTTGACCTTAAACTAATGGATTATTTTCTCATTCAGTATATTTCCCATTTTCAGGTGAATGGGTGGAAAGGAAAATTTGGTTTTCTTTGCTTCAGACTTCAAAACTGGTGCCCTCTCCCTGAAGGAATGAAATAGCATTCTCAGATTTAGGTAATACATTTTTGCTTCTCAAGCTCTTCTATGTTCTATCTAGAAATCCCTTCCACGGCTTCATTATGGCATTCTGCCCTGGTCTGTAGAATTGGAAGTTGTGATAAAGTGAACGCTAGGCCAGTCTTTTACCGGAAAGAGCAGTTATCTGAGTGCTGAAAATACAGGGGGGAAGAAAGGAATGTGAGAGTAATTTTTTACATTTATATGAACAGTTCTTTTTATAGGTGATTACCATCAACGGCTTAATGAACGCTATCCTTTGAGTCACTTGTAGTGGTGACAACTTGAGTACACGTGGACTAACCTACTGTGAAGAATTGGACAGTGGAAAAAAACTTCTAAAGCCTGTTTTAAATAATAACTCTCCTAAGAATTGTGATTATCCTTTTTGCTTTCGAACAAATTATCTCTAGTGTTTAGTTGACTCCATGCTCCCGAGAGATTATGTAATCCTGGTATGATTTCCTATAGCACAGTCTGCACCGTTTTTCCAGGACATGGGGAATCCTTCCTCGGTGAGAGCTAAACTGTTCATGACGAACATCTTAGTGTTCGYAGTGTTGATTTCTTTTTACTGCTTCCCAACAGCTCTTTAAAAAGAATACTTTTGTGTGCTGAGATGATCCTTTGGTCTTCTGGATCCAGTTCACCTACTTTTAAAGTAGATCAGAAGCAGGGAGGGGAATGAACAGAGAAAATGAGTTGTCTTTTTCTCAGTTGTTTCATCATTTGCTTTTTCCTCAGGGGACAGCCAGAATTAGGTGAAAAATGGTTCATAATGCTTTATCATGTGTTTGTTGTGGTTTAGGGAACTAATGTCAAAAGCTTGCCTGCCTGTACAAAAGCATATGTCAAGAAGATAATTTCAAAACAGCTGAATTCAGTTAAAATATTATGGGTGGGAGTTTATTAGTAGTATTATATTTCTTCCAGCCTCCTGGCATCCTTGCTCTTCAATCACTGTTGAGCTGACCTATTACCGTATTTAAAACCAAGCTCTCTTTTGAGCTCTTCCATTTTACAGGATGGCTCTGTGATGTCTTCTGCATATTTCAATTGTGAAAAGTGTTTCAGCCTGATTTATTATAGAAAAGCCATCACTTTATACCTGTGTCTGTCCTTTATTTCTCTCAACTTTCAGAACCTATTGGCTAGTTTCAGTCACATACGAGTAGGGAGGAGAGAAAGACATCTCAAAGACTGGGGTTCTTATGGGTTTGATAAAAATAAATAAGTAAGTAAAAAGGAGAGATGGTGTCACAGCATTCGAGCTGAAGCAACCCAGCTGAAGCCCTCTTAGACCCCAAGTGGTCCATGCCAGAAAGAGGTGTTACCCAGTATCCATTCGTACTTTTTCCCTGAGGTTAGGCCCTCTCATCAGAAGCCTTTAGATCTGTCTCATTACAGCCCTAACTCAGCTATAAGATTGTCACCTGGATTTTCTTTATTCAAGCATGTGTCAATCAGCAGAACGCCACAACACTGATACGTTGCCAGTGAGACTATAACCAGTGGCAGCTGGTCTGACCAGCAGGTAGAACCTGAGGAGCAGTAAACAGGGCTTCCATTTTCCAGGGTCTCCCGTAGCTTCTTATGAACATAAGGCTGTGTGGTCTGTAGCCCTGCTGTAGGCAATACACACGTGAACTTGCATCTTAGAAATCAAAGCCAGCTAGGCACATGCTCAAGCTCCCTAGGAAATCAAATTCTGTTCATTTCCCTGAACTTCTTGCTCTAAGTATACAGTTACCAGAAAACATTTCAAAATGTGACCAGCGTGGATCGAGAGAGATGCCATGCTTTTGTGGTGACTGAAGCTTTGGCAGAGAGGACAGGAACAATAGGACAGTTGTCTTTGGGAATTATTTATATTGTGCTCACAAGTGGACCACGCTGTGCTGGTGTTGTGTGAGGCAATCCTCAGGAAATCAGGTGGGAGTACAAACTTTCCTTTTGCCATATAAACAGAGTGTGTTGCATAACTGAACTTGTCTTTCTCCTGTTATGGATGTTTTTTTCCATTTCAATTATTGTGTCTATATCGTCATACATATCAGCACACCCTGCACTAGCTGTTTTTTCCAGGACCCGTCTCTCCTGGGCATCCATCCCTTTGCTCCATTACATGCTGTTACTCTCCGCAGGATGTCCGGGCGTTGCAATGGGCCTCAGCCACCAGCAGCACCAAGTGCAGCTACCCATCGTCAGGCCCCAGCTGGCTGCTGCTCCCTGTGTTGCTAATCTCACCTCTCCCGGGGGCTGAATTGCTCAATCCTGCCCAAGTATTTGACACTGGATTCTTTGGTCAGATGCCTTTGCTAGGACAGCGTGATAAGTAATGGACGCGCTGTCAGTAGCAGGGTTTGCCAGATGATATAAAATGGGGCTCTGCTCACCCAAAAACTTGATTTCAGGAGCTGTGAGCCCCACCTTCCCCTGAAAGGGCTTCCTTTTCCCTTTTTGAAAAGAGGTTATGATTTTTGTGTGTGTATGTTAGCTTTTAGTGTATCTGTTGGGCAGCCAAACTACTATTTTATTCACACACTGAGCACATGATCAAGCTATAGCCACAATTAATGTCACACAATCAGCTCAGGTAGCAGCCATGCAATTTTGAATGCCATATTTTGGCCATTTTCCAGCATGTATCCTTGTTGTGTGAGACTCCTTATTACACAGGAATCACCTGCCAAGAGTGCCTTGTCATACAAAAGAAACTTATGATCAGCAGTCATTTGCTCATCTGTTCCACATTTTGTATCCGTCAGTTGCAAGCAATTGTCCACCAGTGCATTTCATGTCCTTTCTTCAGTAACATGCACCTCAGCTTAGCTAGGAAATGGATAACATTTCTGATTTTAGGTTTGCATAGCGAATTCACTTTAGTGCCAGTCTTCACTTACTAGTTTTGCTTGATCCCTTTTTCTCTATCCTGCACACAAAAACACAGTGAACTGGGGTGAACAAAACATCATTGATGCTTAACTTMCTTGTGGACAGAATCTTCATCCTTAGATTTTGTAAGTTTTTATCATATAAGCTCTTTCACATCAAAAAAAGATGCATCCACGCATACACATTCTCACATACACACTCCTAGCTTCCCAACATGTTTATATTTTCAGTTCCAGTTTGTAACACTTCATCTGTTCCTGAGCAGTGCACATTCTTTATTTATGTTCAAGATCCAAGCAAACAAAATTCCTTCAAACATCTTTCTGAATTAGAGAAAAAAATKACAGTGAAAAAAAGCAAAACAATTAAATTCTCCCCCACTTATATGAAAATTTTACTGAGGCTTGTTTTGTTACATAGTGTTACAGTGAAAACAGATGATATTTGAAACTTGGCTTTGAAGCAGGCCTCCCTTCAGCCTCCACAGGCAACCAGACATTCCCCCTCTGCACACCACTTCCAACAGCTCTTTCGTGCAAAACATTTCCCTGTTTATCTTCCAGACAAATTATAATTGTTGATCTTAAGTCATTTGTATACTAAGAAGATGATGTGTTGTCAACCTCAGATCCCACTCTGCTTTCTAAATCCTTTCTTTCATACAGAATTTATTGAAACAAAGAAAGAATTCATTGCGTATCTTTCTTTTCCTTCAAGAAGTCAGGATGTCTCCAGTGGGACCAGCTCCTCAGTGGACAGTGCAGTGAGCAGCATATACAATTAGCCTGTGTACCTTGCCCGATGGCCAGGCAGAGGGAGCAGAGGTTGAGCAGCACTGCTGACACCAGAAAAGCAAGTCCTGGATATACCTCCCCTAATCTGTGTTCTTTGCAAAATGACTGTGAATCGTTTAGCAAAATGTTTAGCTTGTTTTGATAGCTGGACTAAATTGTAAACAAATCGTAACCACATGTTATTCACGGCAGAATAATTTTGCTTTGTTTGGTTTTATGACAGCATTTGCACTGTATTTTTTGCAACCTTATTGACCTACATAATGTTTTTGTCTACAAGGACTACTCTTTTTCTTAAAATACAATGAATTAACAAAATAGGTTATGGCAGGTTTTGTTTTTAGCCATAGCAGCTGGTAATTTGATGGAAAACCCTCCAGTAAACTTCTTTGGTGTTTTCAGAGATCAGAAATTCTCTTACTGCTGTCCCAAGGGCCTTTAACAATACTCAGGCTTGTTGTTGAAGTTCATGAAGTCATGGAGTGATAGCAATCCACATTACTATTCCCCATAATTCCTGCCATCACAAACCATTTTCTGGCTTCTCCTCACCTTGCTCTGAAGTGGTTTGTTCTTTGTTTTATAGTGGTTTTTTTACTCAAGATTTGGGAAGAAGGGGGTACATTGTGATGAAATCTGTGAAATCACTGACACCATTGCACCGCAGTTCCAGCTTTGGTTTATTTGCCTTTAGGCACAAGCCAAGATCAGATGGTTCTAGATCAGGAAAGAAGAAACAGGGAAGGGGAAGCTACATAAAAGCTTTTCTCCTCCCTAGCGCTTCCATTCAAGAGTCGCAAAAGAAATCGCAGATGCATTAGGTCAGCCTTACAAAAATTGCTCTTTAACAAAACACAAGTAAAAAAAAAATACCAAGAGCCAAAGCACTAGGGTGTGCAATATCTGAATTATTTCATAGTAATGTTGGAAAAGTAGTAGCAGAATAATTTTGTGGTTTGGTTGTTGTTTTCAAGACAAGACAGTTTTGTAAAGCTTCACAAGAGGCAACAGAAGCCTCTTGGTTAGGATTTGTAAATAGAAAACATCCTAAGGCTGCTGTCCCTTTCCTCTTCTCCTGGATCATTATTCTCAAGAAGACATCTGTAGTTCTCTTTCTAAATGGTCTGTGCTGCCTGTGAAAAAAGGAAGGAAGAAAGGAGGGAAAAAAACCAAAACAACAACGACAACAAAATCACAAAAAAATTTGCTGAACAGAACACAGTAAAGTAAGTAGTTTTGAAAATGCTTAATTTTCAAGGAGAGATGCCTCCAGTTCTTGGTTCTCTATTGTGCAAGAAAGGAAAGTTGCAGCTGCTTTAACCACTATCAGCTCCATTTTACGTCCAAGATGACATACTTACATATTAAACTTAGAGTTGACTGCAAATATAAGAAACACCAGTGCTAGTATTTCTCAGTGTTTCTCTATGATTTTTGTGTCTTGTATGCAGAAGCTTTTTCAGTGAAAGACATCATGAGCAAAGTCTTTCTTTTCCCCATGGTTAAGTCAGTCACTGAGATTAAACAAAGGCTAAAGTTCAGGGGTCTGACTTAAGAGTCTCATTTCTACTACCTCTAGGGTTTTGTCTTATAGGCAGTCATGTTTTTCATTCCTTCTAAACCCTTTCTGTGTGACATCAATTTGCATAAACAGTCCCATGGCAATAGCAGGAATAATATTTAGCTCTCTAAACCAGAGCGTTCATCCATACTTCCCAAAAGTATGCCAGCTCTAAGTGTAACTGGTCAAGATGCCACTTGAAATTACTGACTACTCTCTTACACTGGGATGGTGAATCTGAGCTGGTTGCAGCAGCTTGAGTCAAGTTTAAGTTCATTTTTCTTTCATAGGAATGACTGGGGCTCCTGGAGAGGAAAGACTGACCTCATTTTGCTTCCTCTATCTCCTTCTTGATGCCTCACTGACTTGCCTGCTTCCCTCTTTCTATGCTTCTCTTCATCCCCCGCATCCATTTCCTGCAAAATGCCAGGGAAGTATTTATAAAAATTTCAGACCCACTTAGAGCAGATTTTTAGACCTGCCATGTTCCAACCATAGGGATGAAATACTCCAGTCCCTGGTGCCCTGCTTGGGATGATTTGCTTCTGAAACTTCTCATTCAAAATTCCTTCTTGAGAAAGTTAGGGGAAAAAAGTTGCACTTTTTTCTGTATTTTTTTAAAATTAGTACTTTTTAGAAGTTTCAGTGCTCTTGTGTTTAGATCAAAGGGAAAGCCTTTGCCAGGGAGCAACAAGGGAAGGCTCCCTTCCCCTGAGGAAGGGCAAGACAGAAGCTGAGGCTGGTGGCAAGGCAGGAACAGAGCTGGTCAGCACCAGCACAGTCCCACAGCCCATGGGGGAGGAGAGCAAGCAGGGTCCAGGGASTGGAGCCAAGTTTGACCAAAAGTGCGGATCACAGGCAAGCCCGTAGTGGCGAGGCAGGTTTGAAGTCAAGTTGACTTTGCAATTCAGGATCCAGTCTTTGCTCATTCCAGTGATCACCAAGCACGTTCATACTGTGGAGGACAGTCTGAAGCCAAGCTAGAAAATCAGACYTGAGGGTTTTCTTCACGAGTTTCAAGACCAGTGATTGGCTTCCTCAGTTGTCTCTCTCCTCGCRGTGCGGCCCAGCCCCACCAGAACTTTACAACCTTCAGTAAAATCTTTGTAAGCCCTACTTTTCCCCTTGTGCAGAGTGAGGACCCAGCCCGGCACCAAACAGTGGGAGTGAGAGGGACACAGGACCTGTGCAGCAGCTCACAGCAGGGATTTCCCTGTCCATTCCTGCTACAGCATTTTCTGCTGAGCTCCCCTCAGCTTAAAAGCATCAGAACACCATGTGAAAGACACTGCATTATGGAAGTAATGGCTGCCCTGCATCACCACCCAGGAAGGCTAATGAAATGGTAGACTCCATATGGAAATACAGAGCATAACTGCGAAATTAAAACACAAATGGCAGTGCACTTGCAGAGGAATCTCAGGTGGTACTGTTGCACAGGTAGCTTTAAAACTGACAATTTATAGCTTGCATGTTTAGGGGAAAAAAACACATAATGGTCTCAAAGCCCAGTTTTGGCTTGAAATTGTAATACGTATGTGCAGCAGAGACTGAGAGAAAAGGGTTGACTCATTCTTCTTGTGTGAGGAGGGATAGTGTGGAAAAGATACCAAATAGCACCTAATAAAAAATAGGCAGTGATGCATATAAACTAGATGTTGGGAGGAGGTCTGGTAAAACTCTATTTTTTGGCACTAATAGTACACACCGAAAGGCTCTCTGAATATTGGAGGGGTTTCTTGACAGAAAACTGAAAACTCCAATTGTCATAAAAGGAAATATTTTTCTGACAGAGCAGTAAAAAGGTGCAACAACAGATGCCTTGATAAATATACCCAGTTACCACAGGCACCTACAATGCATCCTCTAAACACATTTCTTTGGCTAGTGAAGTGGAAAAATGGGCAAATTTAGGATTAAAGAAAACTCTATTCCACTTCGAGTGTCTGGAGAATGCCTGAACGGTATAAATTGTGTATCTTGGCCATCTCCAAATATATAGGCAGGCACTTAAGGCAACGTGTTAGAACTGCATTTCCTCACAGTCAAAACTCAGTTGCAGCCGTCAGTAAACTTGTATTTTTCCATCTAACATGGTTAGTAACTTGGATTCCTGATGAAGAAAAAAGATAAAGTGGCAAATAATTAAACACAGAAGTGGTGACATATGTCCCATATGGTAGCAAGTTTTCTCTTATTGGCTGGGTGGAACCATGGAAATATTAAAAGTCAGTTTTTCCCTAAAAACAAAACACACAAACAAACAACAGAGCTACTAAAACAACTGCCAGTATGACTCTGTATCATTCATCTGAGCGCCACGGGGGCAGTAGCTTGAATTCCACAAATGCAAAGATGTCCGTCTATGTTTGTGCAGATATTTTGTATTCAGTGAGTTCAATTGATCTGATAAAGTGAATGTTTGAAAGATTTAATGGAAAGCTCTGGAAAGAACACTTTTTAACCAGTTTTCTGGTTTTGAAATACTTCAAACTACTTGGAAGGAGGTATAATTGATTTGTATGAAACTTTAAAACAATTATTTTTGTCACATTCCCTTTAGAACATCACAAATCTTTATGGTCAGTCAGAAATATTTGTGTAAAGCTGCTAAGATCCCTTTAATGAAGATATGATGGATTTTATTCTCTTTATGTTTTAATGTGGGTTGTTTTGGCTTTCTTTTTCATTCCAATCCTGTCTTAAATTCAAAAATAGGAGTGGAGAGATTCATATTTTTTCTATATATGTAGCTTTTTAGATTAATTCACACTTAATCCAGAAGCATTTTATTACCAAAGAGGAACTGAATGATCAAGAAAGCCCATACTCTGTATGTATTTAAAATATGCAAATAGGAAATATTATAGAATCATAGAATCATGGAATGGCTTGGGTTGCAAGGAACCTTAAAGGTCACCTAGTTCCAAGCCCCCTGCCATGGGCAGGAATACCTGTCACTAGACCAGGTTGCTGAGAGCCCCATCCAGCCTGGCCTTGAACACTGCTGGGGATGGAAGTGCTGCATGATTCATGTTACGTGTGATTCTCCCTATTCTAAAAGCTGCGAGTCTTTCTAGTCCTTATTAACACCCTCAGGATAAGATCTGCAACATTGCTTATTAACTTCCCCTGCATCCTTGCAATAAAACAGGCTTGTACTTGCAAAAGGATTGATTGGATTGTACACTGGAAGGCATTCCTGATTTACAAAGTTCTACTGATTATTGTGTTCATTCCTTTACTTGTCTATGTTGAAGATGATTTGCCACATGAGAGGAAAAAGTGGAACTATGTGCATTCTATATGCAGGTATGAACTTTTTTGTTCTTTCCATCACTCACTCTGATCATATACACATCATAGCAAGACAGAAGGAGAGGGAGCAACCTCGACCAGCATGATAAMTGTTCCTTGGAGTCCGCAATAGGTAAGGGTAGAGCAGAAAATATGAGCTCCAGTTGAGCAAACCTTTGTCCTACATCAGTGATGCCAGAGAGATTTTTGCTTTTATGCTTTTTATATTAGTAGCATTTTTACTTTTATACTTTCATATATTAGTAACCCTATAATCCTGTAACTTCTACCCTGCAACCATGTATCCCTATCCTATAGACTGTCATGGTTAGAGCCTGAGGGAAGGCCCCAGACTCCCATGGCTATATTCTTTAGAGGATATGAGACAGCAAAAAAACAAGGCTGCAAGCTTGAGAAATTATTAAATAGTTTATTTCACTATTACTACTAAGAATAGAAAGAACAATAATAATAAAAATATTAAGGCATAATGTACAAATATCATTCTCCTCCCAATACATCCCAATCTTCCTAACTGATCACGCAAAGGACATAGCACGTGGGATTCTGATCTTTTGATTAAGAGTTCTTATTGCCACCTTTATGGGATAAAGAGTKCTTTCTGTCTTGCAGTGGGGTTCATCCCACAGAAGATAGCTCCCTACAGAGTGTCTTCAGCGTGGTTCCAAACCTTTAGGAAAACACCACAGCCTGCCCAGGTTTTGCAGTGGTGAATCCTCTCTCCCACAAATCACTCGTCAGTTTGTGGGTCACAAGAAAAGTCCGATGGGGATAAGCTTTTAAGGACAAGTCATTCCAGCTTAAACGTACCAGTAGTACAGTCTCTCGCTTGCTCTCCCTCTCACTCATAATCTCCAAAGGCTGCAACTTCATCTGCTCACAACATAAAGTGTTCTTATTCTCAGGCTGTGAATTCCAAATCCCCCCCCATGCTTGTACTTTGTGAATTACAGAGAAACTTAGTTTGGCTCTATTACAGATCACCCATAGCTCACAGAAAAGGGGAGTCAGTCTCAATGATAAGATGGCGTCCCCTCTGGTATTTCCTGTTTCTCTTCCGTTAGGCTGCTGGTTGTCATATTTATCCTCTTCACGTGACTTGCCTCCCTTTCTCTCCGGCTTGGGAAAGAGGTTAATATTTGCAGAAAATGCCTACAGAAGAATTAGTAAAAGTTCACATGTTCCCATCAGATAATTTGCCTGTTTTCTCCCGCTTAAATCATACGACTGAGTCTCTGGTCTGGATCAGCGAAAAAGCAGCCTCTCCCCCCCAAGCTGTGTTGTTCATGGTGGCAGCTTACAGAATTTACAACAGTTTTATTAGCTGCTAATTAATTCACGGCATTCCGCCTTATCTCCGCAAGGTCACCCTTTGATCTCACCCATCCATCTCTGAAAGGGAAAGGAGGGGGTTTTTTTTCATCTCGTCTCTCAGCTCCTGCTTGAATCCTCTCAGCTTTCTGCTTGGCTTGGCTCGGCTCCAGATTGCAACAGGCCAGTGTCAAGGGTTAGCCTGAGGGTAGGCCCCAGACCTCCATGCTATATTCTTCAGAGGATATAAGACGGCAGAAACAGGCTACAAGCTTGAAAAATGATTAAATAACTTTATTCACCAACTCTACTAAGAATAGAAAGAATAAAAAATAATAAAAATATTAAGGCATAATGTACAAATATCATTCTCCTCCCAATACATCCCAATCTTTCTCACTGATCACGCAAAGGACATAAATATGAGATTCTGATCTTTTGATTAAGAGTTCTTATTGCCACCGTTATGGGATAAAGAGTTCTTTCTGTCATGTAGTGGGATCCATCCCATGGAAGATAGCTCCCTACAGAGTGTCTTCAGCGTGGTCCCAAACCTTCAGGAAAACACCACAGCCCGCCCAGGTATTGTAGTGGTGTATCCTCTCTCCCACAATACTCTCAGCAGTTTTGTGGGTCACAAGAAAAGTCTGGTGAGGTTAGGCATTTAAGAATAAGTCATCCCAGCCTAAAGGCACTARTACTATAGTCTCCTGCTTTTACTCATAATCTCTAAAGGCTGCAATTTCATTTGCTCACAACATAAAATGTTCTTATGTTAGGCTGATGAATTTCAAATTCCCCCATGTCTCATATTTGTGAACTACAGAGAAATTTAGTTTGGTACTATTCCAGATCACACAGCTCACAGAAAAGTGAAAATCCGGATGCTGGTAAAAAATGGCTTCTCCTCTGGCACTTTTGTCTTCTCTTCCATTAGGTTGCTGGTTGCCATATCAGTTTTTCACGTGATTTGCTTTCCTTTCTCTCTGGCTTAGAGAAGAGGTTAATATTTGCAGAAAATGCCTACAGAAGTATTTGTTACAGTTTACATGCTCCCATCAGATGATTCAGCTGTGTTTCCCCCTTTAAATCATACAGCCACGTCTCTGGTCTGTATCAGGCTCTCTTCCCTGGCCCAAGGCTCTCCCCTCCCCACCCTGTACTGCGTTTCTGCACTGGCAGCTACCCAATTTTGCAACAGTCTTATTAGCTGCTAATTAATTCACTGCAATTCGCCTTATCTGCAGCAGCAAGGTCACCCCTTTGATCTCACCCATCCACCTCTGAAAGGGAAAAGGAGGGAGGTTTTTTCTCCGCAAATCTCGGCTTCTCTTGGCTTCTCTGCGTGGCTCGGCTTTTCTGCTTGGCCTTGGTCCAGATGGCAAAAGGCCGGCTTCTTTCATGTCCAAGGCTCTGGGACCGGTGGGGGTGAGGCCAGGGCCCCCGACTGGACACCCGGGGCCGTGGGCCCCTGGCCCGGGGGGGGAGGGGGCCTCTGCCGCTCGTGGGTGTAGCAGGGAACAAGTGAGAGTTACTTCCTGGATGGTTTTTTACAACATTTTCCACAGAAGCGTGTTCTGAAATCAACTGGCTTATACAACTGTCCATCACCTCTTTTAACCAATCAGATTTTTTCCACACGGAGTCAAACCAGCACAGCCAGCTTCCTCTCGGGTCCAAACAGAACGGGACGGAGGGGGCCTGGCCCCCCACCAGGCCTGGGGCCAGTGGGCCACGGCCGCCCATGGGTGCGGCAGGGAACAAGAGAACACCCCTTCCTGGGTGGTTTTTAAAACATTTTTTCCACAGAGGCGTCACACGAACACCAAGTGGCCAAAACAACCGTCCATCACCTATTTTAACCAATCCGACTTTTTCCACACTGGGTCAAACTGTAACAAGACAAAATAGAACCAAGTTATCAGCCTTTAAGCATTCCAGAGTTGGACTTGATATCTGAAAAATGAAGCTACTGAAGTAAGCAGAAAACTTCCAATAGAAACCTGCCACAAGGAATAGCATGACTAAATTCTGCTTTTCATTGGAGAATATTTCAAAACTATGTTAATTCACTGAAATCCTATAATAGTAGAAGCTTGAACGTGCACAGAACCTCTTTTGTACCCTTTTTACCCTTTTTTTACCTTTGTATAACTTACTCTTGCTTGACTCCACGCGCAGGATTGGGCCCAAAGCCCTGGGACACTCCTGGGAAAGCTCTGCTTTCTCTGAACCTTTTAATAAATTTTTTACTTATTACCCTCTTATCCGGCCTCAGCCTCTACTTTTCAAACATATAAGGCAACATCAGCACACATGTACGTGTGGCCAAAGCGTGGCTCCAAAAATTCTCTGGATATTACCTGTTTTAACATAGCAAGTATAATAATGCCTAAGCTGTTGCAGAAGTGCAGACATGCTGCCTAAATGGAAATTATCATGTCTCGCTGTTTCAATATAGTTAGAATACATGACAAAATATGAAATTCTATATATCATATGAGGCAGGGGTTTTCCTGCTGTCAGATCATTGTAAGGAACTTTAAAAATATTTAATATTAAATTTTCATTTTTTTTCTCCTTAGATGTCCTAAATGGGCAGCATTCAGTTCCAAAAGTGTCTGGTTTTGGTACAAATGAGTCATAAATAAAAACTTACTGTAGAAGCTTTAAAGCTGGCGCGTAGTTTTCCACGAAGCAAAATCATAAGGAACTTACTCTCAAAGTGGTGCTACAAATACTACAGTAAATACATAGGGTGACTGAGGGGAGTGGGGTGGAAGACAAGACAACCACCTCACTGCAGAAGGGTTAATTTGAAAGGGGGGTGGGGGGTCCTTTTTTTTTTTCTTTTTTGCTTCTATATTGGTTCTTTTAAAAGGCAATCTGTCCAAAAGTGCTCCAAAAGTCACATTCAATCCAAACTAATTCAAACTTGAAATATTTGCATTCCTTTGTTACTGTTTGAATCAGAGATAGAAACCTTGGATAAAGGACACGTGTGGTGAGAAGTGCCAGCAGAAATGTGGCAGACGAGTCAGCAAGAAAGCTTTGGCGATAGGGGGAGAATCAAATTTTGCTGCTTTATGATAATAACTGAGGACTGGAAACAAGCCTTTGTGTAATTTCAGATTTTCCACATTTCAGACTTTTCCAGCCAGTTTATGGTTCTTGTACTCTGCTTTCTGCTAAAAATAACAGTAATTACCTCCCACTGATTTTAATCCACCAAAGACAGGAGAAGTTGGAGTCCTCCTTGCAGGCAGGCTGCAGAGTGTTGCCAGATTTTGAGCTGCCATTTGGTCTAACTTGCAGAGAACAGAGCCGTACCTGAGATTTATAGAGGAGTCGTGCTACTTAACCAAGCTAAGCGTTGTCAGGAAGACACTGAAAACAGCAACAAGGAACAAGAATGGGAGCTTAGAGGAGAAGTAATGCCAAGCCTTGGACTACAATAGTCTTGCATGCCAAGACTGTCCTAGGGATGAACTGTAGTGAGGATGAAGGCAGCAGCAAGGAAGACTGGCTTTTTTTCCATGGTGTCCAACAGTGGCCCCTCTTTGGGATTTTGTCCTTCCTGTGCTCAACTTTTACAGGGGGCAGGAACCTGTCTGACAGCTGGGAGCCCACAGGTGTCTGTCCCAGCCACAATTTTATGGGAGCCCACTGGAGACACCTCTGTCTCACAGAGCCCTCTGCTCTGCTTCTCATTAGCTGCTGCTGCCACTGGCCATTCATGTTTTCTGCTTCTTCAAAACCGCAGCTGAAGCCTTGTTTTGGTGAACTAAGATAAAGTCAATGTACCRTGGTTCCATCCTTCCTGCCACTGTTAGTCTGGCCAGACATGGAAACACCTGTCCTCCTCCATGTGTCAGCAAGCCTGTGGAAAATAACCCCACTGACCTCTAACTTCAAAAAGGCAAAGATTCAGGGAGCAAATTCTCTTTCCGATTAAATGGAGTGAATCACTCAAATTCTCATTCCTCAAGTTTTGTATTTACTGATCTGTCAGCATATTAACATTTTGGAAATACACTGTGTAAACTTTCACCCATTTTTAAAAAGAAATTATGTACACGGTGCAAAATAAAGCCTGTTTTCTCCAGGTAAAGCATCAGCTGCCGGTGAAAAAACAGACTTATTTCTAAATTTCCTGCAGGCAATTTATGTAGTAAGGACGAAAAAAAATGCACTTCCTAAACTACATCTTGTGGATCAAACTCAGTGAAATTTTCTGCAGTGACTGCAGAAAAAAAGTGTCTTTTATGAAAAAGAATTGAGGGAAAATATATTCCAAGTCAGGAATAATTTAAAAAGTTAAAGCAGTGAGTTATTGTAATCTTGCAGCTTTTGTTTGTCAGGAGCCTGGACCATGAGGGATTCTGAGGATTTGCTCTGGATGACCCGTGGCTCACAAACTCTGCTTGGGGATCACTTTTCCAAACCCTGACTGAAATTATGAAGCTTATAACTCCAATTTGGTTTCTGTATGAAAGGCAGAAATACTATATCACTGTGCACTGTGATATTCACATGTTGTATGGTTGGTTTGGTTTTGTTGGGAGTTTTTTGTCTCTAAGGACAACTGACATTCTGTATTTTTTCCTGATGAAGGAGTGTGAATGAAAGCAGTGTCTGCAGCTGAGGCTAGGTATGGATTTACTTGGATACGGAAATACTGATGGGCTTGACTTTCCTTTGAAACCTGAAGAATGCTAAGTCAGCATTGTGACAGCTGTGCCTCTGCTCACGTTTTGAACAAACTTTTTTTTGGATTCCTGGGCCTGGCTGCTTCTTAGGTTTATATTTATTTTGCACTTTGAAGTTCATGTTATAAGATAAGTGCTCCTGCTTTTTTTTTCTCCATTTTGTTATAAATAAACAAATCTCAGCATCAAACTTCAGAGAGTTTATAGTTCGATTTTCTTCATTCAGTTGACCTGCCTCCAGAAAGTTCTTGGGTTTAGGTGTATTCTTTCAGAATGAATGGACTTTCCTGCCCAGACTGATGCCATTTGTTTCTCAAGAAGCCCAAGGTGATTCCTGTAAGGACATCTTCCATTTTCCATTTCATGAGGTGTAGCCTTGTGCTTTCACCCTAACAACTCCATCATTCCCAGGGAAGACTTTCTTTGGCTTTAATAATAATTCTTATGTAGTATTTTTCTATTCTAGGGTAATTGAATGCTGGTGGCTAACAGTGTAGATTTTCATAAGAAAAGTTTGTCACCTACCTTTGTTTGCTTCTTAGTGACTGGCTACAAGAACAAAAGGTTTGGCACTGAATGGCGTTGGATCACATGTAACATAACCAGAGAGAATTTCTCCACTGCTACTTCCACCCTTGTGCAACAAGGCTGGAAGATCTGTTTTCTGGATGAGGGTATGAGTTACTCTATTGACAGGTGACAGCCTCATGAACCTGCCCAGCAGATGTACTCTGTTCTAAGACTGCGAGAGAGCTCATGTGCTGGGTAAGAGAGAAAGGCAGCTCTACTCTTCAGGATGCTCTTCTAAATAAAGGCATGAGCTTCGAAGCCCATTTGCTTAGCAGCCCTCCAAGGCTTCTTCCACAAGAATATTGGAGCCTTGCTGCTCCAAATAGCTTCAGAAGACAGGAACTAGCAGTTTTAATCCAGGCACATAAAAGAATTTTCCCAATCTAATAGAATCACAGTGTAAGTCCGTGAAGTTTGGTTTTGCCATCAAATCTGATGTACACTGGATTTTGGCTATCTGTTCTCTAGTTTTCTGCCCCCATCCAGTATAATTTTAAACACAGGACTTATAAAAAAAAACAAAAGGGAGAAAACAACCGTTTGGAGACCATTTCATGACAAGCGTCTCATTAGATAACATCAGACAGAGGAGTATCAGTCATTAAAAAGGATACCTTTGAAATTTTCCATCCAGGAGTCCTTATTGTTGAATCTGGATACATGGTCCAGAACATATTTAGATAGCTCTGATAGGTAAGATATGTTTTTTGACACTATTTCCACAGCCAGGTCAAATAAGAAGTCACATATGCAGAGTGGACTGATGAAGAGAGCTGTCCCAGACTCCTACATCTGCAGCCTTATGAATGCTAAAGCCTCACCCTGCCAGCTCTGCTGGGCATTTCAACACTGATGCCATGAAGGTATCAGYAAGCTCTTTTGTGAAGCCTGTAGCTTTTGGCAGAGTGTAAATGAGCACAAAATTTATTTTAGCTTTGGCTCTGGATTTTATCTCACATGAGTACTTGTTATTGGTCTTGCTGTACATGAAGCACCATTTCTGGATAAGAGATTGAAAACAATGGTAAATGAAGTGCCAGTTGTAATCTGCTAATTAACCCAGTGTGTCAAGGTGAATAGACCGGGGCACACGGTGCCAACCAACCTGATCTCTGTGATACCCTAACCATTATGTCATTGTGTAGTACAGGTAGTTCGTTCTTTTCAGGAGAAGCTCTTTTTTATTTGTTGTTTCACAGCAGTGCACAGACCTCATGGCCAGTTCTTCAAACATATGTAGGCTTGATGATAAGCACATATATATTTGTAGAACTGAAGCTAAATTTTAGTCGATGCATTCAGCTGCTTGACAGGCGACGATGAACAGAGAACGGACATTACACAGCCCAGCCTCACCACTGACATGTGTGCACTGAGTACTCCAGTAGTCACTAGATAAAAGTAGATAAAGTATTGGTAACCACTGTTTACCTGCCTCAGAAGTTACTGTCAACCAAAAAGTGTACACAGTAGTTTTTTTCTGCAAATGTCCCTCGAAGGCATTGAGCAGACAAGCGTGACAAGAACAGAGTGTGGTTAAAATTCAAGCAGAGTGGAAAGATTCCACAGGATTTCAATGTTGTTGACTGAGTCCTCTTGTAAACAGCCTTCTTAACATGGCAGATGCCATGTAGCATGGTTAGAAGGCCTTGTTTTCCTTCTTAGTCCAAATTTGAGCACTCTCAATGACTACTCCTTCCCCTCCAATGAGCATGAAAAGGGTGACTGCTGCATAGTCCACTGCTCGGTCTGGTTCTCCCTCTSTTATAATTGCACCATTATCACTCATAAGGAACCCATTAATGTGGAAGAGGTTTTGAAACCAAAGCCTCTCTTTTCAGAATCCTGATCTAGGAATGCTTTAAGAGTATATGCCAGCTCAAGAATCAGATTCATTTTGGTTCTGGGAATCAAACCACAGCCTCTGAAAAACAATGGAATTCAGGAATTCATGGCTTGTTCCAGAAAGTTAAGCAACAACCTCATTTTTTTGCTAAAAGAAGGCTAATAAGGCTTGATGTAACATCAGAGAAGCTAATTCAGAACTAATAACAATACTTGTTTTTTGAACATTTTAGCCTGAACACAAACAATTTCTCACTTCGTAATTTTGCTTCCTGGGGCCTTCTTTTGGAATATCCTGCAGGCAGATGTCCTACTTAGCAGGAGACCCCTCATATTCTTCCAGATTCCAGGTATGTTTAAGCATGTACCAATTGAGAACATTTCACCCATTAGGCAAAGAATCCTCTCTCTGTGTGTGGGATGCCAGATGTCAACTGCAATACAGTCTGCAGAAAGACACACTGTCTTAAGGGTACCGGGGCAGTAGGATGATGGACTTAGCCATTTCTGCCTTATTTGAAACAACACTGTCCCTGCTTAAAGCAGATGTAAAGAAATAATGAGCTGTATACAAAGCAGTGTGTTACGTGCAGAGTTGAGTGGCAGAGGACAACTGTGTTTTACCAGCAGAAGAATTGCCATGAACAATATGTAGAATCAAAAGCAGCAGGAAACGACATGATCTCAAGGGAATGGACACTTCAGTGTGTGACTGGATTTGTATTTCAAGTTTAAGAGGATTCATTACAAAAATTGTTGCTCCCATCACTGTAAATACAGATAAAGAAGTCATCAGCTGCTTTGATTTTTATAAGCGGCCAGGAAATACCAGAAGCCTAAATCATTTCAGTTTGTTTGAGATTTTACATTGTAGTCCTGATAAGGGCTGGTAGCTAAGCGGGTGGGGAAAAAGCTGACACCAATTGGAATCCTTTAAAAAGAAGCAGGTTTAAAAACAAAGTAAAAAAATCAGTGGGGGAAAAAGTTACAAAAATGACTGGTTTCTGAAAGGAACTGGCACTGGAATTCATGTCCTGTTTTCAATATCTGCTGTGAACTTCAGCCTCTATAGCTTCCTGCTTGTGCCCTGCACAAAATGTATCTGGTGTAGCTGTAGACAGCCAAAACAAAGCCAGCTCTCTGTGTCTCTCCACACAGCATTGGAAAGAAGAACACCAGCAGTAAATGGAGTTGTTTTAAGAACAAGTCTTGTGATTAAACCTTAATTACCAGTGAATCAGCTGGTCATTGTCCAAATTTGTGCAAATCTAAGAACAGTAAGTTTGTTAAAAAAATATTTTACAATCCCAGGAAGTTAAATGCATGAAGTGGCCATAAATAAATGTCAAAGAGTAAAACTAGATTTTGAAAAACAGACTCCCCAGATATGTTGGACAAGAGCCTATAAAAGCCTTCAAAAGAATTTTCTTCAAAACACTATGAAAATTAACAGGAAACGCTCTATAGGAGATTTCATAATAATTATAAAGATGTTGTTTGGCACTTTCTGAATAATGTGTTCCCTTGTTTGGAGAAAATGATACTGAAAATTTGCAAGAACCCTAAAAGAAATTATAAGGGCAGCAACAAACGTGCTAAGGAGTGGGTTCAGATTAGCAATATTTAATGTTAAACAGTGGTTTATCAGTAGACTAACATAACTAACAGTCTCCTGTGTGGAGCATTTAGTAGATGAGCACTAGTTCCATACGCTTGCTTGGATGAAATATCATTGCACATTCGATTGATCCTAATGCAGGCCAGTATAAACACTGTTAAGAAAAGCCATCTTTGCCCTTTTCTGCTGGAGTCTCTCCTCCTGATCATCAACAGATGTTTTAAGACTTCATTACATATTATTTGGTGGGTGATAATTTACCTTGAGGCTCTTCCAGTTGCATCAGCATAATTCTCTTCCATTTACTTCTCCCCAGACCAGTACTGGTCCATTAGACTGGCCAGAGGTTTGTAGATCTGCATCTGTTGTATTTCCAATTTCACTGTTTTTCTTTGTTTTTCTTTCTTTTTTTTTCTTATTTCAGTGGTGAGCATGGGGCTCCTCACTTAGGTTTCTGTTTTCCCATGCCTCCTTGAGATGTATTTCAGCTATCACTTAGCTGCTGTGAATGGAGAACCCATCTCAATCAAGCAAACCCTCCTTGCACCAACAGTGACACCCTTTTCAGAGTCTCCCTGATAACACTGGGGACAAAAGCAGATCACCACAACCATCTTTCCTCTGTAGCTCACTCCTCAGTGTTTCATTAGAGAGACTCTGTTCCTCTTCTCTTCTGTGATTTTGTGGGCAAAAAACTCCCCTGTCTTCCCTATGGGACTGCCAAACAAGCTGGTGTCTTCCCACCAGAAGCTATGTGGGGACCTTTTACAAGCAAGCACAACCTCCTGTTATCCCAAATCCTGCACTGAAAATCCACGGAAACGGGAAATCCTCCTACTGCAATCTGTGAGCAGGAACCTCTTCTCCAGGTCCTGTGACTCCAGTTACAATATGATTTTTCTTCTAAGAAACCTATCGAGGTATTGATCCTTAGTATCCAGAAAATGGAGGAAGAGTGCTTCCTGATCCCTCTATGTAATTTGCAGCCATTTRATGTAATTCTTTACAGCGTAATAAAGGGCTCTCTGTTTTTCTCTATTTCCACTGAGGCCAGCGCTTAGTGGCATGYTCATTTCCAAAGACTTTGAGGCAAGTCCCTGTAGTCCTACCTTTTCCTTCCCCTCTTTTCTTATACAGGGACTCTCCTCTTTCTTACCTATTCTCTCACCTTCCAATATTCAGACTTCCAATCTTTTGTTTCTGAGTCTGTGTGCCTTGACAGTAACTGACAACACAAACACATGGGAACTGCTGGTTCTGAAACAGGCTTACATAATCTGGTATTCCAGATGACGACCCATCTCCAGCTCCCCTTGAAGAACAAGACATCCCTAATTCCCGTTTTGCCGTGCTGTTTAACTGCTACCACAATTTATGGGATGCTTTCAATAACCCATCCATGGTATTGCTAGGATTTTGGTTTCCGAGACTTCTGTTTTTCCAGAACCCAGAGGTATGCGCAAAGGCAGTGTTTCTGCTCTTCCTAGAAATCCATGAGAGACTTATCTGTCCCCAGTCCCGAGCTGAACGCCTGATGCCCAGCGCTTTCTGCTCACTGAATTTAACTGGGGGGTTTGAGGGTCAACCCCCTTTCACCCTTCAAGCCTTCCTCAGGAAGACTCAGTGGTCTGCAGGATTGCATTTTTAATCCAAAAATTGTTTTTTATTTGTCTGTTTGTGCGTTTTTCCATGGTGAATTTTTATCTGACAGTGCAATGAACAGTTTCCAATCCTGTCTTTCTTTAGGTTCCTCTCACTCCTCTTTAGTCTTAACATTGTTAAATATTTTTGCAACCAGAAGGTATTTTTGGAGTGAATATACTGCCATGATTCTCTGTTTTCAATGGCAACGCTCAGTTCTGGCTGCCACGAGCAGACACAAGATGCCATGTAAAACTGCAAGTTGATTTTTAAAAAACATGATTATATAATGTTGTACCATTCCTTTTGGTTGAAATTCCAGGAAAGTAGCGATCAGGATTTTGTATTGCCTACCCTAAACAGTAAGCATGTTTTAAATTCAGTTCAAGACTAAAGAACTATGCTAATGCAATAATAGTGTTCAAATTTTAAAGCTGTTTGGCAGGGAGGGGTACTGAAAAAATGTCAGCTTCACCCTTTGACAGCACTGGCAGTCACCCTTTAAAATCTGCTATAATACTATAATTACCCCAAATATTTGGTTTAAACACTTTTAAGCTACCCAGCCATGCCAGCTGTAGGCAGGATCTCAGTTGAGAGTTGATTTTGGTCTGCAGTCAGGTCAGAGAGCACCCATGACTTACTACCTGCATACGTTCAAATTCCCCAGACATCAGATTGAGACCACAAAATGGAGGAAAGTAAGGCTAATTTGTTGACTGTCATGAAGAAAGATGATTTCTGGAACAGAATCACAGAAACCACATCCTAATACTAACATACTAGGAGAGCTGTTTGCCAACACAATTTGTGTGAATTGAGTATTAGGTAACACAGAAGGACAGAGGACAAAGGGAGAAATAAGAAATGGCGCCATCTCTGTGCCCCCAAAACCCAGAGGAAGCCATGCCAATGGAAAGCTGCCACACTCCTGAGAAAACAAGTGCTTGCTGAAGCTCGGCTCCTGGTTCCTCAGTTGCTTCTAAGATGGGGATGTCTCAGATCTTGCCACGGTGCCATGATATTTACACACAATTGAACKGAATTTCAAATTAAATGCCATTAGAGGCTTAATCAGAACTACATCCTGTTGTATTTGTGGTATTGGTTCTGAGACCTCRGGTCTAAATACTTCACTTCAGACTCTCAGTTTCTGTTTCTTCAGTAAGAAGACAAGTTGGGTTTAAGGAGCAGAGGCAGAACAAGCAGAGTCTTAGAGCCTGATATTTCATTCAAACTGCTTACAGGGAGATAACTTGTTTTCCAAATTCATCCCTGAGATTATCCTGCTGACACCAGAAGCTATCCAGGAAACATCCCCAGGCTGTATGAACAACATATGCACTTGCTGAGCAGAGCAAGAAATACTAACAATTAAAGCCAGTAGAAGGCTTGGAATCCGATTTTAGTTGATAAAAGGCAAGAAGATCACTTTTCTTTCAAGTGAAGGTTCTTACCTACTATTGAATTTGGATCCTCAAAGGCTAAATAGCTCTCTATAAGAAAAAAGGGATATTTAACCAGGAGGAATTTCTGAACATTACATTTTTGCCTGGAGAGCAAGACCTATGGTCAAAATCCTTTCTAAGCAGTAAAGACGAGATTTTACATGCAATCCTACTGAAAGTTCAAGTATGCACAAAATTCTATTTATAATTTTTTTGAAGAGAAAAACCCACCAATTATTTTATTATCAAAAAATCCTCTTGAATAATTCAAATCAGAAGAAAAACCTTCATGTAAACCATCTAATGTGTTTCAGCCACTTGATGCAGTGTGAGAGGAATGAAAGATACCTCTTTGCATGGAGATCCATCAGCTGCTAGTATCTCTAATAAAAGTAGAGCTACAGAGAATGTTCCTGCAGATCTCATGATGAAAGTCTAGATGTTCATCAGAGAAACCTTTGAAGTGTACTTTCCATTTACAGTGAATTTTACGAGTGGGTGTTGGGAGAGGACTCATGGAGGAAGAAGGTTCTACTGTGTTAAAGATGAATTATTCTATGAATTCTATGAATTATTCTATGAATTCTATGAATTATTCTATGAATAATGAACCATTCATACTTTGTCAGAGCACTTTCTATATTTATTTTTTAAAAATCCATTCAGCATTTGGTGGGAGTTTCTAGAAGAACACCCATGCTCAGCATGGTTTATTTAAGATTGTGAATGCTGAACTTGTATCATTCCAGGTAAAAYGATGTTCAGAGGCCTGGATTATTGCTACACTTCATAGAAGACAATGCTAACAGTTTTGTTAGGCACAGAAATAACTGAAAAAAAAGACATTTTACATACAAAGTGGATTTTAAATAGATACAGCAGCTGCCTTTGAATTTTTTACAACTTGACATCGCTCTTTCTGGGTGCCGACTGGCTGCAATTTTGAAATGTTAAAATCTTGTTCTTTTTATGTTGTTGTCTCATGAAAATACGGTCTATGTCTTCTGATGTTCCATTGCAAACTGACAGGATTCTATTGAAGCAACTGAGTAAAATGTACCTTCTTTGTAAAAGAGTAGGAAAAACTTCCCAGGAGAAGTGGCGTAGTAAATGGCAGCTGGATGGCAGCTTGTGCCAGTGCCCACGGCAGGAAGTGGCTCCTTTGACTTGGCCAAATTAATTTTAAATTGAAGTTGCTATGAGACTACATGTTGCAGCAGCAAAACATATTTACTTAGATGAAGGCAGGAAGGGATGGCAAAGAAATTTAGATGTGACTTGTTTTCCACAAAGGCATAGTACAAAACTCATTTAACTGGGCCTCTAGACGACTATTAAAATCAGTTAAAGCTACCTACAAAACCACTGTAGTTGCTTGCCTGAACATGGGAAATAAACCCAGATCATGTGGTCTGCTAGTGCCATCTATTGTGTACAAGGAAAAATACAGATACCACATGTAGGAGTTGYCTGTTTTCTCCTTATGATGAGAGAATGCTCTTTCTGCATTACAGCACCAATGAAAAATTTACCCAAATCTCATTAAATCAGTGCCGCTGTTTATAAAATACAGCAAGTATTATTATTTATGTGTATTGCAGCAACACGTAGGACTCTAAGCACTGTCAGGCCTCATTGTGCCAATACTGTTTGTGTCTGTATGTGACCACATGGGCACTGGCACACACACAAATGCAGTGAAAGACAGACCCAGCTGTGACAGTTTTAGTCAAACCTACAAAGATCTTATAAAGGAAAACCTATTGCTACTTACCTACATTTCTCCCAAAGGGACACAATCTCATCTCTTCCAAGGAAACAAACATYATCCCATCTTAAAATACAAGTACCATGCTGCCTTTCACTGTTTCTTGGAGGAGAGCAGCCCTTCCAGCTTCTTCCAGAGAGAATATTTCCAGTGAACGTTTCACCAACTGTTCACCAACTCCAAACACTCTGCAGTCTTCAAGCAGACCCTCTTAAGCCTGAAGGCTTGTGAAAATGTGGTGGCAACATTGAGATTAAGACTGTAGACAGAGCAGTTTAAAATACCAAGCTCTTGAACGTCTTTACAAACTCCATACTGGAATGTCCAAAATTCAGTGACATGTTACCATAGTCCCTCTAATCTGCTTGCAAGTTTTGCTACCAGTATTAAAACCAAGTAATAAATCCCTTGCCATCAAGATTATTTTACCATTGTCAAACATATGTTGCTGTCCCAGAAAAGGCAGTAAGCAAACTGAGCAGACCAGAAATTAAAATTTAGAATACCTTATGAGAAAAGCCAATGATATGGTCATCACTGGCTTAGTGCACACAGGAAGGAAAAGCAGTGCAAGTAACTGTGTCCTAAGACAAAGGCAGTTTTAGGTATTTTGAGTTTATAGAGCTTCATCCTTACATGATCTGGAACTGTGAAACAGATCACAACGGTGGTATTTCATCAGCAGATCAAGCTGCACAACCCGGAAAAATGAGGTTTTGCACTTTTGGAAGCAGTTGAATGATTTAGCATTACTACTAAAAATAACAGCAACTGTCATGTGATTTACTGTAGTTTATGCAAAAGGAATTTCTCAATCACTCCTGATGAGCTGACAAATAGAAAACATCATGCAGAGTAGATGATGAAAATATTTCTAACATAGCTTCCAAGAAAAAAATAGCTATTTCTTGTTGCTAAGAAATATGAAAATATAGAAAAAAGGGCCTGTAGCAAAGCAACAGAAATGTACTGTGATATTATCTGTGCTAACCTGTCGAGATCATTTGCTTGTAAAARATTAAAGCACATTACTTAAGAAGAGTCATCCACAGCTAAATTATACACCTTGCTAGAATAATATTTTTGCAATTACTTGCAAATTGTCAACTCACATTTCAACTGAAAAAAATAATTAAGCTGTTGACTGCAAAATGTGCCTGGAGCGAGAGATTAATCAAAGTGTTTTCAATAGTTGTTAACTGCACAAATAAAAAGGAAATAATCCATTTTCTCTAGCTGCATGTTACTGTATGGTGAGGTTTTAGACCTAACATTTAATAAAAGCCGCACTATTGGTGCATCCTTTTGGTCATGAGTATGACTCATACTAAAATATATCAAGATAAAGCTCAGAAAAATGGTAGCTATTTCATTCAGTAGTCCTTTAGTACTTGAATGAACATGTTGATTTCAGACGACAAGATTATCTTAATTCAGCCACTTTCTCTGAACATTTTTTGTTCTCCCCTTTAGGATACTGCAAGCACTGTAAAGGCTGGCTATCATTTGAATTAACAACTTCAAGCATTTTATACTTTAGTTTATGAAAGCTAAGAATAAAAAGCAATAAAAGAATAATACACAATGCACTAAGAAATATGRTCTTTTCTTAACATGGCCTTCAAAATAACATGACGTCACTTTTCATGGTTTACATACATTTTCTTTATGATCTTCACTTGAAGGAATGTGTGTCCCTAGCAGGATACCTGATCAGCAAGGCACAGGTCCTTCATTTAGTCAGTACTAGATTCCATTTTTAACGTGGTTGTAGCTATGAACCTCTGTGAGATAACCTGAATGCTATGGAAAGCAAATCTGCCAGTGAAAAATACCTTTACTATCTTTATTTGGAAGAACCTATAACGAAAACTTCAACTCTTAAAGTTGTGAAACAGCTGAATTTAATACAGTTTAAAATACACATTAAAGAAATTATCAACAGATGACTAATCTTTAGACATCACTCTCCAAAAGACACATTAGTTTTATCTTGTGGTTATTAGCAACAGAAAATCATCAATATTTCTGCATGAACTGTGATAAAGTGTGGCAAATGTAATTTTCAGAGAACTTAACTGACAGCCAAGTGGTTAATGCACTGAATGGAGGTAGTGAATCAGTCCACAAAACAACATTTGCCTGCAGATGCCTGTAACATCTGACTTCTCAATTAGTTCCTTTCGAAGTCTTTCATTACAGAAGTAACTCTATAGCAGCAAATATACCATATCTTCACTACAGATGCTCTCCAGGTTTGTTTTCTTCTTTTATTTTATATATGTAGTACATATATATGACCAAACACCTGAAAACGACTGGTGCCTCAGGCTGGAAAATTCTGGTTTATATTAACCAAATTGCAATAAGCTTTCTTTTTAGTATATCATGTTTAAATGTAAATTTACTTTTTATTCCCACTTCAGTTTTACCTTTCCTACAGCCAGCAGTGCATAAAAGGGAAAAATGGATGGATTTTAACAACGTGTATTGCAGTGATGATTAGAAAACATTTTTCAAGCAGTATAGTTTAAACTTGTTCTAGGATGTGTATTTGCATTACAGTGCCCTGTATCACAAACATGTAGCATAGTGTTGCCATCTATTAACTTCAAATTTCCAGTCTTGAAACAAAGATGCCCTCTTCTGCTTTCACCATCTTCCACAGCCCTTGCAATTTAACAGAGTAGGAATTCAGTCTTCGTGATTTCCATTGCCTTTACACTTTCCTGTTTGCAAAATGTAGTTTCTCAAGTTTAAAACTAATGCTACTAATCAGACTACAGCAAATTAAAATCTACAGATATGTCCAAAACAGAAGAGCTGAGGAGATCAAGTCCTTGAATGATTTTCCAGTGCTTCTAGATATTGCTTTTATTACAGTATTTTTAATATACCAAACTGTAAAAAAATTACAAAATGTTGCAAAAAGACAACAGGAATGTTGCTGTGAGTTTTAAAAATCTTTTAGTTKTTGCTGTTGGAGTTAATTTCATGGGTTCTTAATACAATCTTATCAATCCCTGTCCCTCTGCAACGTTTTCTRTAAGTAAAAAGAAATCTAGAACTTTCATAGACATAAAATATTGGGTTTTCACTATCAGGAGTCTTCATGTATTTCTGTTGATATCCTTAAAGAAAATCTCTAAAAGAAAAATAAAGCAAGATCAGCTTAAGATAAATTAATTTTATAGTTCTGTGATATAAAGTACAAGGAGATGAAACAAAACAAAAGGAAAAAGTGTTAAATACATACAGTGAGAAATTAAAAAAAAAGGCTTATTTTTCTTAGAGTCTGGCAGGCATTTTTAATGAATTAATAGGCTTTCTGTGAGCACTGTTTAGGACAAAAAGAGGGTAGAATCTAACAAATCTTTCTGTCATTGTCAAACTAACATTGGATTTCATGCTATTTTATAGCCTGTAATTTAAAGTGTCTGCATTTCCATTTAGTTTAATTCCATCACTTTCTGTTATTTATTAGGTTCACAATATTTATATATAGTTAAACTTTCRATCTTCGGAATCTCTGATCTGAAGCAGAGTTATCAACTAAGAATTGTTGGTAAATATTCTGAGAACTGCTGCATTGTTCTGCACATATCTAACTCCAAGGGAAGTCTGATGTTGGATAAATAGATGCCATCATATGCGTAGACATCAGAGAGTGATAAACACCTCCCCCACAAAATGATGCATGAAATGATGCATATMTTTCTGAATGGTACTTCAATAATTCTATTGGTTTTAGAAGGCAATTATATGCCTTTAAGATAATGTGTTGTGTAATTTTGAACAACCACTTTTTTTTTTCAAAAAGAAGKGATTTGTTCTGCTGAACCTAGCTATTTTTTCCTTTTTTTTCTTTTTTTTCCTAAGGAAAAGCGCTTCAGCCATCATGTCTATTCAGTACTAAGTCAAAACTCAACAGACATAGRAAAGTTTGCTTTTGGTTAGCAAAATATATGTTAACTCTGGATCCAGCTATCCAAACCAGAATGCTTTTGTGTCAATACCTTTCCAAAAAATATTTCAGATTCTTTGCACTGTGAGGAAACATATCGCAAAATGTGTAATTTTTAAAAAGAAAGAAAACGTCCATGGTTGAAAGGCATTGGATTATTATATAAAATTCCTTTAGCTAGAAAGAAATGCAATTTCAGTTGCATCATTTATTTTGTTACTGTGACACCGTTAAAGGGCCTCTTTCTACAAAAAGATTGGTAAATAAGAAGAATATATTAATTTACTGAGTARTTGTCAAGACCAGACACTTATTAAACTATTAAACTGAATTTTATATTTTAAAACTAAGGGGCAAAATATTAATTAGGTGGACAGGAATCAGTTCTGTGATTGGTAGAATTTGTTTCTGTATAGCTTTGATGTATCAGTCTGAGATAAGGAATGGTAATTTTCTATTGCATTTGTTGTTATACAATTCATAGCCACTGCTAAAATATGTAGATACCAACCTGAAAATCTCTAATGAATGTTAAAAAGAAGAAGATGAAACCAAAGGCCACCGTCCATTCACAGATTGCACTCATAAAATGATAAGTATAATCCTGATGGAATGAGACATAAAATAAATTTTCAGATTAAAACAGCTAAACAAAATATATGTGGAATGATATAGACATTTCCTTCTGTAAGTTCCACAAATAGTATAAGATTTATGACTTATCATGCCAATACCCTGTTGTATGACAGTCAATTCACATTTTGTTTTTACAGAATGATAAGTATATTTATCAAGGTTGCATATGTTGCATTAAGTCTTGTGCAGTAACATCAAAAACAGTAGCAGAAAACTACAGTTAGCACAAGATCAAAACATAGCTTGAATATAATATGAACCTGAAAACATTCGGTTCGTAGGTTAGGATTACCAAAATGCCCATATTCCAAGCTTTCTCTCAGAGTCAGAGTTGTCCCTTACAGCAAATTCTCACTATTTTTTTTTGAATGAAGGGCTACTCCTGTATGACTGTTTCTGACAAGACTTTTGTTTTTAAGTAGACTATCATAGAAAACCTATGTCAAATGACACAAACAGAATGTGAAGTGTTTCTTAACATGTCATCAACAAATGTGCCATCTGGTTTAGTAAACACATTTTCTCAACTTTGCATCTCAAAAGACCCCGCAAAACCCCTGAAGATATTACTAAGATTGTCTAATCTGCAAAGATTTATCTCACAGCTGCCTTGCCACTGTTTGGTTGAGGTACATTTGCCAAGTTTGCTTTTATTAAGCTCTTCAAGCAGGATGCACTCTCTGCATTATTTAACCTGTTTGTTGAATACCTCCTTGTGGCAAAGTTTGTCCAAAAAGGAAAATTACTTTTCATAGTTGTCATTCTGAGAACACTGAAATCAACTCAAATACCTAATATTGACCTTAGTGTGCTTTAGGTCAGATTTCATATGTTTATGAAAATAGTAAAGACTATTTAATAAAGAATGGTGAAAAAGCTGAGGAAACCAATATCGTAAAAAACCTCAAAAACTACAGAAACAAATTGGTCCACTTTTGTTTCATGTGTGAAGTTCATTTTCAGGAACATTGACTATAAAAGGAAGTAGAACAGCTAATTTCCAGAATATCTTTTTTTTTTTTACAATTTTTTTCTATGGGAAAGTTTCAAATACTTGGTTAAAATGAAAGTCTAACTCTCTGAAGATTGATCATCCATGACAAGTTTTCTTACCCACACCACAGACATTTTTCTAACAAAGAAGTAACTGGAAACTAGCATTGCACAAATCTGTTTATGATAATGTACTATTTGAAGTCTCTGAAGTGTTTGTAATGCTAGACACTTTTAGAGAAATATAACAGCATTCCCCAAATATGATACAAGGTAAGTTGGCTACCTAATAAGAATTTACCTTTTCACCTGGGGTCCAATCAATTTTTGTCATGGAAATTTGTGAAGCAAACACAATCACTGGGAAAAACAGTGTAAAGGAAACTAGAATTTTAGTGAGTAAAAGTGAAAATGTCCGCTTACAAAAAACCCCCCATCTTCCCCTTCTGTAATACAGGAGATCCTAAACAACCAGAATATCACATCAAGATATTAAGAAAACAAGTAAATGAAACAAATTACTACATTTCTGCACAAATAAAGGTTTCTGTGGATTCTTTCAAAGTGCAGACAGTAAGGGGAGACACTCCAAAACTTAGGTCATGTTTGTGGTCAAGAACTGTGGGAGCAGAGTCCTGCATTGTTGGAAGTGGAACCATGTTGGTTTCCACTGGTGCACAATATGCCTTGATATGTGTGTACGACTTCCTCTCAGGACTGAGGCCCTCTTTAAGTGCCCTTTCACAGCTGCTGAAACCAAAAGCAGGCTGTAGCTGGCTGACTCATGTGATGATCTGCTGCAACCAGTTTTCAACACTGGCAGATCACCCAAGCCCAATAAATTCAGTGAGACAACTCTAATTTTAGCATGCCATGGGAGAAGCCAGGAAGTGTGTGAAATGTGTCTTTAAGGGAGGCAACTAATGAAGCCAAGCACCAAGGAACGTGATCAAAATCATCTGCTTATGCTTGTATGCCACCTCTATTTTGTACTTCTGTATGTTTGGTTCAGTGTAGAAGCAGTGGCTCCCTTTTGCAGGCCTTCCTCCCTAATTTCCTTCAGATGAAGGAGATTGGAAAGTTGCTCTAGCTTTATTAGTGTATGATCCTGTGAAGAACACCGGAAAATTAGTTTTAAATATACCACTGAAATAAGACATAAAGCTTTTAAGAAAACCCCATAACTCATCTTTATGCTATTAATGGTGTCTCAACATGCTATATTATATATGTTAATAGAGCGCTAAACAAAGAGTGTGACCTCATTTTCATTCTTTATCAGCAACGATTTAACTTAAAGGAAAATCATGAATGTGTAAGGGGAAAACCATGAGATACACCGTAAAGGATACTGGGAATGAAAGCAATGCATGATATGACAGATATGGCCATCCTTATGTGACACACACAGTAAGTGTTCCATCGTGGACAGGACTTGTATGAGATTATGGACTGAAGTGTAATGTATACAACACCCGAGCCAAATGCCACCAAAGCTCCTATGTCATGGACACTGGGAACAGCCAGCTCCTGGAGAGAGAATCAGCACAATGGTTAGCTGCTACTAGCTGAAGAAACTAGCAGGTAGTGCACCTGTAAATTTTCTTCATGACATACTGATTAGAGGACCTAGACTGGATACTAAGGAAATAACTTCTAATTCCAGCTTTRTTTTGATCTCCTGACTTGAAACAATCGCCTGACCTTGAGCAAATCTCACATCCTCTTCATGTCTCAGTAATTCCATTGGCAAATGAGAATACGAACATACTGTTCACTAGTTGCACATATACAGTAAAGACTGAAGACTTGCAAGCCACCATTTCCAGCTTCCTGGTAAATTAAGCATGCTTGAAAATCTGCTAGATCAGATGCTTAGCTAGATTACATCCTTTCTGTGCTCTGAAGCCTTCCCACAAACTGCACTTAACATGGAAAGTAGGGGCAAAGCAGAGGAAATAGAAATTAGGTGAGGAAGGAGTTTATGGACAGGCAGTGAGAAACAACAGAGATTAGATAAGAATCAATGTTATAACTGTCAAGGAACCCCTTTGGAAACTTTTGGATCAAAGTTTCTGCTTCCCTGAGTCTCACAAATTATTTTGCATTCCTTATTTGTCTTTTCCTTATTGAAGCTGGGTTTGTTTTCTATTTTGTCAGGCATCATCTAACTTTTTTTTGTGCCTCATATAAATCTTATCAATAAGAGTACAATATTTAGAAGTAAAATAGCATGATTAGACTATTAGCATGATGCAGACTGCAGTGCCTGTGGTGTTTGCAATCCACATACACTGCCTGGATGCAAAGCTGAAAAGGGCAAGGTATCAGTCTAAGGCAGAGCGGGTTTGTCTGAAAATACTGTGTCCATTACATGCAAAATCGTATCAGCTGCTGAAGCCCTGACAATCTTTATTTTCAATTTCTCTGTGTGTTGTCAGGTCACTATATAAGCACAGCAGTATTTACACAAGTGTTCCAAGGTAGGCCATCCTTTAAAAGAAATAATGTAGCTGTTTCCACAGATTTTAAGGCAACATCTCAAACTGCTTGCCAATTAAATTTAACTTGATTCTAGGCTGAAGCTTTCAGTGCAATTGTCCTAATACTTCTTTGTGTCAGAATCTACCCTATTACACACTTCCTCACTAGAAAATGTGAAATGAATAATCTGTTTCAGTATTTTTTCTCTCTATTGAATTTTCTTTCAGACACTGAGAGGTGAACTTTGATTTATGATGAGATGTCTAATCCTTTCTAGCAAAGTAAGCAGTAATTCTACATGTCTCTGTCAAAAGACTTAACATGTTGTTCTGCCTTCTCCTACAGACTTAAATGAAAAGGCTGATATTGTGCTCAATGCTCTAACCTGTCAGACAAGCCTAGTTTATTCTATAGAAAATGCTGCTAGTGAGTGTGCCATCATTCAGTCAAAAATGCAGATGCTTTTGTTAGTCTGACTTATTTTACAATCACTTACTTGATTGTAAGTGAACTAAACTTGGAATAGCTGAGCTTTTTACAGTAAAATTTTCATAGCAAAAATTTTACAGCAAAAAGCCCCATGGTAAGTTGTGTTATAGTACAGACCTGTTACAAGACAAGCACACAGAAAGCCCCTTACTGACATAACTGCACAAGCAAAAAATCTGCTATACAGTATACATACATACTATACAGGGAGAAAAGAATTCTGTCTCTGTAAAGCTACTGAAAAAAGGCAGGAGCAAGAAACACTTCTTACTCCATTTTCCAAGTATCCACATTGGGATAATGTTAATCACTGTTATTTAGTTGAAATTTTAGCTGTTAAAACAACTTTAGTTTCATTTATCTTATGAAATTTATAGCCATACCTGAAAAGTTGCAACTATTCCCATTCCAGTGCAGCCCATCAATCCAATACATAATGAAAACATATTGCATGAAGACCCAACAAAGTGCAATGACTCATTTTGCTTCTCTATTAATAAATATCTGATGTACATTGTAATTGCAGCTGAAAAAAACCAAAAAAAATGTGTTTTGTTCAATRTTCATGTACTGCTTACACCTTTTATGTATTTTAACACCTTTTCCTTTAACATATGACGTGTAATAAAATTATAAGCATAATAAAATAAATAATATTACCTTTAGCTCTACTGCAATGAAGAAGAAAGGTAGTGATTTTCAGATGATCTTTCAGATAGAACAGTAACATTATCTTCATCTTAACATTGCACATTATTGCTTTCTAGAAATATCTGCACATCACTTCAAAAAARCCCCACTAATTTAAATCCCATTTTCTTGGGTGTTTTGGGCACAGAGGCACTGCCATTCCACACAAGGAACAGACGTTACAGGGAGATAAGAACCATAAGCTGGAAGTGGGAGGCTTTAGTCTACCCTGAGATGCAGTCTTGTACCAGAACTACATCTCCTTATAATGGATGGTCTGAAGAAGTAGTTCCTTTTTGTGGAGTCACTGCATAGATGACCCCAACATGCAGTTCACTCCTGACAAACACCTGAATTAGGAAATCATGTTTCTTCAGGATATTATAAGCTGTAGACTGGATTCCACAATTCCATAACACAGAACACAGTTTCAGTCTATCTGCATTTGGAAGAATAAATCAGGTAACTTTGCCCAGGCACTATGAGGTTACATGAAACACACCAAGACAGTGTGACTGAATGAGGCTCTTAGAAAAGGTAAAACAGGTGATTTTTACTTTGCCTTAAGGCCATAATAACTACATGTATATAGAGGTAAACAGCTCTTCTAGAAGAGAATAGAAAAGGCCAAACTTCCTGATTCACGAGTCATTTTGTAGAGAAGTAGGCATGTTGCAGATGAAACCAGGTGTTGCTTCAACACTGTTCTTCCCTTTGCTGCAGCATCTTAGAACCTAAATTCTCCCCTACATGAAAATGAGGGGAGACAAAAAAACATGAGTTTTGCGGAGTAATTATGCCACCTTTCTTCCGCTTGTATTTTGAGCCGTGTTGACTACTTTGCACTGATGAGCTGCTCTGAAGAGACAAAAGTGCCTCTAAGCCTCCACTAACTGATCCCATTTGGCTGTGGAGTAGTTTTTCTGCAGAATACTGAATACATTTCTGCAATGTAAGCAGGCAGTTTTTGCTAATTGTCATTTCTTTGTTCTGGTCAAACCAAATACCTTATACATACCTAAAAGTGCTGAAATATTAATCATAAAACCAAAGACACCACTCTCCGGAGGTTTGGTTCCAGTGTCACTAAAGCAGGAAGAGAAAGAAATTAAAAGTTAATTGAGATCTGTGAAACATAAATGAGATGTACACATGAAATCCCAAGAGAAATGTAACTTGTATGAACTGCTGCTATGTGTGTAAGGCATTTCAACATATCTTCTGCTGCACACTCAGCCTCCATTGTAGTAGTCAATCTATTTTTTCAAAGAGAGCATCTTTGGAGAACATACTATTTGAACTGTATTTCTTGTTTTTCTATATGCAATATGCAAAGATGTGACAGAGCAATACGTTGCTCATGAAGGACATGATTACATAAATGACATTTTAGAAATTATGCGTCTTTTATCTGCTAAATTAACACTATGATAGACTAAAACATATCTAATGGCATTCACTACCTTGAGATGTGAGAGTATTTGGTTTAATTTCCTTAAAAGGACTTTACCCCACGAGAGAAATTGTGTTCCAATGCCCAGGAATGTTCCTAGCAACTGTTTCATTTACTAATGTAGGTACAGCTTAAGAGTACTCTACGCCCGAGGTGTTGTAAGTCTCTTGAGCTGAAGCATTTTGCCCTTATAGGGGATAATTAGAAGTTCACTGGGACAGAGAGAAGGAGCATGAGTGTGAGAATATCTACAGACTTTATATACATATGTACATGCATACATATATATAAAAAAGTCATATATACAAAATATTTGTTGTGTAGGAAATGGAACACATTCACCATAGAATCCTTTTCCTTCTTTTCTCTAAATATGTGCAAACACCCWCCCCTGAGAATGCCTTTTCCCCACGGGATGAGCACACTCCTGGGAGTACCTTMAAGCAGGACTCTTCTATAGAAGGTGAGTGTTCTGTTGAAAAAACAATACTGTGATGCTGTCATGTCTTTTTTTCTTGTCTGATATCTATTTATGCTTGTCTAACATACAACCAGTTCATATCTATTTGATCAGGCTCTGTTGGTCAAGCCCATGGAAAACATCCAGTTCTTAAATCTTTACATAATTTGGGTGTGAGCTAAGTTTTCAGTTACTGGACAGTACCAAGAGACACAGTAGTATGTGTAAACAGACGCACCCAAAGAACTCTACTCTCGGAAGTGTAAACATGTAAGGGTTTTAGCTAATGTCAAAGTTTAGTGGAAACTGAGCAAAGGAAGGCCTGGACTTAAGTGCCATGCTCTGGTTGACATGGTGGTATTCAGTCATAGGTTGGACTCCATGACATCAGAGGTCCTTTCCAACCTGATTGATTCTGTGATTCTGTGATTCTGTGTATGTTGGGACAAGTAGGTACTGGCTAGAGATTTTTTTTATGTGATTCAAGAAAATAAATACTCTTCATTCCAACAGTGAGGCTGGATTAGGTTTCAGTGCTAAGCTTCTGAACCTACCACTGAGTGCAGCCAAAATTACCGCTGCTGAGCATGAATGCTTGTGCTCTCAACACCTGAAAGAGAAAGCACTCTCTATTTAATCAGTCATTCTTAAAGATTKAGACACTTTTGTTAAGTTCGAGACAGAAGAGTATGACCATCTCAAAAGACTTGATTTTTTTAGAAATTAATATTTTCTCTTAAATCCCTTCAGTGTTACAGAAGGATTTGTGTTACCAGTTGCTAAGGTGATTTATCAACAACAGGAGGAAGCTTAGGATAAAGGAAGGATCCTTTTCTGTGAAAAGCTGATGCAAAAAAATAGAGAAAATTCACATATTTCTTTTGACTAATTCGTTCCAAATTCTCAGACAACAAAAGTTTGGACCAGGCTTTTAGACATGTTTTTACAACTTCTGAGGCATTAAGAATCCCTATTCACCTGAATTTTCTTGTTGTAATGCTTTCTGAAGGCTTGTTCCAGCTTGTACTCTGTATTAGTCTTGTTTCTCTTTGATAGTGAAATTGATGAAAACAGTGAACTAAGTCTTTTTTTTCGTTTGACACATCTGAAAATTATCTTAATCCATGCTTCATTTAGCCCATTTTTTAACCTTGAACTTCACCTTTTCCTCTTGTTTCTGGAGTGTTTTCATTAACACGACAAAGGACTCCATTTAAAACATGGGCCACTTGTGACAATCCTCAAGGACTTTTTCAAATCAGAAACCACTCTGTGGTAAGTACAGGACTGCAATCACTTCAAAGCTTTTGAAGGACTTTAGGTGAGAGGAGAATGGAATTGGCACACACACAGAAAGCCATTTGAAGTTCTTGGAACACATCATAAGAGCAATCCAAATAACCTGAAATTACACTGAACTCCACTTTTTAATAAAAGATTTTCTCAAGCTAAAGCTTTATAGGTGAATTTTGCTGTTGTTAGTTTTTAAACTCAACAATCTTGTATGTATGCTTTAAAGAAATTTCATACCAGGAATACTATATCACATCTATAATCTATTTAAAGGGTACTGGACTGGACTTTTAAGGACACAACCTTTTTAATGCCGTATTTTCTATTAAAACATCCCTGAAGATAAATGAAGACTTAGGTTCATATTCATTTTTCTTCTGGTCTGCTGCTTTGGAAGAAAAGACTAGAAAAAAATATATTGGCGCCAGCCCCTTCCTTTTTATGAAAAAGAAAAAATCAAACGGCACATTTGAAACAAAAGTGTGCTCATTTATTTGAGATGGTGCTTAGGTGAGGTTGACCACCATGCAAAAGATGAGGAATCCTGTATGAAAATGACAGCATTTATATCACCATCTCATGCAGTAGAATTCTAAAAACAGTCTTCTGAAAAGTGAAAAGACAAGAATGTGGAGAAGWCAGAGAATAAACACTTTAGGGCCAAAAGACTCATCATCATTGAATTTTCCTCATAGCCATCATAAACTATTTCTCTCCAAACTGAAGTTCCAGATTTTTAAAATAGGAAGATGCAATTCTCCCAAGAGGGATTCTCATGTATCCAGAGGTACTAACTGGTAACAAATACCTTCAGGAAAATTCCCCTTACTCTTTCACTGAGAATTCAAACCAGCAAACAGCCACCCCAGCAGATCCATATTAGTTTGGATTTTGAGTACTATGAATAAAAGAACTAATTTGGGCACAACCTAGTCCTGTTTTAGGACTCAGCTGCTAGAAAACACAAAATTGTATTCATTTTATCTACCCAAAAATGTATTTATATGGTTTACTTGATGAGACATTAGCACTGTTTCAATGACAAATTTAGACGTGGTCTCTCACTGTGACAGTTGCTACTTGGGGAATGTATATAAGAATTACAGAAATGTCGAACTMAAGTTTGTCAATATTCTTCTGCTTTGTGTAACTGGAATTTCCCCATATGAGCTCTCTTTAATTTCTATATTTCATTTTAAGATATTGCACAACTGAAATGTTGCAACATTCTTCCCCTTTTTTATCACTCTTAGTTTTACTAAATCACATTCTCAATCACATGATTCAGATTCTTGGGCTAAAACAATGACCTGCAAATTAAGAATATGAACTGTRCTATGACTATTGGCCTGAGTACTTAGAAGGAAACCTTGTATTATTCCCAAGTGCACTTTCTACAAAGCTCTTATGCTTAGACTATGTGCCTTTAGAATTGTTGCAGATTCTTCACCAATGATCGATGTCTATCCTTAGTCCAAAAGTGGTGTTAAAAGGATGTAAAATAAACAAGACTTTTAAAAAACTTTACTTGTAAATCCAGAGGGCCTGAAATGTGACTGGGAATCACTGGTGCAGCCTTTTATGTGTTTGTTTTGTTTGGGTTTTTTTGGGGTATATGAACATTTATTGTGCTTCTGTGGCTAAAAGATTAGAATTATTTTTTCTGGGAGCCGTCCCATTAAGCTGATATAACTATGGCAACTGTGATACATTCATCAGAGTTATACAGTTGTGACTTAAAGTTTATCCCTTTTAGAAGAATGACACAATTAAGATACCTGGGCTGTCAAACACTTAACTGCAAACACAATTATACAGAAAAAACCTCACATCCCATTCTCTCATATATTTTATTCTATGACATTTGTCACATTTCTTTCTGCAGGATCTCAAAATCTTTCTGAACACAAACATGTACAGTTATATCAAACATTCTATTTTCCTTGGTTAATATTGGATAAATTGCACTGATCACAAGCACTTTTGTGTCAGTAAAACTGTGCATGTAATCAAGGATGAGCAGTAGGGTATTCGTTCAAGTACAAGAAGGCTTTACAAGAGCTGAGTCCCGATTTCTTCCCGAGTCAGTCTTAAAAACTTCCGCTAATACAAGCATGAAGTCAAATTTTCTTTGGCTCAATTTGAATGAAGCTCAGCTGTCTTGTGTGTTGTGGTGTCATTTGCACTTGCCTATGATGACAAACCCTAATTTTCAATCAAATTTGCTTGTATGTGCCAATCAGGTTTGCAGTCTTCTCATATTATGCATGTCCATAAAGACCTTCAAGGAATTAGGTCAATTGAAAAATGTGTTTTAAAATCTTCTTTAGATCTTCTGTATATCAGAGACACTCTTGGATTTCTGGCTAACCTTTAATCTATTGAGAGGTAAATACTAGCAATTTCATAGTTTAGATTTAAATGTTAACATAAGCAATGCATAAAGAATGATTTACACAGAATTGTACTTAAATGACTAAGGTTATAGAAAAGAGATGCCCATCTCTCGAGAAGTCTTTTAAACTCAGGTCCCATCCTGAAATAGTAAAAGTGCATGTCTGTGGGGATGTGTGTACTGCAAAAGTCATTGCAGGGCTTCGAGTCCTGTCATCCTATGGTGCACTTTGACCTAGTTCTGGAGTCACACAAACCAAATTACATTTCCATCACGTAATCCTAAAGTTTTTCTGGGACCAGGCCTGCATTGGCTCCAGCAGAGAATTTTCATCTCTTTTCCATCCTGTCTCCAGCGTTTGGGTCCTGTGGGTGTCAGAGGTGCTAGAGGTGTGATGGGTGCCGGGAGCGCACAGCGTGTCCCCCCGTCACGGGGAGGCCCTGCCACCACTGCCTCTCTTTCTCTGGGGACCCCACAGCCGGGCCGGGAAGCCCCTCGGAACGCCGCCCGCGGTCACACACGCACAACCCCCGCACCTCGGCCGCTGCCGCCGCGCCCCCGCCTCACCTGATGTAGGGAACGAGGGGCTCGACGTGCCCCGCCAGCACGGCCATGGCATAGGAGATGATGAAGGCTGCCGAGGACCAGCTGACGAGCAAAGCGGGGACGAAAGCCACGCCGGGCATGCGGCACAGCATCGCCGGCGGCTGCCCTGCGCGGGGCATCGGCGGCTGGGCGGCAGCGCCCGGCCGGGCTCGCCGGCGGCGCCCTGAGGTCACGGCCCGTGCCCGAGGGCTTGCSGGGCGCATACGCGCTCGCCCACGCGTGTCTGCCCCCGGCAGGCAGCGGCGCTGCCTCCTCCCCCTGCCCGGGGATCCCCCGCCGGCCGCTGCCTTGCCTTCACTTTCGGTTCTCGCTGCGCTCCCGTCCCCGACGGCGGCGGGGAGCCAGACACCGGGGTGGGCCCTTCCCACCRCTGCCGGCACCTGGGAGCTCTTCGGGGAGTTTCTGACCGCAGAAAGTCTCCCACAGCCCGTGCCCCGGTCGCTGCCGCTCTCCGGGCGGCACACGCCYCGTCGGGGCAGGGAGGCGGGCGGTGAGATGCTGCTGGGGAGTGCTCGCCAGGTATCAYTAAAAGGGCTAAAAATGCGGTCCAGTGTGAGCGGTCAGCAGCTCTTGGCAGCTCGTCTGCCGCGGGGCAGCCGGTCCTTGCAGGAGCACGGAAACCGGTTCAGAAACTCTGGAGGTCCCACTCTGGAGTCCTGCACACACCTCATCCGCCTTGGACTTTCGTTTCAAACACACACTGTAGCCTTGATTTGCAAAGCTTCTGCGAGATTCGCTTTTTCACACGCTTAGAAGGAAACCGTTGTTTAATCCAAAATCATGCCATGTTCATAATTTTCGCTTTGGTTTAACCTGAAGCCATGGGCAATCTGCCAAGATTGTTTCTGTTTCCTTTGACTGTTTGTAGTTATCTGCCTTCCAAACTATCATCTAAAGTCAAGGTCACCATTCTGCAACAAAGATGTGTGTGCATACTCTGCCTCTCTCCCTGAGAATGTACTGAGAGTCTTGCCTTCGGTACACGTTGCCCGTGGTGGAKGCACACGAGGTGAGTACTTGGCATGCCTTTGAAAGTTGGGAGATAGAAATGTAATAAAAGGACTAGGCACAGTATATCTTAATGCAAGTACAGTAAATTAATAAACTAAATTATTCCACCACTAAGACTGGAGGTCTTTTTGACAGTAGCATGTTTCTCATGTTCTTAATATGTAACTTGAGTATAACAATTAATAGCAAACCGCAATTCATACTTCRTATTTCCATAGCTAATCTTTCTTCTAGGAATTTTGAGTGACAGAAATTTCTGGCTGAAAGAACAGGTTTATTTCTCTTTAAGAYAAAGATTCAAAAATAATGGAATGGAACTAATATTTGAGCTGTCTTAGTACGCTGGTTTAAAATTTTCTGTTTAATTATGCCTCAATATCAGGTATCTTTGGGTTTTTTTCCCCTTGAAACAGAAAATTAAAGAAATACTATAGAGACAGTAAATCTAGTCTCTTTGGTTAATAAATGAACTGCAGAAACGTATTGATGTTTACTATATTTATAGAAGTAGAATTTTACTTTTCTGTGTGTCAGTAATTTAGTATTCTTGATTGGTTCCTTGCAGAAAGAGGACGAGATTCACTTTATTTTACTGCATCAACATTTAAGTCACATTGTTGGAAAAATGTTTCATCCGCAGTTCTGCAAGATTCTTGTACTACCTTTAGTTTTGTAAGCAGTAAATAAACTACTCTTAAGTGTGAGTTGAGTATTTAAATTCTTCACATGACTTTTTGRAGTGCCTGAACACTATTTGGAGTAAAACAAAAAGACACATGTTGGGCTCAAGCAGGTGGCAACTTACTGTTTGTYGGTCACTAGCAAAGGCACCTTGTTGCTATGTAAACACTTATTGCAGCTCATGTGATAGTTCTTTTTCTTTACAATTTTATTGTAGAAGGTAGTCAGTAACAACATTTAATTTGAGCAATGATCTTTAATTAGTTTTTATCAGACGCACTAGCATGTTCTTAAAAGATCATTAGAAGATGCAAGGAGTAATAAATATAGGTTACTCACAAACTTGGGAGGAGTTGTTTTATTTACTGGACTTGAGAACATTAGTGTGGTATTTCAAAGAAGGTCTACGCATTTTGATTTATTGTGCTTTCAGTATATCATACTAAAACACCAACAGTATGAAAATATGACTATGGACTTTAATTTAGCTCCATGACATTTTTTTAGATGAAAGATGAGATATTAGCCAACAATATGTGCTTGCAGTCCAAAAAACTGGGTGTATGCTGGGCTATATCAACAGAATTGTGACCAGCAGGTTGAGGGGGGTGATCCTGACCCTCTGCTCCATTCTGATGAGAGCCCACCAGGAGCACTGCATCCAGCTCTGGGGTCCCCTGTACAAGAAAGACATGGACCTGTTACAGTGGGTCCAGAAGAGGACCACAAAATGATCAGAGGGATGGAGCACCTTTCTTGTTGAAGAGAAGCTGAGAGAGTTGAGGTTGTTCAGTCTGGTGGAGAGAAGGCTCCAGGGAAAACACATTGCATCTTTTCATTACTTGTATGGGGCTTAGCAGAAGGGCAGAGAGGGACTTTTTTATGAAGATCTACAAGGGGAAATGGCTTTAAACAGAAAGAGGGTAGATTTAGATTAGATATTAGGAAGAAATTCTCTATTGTGAGGGTGATGAGACACTGGGACAGGTTGGCCAGAGAAGTTTTGGATCCCCCATTCCTGGCAGTGTTCAAGGCCAGGCTGGATGGGGCTTTGAGCAATCTTACGTAGTGGAAGGTGGCCCTGCCCATGGGAGGGTGGTAGAAACTAGATCATTTTTATGGTCCTTTCTGAACCAAACCCYTCTAGGATTCTATGATTCTATGATTTAACAAAATGATCAGACTACTTCTAATTAGAATTATTAGAAAAATAGATATGTCAAGATGTGCAAATAATAACATACAGTGATTTGAAAACATGAAAGTAAAGGAAATAATAATGGAAGAGATCTAAAATAGCCTTTGCTGCTGGTACTTGTATCCCCACTTTTCTTCTGTTTTACTCAAAATCTGGTTTACATGAGTTTTATACTTATTATATATGAGTATTTTCTTTATCACATGTGTATTTTCCACACTCATTCGTTATGAAGTGACCTGCAACATGACAGTTCTAGTTAGAAGACTCCCCTTCCCCAAACATGTTGGTCTTTAATATCTCGGCATGGTGTTTAGATTGAACCTGTGCAGAATAGTTACAGTAGCACTTACTTCCCTGATTTGGTAAAGAACTTGCTGGAAGATGGAAGCATGGAAGAACAAGTGAGACAAAAAGATAGTAAGTAATAAAAGTTTGGAACAAGAGCAAGAGATGTGTAGTTCAGTTACTTCTTGTGATCTTTTGCTACACACAAGCACTAGGAGAAAAAGCAGCCAATCTTTTAGCAAACTCTACAGCAAAGCCACATGATTTTTGCATTACATAGTGTGTATTTTTTAAAGATGAGTAAATGGTACCTCCCAGGGTTGCTTTGGCTGTCATACACAGGCATTCAAAACCCTAAATGAAATTGAAAGTAGAATTTTATTCTGTACAAATTTATCCTGTTACTTCACTGTTCTCCTAGCACTTTTACCCCTTTTTTGAACTTAAAAGTGTTTCCAGTACAGAAGAAAAACCCTAAAAACCAATGAGAAGATTACATTTAGAATATAAAAATGTAAGGTCTGCAGATTTTGCACTCACAGATTACCTGTTGAAATCATAACTGGGAACTCCACTATAATGACATACCTCTTGGAATGTACAGGCTTACAACTGCTCATAAGCAGAACTAGATCTTCCCAGGGAATAAAGCAATGGAGAAGAGGAAGAATTTGTTGCTTGTAAAGAGAAAAGCAGCATAGTGAAATAAAGAAAGGAGAGTGTGAGAGCTGTGCAGCAGCTGGGGACTGCTGTGGCAAAGACGGTGTTGGCTGGAAAGAAGGAAGCAGTTGCCAGCCACAGGTTGCACCAGAAGTACATTTACAGAAGGAATCAAATACACTACCTGTAACTTCTTCAGATTACTGTGTGACTAGTTCAAGCTGGTTTGTGGTATCCCTTCCCTTCCTGTTTGGTCATGTGCCAATATCTGTAACCTTCTCTCAGTAACAAGAGCATGCGTGAACTATTCTCACTTCTGACACGAAGTTCGCAACAGCAATAGTAACAACCTAAAACATCTGTGAAGTCTAATGCTGTGAGGCATTTGCAGCATGACCTTAATATTTCCAAAAGGTAATGGGATTTAGTTATAAAGCAGTTGTCAGGTGTTACTGTTTAAAAGATGGTTTATTTTGCTCCATTTTTTTTGGGTCCCTCTATAGCTAGCTAGATTATATCTAACTAAATGTCTAACCGAAATGCAGGTAAAATGTCTCAGCTGTCAAAAACATTGGACAAGTCAAAAAGGGACAAGTCCCTTAAGAACAAAGACAGAACTACTGGGTTGAAATTGTGTCATTTTCTCTCACACACCCCCCCCCCCCAAAAAAAACAATCCCAAATCAAAGAAAGAAAGAAAGAAAGAAAGAAAGAAAGAAAGAACCCACAAGAAGAAGAAGAAGAAAGAATAGAAGCTTCCTGTGCTGCAGGACAGATTGGGATCAATATCTTGCAATAATTATGAGATCTGAAAAGGTTTATTCCAGAATTTCTAGAGAAGAGTAGCTCTCAAAATGTATTTTTAAACTACTCTAATCTCTATTTTTACTTTCTCTTTGGGTGACGTTTTTTTAAATAAAATATTTATTGGGAGGAAACTTTGTTTCCAGAATGCATAAGCTGTAGACAAATGTGGGTTATACAGGGCAAGAAAGAGACTGTTTAGCTGYAGATGAACCATTCTTCAGTGGCTTTGTTCTCCTTCATTCTAAATGAGGTAGTCAACATGCTGAAGCAGTTAGTGGGAGAATTTGGCTCTGGCATTTTAATAATTTTGGCTGTACATTTTTGTAGAAGCACATTTTTAGTGAAAAGGAAATAATTCAGAGTGAAATGGGAGCTTTTTATGTGGCCTTGCCATCTGAGAGAAATGCCTTTGCAGTTTTCTTAGTGGTACACAGTAGCTGACACTAAATTTCTTGCTGAAGATTAAGAGAAAGTAATGAAATTCATGACCTGCAATGAGTTAGAATGCAAAGGATTAAAGGAATCAGACTCTAAACAGAGATAATTTGATCAATCCTAGGAAAAGCTATCGAAAATATAATTTTTCTCAACATCAGAAGTGGCTAATGATGTGACTACCTCCAACATAAAACCTTCTGGAAATGGGAAGTTCTCTCTGCTGAAAAATCACATCCTGTTTTCATATGTTAATCTAGATTTGCCACCACAATTTTTTTGGATGTTGGTTTATCTGCCTTTACCACATTATATTGCTAAATATAGAGCACTCAACAATTTCGTCTTGTATGACATGCTTTGCACATTGCTGGCTGAATTACTGTTTGCTTCTTTCATAAACTTCCTTCTTGTGTGCCTGGACACAGCTGACACCAAGGTCTACTAGGGCCAAAGAGAGCTGCTACATGTGCTTCAGGCTAATATTGTGAAATTTCTTTATGTTGAAACTGCTTGATTCAAGCTGATACAAATGTGGCAAACATATGTACTTAGTAAGACGTAATTTTATAAAACCTAAAGATTGTATCCAATTTTGTCTTTTCAGTTTTAACAAATTGTGCTTTCCATCCTTTTTTGGCCTTTGTCTGTGTCCTTCATAATTCTATATCAAAGGTTTRTGCTGCATAGCAACTCTGTTATGGCCACAAATAACATGGAATAAAGGCAGAAGGATTGCTCTTGGTCAGTAAAAACGCAGTGAAATCAGCATCATGAGGCATAAACAAATGCTCAGCTTTGTAGCTGGCAATGAACTCTGCGATAACCTGTGGGAGCATTACTGCTTCTTATTTGTTTGAGAAACTTTGGATTGAGGAAAWGCTGATGCAACTCGTGAGTCCCAGAGAAAAGATAATGAACTATAGCTGTGTCTTGTCTTCAGCGGTCACACTCATGAGTAGCAGTTAATGGTTGGACTTAATAGTCTTAGAGGTATTTTCCAGCCTAAATGATTCTATGTTTTTATGTTCTGAAATAAAATAGATACGAAGAACAACAGTTAATATGGCTTTTCCAAAAAGATCTTGTAGTAATTATTTTCACTCTACTCTCTTTGTAGTCTCTTAAGCATTTTTAAACATAGAAAGTATCAAAGGAAATTACTCATCCTAAAGAGATCCTTTATCTATTTAATCCTTCTGTCTGATACTGTGATCCATATCAGATGATTGAGAACTAACTAACCAAAATTAGATGCTTTTCTAATGTTCTGAGCCTCCATCTTACTACTGTGATGTAAAAGATATGTACAACTGGATACAGCCACAAAATCTTACTGATTACTATCCACCACCATTATTTGCTGCTGTGTGCTGCTGAGTGGATTTAAAAGACTACCCTGCCCATTCTAACCCTCAAATCTATACAATCTGTTTTCTGTGCTATTGCAACTTGGCAGGACTAACTAAAGAAACATAAATTCCAGCACTATGATGTAACAATGTCATCACTGTACTAAAAGCCCTGTGATTTTAGTGTTAAAATAAAAAATAATACCTTTTTACTCTTTAGAATAATCAAACATTTCAGAGAACTAGACTTTACTGTGAGAAATTCTATTCTATTCTATTCTATTCTATTCTATTCCTATTCCTATTCTATTCTATTCTATTCTATTCTATTCTATTCTATTCTATTCTATTCTATTCAAGGATAAAGAATTCTAACCGTATATTTTCAAAAAGCATGATGAAATTTAATATTTGAAAAATAAGATTATATTAATATATATTTCTTAATATACATGATATATATTGAACCATGGCCTGCGGAGATTTTCCAGGATCTCTCATCCACTTCATTAGGGACTTTGGAAACAAACATACAGATATTATTTGGTTTGAAGGCTACCGTCTATTTAAACTTTCGTTGAACATTGTTAAGAGTGTATCTCTTTAAAAAGCAAGGACTTGCTATAATGAAAACCAAGACAAAAAAAMCCCCAACACCCCAATAAAAACAACAAAACCCCCAAAACAATCAAAACTAAGAGCAAATGCCAGATTCTGCAGAGTTTCAAAGGTTTCTTCTGGCTTTCTGCAAGCATTTATTATTTTAGTTTGAAGTGTGCAGGAAATAACAGATCTTTCAGAGTAAAATGTTGGCGAATATTATGCTTAGAAAATCTGATTTTGCTGCCAGGTGCACATGCTGCCTCAGCTTCATCTAGATGCTCACTTTCAGAGATTTTTGAAATGGCATTTTTCCAGTCCTTTGCTCTCTAGGCACTGCTTTTTCATTTGTTTCTAAGATACTACTGTTTTCTCTTTAGTTATACCTCATTTTTACCAGCCATGCCCTTGAGATTATTGTAAATATCCTTTCTAGTATTGGCACAAATAAAAAAGWAGCAGAAAGGGTAAGAACTAACTGATGTTTAAGAGGTAATATATTTTTCCCTGTAGAGAAAAGGGGCCAGTAGAGAAATGGGGTCTGAAACAAAAAAGAAGATTCTATATACTATCAACAAAATTTTCAAGTAGCAAGTCATGAATATTCCTCGTATACCTGTCCAGAGGGTTGGGAACTGAACATCTGAGGATTTTCAAAAGTACTGAAATACTGAGCATGATTTTAAAATTTCCTCTTTTGCTGCAGTACTAAGTGAAAACTCTCACTAGCTGCATATATTTAGAATGCATTTGCTCATGAGGCTAAAATTACAGCAGACTGATTAAGAGACAATCCATTACGAGACATTAGCATCAAGGCCTAACAGCGTCTCTCAAAAACTGATCACTTATATTCAATCTCTATTTCAGAGGTAATGTCAGTAGGATTGAGTCTTACCAAAGGCTAAGAGCTCTATAAGTGGTGAGTCAAAATGAGATTACGTGTTGAAGGATAGAATACTGCTCAGTCACTGTCTTTTACTCTTTTATGTTCTGAATGACTAATGTGATTTAATTATCATATTTGATGGATAGTGGTACTACCAAATTCACAGTGCAGTACCAAGCTATTAACTCCAATATGCCTAAGGCTACTGCTTTAAATTTCAGAAGCATAGATATTATAATTTTTGGGGGGTGGAGCGGGAGGGAGAGAAGTCCTAGAAGGCCCTATTGTCTCCTAGTTTCTTTCCGTAGAAAGTGCTCTTGCAGCTCTTCAAAATACTGACAAGCACACCAGCCTGTTTTGACRGCTGTTTAGGGCCTAGCTCTCTTTGGAGTCCTCTGCTGGCTCCCTGGAGCACAGAAAATACTGAAATGCTTAGGGTAGCTGGTCCTTAAGAGTATGTTAATATAGTAAATGAACATGAAAGCGTAGCAGAGAAACCCTTGGCAGGGAAGATATTGGCCAGAGCTGTAGGGAGGKGCTGTAGGTCCCAGCTGCCAAAATGTCGTAGTAATTTTAACCAGCTGCAGCAGATCATGTGAGTTGTGAAGATCTGGCAACACAGTTTTCAGTGTGGACTATGGACTCCATACTTTGTACCAGGAGCTCAGGTTACCCACCCTGAAGTCCACACTGGCAGAGCTTCACTATTACTCATCTCCTGCTAAACAGGACAAAGCTCCCCTGCATACTCACATCTGCCGTTYGTGCATGATGATGAGATGTAATTTCAATTTGTTATTGACAACCAAGCAAAACTTAGGATTTCTGGCTTATGTTTATGTTAATAAAACTAGTTTTATTAATTTTTTTCCCTTAAATGTTACTGAATAGAGACTTTTTAGACCAAATGCATAAAGGCAATTTTGTAACAGACATTTAGGCAGGTGTCCAGATTGCCATTAAAATCACTAGGAATTTAGATGCTTTTATAGGAGCTTTTGAGAACTTTAATCTTTCATGTGCATTACAAGAGTGAGTGGTGAGATAATTGGCTGCTTTTTTCTCCTCTCCATTCTTCAGTGCATGGGGCAAACCTGTTCACAGCTGTGTAGAAGAGCTTCTAGGATTTAAAAAAAGGTTTTAGTAGATCTATTGTATTAGAATGCAAAAGATTTGGAAAGAGCTGCAACTGGACAAGTCTACCRTGTCCAGTACCAAGTTCTGCCTTCCTCAAAATTTTAAACATTACAGGATCTCCAATCCTGCTGAAAGAAAGTAGATATTACTTTCCTTTTCAAAGTAGCTTCTACCCCCTCTTAAAAAGGTCTAACTGTAGTAAGRAAAACATAAGAAATTCAGAGTTTTCCAAGATCTAAGAGAGAGAAAATGTTGGTGAAGGCAACTTGCAGAAAATTAGAGTCAAGATAAAGTGTGTTTATAACTATTYGACTACTTATTTAGATTACATCATAATCCACAGAAGGCATGCCTTTGTGTTAAGTGCTGCTACGTGCACCTTCGAGTTAATACAAATACAAGAACAGTAGAGATTATTCCAAGAGCTCAATGGTTTACATGGATAAGGACTTGGCAAGGCCCTTAAGCATATGTTGGATTGTAATGGCAGCGTCTAATTTTTACATATCCTGACATCTAGTGGAATTTATTGCTYCAAGCAGAATATCTGGGTTCATCTGCAACTACAATGACTGGGAGAAATTAAGAAAGTTAAATATCCCATTCTCAGATGCAATAGTAAAATTCTCATCTGGAGAACTGCCTAAGCCATGCATTAGATAAAATGTGAAAACACAAGAATTTGGCCTGAGCCCTGCCCCTTTCAGAGACATGCTTACAAAGCCAGCTGCTAAGTGATACAAGGCCCCTGATCTGGTTTCTGATTTTGAGCTTGGAAATAATTAACAGASATAGAAGAATCCAGGCAACTTGGATAGATTGTCTCAAAAGCGATTTGAACCTACRTCTACTATGTGCACCTTAATAACTTGCCATTAATTAGCAAGTTGAGGGTGGCCTTGCTTTTGTCCTTTTTCCATGCCTTTCACAGAATCACAGAATCATCAAGGTTGGAAGAGAGGTTAAAGATCATCCAGTCCAACTGTCAACCCAGCACCACCATAATCACCCCCAAACTGTATCCCCAAGTGCCTCATCCAGATGCCTCTTGAACACTGCTGGAGACAGTGACTCTCMCCTCCCTGTTGAACTTATTCCAGTGCCTAACCACTCTTTCAGGGAAATCTTTTTTCTAATATCTAATTTGAACGTCCCCTGGCACAACTTGAGGCCATTTCCTCTTGTCCTTTTACTTGAGATGTGGCAGAAGAGGCCAACTCCCAGCTCACTACAACCTCCTTTCAGATGGTTATAGAGAGCAATGAGATCCCTCCTGAGCCTCCTCTTCTCCAGACTAAACAGYCTTCTTTCTCTGTTGGTGGAATAATCAAGCCTTTGATGGAGTGAAGATGGCAAGAGTGTATGAGTCCATGGCAAAATGGGAATATAGCGGAACATCTGTAGTATAGGGTCTTGTTTCCTGGCACAAGCTGGTTGAGCTGTCTCTTGAGGCTTGATAGGTATTCCTGCTATTCCTATCTGAAATACATTCCAGAACCTGTTTTTGTCTCCTTTTTTGTTTTGTTTGCTTTGGCTTTTCCTTTGTTTTGTTTTAACCTGCTAACAGTATTGCATTTAGTTTGAGTAAATTTCTGACCTTCATTTTTGTGATGTGAATGTCAAAATCTTTTAGTGTCTTTTTAGAAGGAAGGATCAGGTTGTTCCTTTCCATGCACATATTTCAGTTTAAATATATATTCCTTGAACATGAGTATTCTACATGCAAGGACACATATAGTGCCATCACAATTTGTTCAGCAGCTTTTTATATCTCTATGTCTACTGGAACACTTTGGCTGATAACTTATAAAATAAGTTAAAGATTGTATGAATTTTAACGGCTTTATCACATTGGTATCACATGGAAGTATTTATTAGTCTGTATAAATGTATAATCTCACACTTCGTACTAATTATTAACCCAGGTCTTGAAGTAATTCCGTTTCCCCTGACCAGTTTTCTGCTTTACTTTGATACATCTCTCAGCTGCATGTTCTCAGCATGTTCTATTCCAGTTCTGCTTTTATGCTGGATTGTTAACCAGAAATAATATTTTTTTTTTCACAATCTGTATATATGCTATACMTCAGTTCTCAATGAAAACCTCAGTCTGCTGACTCAGAATACTAGGCCACCACTGGTACTGCAACCACAGTGCCGTAGGCAATGGTAAAGAGATGCTGCCATGCAGTAATAATAGCTGAGTAATAATAGTTCAATAATAATAGCACAGTGCTTGAGCAGGAGGGGCAGGTGAGGGAATATGTAAAGATTATATTCCTCTAGGGTAGTACTTTGGCACCTCGGTGAGAACACATGGAGGAAGGAGACTGCACGTGTGAGGAGAAAGTTCTGGCCGTGCATAACTGGTGCATAAAAGTTTATCTAGAGTCTGCTGCATACCAAGACTGGAAGTCTGGGTTATCATGAAGGGCCAAATAAGTATTATTAGCCTAATAACACACGATAAGGAGGAGGAACACACTACTGTGTGATGGGCTCTGAGACTCTGCAGGTAGCCCCTAGTAAATTTGCCATCCTGTCCCACGGCCCCTGGAGAAAGAAAAAATACTTTGACATCAAAAAAGTAAATAAGACTAAGGTTCAGTGGCTTGATAGAGCTGTGCCAAAGAGCTGCACAGTCTTGGACATTACTTAGAGTACAGCCAGGGGTAGTCCTCTCACACAACTGTGCAAATATACTGGGACAAAGCTCTGGAAAGGTTCAGGCATTGTTACTTCACACGGGAAATATAAGATCACAAGGGTGATGTCTGTTACTCAGAAAAGTCACTGCGGGGAGTTTTATGAAATACTTAGGAGACCTTTTGATGCAGGGATGGACTACAGTGCTACTATGCTTGGCCTCACGAGGGCCTATGACACCACATAATTCTGCTCTGGCAGCCAGCGGTGCCTCTGCCGGATGCAATGTTTGACAGCGGACACACCGAGAGTGTCCTACGGCTGAACTTCGTGGCAGCACCCAGACACAGAGCGCGCTGTCAACTAGTGACCGCTAACTAGCGTCTTGTTATGCTTTTTCCTCAAGAACTCTTCTTGAAGAACTGCATCAGTAACCCTCTCTAGCCGGCTGATTACCATTCCATGAACCCACCCCCACACTTCGTTTCTGTGCCAATACACGCACGGTTTGCTTAAATTAAATCTCAGCACGCAGCTGGACCGTATCTTTGTGACATCCAGAAGTCCTCCCGATCCGGCTCAGCACCGGGAACCATCGATTCGCTGCCGCGCCGTGAGGGTTGGGAGCGGCGCTCCCTCAGCGCGGGCCGGGGGGGGGCGCGGCGCGGGAGGTGCGGCCCTTCCGCCCCCGCCAGGCGGCGCCGCGGCGCTGCCGGAAGCGGGGCGGGCGCTGGGCCGGCGGCGCCGCCCGGCGCTTGCAGSGCGGGGAGCGGGGCCGGGCCGGGCCGTGCGGGGCGGCGGCCGCCGGCGGGCCATGCTGCTAAAGCTCCTGCAGCGCCAGACCTATACCTGCCTGTCGCACAGGTATGGGCCCTGCCTTTGCCTCGGGGGCCTCGTCCTCATGATCGTCTCCGCCCTGCAGTTCGGGGAGGTCAGTACGGTGCCGCGCCGGCGCGGCGTGGCTGCCCCCCTTCCCCTCCTTCCCTGCCTCCCTCGCTCCGTGCCCTGCCGAGCCGAGCCGGGCGGTGCCGGCGGGAGAGCCGCAGCCCCGCGGCTGCACGGCCCCAGCGAGGTTTGGGGCTGTGTTTCCTCTGGGGAGCCGGGTACGTGTGTTGTCCCGCGAGCGGCGCGGTCCCTCGGCGGGCACTGGCGGGTCGGTGCGGTGACAGGTGCCGCCCATCGCCGCCGTGTGCCCCGTTCGCGCCGTGCCGAGCGGCGCTGGCCGCAGGCCCGCCGTGCCCGCGGGGAAGGGCTCGCTCCCGCATCCCGGAGCGCAGCCCTGCGGCAGCTCCCGCTCCTCAGGCCGCCGTGCCCACACCTGTTGGGCGGCGGGGCCGCGCCCCYGGGAGCGCCGGCGGCGGCAGCGCGCCGGGTGTCCCCGCGGGCTGTTAGCTGGGGTCTGGCGGGTGACACAAACCTGCGTGCTCGGGAAGCTGGTGTTTGCTGGTCTTGTGCAATTCTTTTCCACTTCCCTCATCAGGTGATTTATTAGTGCTGTGTTTTTGTTTGAGGCTTTTAAAGCCTGTGCTGGACGTAAGCTTCACATGGCGACTGGGAATGACAGGATCTTTCCCCCTTCCGGAGTTTAAGGAGTTAAGTGTATCCTTCCTCCAAGCAGCCTATCCTGCCTGCAGCTCAGCAGAGTCTGCTTTGCTCGCTACTTGTTACTTAGTTTGCCCGCATTATTTTGTAAATGATGCAATGTAACTTACACTTTTTCTAGATATGATTTTATACAGTTGTGTTGTATGTTTAAAGCTTTATTTCCCATTGTTCTATCGATTTCTTAAGTCATCAGTGAAGGGATCTGGAGAGGAAAAAAATGAATCCTACATCAGTGCAGTGTTTGTGAATATAGTAAGGATTCAGGGAATTCAAGTATTTTTGTCAGTCTAAAAGGATGGCAGTGCAAACAGACTGGAATTTCCTGATTCCTAAGTTGTTCTCTTTTTTCTTTTTTTTTTTTTTTCTTTTTCCTCGTTCTTCTTTTATTTCTTCCCTGTTTTAATTTGATGGGCTCTTTCAGATATGGGGGGGAGACAAGGGAAAAAAGGAGACCCTTAGAGAGAATTATCTGAAACTCATGAGTGTACCACAATCAGAACTTTATTTTGTGTACCAATACATCTTCGTTGCAGAAAGTACTTAACCTCTGCTCTCTTGCAGGGTTCACAAGTTCCTGAAACACTTCAAAGCCATCAGCAAATCAAGTAATTGTACAGTACTCTTAGGCACCTGTTGGTACATGATTATCAACTTGGGTTGGTGTAGATTTCTTGGTGCTGTGAAACTGAGTGTAGTTTTGCATTTCTTCAGAATGGGGACTTAAGCCCCCAACTTTAGGATACTATAGAACTTYGAAAGTTTTCCAAAAGACTTCAGTAGTTGTCCAAGTTATAGCAGATTTTGGTGAGAATCAGTGAAAATTGCTGCTCAGATTTTCCTGCTAAATCTTAGTTTGCTGCTTCCAGCCCTTTAAAAGCTGTTTGGAGAGCTTAGATACAATTTAGACAGAGAGTAAAAGAACTGGAAGATTCATGTAGGAGTAGATTTTCCAAATTATATATTAGGGAAAAAGAAAAGTGACCAGCAATGTTTTTCAAAAAAACAAGCTAAACCACACCAACAAAATGCCTGTACCATTTTATTTTTCTTTTCCATGGTGGTAGATAAGCCTAGTAAGAGATGTTTGCATGCATTTTGCTTTTTGCCTTTGTATTTTGGTAAAYTTTCGTAGTTCAATGATTTGGGAGAGACAAGGCTTGTGAAAAGAGCACTGCTAGACCTTTTCTGACAACTATCATGGGAACGGAAAATGCTTCTCTTCTTTGGTACAGAGTCTGCAAGGCAGCAACTAATAAAAAAATATAAAACTGGTTGGAAAAGGAAACCAAGAAATCTTTCTAGAAATTAACAACTCAACCATTTTTAGCCATCTGCGGGGAACCCAAGCAATAAAAAGCTGTGTGAGGCAGTGCTTATCAGACCCTGTTGTCTGAACAGCATTTGCAGTTCTGCTTTTCCCCCACCCCCTAAGACAGCTTTTTTTTTTGTCCTAGTAGGCAAAATTAGATCTGCTTTCTTAGATTCATGCTRATATCAGTATTATTGGTGGAATAAAAATGGATGGTTAGGGCAAATAATTTGAGAGTGGTACAATGTTCCCACAGCCAGAAGCTGAAAATGAGCTTCATTTCAAGGAAAAGCTGGAGCTTAGTGAAATAYGAGGGCATTGAGCATGATTCAGAAATATTTCTGCAAAAACATACAGGGTAGCCAGGTCTAAGTCAATGCTCTAGCCTAGTTGTAAGATGAGCTTTAAGTTTTAGGGCAGTGTGGTTTTAAACCCTTTTGGCCATCCTTCTGTAGGTTAAATGCTTTCTAACCAGAACGTGCCAGAGCCACTTTTATCATCTCTCCGATACAATATCTCCTAATAGGCGGTGTCTCTCMCCTTGTCTTTTAGTGTTCCCCTGGTGGTTTTATAATATCAGTATGTCAAGTCGAAGCAAAAGCAAAACAGTCTCCAGGCTTATTGCAAGGTGCATGATATGTCAGGAGGAAACAGTTGCAGGGAAAAAATGTATCGGGTAGGAAGAGTTTAACTTTGTTCCTTAATGTATTCCTAAGAGATCTGTCCTCTGTTCTTTATGGTTATAGTTACACAAAAGCCAAAGACAAAAACTTGAATGGTTAATGTTTTGTTTCTGGAGAGACATACTATTGAAAAATATCTTCTTACTCAAATACTTCTGTATTTCTTCTAGACACAGATCAGTGTGTGTCAATTCATCATTATCAGGAGTAGCAAATGTTTCCACATAGATACGATCTTTCAGTGTTTACTGTATTTAATTCCTTCTGCCAAATACCTGGTTTATGACCTGTGCATAAAAAAAAAGTGTAATAGTGTGTCTCTAAGACAATTCCTGACCTTGGTATTTAAGGGAGGAGATTTTTATGCCCACCTGGGAAATCTGTGTCCTTTGTGTGAGGGGAATGGGAGTATACTGACGTGATCTTGGTTACAAAGAGACTGCTTGCAACTCTGGCAGGAATAGTGTCTGCACTTTTGTCACCCAGGCACGTGATGGAGCTACCCTTCTCTCTAGATGGCTTTAATTTGCTTTAGTGGCAATGAGGGCAGAGATGTGTATCCTCTTAAGAGGGATGAAGGTTTATTTGTGTTTTGAATGTTACCTTAGGGAAATTGTATATTTCATGGTTCCCACAATACAAGAAATAAGCGATAGTAATACTTARATATAGGAAGTGTGGTGTAAAAGTAAGTACTATCCTCTCCTGGTTTTCTTTCTTTTTGTTTTGTTGTTTTCTTTTGTTTGTTTGTTTGTTTTGGKTTTTTTCCCTCTCCAGTAAATACAAATAAGTACTTATCCCAGTAAATTAAGCCATCTTGCCTTCATCTCTAAAACAGCACAAAATGCTACTGTAGATTTTAAGGTTGGACTTTAACTGTAAAAGACATCATAGCAAGTTTATCTCAGAGTAAAATCTATATGTTTCATATTACTTTTATCTCAAAATACTTAAACTTTTTTGTTATGTCAAAGCATGGTAACCACTTTTAGTGTTGAAAAATCTATTTTTCTTTTTTCCTGTTTAGAACCGTGATATCAGATACTTTGTTAGCAGTGGAAACATAACTATGTGCCTTTGTGTGTGTATATATATACATCTAAGAATGAAAGCAGAATCTAAAGTTGCAGCTTTCCAAAGTAAGAATTGGCTTGTGATTAGTTTCTCATACAGCTAATTTATGAAAACGCATGGGAATGATGACAAAGGACACTTAAGTGGGGCACAGTTTGACATTTTAGGTAGGCAACAATGATGTCTGGATGAAGGTGGGAGAGACAAGCCTTCTTTCAGCTGTGTATTCCTACCATTTCTCATCTGCTCCAACAACCAAGTAGAGGAAGATCAAGTGCTCTCAAGAAAGATGAGCAAAATTATGCAGGGGGGTGTGTGTGTGTTAGGGATTTCCTGCTTGTATTGAAGGATATTTCATTTGGGTTTCAGTTTTGGGAAAACATTCCTGAATTTTTAAATACTAAGAGACAAGGCGGAGGTGACCTAAATAAAAAGTAGTTTTAAAAGTCTGTACATAAATCATCAAATCCTTTGTTGCAGAGAAAAACAAAGTTTGCTTAAACTAAGTGTGCTCTTCAGTTCTGGGTCTGATTGCTGACTCAGTGCCATAATTTAGTTGGGATTATGGTTTGCTCAGTTGTTCATTGATGCAGAGATCGAATTGAATGAAATCAGTCATGGTTAAACATTTCAAAAGGAGAAATTGAGGTGTCTAACTTTAGAAGGTGGTGACATCAAGTGATCTTGTTTTTTTATCTTTGCAGGTTGTCTTGGAGTGGAGTAGAGACCAGTATCATGTTATGTTTGATTCATACAGAGACAACGTTGCTGGCAAATCATTTCAGAATCGGTGAGCTTTACCTGCCCTTGACAGTACTGCACATTTTACTGTTGAATGGATTTTCAAATATTTGAATAAAATATTTTAGATTAAGTAACATACTCTTAAGTAGAACCTTATTGTATGGGCTCTAAATGTGCAAGAAATTTTAAACTTAGTGGTTCAAATATAGCGCATAGTTAGTGCATAATCTCCCAGTTTGGAAGATTGGCATTTGAAAGCTTTAGTGATATAATAGAATTTACATTTTAAATGTGATTAATTTATCCAATCTCTAATGAAACATCAAAATGGYGACAATGTTAATAATAAAGGGAGGACATAACGTGTTTTCCATATTAAGGAGGAAAACATAAGTRCTGTTCCTGTGTACTTAAAATTCCAGCTTTCAGTGTTTTGAAAAGTAATTTTTAATTTACCTTAYGTTTTCTGTGATGTCTTATGAGGATCATTATTTAGCAGAAAAGTCACAAAGCTAGCAAGAAGTTCTTAAAAGTGGAGTGCATGGGAGAAATTTCTCACAGCAAGTTGGAAACCAAGTCATATGGGCYATTTATTTCAGTCATGTTAACTGCTACATGACTTCCTGTGGTTTCATCATTCCTGTCTGAATAGCCGTGGGGTCTGTTGCTCAGGGAGCAAGTGGACTGTGAATTGGGAGGTGGAAGAAAGCTGCAGACTACGGCATCTGACTCTTAATATTGATACACTTGCGTGGGAAGAAAATTAACCCTGAAAGCAGATGCTTTAATCTGCCTTGAGGTTTGTTGAATCATGGAACAGTAGAAATGATCAGATCAATTTGTCACACTTCAGCTGGTGTGAGATAACTCTGTAAAAGTACATTGCATGATGTCAGTGAATACTATGATCTTTTATAGTCTCTTCTCCTACTCCTTTCCCCCATTTTCCTAAGGACAACAGAGGAAAAGTGACACAGCTCATATGGATGATTAGCTTAATGTTTACATGTTTTAGCAGTACGGAAGTGAAAACATGGCAGTTTGTTCCTCTCCGTATTAAAATGATAAATGACTTTGTGATAATTAACTGCAGTGTTTTTATAAAACAGTCAGTTTTGTCCAAAACAAAATCACAAATCTTACTGTTGTGGTGTGGGTATAGTCAGTTCCYGTTTCTGCAGTGTTTCCTTACTTCCTTCTGGCTGTGTAAAGCACTCCTTCACTAGTGTTCATTTTGGTGGATTGTGAGCCAAACATCCGGTGCCTGGTGAGGAACTGTTGACTGCCTGAGCAAAAGCTTAAGGCTTTCATGATGGGTGCTTAAGTTATTCCAGTTCACTCCCACACCTTTAATACTCTTATGTCAGGCGTGACAGGGAAGTTTGTTGTGATATTTGTGTGCAGATTCCAACTTCCTGTAAAAATTGGTGCCAACAAAAAGGCTTTGTGGAGATGTACTTTTAGGCGTTTGTTAACTTTTAGACATCCCTTGTCAGGGGTTCAATTTATTTTTATTATCAAACCTTGCGAGTGTGGTAATGAACCCTGTCTTGTCGTATGCACTTGTATCAGTGGTGGTTCGGTGGAATTTTTAAGACTGGTATCAATGCAACATGTAGGGCTACACATAAACTGAGGACTGTGGACTTTTGCTTTGAATCTATCCATTGATTTTATCCATTGATTTTAATCAGTTTCTTAAGTGCTAGAAGAAACGTAATCAGAATTGGGGAAAAGGAAGTTTGGTTAGGAAATTAAGCAGACCCACTGCTTTGTGCAAAGTAAAAGCTGCATGGMCTTTAGGAAATGTTAGTGGACATTCACTGAATTTATGTAGTGTTATTTTTCTAGGAGCTTTGCAGGTAAACGTCTCTGTTCTTGTGTAACAGTTGAGTTGTAAACTTCTGTGCAGAGAACCTCACTGTGAAATGCAGACAAATTTGTGTATTTGGTCAAGCTGCTTGTGATGATAAACTCGGAAAGCTCATTATACATAAACAAGGACATTGCTGGCATCATTAGTTGCACCTATTGAACACTGTTCTCTGCCAGACCAAGGCAGACTTCTGGTTTTGCCTTGAAGCTTAGCAATTGCTATGATTTGCTTTTCCTTCCTGTTGCATATCCTTGGCATCCCAAGTGTTGCACTTTTCAGGTAGCTTACATTGCCCAGGCTCTTACACAGCTTGAGACAGTGGAGTAGAAATTCCAAGGTTTTTTACCAAATCCCCTTATCTGAAACCATTTTTGAAGACTTGGTTTTGCTATGAAAATAAAAAGGGAGAAAAGGAAACTAAATAATGGAGTTGCGTGCTTGAGTGTCTTCGATGAGGACTGTATTTTATTACTCTACCTGCAAATTCTGTATTTTAGCAAGTGCTGAAGTGTAACTTTGCTATTCCAGGACATGACCACATAATATTTAAAACTCGAAAATATGTATGGAGAGAAAATGTGAAGGAACAATCCTCAGCTTTTAAAATGTACAGACTGATTTCAGTATGGCACAGCAAGTGAGAGCTGTTAGTGGTTGGCCTGCCATTAATTGTTGAGCTGAGTGAGGCTGGAGAGAGCAAAAAATGTACAAATTAGGGAGCAGAAATAGCGGTGGAACAGTAGAGTTACTGTTAGTGCGTAATTACAGAGCTGTAACAGGCAAGAGGGGTGGGAGGTTTACAGTGAGCAGCTTAGATTTCTATTGTTCATAAAGAGGCTCAGCAAGGTTGGAGRTCACCATATGGTAGCTTGAGAAAGATCCAGAGTCTGCTGTACTCCTTCAGCAACAGTGGATGCTGAGACAATAAAGTTTGTCTGCTAGCTGCAGTCTCGGCTGTGAGCATGGTTCTTGTATGCAAACACATCACAGGTATGGGAAATTCTTCCCAGCAAGTGTTCCCCTATCCTATCTGGGGGAGCTGGTGGCTCAGGTTTTGTCTTCAAGCAGGATCCTATTAATGTTTTTAGATTTGCAAGTAAAAAATGGGTACATTTTTGAAAGAGGAAAATGTAAAAGCCTCAATTTATTGTCTGGTAGTCTCCAAGAAAGTTTCCAAAGTCTGTGTTTGCCGATGTTAAAATCAGTAGCAAATGGTAAAATTGATGATTTTCTGTAGAAAGGTGTTAAGATAATTTCCACTTGGAATTGAAGTGTGCCTTGAATTGTATCTGTTAATGACCCAGAAGTGAGTCATCTCAAAGAGGGGGAATAGCTGATTAGAAGGGTAGTTTTATTTAGTAAATTGACTCAGCTCATATTGGGCTTAACTTGTTTGCCACTGGTGTTTGTGTTGAAGACCAAATGTATAAATCCATATAAAGGAGAAACACAGCTACAGAATTTAAAAGAGAGTTTTTGATCTTCTCTGACCTTCAACAATTTGCAAAACTCTGCATGTTAAAACAGTGTTGAGAACACTGCTGAAGTGTAGTATCTGTTTCTTTTCATTTYAAACAATTTTAAACCAAAATTCCCCTATATAATCCTCAAAATATAAACTCTCAGTATTCTGTAGGAAGCCATGAAACCATCCAGAAAACATTGGCAAAGTCCAAAAAGATACAATCTTAACAGTATTACTGAGCCTAGCTGGAAACAACAAYTAACTTGTGGGATATCTGGGTTTTATTATTATGTTTGATAAACATTAYTTTCTGAAACAATGTGTGCTGTAAAAATGCATTAAGAAAATTGATTGAGTATTTGGATAAATTTTAAGCAATTAGACTAGTGGATCTGCAAACAGTTCACTTGKTTTTTTACTGGTCTGTCTCTGTTGCTGCTGGTAATGAAGAATGAGCTTGCATGCCAAGCAAGTTGACAGACTCTAATTCAGAGCTGACATACCTGCATCTGACCAAAAATGCCTTTCTTCTGTGGAATTGATTAGCATTTGGCTCTTCGTGACATAGTGTAGGAAATTACATAGATATATGTGCTACTGCATAGAAACACTTTTAGGAAATGACAAATTGGAGAGAGGCTTCACAGAAGTCAAAATTGCCTCATACCATAGGAACAGTTGGAGTTGAGGCTTTTGTTTTGGATGTACTATGTTCTTCAGTGAAGCCTGGGTAAATAAACTCTGCACTTTGCCCAGAAGACTGAAGGTTGGGCATTTTTGAAATCCACTTATTGAGTCAGGTGCTTCCACCTAAAACATTCCTTTTCTAGCTCCAGCATTCCAGGGACTGTCAAACCAGTAATTTAACTGATCACAACAAAYGTAGAAAAGCTGGAAGAGCTCCTGCCATTCAATTTCTACTCCTGTGGAGGACTTTTTAGTTCAAAATATGCTTGTTAATGAACCAGAAGCTAGTCATATCTGGAGAAAGATGAAAGAACTGATTAGAAGGGTAATTGTATTCAGTAAATTGACTTTTTTGCCAGTTGAGAGTGTAGTCTCCTGCAGATGTGAGAGGGACTCTCTGGGTGGTGCTGCTGGGAAAGGCAGCACTGCCGCTTAGTTGTTCAAACTGTCTCAGAATGACCCACCATTATCCTCTAAGTGTGTAGCTCACTCAGTGTGGCAAATTGAGTACAAAATGTTCCTATCCACTGTGCTGTGACCAGCTACTGGCTGACCTTTTACCAGATTTTGTGCTTCAGTTACTGGAGTCTGAGCCAGTAGAAAATGCAGCTGGGTGGAAGCTGTCTGCATGGCATGCTGTGCAAGGGAAGGTGGATGAGATGGCTGCCCATAAGCTCTGCTTTTTGAAGGATGCACTGGGTGGAGAGGGAACACCTTTGGAAAACATCGTGTGATCCCATAGATCTCAGCATTGGAGAGGTGTTCAGTGTTTGCTAGGACATCTACAGTTAAGGAAGGTATTAAATATCTTGACACTGGAATTTTTGAAAATGATAATTGGGGCATCCTCCTGCTGTCTGGAACTGAGAGATTCATCTGTGACAGCAGCCTGGAGTACCTGCTGACACAAGGCTGTGGGCCTTGGGCCTCTGAGGAGAGATTATAATGAAAAAATAGAAGAAAGGTACCCAAACCCTTTCCTTCTACCTTAGGTATGCTAGGAAATCTGTAACTCTCCAGAAACAGCTCCAGGATATTCAGTTGTGTCAAGAATTAATTTGTCTGCWGTGTCTAGAGTCTGAATTCATGTACCCAAATTAGGCTGTTGTGAAGTTATGAAGTGCTGTGTTAGTATTATCTAAGAGCCATTCCTAGGATAGAGACCTGGTCCTGCTGAGATCTTGCTGGCTCTGTGCAATTAAGTGACAGCAAGTATGATTTAAGTCATTATGCTTCCTGCTGTCCTGTCTGATGTGGCTGGTGAATTAAGAATGTGCCTGGATGCTGGTATGGACTTGTAAAATATTTGATGGGTTTGAAGGAGTTGGGTCATGAATTCATGTCAGTGAAATTTAGAGCATAAAGTTAGGAGTTTCTTTAGTTACTGAACTGTTAGGACACTTTGCGTCCTTTTGGTTTTTATGTGCTGTTTTGTCAAAGGCTTGTGTATAATGAAGACATGATATATATAGCTAAAGAGAGTCTTTTTGCTTTGTCTTGTTTGTAGCCCAGACACCAAGTATTTCTGTTGTTAGACAGAAACTGCTGTTGTAGGATGCCATGAACACCTGTAGTGTAACATTAAACAGCTCATGTAGCTTTTCTTTGAATTATGTAGGCTTTGTTTACCCATGCCAATTGATGTGGTGTACACCTGGGTGAACGGCACAGATGTTGAACTGATCAAAGAATTGCAACAGGTCAGGGAACAGATGGAGGAAGAGCAGAAAATAATGAGGTAATAGTCTTATATATTTTTCCCTTTAACTGACAGCAGCAATCTAATGCTGTACTAGTTTTCTTTGTTGTTATTTTTTCCCGTGTTACTCAGTATGAAAATTCAAAGCACATTTTCTCACTTCTTCATTTGATTATTCCCACAAACCTTGTTTCAGTTCTACTTTTAGTTGTGAAGTACCCTCTAATAGAAAATTGTTTAAGATAAGCATAATAATTAAGGCTTTTCTGTCATGAATTTGTAAAACGCCATGTGGAAAACTGTGCGTTGTATATGTCATTTTGTATTGATTTCCATAACTCAATTTGTAAGTAAAACTGTGTCTCAAATACATAACCTCTCTTCATCCCCTTTTTGTCTCCCCCCCTACCTGGCATTTATTTTTGTAATGGGATTAATAAAATCTTAAGCTTGTGTTTCTTAAGTTCTCCTTTTTAAAGTTAGATTTCTAGTCTCACAAGCACTGAAACTGAAAAATGGGAAAACAATTTATGCATGTTATAGATGTATGAGTTGGCCTTTAGCTAAGGAGGGAAAAACATATATTGCTGCATTTGTTGTAGATTGTGCTATACAGTTCTGCAAAATTACTTACCTMAGTGTTCAAACACAGGCTGTTGCAGATGCCTTGATTTATGTCTTGTAACTGTTGATTTAGTTCTTAATAAGCAACTCTGCTCACATGATCAATCTGTTTTGGCCAGTAAATATGCTAAATGGAAGGACAAGTCTGTACTTTAAGGGTTATAATAATTTAATTCAGAATAATCAGAAATCTACAAGTAAGCAGATTGATCTGATTTTTGGCGTGTTGAGTCTTGCAGTTTAGATACCACTGACAGTATGATCTCAAGGGAAATTCTGGATCTTTTCTTTGTGACCTAAACAATAAAAATATTAGTAGAACTTCAAATTCATTGACCTTAAACATAGTCTCAGCTCTGAAAAGCTTTCAAATTTCAGCTAATATTTTCCTAGCAGTTCATATAGCTAATATTAGTGGTTTTAGCTTTGTCATCACTCATGCTGTGATTCCTGTTTCAGAAAGGGAAAAACACGTATTGTTTTTTTCCATAACACTGATTTGGAAAGTTGAAATCAAGCGTATGAGCAAGTGTCATATCCATATCATGTTTTCTATCTACAGGGTCACTYGGTTCTCTCCCCTGTAGATTTTTTTTTTTATGTACTTTGAAATCAGTGAGCACTATTGCAAAAAGAGCTGTTTCATAGACCTTATCAGAATATTTATGTTAGGCAAAACAATCAWGTCAGCCTAGTTTCAGGTCACTTCATCCTGGTTTCTTACCAGTGTTTTTCACATCAACATCGCTTTTAAGTAACCTAATAACAACCCCATAAATTCCTGTTAGAAAAAAGAGTCCTGCTGCCACAACTCTCAGTACAGCCATGAATTTTTGAGCTCCACACTGCACAAGGGTGAGCAGTGATGGGCACGTGTGTCAGCCTGTGCTCCCCTCGGCAAGGCCAATGGCAAGGCCTTGACAGCTTTTTATCTGGATTATTGGTGCTTTCACGATGTGTCCCTGACTCAATTAACGATCTGAAATCAGACTCAATTGCTTACTGTCAATTCARTGCTATTTAATGTCATTGTTTTAACTTCATAATAGGGAAATCCTTGGAAAGAATGCAACAGAACCAACAAAGAAGAGGTGAGTTTTTGTGATTTTGGGACATAAATTGGAATAAATGATATTCTACTCATTCCTAGCTGAGGCAGATACTGGTTGGAGTGGTGGTTTGGTTTTCTATAGCCTGTGCATGCTTTCTTATATCACTTCAAGAGCTACAGCATAATGCATATGTTGAATAAAAGTAACATTATTGTGACGTATATGAATGAACTTCTCATAACGGTTTCTGGAGTTTGGAATGCACATCCTTGTCACTGTTTAGGCATAGCTCCTATTCCAAGTATGAATTTTTAATGCATATGTCCCTGTAATTTTATGATTCAGAAGCATGAAAATTTTTTTAGAGTTGCCTTCATCTGCCAGTTGTATACTTGGCACTGCAAGTATTTGTCTGCAGAGGGCCCAAGCCTCTTGTGTCTCTGCTGCCAGGAAGCAGGAGGGCCTGGTCTGTCCCAGTCATTTGGCTTGGTCCTTCTGTTATTTAGAGATTTTCGTAAGGTCTCCTCTGAGGGCAGACTTGGAAATCCTGGAAACTTTTGAAAAAACAGGTATGGGAATAAAGTAAACACTAACAGTCAGATATTTGCCTTTTGCAGCAAAATATGCTTTCAGTAATTTCCCCTTGCCACAGCACATGTTAAAARTAATTGATCAGATTTTACAAAAACTTCTCTTATTGCATCTAACACTGATTTTTGTCTTTAATTTTCTAGTAGTGTTAAATATGCCTTTGATATTTTCCTGTAGTGAGAAGCAACTGGAGTGTTTGCTGACACACTGCATCAAAGTGCCCATGCTTGTCCTGGATCCTGCGCTGCCTACCAACATCACACTGAAAGACCTGCTGTCCATTCATCCTGCTTTACAAGCTGCTAGCAATATGTTCTTTGTAGCAAAACCAAAAAATCCTTCTACCAATGTGACTGTAATTGTTTTTGATAGCCCTAAGGATGGTAAGAAGCTCTTTGTCAGATTCCATCCAGTTTTCTAGAGCAAGTTTTTTAGTAAGCTGCTGTGAATTACTTTTGGGGTTGTTTTGTTTTGTTTTTTTCCTCCAATACTGACTTTGGTGCTGATTTTCTGTTTGACTTTAGCAAGTCATTCAGTGTCTCTCTTGCCCTCAAATTGTTTCTCTAAATGATGACATTAATGATACTGTTTGCTTACTTCCCAGCCAACTGATTATAGATGACTATGAGTTCCATGCTTTAAAAGGCTATTGCAAAACAGCTTTGATATCTGAGTATCTGTATTGCTCTGATAATCTCAAAAGGCTGAGGCTTAGACTGAGGAAGATTAGTTTTAGAAATGCTCTTTTAATTGCTGTGAAGTCTAGTTTGAATAATGTGCAGTAAGTTCTGCCCTTGTTCAAAGGATTACATACTGTACAACAAAACTGTTCATGTTCAGCATATGTAAGTAGTGTCTTAGAGCAGATATGGGTTTAATATGTAGTGCCTGACCACTACCACCCACTGGTATTTATTTACCATTTATAAAGACAACTTTTCATTCCATAAATATTCAAATCTTTTTAATTTTCAGAAATGTATCTTGGTTACTAGTATATACAAAAGAAGTGACTTTATACTGAAAGAAGTGTTTGATTTGCAACGCATTTTATGTATTCTAGTTGAAGCTGCCCATTCTGGAATGTTAAAAGACAACAGCAAACAGATAGTATGGAGGGGTTACTTGGTATGTACTTTTAAAATCTGTTGATTAGCTTTTGTATGTGTTAAACATTCTGTTCCTTTTTTAGAAAGTTTCTGTGCTCTTCTCTTTCGTAACTCACATGTAGTTAAAGTGAAAGCTTTTAGAGMAACCCTTATTTTTATGTGAATTATTTTAAGTTTAAACAGGTCTTTATACCCTGTTTTCTTGTTTTTAGACTACAGACAAAGAAGTTCCAGGTCTGGTATTAATGCAAGACTTGGCCTTTCTTAGTGGATTTCCAGCTACATTCAAAGAAACAAACCAGCTACGAACAAAACTACCGGAGAGCCTGGCCTCTAAAGTAAAACTGGTAAGGGTCTGGAGGAAAGAGTGCCTTACTTGGTCTTTTGGAATGTCTTACATATGGAATCTCACCCACTTAGGAGACTTAGGATAGTTCTGAGAGTAATCTGGGTTTTTTAGTGTGACTGTGCCCCAAGTAGTGACTTCAAAAGACTAATTGTCCATTCTGTGACTGCAAGTTCTTAGGCATTAGATTTGCAAGCCTGCAACTGATTGAAAGGTACAAGCCTTATCAGTTTCTCTCAGCCACTTGTAGGCTGTTGTCTTGCTGTAGGGTTCTAGATCGTTGGCTTGTTTAATGTGACAGAATTTTGTTTATGTAGCTTCTTGGCTTTTTTCTTCTTTCTTTACTCTCTTACTAGTAACAGCACTGAACCTTGTGTTTCTCTCTGCCACATACTCTGTGGGGTCTTGAGCAAGTTGTACTTCAGCTTACCCCTTACCTACCTGCAAGGCAACGGATGGCAGCTTGTGTGACTGACATTTAGTGCCTTCTGTTTTCCCCTGCTATTTTGACATTTGTTTGAGTTACAGCCAGTTTTAATGGATAGGTGAAAGTTTAAAAAGTTTGTCAAAGGCATTGGCTTATTTAGTGGAGAGGGATGTGATTTGTGGTTTGAAAAAGACTGGGGCGAAGGAGTTTGTGGAGGAGAGGATTTAGCAGGGATAATGGGATGGCAATCTTGGTGCTCAAATGAGCATGATGTCCTTTCCTTTTTTTTCTTTTTTTTTTTTGGCAGGCTGAGCTAATATTTCTTGTGTTCTATTGCAGAAATTATCTTGTGTAATCCCTTTCATAGGCTGGTCACACTCCAACATAATGCAAGCTGAATTTCTTCTTTCTTGTCTCAACTTGTGTTGGCTGGTTTGGAAACCTTGCAAACACATTTGTACCTCTCTTCCTACATGCTCTAAAACAGCTTAATAGAGAGAGCTTTTAAACACTTATTTAAGCTTAAATAGGTATTTTCTTTTGCCTTTGTTTACATCTGTAGTGTCACAGAAGTTAAGCAACAGTGGATATTCATATGGTTTATTGCTCTCCAGATGAGCATAAAGGCTTAATCCCTGGGCTGTCTGAGATGTTTCCCATCTCCTTGTGTGTTTTTATGGATGTGACATCCCGTGCCTATTATCTTTCTATATGATTTTTCCTTACCCTGTCTTGATTGTATTTTTTTTCCTTGTCATCAGTCATGCATCATCTATTTATGCTGATTCCCTTTTCTTATCTCTGTGTAAACATTGTCATTGTGATCAATTAATTATCTGTTCCGAAGAACTCCTCTTCTGCAATTTGGTTAGGCATATCTCTGTATAAACACAATTTTTCTCAGGTATCCATAACATTCCGCAGTTTCTCTTTCCAGTCATCTTTGCTGTCTGTGTTTCTTTTTCTGGTGGTGGATGCTTTAGAACAATTAAATTTGGTTTGTTGTACCCTGTGTGGTCATAGCAGTGAATTCCTTCCCAGCCAGTTCTCTACTTTTGATAGCAGCAATTTATGTATGTTATACTTATAAGGAAATATATGTATATAAATGTAAGAAATGTTTTATTTGCACGCACAGAAATTTTTACATATGAAGTGTGGATGAGATTGTTTCTATAGAAGCCTTTGGTAAGTTCTGAGCTCAGAGTCAGTTCTTCGTTCAGTAGATATTGTAGGTAGGCAGTTATGGTAAACACAGCCAAGTGTGGTTTTCTTCTTACCAAAGGGAGATGCTAGGTTAATGCTACAGTTAAGTAGAAGAAAGGGTGGTTGTTTACAGCCTCCACTGAAATTTGCAGCAGTTCCTCTGGAATCTCTGAAGTGGTGCAAAATGCCTGGTGGAGAGGAAGAAAGTTGCACCCAATTTTAAACTAGACTTGTGTCTCATAGACACCTCCTGATGCTTAATGGGTTTCTGTGTGCTTGAAGTGGCTGTTTCTTAGTTCGATGCTACAAGTAAAGAAGTAACAATAAAGACTTTGAACAATGCTGCAGTTAGAAGTGAAGAAAGGTGAGAAAGGGAGGAGTGTTGCCATTGGTGCATTTGTGTTGAGCGTTGATAATGCTGTTTTACTTGGCTTGCTTTAGTTTGATTGAAATAATTTCTGAATCCAGGGAGGACCAAAAATTGTTCATCTGGGCCAGGTGTTTCTTCTAAAAATCTAAATCTCTGCGAAGAGCAGCTGAGCTCAACTAGAGGTGGTTGAAATGTGAAGATTCATGGTATAATGGATATTTTAAAGGTGAATTATGTCTGTTATGACCTACTGAATTTTTGTACTTGTGGCCTGCACTGTAATGTAATGACATGGAAGTTAAGCAGCAGTGTGTCTGCTGGTCACATCTGTTGTGGATTGTGTGTTATGACAGATAAGTTGAAAGTTACATTTGATGGCTTTTTATTGTCCATGTTTTCTTAACCAAGCGTTAGAAAGCCACTAGATGGAGGTGTTACTCTGGCTGTGCAGCTGATGGCTGCTAAGCTGTTTCTTTAAGGTCTCTAAAGGCCTTACTTTGGATCTGTACATGAAGAACAACTGAATATTTCATTTTCAATTTCCCCCACTTAACTACATTTCTAAAGAAAACAATTGTTCAGCCTAAAGAGGCACTTGCAACTTGTAACGCGTGATGTAAAGACTGACAAGGAAAGGATTGATAGAGCAAGGGGATGTGATTTGTTTGATTTTGGTTTTTTTTTTGAGGCTATCAAGCTAACAGTTTTTCACTGAAATTTTATATTTCACAGTAGTGAAAATTTTTGGAAAATTTGATTTTCYTTCAAGATTTAGTATCCTGATTGCTTCAAGGAAAACTAAGAGCTTGTAGATCTCCCTCTTTGCAAAGTGTCATCTCCTGTAAACCATGTGCAGACACATATACACAAATACGGACAAGTTACGTTAGAAACTTAGGGCTGTCTTAATGACCTTGTCTTACTAATGGAAGAAACCACACAGGAACCTGCAGGCACAGTGATGCTGAGTGTTTGTCCTCATTGCCTTGAGGATAGGGGGTCTGGGATTCTTACTGATGCTCATCAGTGTTTTTGAAGCAGGCAGTGGCTTCAGGAGTTGGTGTTGTATGATCACACAGATGGAGTAAGTAAACTTTGTAGCAAAAAAACCTTAAGGCATTGCATTAGTTTTGACTTGGAGATGACCCTCCTACTATGTCATCATATAAAGGGAACTTGAGGCATTTGTAAAGACAACAGTATTTTATATTCTTAAAGCTTTTTGTAAATCTTTAATGGAGCACATGCTTCCTTTCCCTTGCTATGTAGGCATATGAGTTTTATCAATATCAGTACTGGAGTGTGAAAGGAGGAGCATCTTATTTTCTTAATAATCAGCTTTGGTCATTAAGAAGAAAAAGCATAATAATTTAAGGACTGGTTAGGAATCTAAGTCCCACCTCAGAAAAAAAAARTGTTCTTGAGGCCTTGACCAAATGGAAATGAAGATATTTACTTCTGCATGGGGTGTCTGAACTCATTTGGCTTGCCTCCTAGTCTAGTACGCATTGCCAAACATGCTGGCTCCATGCAGGAGAACCCGCATTTCAAGTTACCTGGTGGAGATAATGCAGTTTTCCTGCCTTGTTTTCAAGTGTGTGATAAAAACGTGTCCCAGTGGTGGTCTGGGGATGTGCCTGCAAAGTGTGTTTTCGGCCCACTTGTGTTAGCAGAGGCTCACCTGGTCACACTGACTYTCTGCTTGTTCTTCTGTTCTATAATTGCAACACCTTTGGATCTGCTGACCTGTTTAGCCAGGATGAAAATGTTCTGTAGAAGGCAATATTTCAAGGGAATGGGAGATCCCATCCATCCCTGCTGAGAGGAGGTTAATACCTATGAGATACTAAAAAATCTGCCAGGAGAGAATTCTATTCTGAATGTACCAGTAGTAAAATGTTCAGAGCAGAGTTTGCAATTTATTAGAATCTAATTAGATTAGAATCTAGTTTGTTATTTCACCAGATAACTTAATTGAAATTGAACTTTATTGATAGCTCTGCTTAGAAAAGACTGGTTTCTTAAAAAGGTATTACTGGAAAAAAACCCCCCACTAATGTAATAAAAATGATCTATTCAGTGCAGGGGTTATCTTAACTCCTGCTGAGAAATGGAGCATGTTTTTCCACTGCTTCTTGTTTGTGCTTGGAATATTACAAATTTAAAAAACTACAGCATATATGCTGTATTAGTGGGGGGGAAGGAGCAGTGTTTGTGATAAATCTAGTTAGGGGTCTGCAGTACAGATACTTTGCCAAGTTTGGTGGGAGTAAGCTAAAGAGAAACTAAATGTTCTTACATACTTTCAAAGGTCTAAAATGGTAATATTTTTGGTTTGTTGTATGTATGATTTACATGACAGATTCTAAGGGACTGTGTGACACTGTTGTATTCCTAAATAAAGCACATACCCACTGCTGGCAGCTTTGCAATCTGCAGCATTTCGATACCGATATTTTTGGAGGTTGCTAGCCTGCAGTCCGTAACTATACCTCAGCCATTTAGCTACTGAAGCCATCCTTTCCACCCATAGGTTCAAATGATTCCCTGGAAGGTCTGAGATTTATCAGATTTTTCTAATGACAGGCTTCATAAGTCAGATTGAAAGATCTCAAATAGCATATGAGTCAAAGCATCAACAGCTTTAAAATGTCACAAGTGGAACAGCTGGTCTTGCTAAGGGAAGGGCTGCTAACTCTGGGATAAGTGTTTTTTTTTTTAAAATGAGCAGAAAGGGTCAGATTTAATAAAAAAATTAAGAAATGAAACCACTTAGAGTTATTATGAAGGGTACTGTGATGTTTTGGTTTTTTTTGAATGTGATTATTCAAATTTTGATAGCTTATGAATTGCATTTACAGATCTTATGCAATTGAAAATCTGGYAGACATGGTTGTCTTATGTTGCCTGAAGGAACAAAAATTAAGCATAGCATCAAATAAATATTAATGATTAACTGCATTTATTCTCAATCAGGCTGTTCAATGCATGCACTTGGAAAATCAAAGTGCAGTGCTTTTAGCTTGATTGTGCCACCGTATGCTACTTGATATGGTAAACACAGCATTTATTGGGTTATGCCGTATTCCTAGGGAGATGCTTTGATGCCCTGTGATTTGTAAACTATACTGGCTGTTAGAGAGGGTGTGTAGTGCAAGCCCCTTACCCTGTGCATTATGAAATCTGATATACAGATCTTACTGGTGGCAAGGGATAAAAACAGCAAACAGATCAAACAGTCCATAACTAAGAAATGACCTTAGCAGCATATTGGCAACCAACACTAAGGACTTGGAGACCCACATGGATTAGCTCTGGAGCCCTTTGTATCTCAGGTTTCRGAGCTGTAGGTTGAACTAACTGCAAACCATTCTGAACATTTCACGCTTCTGACAGCGAGGATACATTGGGACCCTTAATTTTCTGGGAAGATCRTTATTGATCTTGATTAAGATGGAAAAAAAAAAGATGATTCAGTCATATAATACAGTTGAAGTAAAACATTAATTTTGTTATTGGAGTGGGAGAGAATGGACGAGGACTTACTATTCATTTACTCCAGAAATATTTATAACAGGAACAGCTTTACTGTTGCTAGATTGTTGTGTAAAGAGACATTTTCTTTGCAAAGTGAAAATAAGGCATAATGTTCTATATCTTTAAATGTTTTTCATTTCCCATTTTACTACTCCTTTCTGTGTTTTTACAAAATTGTAGCTCTTTAGAAACCGGTGTGTGCTTAGTGCTTACTGGTCATTCTTATTAGTGACTCTAGTAAATATAATACAACAAAAAAGTGGAGTTTGCAAAGGAAGAGTGCTGCTGGGGGTGCATGCTAGGAGTTATTTTCTCTGCTTGTATAGTTGCAGCTCTATTCAGAAGCCAGCGTGGCTCTCTTGCAACTGAATAACCCCAAGGGTTTCCAAGAACTGAGCAAACAAGCAAAGAAGAACATGACTATAGATGGGAAAGAACTGATGCTTAATCCTGCTTATTTACTGTGGGATCTCAGCTCTGTCAGTCAGGTGAGTAAATTCTGTTATAGCATGTCAAGGTTATGGCATTTAAAAACTGCAAGTAGAGGCTAACTAGTCAATGACAAGGAATGTGGGATTTTTTCCAGAAGCTTGGAAGTATTAAGAATCAAGTATTTATTAGATTGTAAGAAAGCATCAGAAGAACACTGTCCAGTTCTCAAATCAAGGAGAGAGAAAGATCAAACAGTGTGACATTTAATTGAAATTTTCATGTTCTCTACTAAGTGAAAAATTTTGCCCTCTGCATATGTTCTTATAAAGCTGTGTGCAGTCAAGTCCTGAAAGACTTAACTGATCCTGACTGGCAGATAAGCAGGCTTCTTGTGTGGGGAGATAGAGGGTTTTATTAACAAACATGATTATCACATTCCCAATGTATTTCTTAGGCAATTTTTGCTTTGCAGCGTCATTTATGCTGAGCAAATGCTAATTGCTTCCCTTTCAAAGTGTTGAAGTCCTGAAATACAGATGTCTGTAAGGAAGGGAGGCTTACTTTGAATGCTTTTGATACAAGGAAGGATGTTTGGTCTAGCAACAGGAAATTAAATAACAAGGTGCATGTTTCAACATAAGATATTTTAAAATCTTGGGGTTTTCCTACTGGAATTTAATTTTACAGTAAATGCCAAGTGGCCTAGTTGCAGTGAATGTGCCCATTCCTGAAAAACTTGCAGTCTGTCTTTGTATCCTGTGACCTGGGCTTTTGGGGAATTCTTCCTAATTAATACCAACCCTGAACTCAAATTTATATTTCCCCATGTTGAAATTATGCTTTATTTTGTGAATGGGTAYGTACCCAATGGCTGCTGGTGCTGCTGAAATGTTTTCAGTTGTTACTCTTAYTGGGAATGTGAAAGCTCTGTTACTGTACATATTAGAAAAGTTATGTACAGTGTGTAGAATCTGCAGTGAAAATGGTAATTATTAAATGTTCAAATATTTTCTTGAGTTTCCTGTTTCATTTGGGCTTTAGAAATAGTCCTTTTAGGCAGCCTAAATTGCTGGGTTTAGGAGAAGTCATTAAGTTCTGGGAAAAGAAACATGGTGTCACGTAACCTAATTTTGTTACTTAACTGATGAGTTTCTGACTGAAACAGTTTCTATTAGTAAAAACGTATGGAAACATTTAGGTATTTCATAGTGAATATTAGGCTAAGTTTTGGTGATTTTCTCCTGCTTAAATTCTTAAAAATAATAGAGCAGAGGATAATTGAGGAGCTACATCACGACACTTCTGGTATATCTATATTAGGTGACATTTATAGACGGCTTAAGATGCAATGTACTTGAAAGGCCCCAGCCTGTCAAAATTGGACTTCCAAAAGGTGATGTTACTGATTTGAAATGCAAGAGAAGGTGTTTTTTCTGGGCTTCTTTCTTCAAGAACTTCTTTTGGTGTGGTCAGCAGACATCCTAATGATACCAGGGGGTCAGCCAATGATGTCAGAAGATTGTATTGTTCACCTTGATATTTTGGAAGAGTATGATTCTTTATAAGAATAATGGTTATCGATCAATGTACTTTTTATTTTTGAATGTCTTAAATCCTGAAGTGCTCATGCACCCATATGCCAAAGCACACTGTCCTTACCTAGCTGGATCAGAACTTGAATGTTCTATTTAAAATCTAAAAAAAAATCCTTTCTTTTTGTAGTCTAAACAGGATGAAGATATTTCTGCCAGCCGCTTTGAAGACAACGAAGAGCTGCGGTACTCGTTGCGATCGATAGAGAGACATGCCCCTTGGGTACGACATATCTTCATCGTCACTAATGGGCAGATTCCTTCCTGGCTTAACCTGGATAATCCTCGGATAACTATAGTGACGCATCAGGTAAAACTCAAAAGCCAAACAAAACTACCACTATGAAGGGGCTGGTAAAGATACCCTGTTTGATTCGAAATGCAGTTATCCTCTTTCAGCTAAAGGCTGCATTTCTTTGGAAGAAGTCACAACCTCTTCCCTGTCCCATCCAGGGTTTTATTATGTMTGTCTTTGTATTTTGGCTAAGCAGATAACTGAATATATATCGAGCCTTTATTTAGGTCACTTTCCCAAATATAAAGGCTTCAGCTAGCATATACCTGTGTCTAATTTCCTTATAGAGTCTATTTATAAAAACCTGGAGAGAAGAAAATGTAATCTAAATCTATAAACAGTCTCTCAGAACCAGTAATAATCTAATAAGCTTGTGTTGAGCCAGGATGGATTACAATTACTGGAACTAAGAAGATGGCTACAAAAAAAAGTAGCTATGCATTCTAAAAATGTTGTTTAAAAAGAGAAAGGTAATCGTTCATGCTTTCTGAATAAGTGAAACCAAAATTCTCTAGTAGCTTATTACAAATTCAGGAGTAATTTTGGTATCTGGATGTGCCACACGAACTGTGCAACCAAAGTGGTAACAAGATACTAATTCAACTTCTTTTGCTGTCTGCATGTGAAGTTACTTGAAAACGATGGAACAATCCTAACTTTTTGAATGGTGGAATAGGTTCAGTTTGCTGGAAGTTTTGTGCAGTCTGAAATTCATGAGAATTATAAATGTGTACACTGAGCCTGGTCCAGTGCTCAGTGAAAGAGGGGTGTGTGAAAGTTTGTGGCTCCGTGCTGAACCAGGTGCAGTTTCTTAGTTAAGCAGCAGAATTGAAAATGGTTTTGTGTGGGGAAAATGAGATATTGAAGTTTGTTGGTTTTTTTTTTTTGGCTAAAATGTCTTTACTTTTTTTCTTGTTTTGTATTTATCGTTGTTCTTCATAGGTTGAGGGTTTTTTTAATAGATAAGTAGCAAATATCTGGTGTGTCTGACCTCTTATGCTTTTGAGTTTGTTTCGATTTTTTTAATTTGTCTTTTGCCTTCTGAAACTGTTTTTGGTTGTTGGGGATTTTCTCATTTTAGGAAATATTTCAGAATGTGAGTCACTTGCCTACCTTCAGTTCACCAGCTATTGAAAGTCATATTCATCGTATCAGTGGCCTTTCTCAGAAGTTTATTTATCTCAATGATGATGTTATGTTTGGGAAGGATGTTTGGCCTGATGATTTTTACAGTCACTCTAAAGGTCAAAAGGTAAGCCATTATGAAAAGATATTTTACCAGAAGTAGAACTTTTCCGTTCTAATATGATAAAAATCAAAGAAATGCTACTTTGAAATGGAGAGCAAATATAAGATGATTTCCCTTTGTTTCTCACTCCTCCTTTTATCTTTAAAGGTTCATTATTCTTGACTAGAGAGTTGTTAGCGAGGGTGCAGGGTATTGAAGGCTCTTGTCTGTATTTGCATGTGTGCTGTGTTGATGTTTGGGCTGTAGGATAACTTTTTTCATGTTCATTCCTAGGTTTGGGGGTTTATAATGGTTCCTCTGTCAGGATTCATGCTTTAGTTTCAGTGTTACTCTCTAATTCTCCCACTTTCTGTTGGAGCACTGGTAAGACTGGTGTGGTGTTTGGCAGCTGCCAGTCTTCACTTCCTTGTAAATGCTTTTTGTTTTGTGGGAAATACTCAAAACAAACCAGAATCAACTTTTCTGTGGGATCACCAAGGTCAGATGACATTCAAACTGATTTAATATTTAAGTTTACCATTAATTGCCTCTGTTCCAGACACCCATAATACCTTTGCCCAATCTATGTATAATCATATGTATAATTATTTGCTAAAATAGATATTGTTCCATGTTCAGGAACGTCAAATAATTTAGTCTTTCAGCAAACCCATTATCAACAACTGGGGTTAAGCAAGGAAAGCAGGCTGAGGAAACATTAGCAATAGTTACGCATAAACACTCCGGTTGCCAGCAGTTTTCATCCATTAGCTTGATCTACAAGAGTGGCATGGAGGAAAAAAATTAAAGATTTATATATATTATTTCTATCGAAGCAGTGAGTACACAAGGCACCAGAGACCATTGAATTAAACATCTTATGCTGGCAGATGTGCATACTTGCACACAAACACAGAAGGGTTGGACAAAATTAGTTTAAGCTACATTAAAATAACTGCTTCAGTACTTGGGGATGATAGGAGGCTTTTAGCTGTTTTAAATCTCTAAGTATGCAGGCATATAACTGCAAAATCTTMTTGTTATTGCATTTGTATTGTTCTTTAGTTATTCATCCCAGTTGTGATGATGAAGTCACCTTAGGTGCAGCATTGCTTGTGATAACCTGATCAGCAACTGTTTCAGTAGGAAATGTGCTGCTAAAATCTTGAAACAATAAGGTCTAAAAGAAAATGTGTGTGGTTTTTAATGCCTCCCCAGCTGAAAATACACACACACACTTTTTTTTTATCCTGCCAATTCTTAGAATTATTTAAGTCATAGAGGATCAGATGCTTCAGGGATTATGTTCAACATGTGCTGCTTATCTCATGACTGGTTAGTAATGAAGAAAMATTTTGAGTCAGGAGAATGAGTGAACTGCAGAGCTATTTCAGAGTTTAAGTTCACCCTTCCCATCTGACAAAAGAGAAAATATTAGTTTTCATTGGAATATGGTTTGCAGAAGTAGATTTGGGAAGTCCTACCTTCCATTTCTGGCAATTGCTGCGTAGCTGTATGGTCTTAGGAATTCTTCAGTTCTTAATTCTGTTTGAAAGGGATAAGATGTACTTCACAGACAATAGGGTTTAAATGCTCTTTGTAAAGCTTAGTGAAGTCTTAAGGCACTGTGCACAGGGATGCATTATTGCAGGTGTCTGTATTCCAAGAAACAAGCTCAATTGACTTCTATTTGCCAGTCCTTGTCTCAGACTGTAATGTTGTTCCAGGTTTACTTGACTTGGCCTGTGCCAAACTGTGCTGAGGGATGTCCTGGCTCATGGATTAAAGATGGGTACTGTGATAAAGCCTGTAATAACTCAGCATGTGATTGGGATGGAGGTGATTGCATCGGTAAGACAGCAATGTTAAATTTAGAAAAAGTGAACTTTTGGGTTTTCCCTACAAGAATAATTCTGTAATTTGTAATTTTCATACAACTATAAAATTTGCCTCGTTTAGGAATAAAAAAAAAATTGACTTACAGATGAAAGCCTTATTTCTTGCAAACTACAAATTTCTGTGTAAAATGACAGGAAATAGTAGGGCAGAGGTTAACCTTTCTTTAGGTAATAAATTTCACCACCTGAAATGAGGGGTTTTGAAATTTAATTTTATATATTATTGTATAATATATATGCAGTATTATATATTATTTGGACTTAGAATCCAAATAATAATGGACTGTGAAGCTGCATTATTAGTTTCTAAATCAAATTTTCAGGACTGCAGGGTGGCAAAACTAAGTGGTACTTCTGGATTGAGAAAGTGATACAATTCTAGGGAACTGTGAAGTCAAGACAGCAAGCACAAGAAGTAGTAAATCAGTTTTCTGCCTGACTTTTTGAAGTTAAGACAAAATATGTTGGCATTTTTTAGGCCATTTTAAGTTGATTCCTAAATTTCTCCACTGACTTTGTGCTACTATAGATTCTACACTAACTCACAGAGGTCTGGTTAGGATTTGCCCCTTTTTAATTTCATCAGTGATTGTTGAGTCTTCAGTCTAGCTTTAACACTGTGGCTTAAAATGTGCTTTTCTTCAGTCATTTGAAATTCTTATTTCTGGTGGGTTTGTTTTTTCTTTTTCCTCTAGGTAACAGCGGGGGTAGTCGCTATGTTGCTGGTGGAGGTGCAGTTGGAGGTATTGGGAATGGACCACCATGGCAATTTGGTGCAGGAATAAGTGGTGTTTCATACTGTAACCAGGGCTGTGCTAATTCCTGGCTAGCAGACAAATTCTGTGATCAGGCCTGCAATGTCCTCTCGTGTGGATTTGATGCTGGTGACTGTGGCCAGGGTATGTAAAATGTATTGCTGAGAAAATTTCTGTGGGGATTCTCTTGAATTGTCTGACCTTTTTGGTTCATCATTACTCTCAGATTGGGCTATGATGCCCTGTACAGTGCTGTGGAAAAGAGCTGGTAGCAGATGAAGAAAAAGTCAGGTGTTTCTTGTACTCACTAATCCAAACCCGGATCAATATTTGCTGCTTAATTTAATAAAACTGCTAGTGACCAAGCTTGATACCTTATGGAGCAGCAAGCATCAAACGCCTTACCCCAAGAGACTTACATTTTAAGTGGAGAAATCGTGTTATGCAAAGTGTCTTTACCTGAATAAGGACAGTCGAATTGATGATACCTATAGCATTTAAAAAGTTTAAAGGACCTCTCTGATGCYGACAGCATGAGTTCAAGTCTGGCTCTGGGCTCTTGCCAAAGGTTACTTTCAGTCACCTGTGAACTTGTCTGAAGTTTATTTGGATATGAAAGATTAGCAGGAGTGAATGAAGTGATTCAAAGTGCTGTCTGGTATATACAGGAGAAGAGCCTGTTTGGAAGAGCAGAGGCTCCTCTGCATCTCAGCTTAGACAAATGTGTTACTTGCAATTCTGTTGCTGGCAGTGAGGTTTTGTTAAACGTGGGAGTTGACAGATAATCTGTGATCTGTGTTCTGTTGTGGGAGGGAGAAGTTCCTTTCAGCCTATCTGATTTTGAAGGTTTCTGATCAAGATGCAGTGTAGCAGTGAAACCCAGCTGTTGTAACATTAATCTCCTAAAATGTGGCAAAAATGTAATACGGGCAAGCTACTTGTGACTGATACATAATTTTAAGTGACGTGATAATGAGGCACTTAGGCTCTTCAGGTAGAGATTGAAACAGTGATAAATTATACTTGCTTTCAGAATTAGCTTGGGAATGTCTGGTAGCTTTATATRTCTTAAATATGTTCTGCTCAGAATTATTGAAGATAAGTGAGCAAGAAGCTGGAAGCTAGAGTAAGTGTTCTTTCACAAACCYGTCTCCCTGCTAATATAGTAATATTGGGCATATTACAATTTAAAAAAGAGTGAAAGATAAACATTATGCTGAAAATTGACAGAAATTTGTTTTGTTTCTTGTTTGRTTTTTTTTTTACCAGATCACTTTGAAGAGATGTACAAGGTGATGCTTCAGCTTAATCAGACTTACTATGTTATTCCCAAAGGTGAATGTCTGCCCTATTTCAGCTTCAGTGAAATAGCCAAGAAAGGAATTGAGGGTTCATATAGCGATAACCCAATTATCCGACATGCTTCAGTTGCTAACAAGTGGAAGACTATTCACCTCATAATGCATAGTGGTATGAACACAACTGTGATCTATTTTAACCTTACCTTCCTAAATAAAAATGATGAAGAGTTTAAAATGCAAATAGCTGTGGAAGTTGATACTAGAGAGGAACCAAAACTGAACACAACTTCCATGCAAAAATCCAACTCTGATTTTAAAAGTATAACTTCAGTACCAGAAGCTGAAATGATATTTGAGGATATTCCAGAAGAAAAACGCTTTCCAAGAGTAAAGAGACGTCGAAATGGCACAAAAGAGATTCAGCATGAAGAGGTGATAATACCATCAGTAAATGTGTCTCTTCTTCCTGAAGATGTTCAACTAGCACTGCAGAAACTGGACTTAAAACTACTAAATGGTGATATAACTCAGAAAGGATTTAATCTATCCAAGGCTGCTCTCCTGAGACCTTTCCAGTTTTTAACTACAGTAAAGAGTATTATAGGCCTGGAAAAGAAGGACATGCATAATCATTCAGAAGATCAGCAGAACCATACCAGCTGGGAGAAACCTTATAAAGATGCAAGTGATGGCAAAATAAAAACAGTAAAAGCAAATGATGAAGTTCCTTCGAGGCTTATGGGAACAAAGGGGACTGTTGTGACAATGAGCACAAATAAACATATTTATAAAGTACAGCCTAAAGCCACACTTCCCTCCCAGAGCCTGGGAAAAAAAAATGAAACTCGAGAAAAAGTATTGAATGCACTCATATTAAGGGAAACACAGAAATCAAAACATACTGGGAATTTTGATACAGTACAAGGCACACAGAGAATGGAAGGAGGAAAAGGGCATGAGCAGGTGGATGCAAATATAAAGGAGGGGCTAGTGGGAAGAAAATTACAGTCTTATGCTGGAAGTTACCAAGGCTTCTTGCCATGGGAGAAAAAGAAGTATTTCCAGGACCTTCTTGATGTGAGTATCTCAATGTCATTCTTTACTGGAATATTTACATCTTTCTGCATTTAGTGGATTACTGTTCATATGATCTATACATTTGGAATGTGCTTTGCCTTTGAGGCAACTGCTGACATTGTTTTGAAAGCTGCTTTTCACATAAAATCTGACTTGTTTATGATCTGGTCCTCTCTTTGCTAGGTGGTAAAAGCTAAATAACCATTTCTGTTCCATTTCTACTCTGTTTGTTTGGTCAAATTCATTTTTTACTCATTGTATAAACAATAGCACAGTGCTGTTGTTTAGACATACATCGCACTATAACAAAGCTTAAATTTTCTTTTGATTGCATTTATGCAAGTATGGATTCAGTTTATGTTTAAAAAAAGGTAGAAAATAGGTATAAAGATAAATATTTAAGTTCTAAAAGTTAAATTAAAAGTCTTCAAAGAAACTGCATATCTAGACTGTGTCAAGAAAAGGTATAGGAGATTTCCTCTGCTTCCAGACAAAGCTTTTTGGTAGTTTTGAAAACCTCCAGAAGAGAAAATAGAGATTGTGCTTCAGTTGGTAGCAGATGTTTTGCCCTATTCCACATAGCAAAAGGGCTATATTTTTGAAAGACTATTCCTTTCTGTTCATCTGAGATTGAATTTTGCATGAGGAATCTTTATATTCATAGRATTTCAGTGTATCTAATATGGATGAATAATCAAAAAAAGAGGCAATATTRCAAATAAATCTGATGACAATTAGTGTGTGTGAGGTGTCAGAGCACAAATACTAAGAAAGCCTTTCATAGAGTAGTTTTCCTCAAAGCATGGAAGCTTTAAGGAAAAGTTTACCTTTCTTTTTAAAGAGAGAACTAAGGAATATGAAGAAAAATATTAAAAATTTCTCTTCCGATTTTCAGATATTGGAGAGAGTTGGCAGCTGGCTGAAATTTCATTTTTCCTGTGTGTCTAATATTTTCTGACTTTTTCAGTAGTGTAATCTTGATTTATGCCTGTCCTGTTCTTTAGGAAGAAGAGTCATTACTCAAACAAATGTCATACTTTACTGAAGGTAAACATTTTGGAAGGCAGCTGAAGGATACATTTGCTGATTCCCTTCGATATGTAAATAAGCTTTTAAACAGCAAGTTTGGATTTACGTCTCGTAAAGTCCCTGCTCATATGCCTCACATGATTGACCGTACTGTTATGCAAGAGCTACAGGATATGTGAGTGTGGGGGTTTTTTTGGAAGAATGTGAAACTGTGGGTAATTCTACCTTTCTGTTGCTTTGCTGTAGCCATTTTCAATGTGTTAATGGCTACTCATTAAAATTATGTTTTGAAAAAGGAAATAAGAAATTGATTACAACATGATAGTTGTGCTACAATGAGACTTTTGAGGCCCTTTCAAAATTCTAGATAAGAATTTATTKTTAGGATAGGGAATATTTTCCTCAAGAAATTAGAGTGCTGAATTAGTTTCCATTCTTATCTAGGTTTCCTGAGGAGTTTGACAAGACATCATTTCACAAAGTGCGTCACTCTGAAGATATGCAGTTTGCTTTTTCATATTTCTACTATCTTATGAGTGCAGTTCAGCCACTGAACATTTCTCAGATCTTTGATGAGGTTGATACAGACCAGTCAGGCATCTTGTCTGACCGAGAGATTCGCACATTGGCCACGAGGATCCATGAACTACCGTTAAGTTTGCAGGTACTCCTTCCTTACTGACAACTTAAGTTTTAAAGTCCAAAATTATTAAAATAAAACGAGTCAAATCTTTATCCTTGCTTGTAGCATCTGTAACATTTGGCAATTTTTAGATCTTACCTGGAGAATATAGCATTGTGTTCTACTTATCCATTGTTCTGTGGAGTCTGCGATTAAGTTGGGTTCTAGCAGCAGCAGAAAAATGGCTCACTGGTGTCTGAGTTCAAGAAAGCAGTGTGAGTTTGTTAAAAAAAAGTTCACTGTGTAGAATGGGATCCTGCTGTGCTTTATTGTAGTTCCTGCACACAGTAAAAGACAGTTCTTGCCCTGAGGAGCTTGTGTCCTAAAGAAAGAATTGAGAAAATGGATAGCAAAGAAGTCATACTAGTAAATAGTACGATCATGTACAAAGACTCATGCTTCTCTTTTTCTGGGAACCTGATAAACAGAGACATGGTCTTTGTAGGACTTGCATTCGTAAACATACAGGTGGAGAATGAAGTGTATTGGTTTTGCTTTACAGAGAGGAAATGGCATAAAGCAACGAAACAATTTGTTTGTGACACAGAGCACAAAGTCATTGGCATGGTTAGAACACAGCCCTGCTTTAGTGTGTTCCTGGCCTGTACCTTAATCAGAAAATCTTCCTGTCCTTGCAGTTCACTTCTCTGTTTGTTTGCTTAATTTGGAATTTATTATGCCAGTGTTGATTTGGGAATTCTGTACTGTCCTGACATTATTAGTAAAGGTGTGGTTTTTATTTTAAATGAAAATGGCAATAAGTTATGCCTTATCTGGTCTCAATTCAGCTATGCACTGACCATTTGCTTTACTTTAGGTGTATAGGGAGTCCCACTGACTTAGCAGTTATTGACATGGAGTCTACTGAATATTAAGTCTTCTTTTGCAGACAGTAGCATGGAAATTTATTATGTAGATATCATTAAATATGTCTCTGCACCTGGATTTTTCAACTATGTCAGTGAGAAAACAGGATTTTATATGGAATTTTTTTCTTTCTGTTAGGATTTGACAGGTCTAGAACAAATGCTAATAAATTGCTCTAAAGCTCTTCCTGCCAACATCACTCAGATCCACGTTATTCCTCCAACTCAGGAAGCATATTATGATCCAAATCTGGTAAGAAACATTGGTCTTAAAACATACTTATTTTCTTTCCTGAATATGTATTTACTGTGCTTTAAAAGCTGGCTTGATTTCTAGAAGGAAAGTATTTACAAAAATTACTACTTATGTGTACATGAACTGTTATTAAATGAAAATTTTACAGGCTGCTTCCCAACATATAAACCCKTAATTTTCTTTAAAAGCAGAGAAAAGCTGAGATTTAGAATGTTATTATAATTGGGATTTAAAAAGTCATCCTTGTTAGGAAAATTTACTGTTGTGAACCAAAAAGACAGTAAGCCCAGATACCTCTCTGACTAGAACTCTCTGATAAGTCTTTATCTGAATTATAACCCATGCATTTTAAAAAAAAACCCCACAACAAAATTCAAAAAACCATCAAACTACCAGATGGACAGCTTTAGAATTTGAAGGTTTCGGACTGACTTGTTTTAATATCCAAAGCGGGGCTGACAGGAACCTCATGAAGTTCACCCAGGAGAGAAGTGCAAAATCCTGGACCTGGGAAGGAAACCCTGTGCAGCAGTGTTATTCTGGGGGCTACTCAGCTGGGAAGCAGCTTGGCAGGAAAGGACGTGGGGATCCTGGGGGACACCAAATGGAACATGAGCCACCAGTGTGCCCTTTCTGTATAGAAGGCTGATGATATTCTGGGTTGCATTACACGAAGTGTTGCCAGCAGGTCAAGGAAGGTGAGGTTTCCTTTCTTCTCGRCACTGGTAGTGCCACGTCTAGAGTGGTGGGTCCAGTTCCAGGCTCCTTGATATAAGGGACCCCTAGACATAGTCCTGAGCAACTGTTACCAGGTAGCCCTGCATAAGCAGGAAAGTTGGACCACTTGAGCTCCCAAGATCCCTTCCTACCTAACCCAGTCTTTGATTCTGTAAAAACTGAGGTCTTGGGGCTAGATGTTCCTCAGTGATTTAAGTTCTAAATTTCTATTTTAGGGGTTAAATCGTCATCAAAACCTGCTGGAATTTAGATCTGATATTTGGACCTGATACCAATACCTAAATTGCTTTTACAGTGATAATGTAATTCCTGCATCAACCCATGCATTTGAATAAAATGTGTGGATGTGATTTGCACAGTGGATGACCTCGTATTTTATAGCTTCAAATCAATACATTATCAAGGCAAAAATAATTTTGAGTATAGATCATGAACTTTTGGGTAGTAGAAGACATTATGGATCCCCAGCATATCCAAATTATAGTACAGAGATCTGCAAAATTTGTGTAGATAAATGTATATGAACATTGACTTTTTTCCTTTTTTAATTTCCCTTAGGACATCTACCCTGCCTTGTGTTCTTATCAGCTTATGTTATGAAGGTTTAAAATTATTTTCCCCTAAGTCTGAATTACAGCAAAATTCTATATAAAGCCATTCTGTCAGCATAATTTGATGAAATGGAAGTGTGGTTTTGAGAATCCTGTACAGTCTGAGTGCTTTCATCCTGTTCAGCCTTACTTTATTTTGCCTCTTTATAGCATTCAAGTAATTTGGAAAAATTCCATGAAGTAAAAAATTTTGAAGAATAGTACTAATTAAAGGATGGCTGCCATTAATATATTCYAAGATGGGTTAAAGATAAGTCTCAGTGGTTGGGAACAATGTCAAATGACTTCAATCTCTTTGGAGAGTTAGTAAAATATTATTAATCTAAGCAGTAATGCCTAATGTACTAATGTTATCAGTTAGTTCAAATGTTCAAATGTCAGTTCAAAAGCAAAACATTGTTTGTGTTCAGCACAGAGGCCTAATTTAGTTTTACTTCTATTGTCTGCAACAGCTATATTTCTTGGAAATATCCCTTGAGAACAGGGATTTTATTTGCCAGAATTGTTTCAGCATGTGTATTAGCTGTTGTGCAGAGTGTACCTGGCCAGTTTTACTGGTGACCGTTATCAGAGGCATATCAGACAGCTGTTAAATGAGGTAGAATTTCTGAATAGAGAAGTTGCTGTGTTTTTGCCAAAAAATAATCTGTGTTTTTCGTATATTATTTGTATGCATAGGAAATTGTGATGTTATGCACCAGTATTGTTTTGTTTTGGTTTTTTGCCTCAACAGCTGATCAAGAAACCATTGCTTTTGACTTCAGGAAAGTAAAGTGTATGCAGGCCTTTCTAGCTGTAATATAAATTTTCTTACAAAGTACACCTTTATAACACACTCTGTACTTTTCAGTAACCTATAATCTAAATGGTGTTTTCTTTCAGCCTCCAGTAACCAAAAACCTAGTGACTAATTGCAAACCTGTGACTGACAGAATTCGTAAGGCATACAAGGACAAAAACAAATACAGGTATGTTGTTGCAGTCCTGTGACAAGCCATGCTAGGTTTTGTAAAGCCATAGGAAGAGGCATAAATACATTCATAATGCAAGATTGTGTGCATATGCTAACAAATCTTAGCTCGATTTATTTTAACAGTTTATTTTAATTGTTGTTAACTTACATCTGTTTCATCGTGCAGGATGATRTGATTTTTTTCATAGTTTATTTAGTAGACTAAATATTTCCACGTTACTTGTATCATCTTGGGCCATATCCTAACTTGTGTTGTACTACAGTAAGCCAGATTGTGTTTAGATGGCTATATAAATTGACTGTGTGTAGTGAGTGAGGGCAGTTAAAGCAGCATAAAAAGCMGGAAAGAGCTGGTCCTGTACCTAGAAGTTGTAAATCTACTTTCTCCTTTCTTTGACTGAAGCTTAAAAAAAGAACAGAACAGAAAAAGCATTCTAGTTGTAACTACCTTGTACCTTTCCTGTGAGAAGGAGGAGTGACAGTGACCTGAGCTTGATAAGTGGAGGAGGTTCTCAGGTGAGACATGTAGGAGCCTGCAGGGTGTTTTTTTATATCACAATATGAAAGGTGAAAAATGTAAGTGTGGTACCTACCACTAGTAAGACTGTTAACCTGGGGTCAAATGCTCATACTTTATATGCTTTCTGTTAGAATTCAGATCTTTGATTTATAGGTGGTTACTAATTAAACTTCAGGAAAATGGTTCTGTGCAAGAGCATTAGCTGAAAAATTTAAATATATTGATAGAAATCAAATGGCAAATTCTAATGAAGGTTGACCAGTCAGATTAGAAATGTTGCTAAATAATGTTAAATACAAGATTCATATTTATTGAACCAGACTTTAGGCTGTTTTATTAATGTATAAATATTTTAACAATAAGGTTTGAAATCATGGGAGAAGAGGAAATTGCCTTCAAAATGATTCGCACAAATGTTTCTCATGTAGTTGGTCAGCTGGATGACATACGAAAAAATCCCAGGTACCCTGTTTTGTGATTTGTATGAAATTGTGAGGTAGTTTTAATTTTCTGCTTTGACTGTTTAAACTTTTTTTTTATGGGAAAAATAATTTATTGTCATGTATTTCTAAACTGGGTGTTACAGGGTAAGACCAATTTGAACCAAAAGTAGTTCTAATTTTTTCTGTTTAACTGAAGCTGTGACTCCTCTCTCGGCTATGCCAGGGGTTATCTCAGTAATTTTTGTTACATTTTTATATATCTAAAATCTTTGAAAACTTAGAAACTTCAGCTTGTGTCCTAACGAAAGAATTGAGAAAAAGGATAGCAAAGAAGTCATACTAGTCATACTATTTTTGAAGCTTTAATTTTTGCCATTCTAGAGGGCATACGGTTTATATTGCAGGCAATTTTATTTTAGAGGAAGAACTTTTTGACCTGCCTTATGTAGGTATTTCATACTAAGACTCAGGTGTGGATTATTCTGTTACAAAATCAGTTTTGCATATTCATTGTGCTTTCATGCTCTTTTACAACATGGAAAGAATTTTGCTTCTGTCTTCAGAAAACAAGTGTTCTCTGCCAGTTTAATGAGTTTGGCCTCAAGAAGGGATCTGACAAGTGTCAAAAGGCAGACCAAGAAGGAAAGTAGAACCAGGTACTTTGGGCCAGGGAAAGTGAAACCTCCCCTTTTGGTCACAGCAAGCCGTTGGGCAATCTCAGCTGCCTGTAAAGCTATACCATAATTTGTATTTGTAGATAAAGAGCAGGTTTTCACTTTCCTCTCAACACTRTACTACTTTTGCTAGGTTATTTATTCAGAAAGGGAAATGCTAGTCTTGAGACATTTTACAGCTGAAGGTGGTTTGTATCTACTGCTAATCCTTACAAGAGTACCTTCTGGCCACATAACTCCTGCATTCCAGTTCCCACAATGATCCATTTTAAAAGAAAAGTAGGCAGTGCTCTAGCTCATCCTGCTGCTTCCTCTTCCTTCTCTATTTCTTTGTCTGCTGGCTATGAAGTTTGGTTTGGTTTTTTTTTTTTTTTAGAGTAGATATGATTTCAAGTCTTCTTAGGCTCAAAGAGGTCTGAGTAACACGAGTTTCTCACCTTCAGTGTTCATGATGTGTGGTTGAGTCGATTACCTGGGCTGTACTCCTGCGAAGTATAGTGCAGTATTGTAGTCCTATCTTGCTAATAAAGGAGAGCTGGCACAGTTATTAGTAGGCATGCCATTTCCTTCTCCTTGCCCTGTTTTCCTTGCATATAAACCAATAATTACACCCAGTCTCTAAAAACAGGTATTTAGTGCCTGACTTGGCATGTACTAAAAGTGTCATTCACACTTACTGATCTGCCTAAAAAGCTTGTTTTGCATCCTTAAGGGAAAGTGAGCATTAGTCACCTGGGCTTTAATTCTGGAATAGCCAAAGGATTGCCATGTTTGGTTTCTTTTGGATGGATTAAAAGTGTCTTTCCATTAGAAAAGAGTTAATATCCTCATCACTCCCACCTACTGTATTTTGGTTTACTGTGTGTAGCAACCTCTGTCTGTAAACTGCATGTCTTTTAGGTGAAGCTAAACAGGGATATACACTCTAGGAGTGCAGCTACTGCATTCCCAGGGCTAATGAGCTGCCTGTCCAAGAACAAGGTCAGGAATAGTCCAGAGTGAACTCCCAAAGTGCTTATAGTGTAGACATGATTGCCATAACCAGCTGCTTTGCATAGTATTACTTGATAGGGGAGATACAGCCTGCTCGTTTTTGGAGGGGCATATTTTTTCTTCTCAGATGTAACAATTTGAATGACTGTTTATCCCCTGCACATAATTGTCTAGAGCAAGGTTACCAGTTATGCCAGATTCAGTGATAATTCCCTGTGTGGGCTGATACACGTGCTATAGAGTTGTGCTTATTTCCAGATTCATGTAGAAGTCTGAACTTTGCTCTTTGAAAGAGCACAACATACTGTAGAGAATACAGCTGACCAGAACTACTTATTTACAAAGGTTAGCAATGACAAGGCATATGCCACCAGATATGATTTCTGCCTCTGGGGAAAATGTAAGGGTCTTGTATCTCACAATATAAATAAAGCACATAACCTTGCCCATATGTGGGAAGGGGAATTTTTGTTGTCAAGCGCCAGGTTAGAGTGGCCAAGGGTACATAGCAGTCYAGCACACTAGCTGCTGCTTTAGTTTCAATTATTTGCAGTAACTTAGTTACATGTTTCTTATGTGAGAAATAGCTCTCTACAAGAGGCATTACTGGGAGCATGCTTATTTGGTCATGTGATTTCCATGTAAATTCTATCCAAATTGTTGTCATTTGTATTTTAGTTAATTATATAAGTCCAGCTTTGGGTCTGTGATTCAAGCCATGTCTTGTCCAATTTATATAATGTTCTCAGTAATCCAAAGCCTAGGGACCAAGCTTTGCCCTCTCTTACACATTCTTCTAGAGTTTTATGTTGATTTTCTCTAAAGAATGCAGCATACACACTAGAATATTAATAATTTAGTATGTTTCCTTCCTACAGTGGACCTCACTTTGTTATTTAAGATACTTTACTTCTGATAATTCAAAACTAAAGAACCTTACTCCAATTGTAATGCTCTGTTCAWTGGGCTCTGGGATGGTGCACACTCTAGTGCCCATTAGATGGCAGCATTATATAACTGGAAGAGAGAAATGTGGCCTGTCCCTGGATTCCTCAGAGGTTTTTACTTGCTGTCAACCTTAGTGCTCTTAGAATTAAAATAAAATTAATTTAAAATAATGCAATGATAAAAAATATATCAGTTTGGTTTTAAAAGGATACGGTAGCAATTTTGTTTAAAAGGATTGTGTTTGTGTTACTGGTTTGGCAATACCTTTGCCATATTATTAAGGAAATATTTTAACAATGTCACCTTGTTTTCTAGAAAATTTGTTTGCCTAAATGACAATATTGATCACAATCATAAGGATGCACAGACAGTGAAAGCRGTGCTTAGGGACTTTTATGAGTCGATGTTTCCCATACCTTCCCAATTTGAACTGCCAAGAGAATATCGGAATCGTTTCCTTCACATGCATGAACTCCAAGAGTGGTATGTTACACAAGTTCTTTGTAAGTTATTGTAGTGCAATAGCATATAATTACAGAAGATACTGGTACAAGCCATTTTTCCCCCAGTGTTGTCATGATGGAGTTGACAGTGAAAATAATGTGATAAGATTTGAATAGACTAAAATCTGAGGTTTGCAGGATTTGGGTTTTCCTAGTGCTTAAATAGTCATTAACATTTTATCAATCGGTTCTAACCTATTGCAAAGAAAAATTGTTGGTTTGCTTGGATTTTTTTGAAGTAAATCAGGAATTCTGTCTTTAAATGTAAAAAAACCCCTAACCATTGTTACGTTTCTCACTAAGTGATTTTTTAAAAATGTGTCACATAATCATCTGGCTAATAATCAGAAAAGAGATATGTATGTCTCATTTTTACATAATATGTGAAATTTTTGTGTGTTTATCTCTTGCCACTTAATAAATAACAACTTAAGAAATTGGAGTAGTTGACTTGAGAATACAAGCAAAACGCTGACAGGTACAGTGACAGAAATTAGTCAARACTAACATCAGACTGATCAGTTGCTGATCAGCAAATCATGAGAAATGGCTGTTAATAAGGACAGAGAAAATATTAGAGGAACTGTCCCAGGAATCAGAAGGATTRCAGGTGACAAGAACAAGTGGGAACTGTAGTGCTACAAGCCCTGCTGTAGTAGTGGCAGAGGGAGCAGGGGGACAAACCCATTTCAGCAGTTACCTTTAGAAATGTGTGCTGGAGGAGTAAGCATATTGCTGGCTCCCTTTTTGAGACCATCCATCAAGACTTTTTGTAGCTTCAAAAAGACACTTTATTTTGACTTGTTTGTGGTCAAAGATGACTCTACCAGGGTGGGTTAAAGCATGCTGAAGTGCTAGTGGAAATCAAAATGTTTTCAGAATCATAGGACAGCCCAGCTTGGAAGGAACCTCAAAAGATCATTTGGTCCAACATTTCCTGGGAAAAGGTGACTAGATGAGGCTATCTCCTACCAGCTCTCAAGTGTCCTGGCTACTGTAGCACATATGGGAATTGCAGTTTGGTGAAAAAGAACATACTCTGTGACTGTTTCCTTCTCTGCTTGTGACTGCAAAACCAGTGTTGCCACATGTAGATGTGGCACTTGGAGACATAGCTTAGTGGTGGACTTGGCAGTGTTAGCTTAATGGTTAAACCTAATCTCAGGTCTTTTCTAACCTAAATGTTTCTATGATCTACCACCCTGAGTAGTCACATCTCAAAAACTTCCAGTGGTGCAGACTCTACCATGTGTCTGGGGAGGCTGCTCCAGTGAATGATTGTTTTGACTGTAAAAAAGTTTCCTTATATCAAGATGAAACCTCTCCCAGTCCAACTTGTACCTGTTGCCCCTTGTCCTCTCTATATGGCTCTTTGAGAAGAGAGAGCCTCCATCCTCTTTTTGGTCACCTTTTAAGAACCAGAAAAAACTTTCCTTGCATGTTTCATGGAAACTCTTTAAAGTTTAAATACTTGCATTTGTAACACATGAAGCTGTTTTCCTCTTTCCTTCTTTCTTTGTCCAGGAGGGCATATAGAGACAAGCTCAAGTTCTGGACCCATTGTGTTCTAGTAACACTTATTGTATTTACAGTCATCTCATTTTTTGCTGAACAGGTAAAGTTAATGTCTTCTTATCAAATCTATATAACACTTAACAGATTGTGGAATCTTCAGGATAACATTGGATGGATTTTTTAAAATAGATTTTGAAGAGTAGCTAGGATTTTTCCTTCACAAAAGAAGCAAGGATGTTACATGACTCATGATTAGGTTGCTTTAATTTTTAAGTCACCATGCTGAGATTCCTTGAAAAGAGAGTCATATGGGGAGAAGGAGAGTGGCACCTTCTCAAGTGCCTTGTGACAGTGAAGACCATCACCAGTGTGCTAAATTTGGGTGCTCAAATTCAGTAATTGTTTTTGAAATCCTTGCTCTATTAACATACATATTGGTAGAATTGTATAGTAAGTTAAGAGGAAGGAAACAGTTCTGAAGGGAATCTCAAGTTATTTAAAGGCCCTATCAGAATCTCTTCCCTAAGTAATTGCAAAGACTCCTATTGAATTCAAAAGCTTTTGGAGCTGACTCAAGGGAAAAAAAAGTCCACTTCTGCAGGCTTAAAATGGCTTTCTTGAACATGATTAGTCCTGCTAACCTCAGAGGGAGTCAATGGAACAAATCATATGGGTAATTCTTTGCAGGTTGGGGCCTTAAGTAACACTTTCCGTGGTCTGATGAAGAGGGTGTAATTCTTGAAAGGTTGGATTTTGATTATTATTTTTTTTCCCAYCTGTAACTTTTGCATGACTCTTTCCCTTGATTTTCAGCCTTTTGTATATATTAGAAAACTCCATTAGTAACTTGGTTTTGGAAGGGGATACTGAACTCAGTGGTACAGTTAGGAAAATAAATACTATTTTAAGATGCCAGCTTTGTGTCGATCTTTCAAAAATTCAATGTAGCCCGGTGTTAACTTAAATACACAAATTACCTTTAAAATAATCAGAATAAAGGCAAACTGTATTTTTCACTTTCTGCTTGTATTCTGATTATTAAGAAGTCCAGTGGAAATGTGCACACCTAATAAATGAATTGGAGTAAAAAATGCCTTTCCTGTGTAATGAAAAAAAGGAAAGTACAGTATTGAGTGTTTACCATGGGTGGTACAGATTTGATAGTTTCTAGGATGAAAACCTGACCAGCTGTGGACCTTTAGCCCAGCAGAGAACAACACATTGTATTTTTTTCTCTCCTCAGCTAATTGCACTTAAGCGAAAGATTTTTCCAAGGAGAAGGATCCAAAAAGAAGTTGGTCRTGAACGAATCAAAGTGTAGAAGAGCTTTATTTTGGAGATCAGTCTACCTCAAGCTGTGATTAAGCATTTTAAACCTATTTCATAAGTGTCTTTTCTGGTTTGCCATTTAACTACATTGATATGAAGAAAAAAAATCATGCACCTACATTAGAATCTCTGCAGTACTCTTCATGATATAAAAGCTGCTGGAGCTGTGACAATGCAAAATAACAACAAAAAATAATTGYGGGAAACCTGTACATAGGCAGTTTTCAACAGATCTCACTTTACAAGTCTTAGTTCATGGCCATGTTATCCTTTTTTATAAAAAGGGTTACCTAAACAAATGTAACTGCATTTATTGCAGTGGATGTTGCCAGCTAGATAAAATGTTGGAAGGAAAAGTTATTTGGGATCAGCTTAACAAGTCCTTGATCTTGCATTCCAAAGGATTTTGCAAATTTCTGTCATTGCTGCTTTTTTTAGCCCTACAGGGAAAATTGAGAATTATGTAACCTGTCATTTAAATTTAGTATACATTTATAGATGTTGACATTCTTTAAAGCACAGTGATAATCGGTCTCCCTATTTGTAGTGTTTAATTGGGATTTGAAAGGCATGCTACTAAAAAATTACACAGTAACAGAACATCTAATGGTTATTTAAAAGATATTTTATAACTGGTGTATTATAGTCCAAAGAATACAATGGTGTTATTTCTTGGCTTAATTACAGAGAGAGGGTTGTAATCAAATGAAAATGATCAAGGTAAAATATTTTACATGCATTGTAAATAAAAAAAGCAAAAGTGCCTCTATATGAATGGGTGACAAACTGTTTTAAAGTCGAAATGTATGGGAGCAGTGTTTTACTTTGTAAAACAGTATTTGTACTGACATACAAAGCTTTGGTGTTTTTAAATTTAACGGGATTTGGCCCTGTATTTTGCTGAGACATCAAAGTAGTGTGGTTTTATGTGGSAAAGGGTACTGAATCTTTTCAAGCAGAGACTTTTGGTGGTGTATCTTCAGTTAATTGTATTAGCAGTATTCAAAAAGCATTAATTTTTGTAATCAGATGATGTACAAAATGTATGTGCATATGTATTGTAAGATACTTGGCTTGATTTGAAATGAACTAAAATGTGATGAAAGTTTTGTCTGTTGTTTCTGTTTTAAAGTAAACCAAAACTCACACATCTTTGGTAAATTAGCCAGTAATGTGTATTAATCCTTACGTCAAGCGTTCTTATTTTTCCGTAAAAAGCTGCACTAACTTAATACTAATTTGAAGCGTGAATCTGTTCCCAAGTAGAACCCGACGTTTGCGCCCTGTAGGAATCTGCGGGCCGTGCCCGGCGCGGGCCGTTCCCGCCCCTGAGGGCCGGGGAGCGCCGTGTCCCTGCCGCGCGCGCGTTCCCGCCTTTTCCCGGCGGCGGGAGGCGCTGAGGCGGCACCGCGCCCTGTCGTCCCCGTCAGCCTSTCTCGCCCGGGGCGGCCGCGGGGAAAGCGTGAGGGCTGCCAGGGGCCGGCGGGCTTCCCTCTGCCGYGGGAGGGTGCGGAGCGCCCTGTCCCTGCCGCCCGTGAGTGCCCCCAGAGTGAGGCGGCTGAGGGCCCAAGTCTCCTTTGCTGCTCTGAGGTACAGACAGGTGGGTCCCCGCGGTGAAAAGCCCCACACAGGAAATTCACGCAAACACCAGTTTGTTTCATATCTTTTCTAGGCAGGGCGAAAAAAAGAGGTGAGTTTCTCTAAAAATCACTGTTAAAATACGCGGCTGTTGATTGAAGACACTTGAATCGGCTAAAGCAGGTACCTACACGGGATGGGCAAGCAAGGGCTGCATGGGGTTGTGAGGTGGCAGGATTGTTGTACACATGGGTGAGGGGGACTGAGGAGTTCTTCTTTGTAAACGGATTTTTAGTGCAAAGAAAAGTGTATGTCAGATAAAATACATGCTTGCAGTTCAAAGTTGAAGCGCTTTGGCAGCACAGGGACAGGCACAGCCAGATGCCAGACCAGTGCTCTCCTCCTTACATCATGTTCTCAACAGTCACAGTAGTCAAAAAGCAGATTAAGTCTTCACAATTTCCTCTCATTTGAAGATAATTTTAATGCAAGGGCTTTTGATTTTCCAATCTATTGAAAAGAGATTTTGCTTTTGATTTCAAGACGCTTGTCTAAAAATCTTCATACTACATAGAAAACCTACATAGAGAAAAAGCTGGGTATTGAAAAAAGCTGGGTATTGAAAAGTAGTATTCCTTCCTTAGCTTAGTGTAGTCATGTTGTATAGATCCATGTAATATGGGGTTAAAAATATATATTTTCACAGCTATTGACAAATAATTTAAAAAAACCCAGAAATAGGAAACTCAGGTACTCAGGTATGTGAGAGACCTGTAAATGTTGGGGGGACTTCACAGTCCTTGAAATTCAAAATACCTKTAATGGAGTTCTCAGTTTCAGTGTGTGAACTTAATTTTCGGATCTGTCTGTTCCCTGTCTTGTGGACAACCTACTGATATTTTTAGCTGTGTTGAATTGAGTCTAGAATGAGAGGTTTACTGCTGAGTCATGTCTTCCTCAGTTTGGAAAACAGGGTACTTGCACCTGACATCTTTAATCTTCCATGGAATCACCGGTTTTTTTGGACAATTTTTAAAAGGAAATGTCATGTGACATGTAACTTTAAATGCTTCTTGGCTCTTGCTATCTGACAAAGATAACAAGAGAAGAAATATTTCAGCAAGGCTTCAGTAGTTTTCTCTTTCCTATTGTATTTGCATATTATTTCTATTGCTGATAAAATGTTAAGGAAAACAATATTTTATTTTGTCACTCATGCATCCAGTGACTGCAACTATGCTCTTTCTCTTCTAAAGAGATATTTTGTTCCTTAAATATTTATAAAAATACACAAAATATATAAAAATGAGTATCACTAAAGTAAATAAATTAATAATTTTTAAGATGGTAGTGAATGTGTAAAATGTTTGCCAATGTAGAAATGGCAGTAGTTACATTACAGAATGCAGGGGTATAATAGCTATAAAGAAAGATAAATCAGAACCTGAAAGTTGCCCAGCACTTTTAAAAATGGCATAAGCATATGTATATTTGTCTCTATAGTGTGGGAGGGCTTGTAGAATCTTTTTTATGGTTTCTCATTTCTGTATTTTGTAAAATAGAATACTGGCATAGCTTTTGGGGAATGCAGTACGGGATATGACAAAATAAACATTATGGAAGCAGAGCAGGCAGGCATCTTAAGAAAATGGATCATTTACTTGCTTTTTTTTCCAGCAGAATCAAGTATGTCCCTACTCACTCAGGCACTTTTTTAGCATGTTCTTAAAAACACCACTGATGGGTAATGCTGTGGAATACTAAAACACTTCGACTGCTTACATATCTTTACAGGTGGAGCTGTTAAGGAGATATTCATAACAGGTCCACGTAAGCATGAAAATGTATTTATATTCAAATGACTGTGGGGAAAGTTATGCAGCAAATAAAATATATTGTTTCAGTAGGAAAAGATCTCATTATGGCACCATCGGGAAGAAAGCATGGAGGAAAAGCTGGTAAACCAGCACAGGAAGATCAGACCATACCTGCTTATGACTTTGAGGAGGAAAAAAAAGAACTGAGTGGATCAGAGGACGATATTAGAGAAGGTGCTCATATGACTTTTTTGGGCACATTTTTAAAATGTGAAGTTTATCACATTGCTGACTATGAATAGAAAGGAAGACAGTTCTGTGTCAGCCAGGGATGGAGCTRAGCATGGCTCATAATGCTTGAGACAACCAACATCCTACTGTATCATTTTGATTGGTTAGAGGAGAGAGCCCAATGGAATAGCTCTGTAGAGTGCACTATTATGTCTTGAAATTCCAGGTGGAGCCTTCAATAGAGTGGAATTTTGTTACATGATTGTTACCTTATTTTAATGCCATATCCTTCTGTCACCTGGCTGCACAGAACATTGTGAGAGCAGAACAGAGCAGAAGAGCTCTCCCTGCTTGTATGGAGTGTTGAGTTGGGTGAGGTAGTTGGGGTTTAGAGTACTTCAGGAAGAATCTGAACCAAAGTAAAGAAAGGAAGAAGTAGGGAAAGCTGAGGCAAAAAAACCCCCAACAAATCAGCCAAGGGATTCTTGTTTAATTTTGAGGGAATGTCATAAAAAAGTGGACTTTGTTTAAAAATACAGTTCACATTCATCATGATAATTTTTTGTAGTTTGATGTAACTTCACTTCTGAATTTTTGTCTTTCAGCAGTTATCTCTGGGCTTGTTTCCCATCAATTTCTCCCCATCACTCATTTAGACTAAATTCCTCATTAACAGAAATTTGACAGCCAAGGATTTTTATTTTCAAAATAATATAAATATCTATTTGTGATTTTGCTTTTTAAAGGTTAGAGTACAAGTTTTCAATATTTATTTTACAGTAAAATTCTAACAGATTGGGCTTTCTAAATTTTTGTTGTTTTTAGCTTTCTGACAATTATATTGTGAGCTGGGAGTAATGGTGTAGTAGTGGACAGAGAAAGTAAAACTGTTTGAGACCAGTGTAGAGGAACTTAAGGCAATGCCATCCCAAATCCAGCCTTGCAGAATAATTCACCACCACCTCCAGATTCAAAGTTTTAGGACCTGCATGTGTTATTGATAGGAACTGAGACCCATGAGACATGTTCAGAGAAACTGCACTACAGAAAAGCAATTACACTTCTAATTATGCAAACGACCAACAAAAAATATATTTTTGTAAGTATTTCTATAATTTTTCTTAAAGGTGACACACCAGTAATGGACAAGCACGGAAAGAAAAGACCTCTGGTGACTACTCATGTGGTTCCAGATGATGTGGGGTAAGGTTAGGTGTTTGGGGTTTTTTTCAGAAATTAGCAGGTCTTAAATAGACACCAATTTCAGTTATTCACTATGCTTATTTTGCTTTGTTTGGTTTTGATTTGGTTTTTTTGTTGAGTTTTTGATTCAAAAATCAAGTGACAGATAATGTAGTAGTTGTAAATGAAAATGTAACATTTTAAAATGAGTATTTCTTCAGTGTCTTTGTAGACACTTTTGAACATGCAGAAAAATTTGATATATTTGTTCTTAAAATTTTTATTTCTTTTTAAAAAATACTTGTTTTATCCTAAATTGTTGATAATTTCATTAAATTCCATTAATTATTTCCTTGTGATTTTAGTTGCTTGAAAATAATACCAGAACTGTAAATGATCCAAATATTGCATGAAAAATAAACTCCTTTTACAGATAAATCTTACAAAATTTACTATTTATGGGCAGTGTAAATGTAATAAAAAAGTGCATGCTGAAATAGTTTTCAAGAAGATTATAACTGTTGAATTGAAGATATTGTTTTTACTGTATTGTAACACTGCCTTACACACTGGTGTTACCTTAAAGATTCTGTAAAAACAACCATGATATTATTTGCCTTGGATTTTTTTTCTGTGCCAGTCATGCTAACTGGGATGATCTTGTTTTCATTTGGTGTTCCAAACACCCTCTTTGTTTTCTTTGTCATAGGAAATAATCAATTTTATTTACTGACTGCCCTTACTCAAGACCCTTTAAATACCTAATAGTGCCTTTTTACTGTGGAGTAAGTTAATAGATTCTAGTATTTTTTTTTTTTTAAAAAAAGCAAATTAGTCTGAAAAAGAGACCTCTCAAAGGAGGAGAAAAGGAGTATAATCATTTTACCTCATAGAGCAACAGCAGCTCTGACACTGCTTAAAAGTAACAGGCACGTGAATAACATTAGTTTTAAGCATACATGACAGGTCTACTTTAAGGTCAGAAAGTGGACAAATAAAAATTTGAAACACTGTTTTGTAGGGGTGAAGTACAGAATATGTTGGAAAGATTCGGAGGTAAGTACCTTTACATTCTAATAAATTTAAAAAAAAAAAGTTGCAGAGTTGCCAGTAGTTCCTTACCATAAAATAACTTTCAAGACTTACATAAAATGACCAGTCTTTGTAGCATTTTTCAGCATTTCTGAATAAAGCCTAGTTTTCAGGGAAAAAAAAAGTTATATCTAAGGAGAGCAAAGGGAAAGAAGAGGAGGGAATAAATGCATATAAATGATTTGTAAGTATGGGTAACTACAATTTGGAGATTGAACAAGTCAGCTTGTAAGTGTAGGTAATTACAAAGGAAAAAGCGAAAGACGTATGAGTGTGTTTGATAATCAATTTCAACTTTAAGACGAAGTTTGAAGTAGTAAATGTATTGTACAGAAAAGGGACAATATGAGTTTGCTGTTGTTCTTACTCAATTTTTTGTTACACTGACATAGAGATTGGGGATTGCTGACATACACTGACATAATGGGGGTTGCAAGACTTGAGTGAGAAATAACAGGTATGTAAGTGTTAATATAAGCACCCAAACAGAAAAAATAGTTCTAATTCTAGACCAGCGATTTTGGAAGTAGAGTTTAGCTGTGATACAGAACGAGAGAGCAGTCTGTACTTAGCACCTTCAGAAATCTAGAGAACAGGGAATTGGCAGATAAGAGAATTTCAGAAGTCAGAAGGAATGAGTTTCTAGAATACCCAGTTAATGAGGGTACATAATGCTGGTCATCCAGTGAGAAGAGATTTATGTGCGTCGCTTAGTAGGATTTAGYGTAGTCCTAATCAGATCCTCAGATGGCTTTACTTACAGTTAAATTACCAGCTGAATTCTAGATAGCTGACAGGTTAGAGAAAAAAAAACACTTGTWAAGAAAGTATAATACCCATCACAGTGTAAGAAAACATCAAAAAGCCATGGAAGGAAGGGAAAACATCTTAATGCCAGTATTACATACTCAATAGCTGATTAATACTTTCATTGTATGTAATAAAAGAAACCTGTACAGAGTCATTACTTGCATGTCAAACTTCAGGTGAAAGAGGAATGAAAGTAATCCACAAATTAGGACTTTTTCCTGTCACAAAATGACATATGTTGTATTACATATTAGAATGCTATTGGAGATCTGGCAATTTAGATAAGAGGAAGATTTCAATGTTAAAAAAATTATTGCTTGTAATTTAGGACTTAAAAAAAGGAGAGAAAGGAAAGATGGAAGGAAGGAAAATGAATGGATCAGAGAGAGGATGCTGTAGGCACAAAATAGTGAGTTTGGCATTAGCAGGGGCAGATGCCTCAGCAAATTAGAGAGGTTTGACAGATGTTTCCTGAAGCCTACAGTGAGAAGGAAAAGAAATTAGTGAATCAACCTTAAGCTGTGACTTGTTAAATCTCCAAATGTAAATTAAAGTGAAGCAAACACAATAACTTATACTTAAAAGGTACTGTCTCTCTGAAGTATAAAAAAGTTTGTCATTCATTCAGTGTTCACAGAGATAGTAACCACATACTAACCTTAATTTATTAATGAAATTCCAGTAATTTGCATATTAATCTGAAACAGGTGTGGTTTTTCTAGGAAAAAAATAATTTAAAAGTGTCAGCACAACTTTCCATAATCYCTTGAAGGTCTGGAAACTTAGCTGACACCACAGTCATGCAACTAAACTAAAGAAGATTTTGATAGTGTTCCTAAAATATCATTAGATAGCAAAGAAAAGAGCAAGATGTCAGTACTGAGTCAGCTTTGTGCAAGGTGTCTCTAGCTTTGAATGGTGAATTTACAGACTGTGGGATGTCCAAATACAATGTGACTATGCAGTCTCGATTGAATAGTGCTTCCAGTGCTTGCAGAATGTGTGTGTACTCATTACACAGGTGGTATGTTAAAAGTGCATATTGGACAACAATAACCAGTAGGGAAGCACATGATGACAGTGAGTAAGAAACCAATGTAAGTGTAGAGAATGGAAGCACTGCAGCTACCCTGAGTTCAAACCATGGAGTTTCAGTTTGCTGTGCGTGTCTGCTCAAAGCCAGTCTGACACTGGACCCACTGCCAGCCTGCCCAGAACCAAAGGAGCTAAAGCTGAGTCACATCACAGGAGGTCCTATTTGGTCTGGTATCTGAGAGAGGTGGGATTCGAAGATGTGCTGCTTGTGGGGCTGGGCAACGAGCAGCCCCAACTCCAGAGCCCAGGTGCTGGTTAGGGTGTAGGAGGGGCGTAAGGAAGCAGCATGCACACCAGTGCCAGACTGAAGGACACTCTAACCACAGTAGTCCAGATCACACGAGCTTCTTTTTGTTAGAACACACCTCATTTTCTTCCTCAAAGTGTAATTCATCAGCATTTTTAATACATGGCACAATGTATCCAGTATGCCTAATTTCTACATACTCTTTGACTTTTAGCTGACATTAACAAGGCTCTCTTAGCTAAGAGGAAACGATTAGAAATGTATACAAAAGCCTCGCTCAAAACCAGTAACCAGAAGATTGAACATGTTTGGAAAATGCAGCAGGAGCAAAGGTAACCTTTACTGTGGATTTTCAAACCTGTGGAATCAGATTCCCTTCTGTGTCACAGAATGGACAGTTGGTCYGTCTTGCAATTAAACAGCAAGCACTGTGTCTATTAGTTAAGCATCTGCTCAGGGCCCCTGCTGCCTCCAGTTGTGTCTTTTGTTAAACTGACAGTAATAGTTTAGCATACTCTCTTTTGAATAGAGAAACTTAAGATTTGGAATTCTCAGAGCAAGGTATGTTAAAGAGCTTACTTTTATTTTTATGAGAAATGACCTTTGATGTTATTTTTGTCTTTTAAAACGGTATGGGGATTTTTTTCCACTTTGGAATTTTCTCTTTCTACTTGAAAACAGAGAAAAGTTCTGTAAAACTTTCAACACCATTCCGGTTAAGAAAGAAAATAATTTTCACCTTAGCTAACATTCCTCTCAGCACTTAAGGTATATTTATTGCTACATCTGATACTAGAGGTAGAGCAAACTGAAAAATGAAACCGCTAAAAGCTGAAATTCAGCAATACTTGTAACTGTCTTGCTGTTGTTCTACATTTATATGTATTTGAAATTTGTATGGACAAAATTTTTAAGAATTAGCTAATCAATTTTACATTAGCATAACTGTGTTAAAGCAAACATCTGTAACTCGGTTAGAAAAACATGGCAAATTTCAGGAAATATGACACTGTTAGGAAGAAAAGTTGTTATAATTTCTTTTTAACCAGTTTTTTACTGGAGTGCTGTCTCTTTACAGATTATATATATATATATATATATATATAAAGTCCACATTCACTCAGTGTGTGTTCAGGTTTTCAAAACATACAGTATTCAAATAGGGTCAGGTGTCAAAATAGCCTGTTTCTTTATCTATGCCAGCTTTTATTCTACTCCATCTGTATGTTGAACCTCAGCTGTCCTTGCAATTCTTTGTAACATTTCTCATACTTACAGATAGTGTCTGTTTATAGGCAGAAGCTTAATCATGAGTACTCCCAGCAGTTCCTGACTTTGTTTCAGCAATGGGATGTAGATGTGCAAAAAGCAGAGGAGCAGGAAGAAAAACTAGCAGTGAGTTTCCAGCATGGCACGAGTTTCACTGTATTTTCACAAGGAGGGACTATTGTTGTTTAGACACTCAAGAAATGTAAAAAACCCTTAAACAACTGGATGAGTGTTTAAGTTTTAGGAAGAGGGGTGCATTTATAAACTTTATTGCAAGTTTATAAGCAGCACTAAGTGATGCCCTAAGACAGCATATAGCTTGAGAAAAGCCAAGACTATATATAATAAATGTAAGAGAATTTGATCATTGAAAGAGGATAGGAGCTATACCATGGAATGTAATCATGTGATGTTGCTGTATTTGTACTTCCAACACATTTGCAAGTTTTGCTTTTCCCTAGGTAGCACATTCCTCTGGGATACCCTAAGAAACTGCAGGGGATAGCAATCCTCATAGGATTTTACAGGGATAATTCAGCTTGGAAGGGACCTCAGGAGGTGACTCAGAGCTTAATCCAGTCTTCAGTCTTACTTATTAATAAGAGCAAGGGTAGCTCTCCAGGCAGAGATCTACATTACAAGGTGTCTTTTTGAAGGCAGAATTTCTGATTCTGAAAAATGACATTGATGTGCTGTCCAAGCATTTTGGTTAACAACTAATGCAGTTATGTTTTTCTTCTGCTTCAGAATATGCTTCGTCAGCAACAGAAAGTTTTTCAACAGGCAAGAATAGTTCAAAGTCAGAGACTGAAAACCATTAAGCAACTCTATGAGCAATTCTTAAAGGTACAGTAAATTTTTTTCTTGGAAGGCAGCTGATCCTTACCATATCACTTAAGTAAGCTGTTTTAATTCAGTGCTTTAAATTGTTTGCTATTTCTTTAACAAAGTAACTAACATACTAGACAGCAAGCAAAAAAACTATTTTGAGTACTACCTCACAAAAAGTTCACTTTTTTAGTAAATAACTTAGTAATCACTGTTCCAAAATGTCAAAAATGTCTTTATCAAAGAGGAAAAACCTGAACAGAAGGTCAAGTATTACTTTTTCTCCTCAAAGAAGATCAAAAGGTAGAAATCAAGCCTCAAATAAGCTTAAGTAAATACAACTTAAGGAAAATGCAAGTAGACACATACACAGAGGTAGGTGTAATTCTATGTACAAAACGGAAAATAACCAGTGAGTTTCATTTGGCTTATTTTGGGAGAAGTGTGCAAAGAAATGTAAAGGGTTTTATAGACCTTACTTCAAGACTCACAAGGTTGTCACAATATTGACCCCCTAGCATTCCTGACAGATGTCTGTTCAATTTCCTCTTGTAGAACTCTTATCTAAATTGAAATGCAGAATAACTAGCTGAGACCTCCCAGAGGCTGACTGGAGGGTACTATTTTCTTCTCAGAGTACATATTGTTTAAATGGGAATGTAGACAGGAGTATGAAGTCCTGTATGATTCCTCTGTCAAGTTTGTGACAAACTCATCAATTACCAGTGATCACTGTAAAAATTAAATTGTAGTATGAATAATGAATAGTTTGTTGACTTCTTTTAAATTAACCCTTTGACACTGAGGAGTTCTGAATTAATATTATCCTTAAATTCAGAGCATGGAAGAGCTGGAGAAGAGCAATGAAAATCTTCTGGTTGGTGCCCAAAATGAACTTCGCAAAGAAATGGCTATGTTGCAAAAGAAGATTATGATGGACACTGTAAGTATCAGATCTACGAAGTTAAATGCAAAAATAGAACACTCTATTAAAAGTCATTTGACATTSATTTAATTCAAAGGAATCATATTGATATGGCATTTGTTCAGTATTATCTCCTTTTCTGGTCACAGCAACAGCAGGAGATGGCAACTGTTCGCAAGTCTCTTCAGTCCATGTTATTCTGATGGCTCAATGGAGAAACAACTTGTACCTAAGTAACATGATACAAGTACAGGCATTAGAAGAATGTTAAGATTTAAATGTTTCAAGGTTCCCATTAAACGTTTTCATGGATTGTTCTAATCTTGTGTCTGTTAATGTTGTAAGAACRTATATTAGTAAATATTTTAATGGGGGACAGTATGGACCCCAAACCATTCACTGTGTGTCCGATTAATTTTTAACTACTTAATATCCACTTTCAATAGCATTGGTCTGTTTAAACTGTTTCATTTTTTCTAATGCCAAATTGTAACAAGGGGCAGAATTAATGAAGAATGCATTATCCAGATTTTACATAATAACTTTAGGTACGTTGTGCAAATAGAAACATTTCTCACATGCTGCAGATTTTCAGTTTCAACATTTAATTTGCTTATATATCAGCAGTTATAAAAACTCACAGGGTATGACAGCTCATATAGAATTGTTTAATGATGCATGTGATGTTAAAGTAGATTTTGTTAACTCTTTTGTTAGTCTAGGCATTAGTAAATGATTTATAAACTGCTGTAATTTGTTCAGAAAACGGGGTTTTTCAGTTAAATGATGAGCTTAATGTATCAGCTCAAGTAAGGATAATTAAACACTATGCATTTTGGAGTTCTACTTTTTGTAGAACCACTGCTAGAAGAAATCTACTTCATTTATTTAGTACAAGCCTTTGAGATGGAATATTACTTTTTGCAATTCCAAATGCCTAGCAATTTAGGGAGGCCTGAGTTTTACAGCTAAAGCATTTATCTTTCATGTATCTCATTACAGTAAACAAGTATAAATTTAACAATTGGCTTAGTGTGCATGCAGTTTGTTTTTCAGAAAACCAGTACACCTGAATAGCCACTTTTACAAATTAGGTAGTTGCCAACATATTTAATGCTTTGATTTGATACAACAGAAGATAAAACAAAAACCATCCACACACCCACACATACAAATGTGATGTTTTCATAACAATGTATTTCAAAACCATATTCTTCTTCTCAGCTTATTAGCATTGTTTAGGTCAGAGTCAAGTCATTTGATGATGGTTCTCCAGTTCTGGAAACCACATTGGTGAGGGGTAACTTGCAGAAACTTCAGCTATTGGGTTGCAACTGATGTTGAACAAGTAACCAGTATGGAACTTCTTGTTCTGCCTCTGCTATGATTCAGGCAAAGCGCAAACATGGAGATTACATTGCTACAATGATGCATCAGGCAATATGGGCCTCCAGTGGGTAACCAGTCACTATGCTGATTTGTAGCTACTGAGTCTCAGCCCTCTAGGGACAATTACAGGAGACTATGAAATAATTAACAGGTTTTGCTTCTATCTTCAAGAGAAGGTTATTTGTTAGCATTGCCTCCTGTTTCTGGCTTTATTTGTTAGTAGTGCCTCATGCTTCTGCTTTTCTGCGTGATTTCTCCATTGGTTTCCTATCATCCACATCCCTCACTCATATCTTTAAAACTACTTACACCGACTGTGACATGACACAGTTTCGACCACTGTGGGGAACCAAATCATCTCACTCTAAAGAAGCTGCCTGTGTCTTTTCATCAGGTGGTTAATTTGCTTACAGTGTTCAGCCAAACTAAAATGGTCTTTACTATCTTCTTTTCTATTGGACCATGGCATGGTTTCAGGCTAAATTCACATGCAGATGCTGTGTCTTTTCCGTCCTCAAACAGGAGTAGTAAGATTCATTCTGAATTGATATTAGTCACTTGGAGTTCTAGTCCTTTGGCAGTAACTGTTACAGTTATCCCTCAAGAGTATCAGTATATTCTCCTTAGGCAGGAGTGTGGTGGCTGCTATTTTATTTCCTCCAGACTAGCAGACAACACACCACTTTAAAAGTTCCTTGAATGCTTCAGGAAGTATTTTTGAATTAATAAGCAGGTAGGAAGCTGCAGTGGTAGTATTTTAAAAACAAACCATAGCATTCTTTATTGGACAGTTCAGGAAGGACTTCATGAACTCAGAGCTCAGCTACATATCAGCAACTGAAAGTAGTAATGGACACTTATATTCAACAGCTTTTTACATAAATCATATTCAAATAGTACCTCTTTGAAGGATCTTAAGCTTACAGGGTTTGTGTGCAAGTAATTATATTTTTCATACAGATAACGAGCTACTTTGATTCAGCTTTTCTCTAATGGCAACAGCCCTGTGGGTCTGTTCTTACAGGAAGAGAAAGGCTGACATTGGGCTTGACTTCCTGTTTTGAAGAGTTTTACATTATGGTTCAGTTTTGTGCTCTTCTGTTTGGATAAAGTACAGTGCTAGCTACATGACAATTAGATCAATAATAAGGTAAATGAATGCAGAGGGAAATACAGATGGGTGGGTTGCACTGCTAGAGACACAGTCATTGAAGTTTATCAATGAACTTCATCATTCACTTTGTCATTGCATAGTTTCACAGATACAAGTTAGGGTGGCTAAAGTTAGTGTCCCCAAATCATACAGCTCCCTGTAGTCGAGATAATGAAATACAACAAGTCTAACCTTATTATGACTACAAAACCAGAAACTGGCCTTGAAAGAAAGGACAAGCTGAAGTTTTATGTGGTAGCACTAGCTTATGTACTTAGATACTAGAGAATGCTTGAATTCTAGAGGCACTCAGTACTTTGAAGTAGAAGGAGATTTTCCTGAGCTGTACCTCCTTTATCTACTGACCCAGCAGCTTGTTCCTTAGAAATACCAGAAGAGTGAGTGAGTGATTTTACCTCATGGCTGCTGCATTTTACCAGTCTTAATAATGCAGTACTGTATTCTTTGGTACATCTGACTACCACTTCAGAGCAGTTCCAAGAAAACTTTAGAAACTAATACTACAAGATTAGACACTTAGCTTAGAGCTATGTGAAACTCCACTTTGAAATCTGCTTGGTAGCACCTTGGTTTGTAATCTACATTCACCAGAAAAGAAGTACAGAATTAAAGTTACAGGAACTGGCAACATTTTCAAATGTGGTATTTATGGTCTGAAACACAGGGCAATAGATCYTGGTTCAAAAGTACTGATCACAATAACATCTTTAGAACTTTGTATCTACTAATTCTAACATCTGGGATACAGTGAACTTTCTCCTCAAACTGTTTTCTTCAAAAACTTAATCTGTCTTCCCAAAAACAGAGAGGCTGCTTCCTTCAACATTCCCCTAACTGCTTCTTCTCTTGTCCTTGACCTATTTAATCAGTCATTATGGTTTTGAACCTGTTCAGGAGCTCGATGAGATGAAATTCTGAAGACATGTATATGAAGATGAGCAGCAATCTGTAGGCACACACCACTGGCATATCTCAGCATATCAAACAAGGATATGAACTTCAAAAGAACAAAACAGAACAGATTAAAAAAAATCCAATTTTTTTTCAATTGTCCCTGCTATAAATATGCTATACTTGAATCAGAATTTATCCAAGTGACAAGTGTAACAATCATTTTAACATACAGCTAYAAAGTGGTCTAGTTTAGAATTAAAAATAAAACCATCACAAAACCCCAACATCCTAAGAGCACTAAACACAAGATCTGATAAAGGTTCATCTGCAGTTCACAGAACAACTTTAATGAATTCCACATGGATTAAAGCATAGTTACAGGAGAGATTTGTAAATTTACTTTCACATCTCTGTTCCAAGGAAAACAAGCCAGTTAGCTCCCAAAATACATATTTACATCRTACCCTGGCATTCCCTCTGCAGTGACAGCTGAAATGCGAGCAAGTCAGAAACGGCACAGCAGAATGACAGGGACAATTCTCAATCCATTCCTTTAAGTACGGCCCAAATGAAAAGTATGAAACACTTACCAATGCTATCCACAGAACAATATATTCATCAATGAAACTGTTGAAGTACTGGTCCAAAAAGAGAAGTCCTGGCCCAATAAATGCAGAGTCCTGAAGACAGATTTCACTTTTTGTCATGTGAGCCACCTAGGTTTACAAAAARAAAAGACAAAAATGCAAATCTGCAAGATTGGTGTAACTACCAGCAAACTGGCATCACATCCTTGCCCAGCAACGTTCTCTTGCAAGTTACATCTATACCAGTACATTTCAACTATCTGCAGGGGTTTCCMACTGTGTTGGAAGGTAAGGCTATGCAAGTTTATTACTGAAAATTAATACTATCCACTCGAAATATTGTTTTCAAGTCTAACTTGAAAATTTTGGCTTTCCCTAGCCAAAAGCTAACTGGGAAGCAGACTTTTGCTCATGTGACAAGCCTTGTTCACACTGTTTAATTAGAAAGTCTGTAGAATACCTATTTTCTAGTGTTCTAGTGCTTGAAAAATGTCATCCTGGGAAAAAAAAAATCATCTGGCTGGATTACTGCTGTTAGCAAATATGTAGCAACGCCGATTTTGTTTTTAATCCATTGAGGAGTGTTTTATGTATAAAAAAGATAAAGACAGAAAAGACAGGATAAACACTGAAAAGTTTATCTCTTCACTTTAGTGATTAAAGTAAATTCCTATTTCAGATAATTAAATCAGTAGTCCCAGCATTGTTAGTAATGTTTAAGAGACCACAGTTAGGATGTTAAAGGCAGTATATTTCTAGGAGTAAGTTAAACAAAACTGAAAGTTCTAACCAATACATCAGTATCAYATATAATCTCTCTGTAGGACCCTAAGTCTAGTTCGCTGTCTTGGTCATAATGAAACTTGTAATGCAGYGACAGAGCAGAATGGGAAAACTTGCACAGGGCCAGCTGATCCAGCAAGTGTTATGCCAAGAATCAGTTTAGTTTTAGGAGGTTTAGGACTGACTTACCACCAACTTCTGTGAGATTTTGGCATTGACAAACCCAAATGTCAAGACATACAGGCAAGAATGTTTTTCAAACAGCTGAGTTGTAGACTTTTTATAAATTGTAATGGCCAGTGTGATAAGCAGTCCAATGTGCAGGCCTGGAGAAAGAACACTTGTTCCCTAAAATATAAATGGACAGAAAATTTGTCTTACACTTCAGTCACACAGTAAGGGCCAGATTTTATATATATTGCAAATCCCATTAAATAAAACCAAAGTTGTCAAAACTCAGCAAAGCCCATTCACATCACGCCACGGCTCTCAGTATCCTTTGCAGTGACCACTCATCAATTTTGTAAGAAAATTCATTGCTGGTTCCCACAACAGAAGAAATCCAGTAACAGACAGAGAGAAGGTAGGTAATGAAGTCTTTGCTTTAGCCATCCAACACTCACATACCTGTCTGCTTAAATAAAACCCATATGATCATTTGGACTGCAATAAATTATGGGCATAAATTATTCAAACCTCAGTCAGATTTTTAGAGCAACTTACTGCTATTGTAGATCCATTCTTTCCAACCCCTCCACCAAAGATGACACGGAAGTAATTGAAAAAAGAAAGTGCTGTTCCACACAGGATGCCAATAACTGCAAAGAACTTCAGTTCTAAGCCCACCAAAGGGACCTTAGCAGAACACAAAAAAAAMCACCAAATGAAAACAAAGAAAAAACACAACAAAACAAGAGAAAGATATTAAAAGTTAAGCACAACACCGTTTTAAAAAAGTGATTAAAGAAGCCACTCGTACCTACTAAAGGAATGTTTTATTTGAACGCTCACTTTCCCAGGAACAAGCTCAGGAGGACAGTGTTTAGAATTTGCCTCCTTACTAAGAAAACAACGAATATCTTTCTTACTCTGTTCCTCCTTACTATGTTCTTCAAAAATTTTCACTACATAAGCAAGAACTTTACACAGACTACTGCATCACCATGGTAGAGGAGCAGGAAGAAGGATAGCTGCTTCTATTTACTGGATAAAACAACACTGAACCACAGGAAACACAAACACCATCTGCCTGCTGTGTGTTTTGGTACATTATTTGTATGCTGTATCATGAATAGTCTCCAGATACAAATTCTAATTAAACAGTTACCTTTTGGAATCAATTGCAGTTTCAAGGAAACTTCCAAAGGCAGCAGAGGATTAAAAAAAAAGTAGTAATAAATCGAAACCATTGACTATATTTTTGAAGATATAGTGTTTTGAGATACAGCATAGCTACAACAAATTTTAATAGTGACAGAAAAAAAATTAATCACAATTTTAGTTTAATGCACCTACTTTATTTTCCAACATGGAAACAAGCATTTTGAAAATAGAAAAAAAAAGCATCTTGCAGGATGGGGAAAGGAAACAAAGTTTAGCTAAACTTTCCTTAACTGCTGAGTAAACTTTTGAATTAATTTTAATTTCTTGGTGGTTTATATTTAGGTTAATTTCTATTGGTTTTCAATAGTATGGAATAGTCTCAGCTTCTCCCTGCACTAGAACCAAACAGAACTATAAATTTCTGAGTAAAGACCCTAGAAAGGATGAAGATCTTAGTCTAATATACTTTTGATACTGTCCACTAAAGTGCATCTTTAAAGATCAGAATAAAAGTCAGAGACACAGAAATGCTTTGGGACAGAAAACAATTCTTTAAATATAAATATTTATGTGGCTGTGATATAACTGTTAAAAATCAGTACATCTGCATCAACACATRAACATGAATAATTTAACCAAAACCCCCTGACTTCATCCCATGTTTCATTAGATTAGAGCATATAATCCTTAAATTTTAAGATAAATTAACTGAAYAGAAATATGTGTCTTGCAATAAAAGATACAAAACATATAAAACCAGAACAAAAACTATTTGCTAAAGCTTAAGTATGTGCAGAGTACTAGTTCCAGATCAGAAGTTTAGATGTGGCAGATGGGGTCTTTTTTCCTCTATGCTATAAATTTGTGACTAGGGAGTCACACCAATATACCTAAGTTAACTACAACCAAAATAACCTACACTCATACAAAAAGCTAAAACAGAACATTAAACGAGGAGCAGGTGTTGATGGTACTTGCACGGGACAGCTTCAAATACCACAGGAACTGTGAGCACTTACAAGAGCTGAATACTCTACAGGAACTCTGAACACTTAGTACACTCACCTTGTAGTCCCATATTGCTGCTCCTCCATAGGCAGATATCAAGAGCAGCATTGTTATGGCAATCTGAACTTCAGTTACATCAATTCTGTGAAGGAAAAACAAAGGAGATTTAGTTAAAGAAAACGACTTTTTGCTCTAAGTGTGACGTGTGTGTGGAGGGAGGGGGGAATAAAACCCCAGTAACTGTACTTCAAATTATATCAATCTATTTAGAATATTACTTTCCTTGACTGAGAAGGGTACTCTGTATGGAAGCACACATCTCTGGCTAAGGTTTAAAATTAAAGCTATACTCCTTTTCTGGAGCAAGCTATGCATAATTTTAATAGGGGGGAAATCTTAAATGAATACGTTGTTAACTATTTGAGAATTCTGTATGCATTTACAGACTTGTTGATGTGTAAGTATCAAATCAARGTTTAAGGCAAGCTTACAGTAAATGAAATCAAACATTTCCATTACAAGCATAGCATATAAAAGCAAAGACTAAAAAGAGCAGGCTGGGACAGAAGGGATTTCTTTAAGCCTCATATAATGAAAACTWGACAGATACAACCTGCAAAACAAGGGAGGACTGAGTCAATGGACAGCTAAACATCTGTCCTGTTTCTGAGAACATATAATTGCTATCTTGCTTTCCTCCATAAAAGCTGTTCTAGAAAAGGTGGCCTTGTATGCCCTATGAAGTCTAGACTCTGTATTCCACCATTTTTGTTCTCAGACAAAATAGACAACTCTTTATTATTGTATTTAATTGATGGAATGTTTTGAGAAGACCTCATATCAAGCCAAGGCTCAAGAAAAAAAATCAGTATTTTTTAAGCTTTAAAATAAACACTAATTAAAAATAATAATTAAAAATGTGCACATCAAAGGTATCTTTTATGATACCAAAGGTTTTGAGATAGRTACTTTATCTTCATACTGTAGTTACCAGCAAAGAGTGACAATGAATGTTCAAAATACAAGATTTCTTTCATCAGTTGGAACAAATTTGCTGGTTTAAGGTGTTATGACCAAAGTCAATCTGTATTGTTAATTGCTTAGCACATGAACTCTTTGCACAGGAAACAGTGTATTTTTAAAAGGAGATAGCAATCAACTCTTGGGTAATGGAAAACATTTATCTGAACTTGATAATCACCRTAAAATTAAACTCTCTTCTTTCTCCAGAAAGATGGTGATAAGATATACTAAATTTCATCACAATCTTCTGACTCTTAGAAGAGGCAAGTTTAAACTGCAGTTAGATGATAAGCTGAGGTGCTTGTCACCACTTAAGGCTATTAGAATGGGGAGTCCTCTTCTTCCTGAGATGTTGTATTCCCTCAGTTTTCCTTGCTGCAGTGCTCATCAGACTCCAAGGTGAACCAGTCCAACTTGCTTGTCTAGTGTAGGCTTTTCATCTTTGCCTATTTCATGAACTGGCTTGAAGTCAAATGACAGAGTCTCTCACAGGACAGTGGTGCTAGGAGTGGGCTCTTCCCTCTCTGCCAGGGATGAAGTATTACATCTACCCAGCAATTGCTGAACTTGGTTACATCATGCAAAAGCACCCACGTGCCAGTGTTCAGAGGTTGCACTCTGTACTAACACCTAGATTTCTAATCTGCATTGCCTTTGTTGCTGATGGTGGTGGGAGGAGGCTCAGACTTGAATTATACATGCCAAAGTTTAATACCTAATTTCACAGAGGCTCAGACTTTGGTGGCAACAGAGCTCAAATCAGAGCCCAAAGACTGTACTCAGACACTGTGCAGTATTCCACATAACCTCTGATCCTTCCTGGCTGTCAGCACTAGGAGTCTCTCATCTGTGATTTATTTCTAAAATCAAGTGCTGGTAATTCAGGAATAGCATCAGTAAAAACTTCCATCTATGTTATTATGTATTATCATATTTAGAGCACTACACTAATGCCTTCTTCACACCTCTATGCTTAAGAGAAACAAAATTGTGAGCCTTGAAAAAAACTGTAACCTATTTTCACTAGACAGAAATAAGCTATCTTGGAGAAAAGTTATGTCTGTTTAACTTTAAACAGTAACCATGAAACACCAGGCCATTCTGAACTGTTTGTACTAAGCAGTACTATTACATTTAAGTAGAAGTCACTAAGTTTTTAACAAAATTTTTATGTGGTGTAGGAGTCTCAGTGCCTTCCTGATGTGRGGAGATTATTCTCATACTTTATGCAAGGACAAAAGGCACAGAAARGCAGTCATGTCTGCAAAATGCCAGAACTCATGGCATAGCTCACCTCCCTTCAGTGCAGCCCACTGTCATGGACCGCAATGACCCTATTTCAGCCATCACCCTAAAGCACCTATTTTTGTTCACAGCACAAGATGTCCTTTAAAAAAATTAGGATGTGCAGGCAGGCAGAACAATTACAGCTTGTGTGGTAAAATGCATTGTCAGCAAACCAAAAAGAGCTCTTAGCAATATCACAGGGACAGCCTGCATTGATGCAGTACGCAGGGATAGCTAGTCACTGACCTGTGTGCCTGGTGATCCTCAGATTTGCTAAAGTGCTTCTCGCGGGTCAGAGCTAAGTAGGGCTATGAACAGGAGATGTAGCAAGTAACTGGGAATAGCAGGACAGCCTTCATCTATCACTTATTTCCAGTTTTGCTGCCACAGAACTCTCTGACCTCTTCCTCTTTTCAGAAGTCATTACACTAAAGTGAAGCTCATTGCTTAAAGCCAGCAAAAGACCATGGTAAGGCACCACCACAGTTATAGGAGCGTGCTCCTATATCCCCACACTATTAGCAGTTAAATTGAAATTATTATCTTCTCCATGCATGTCATGACTTCTCCTCCTACGCTGCAGTGAAACATAAAATTTCCATCAAGCCATCAACAGCAACACAGTAACCTCTAGAACTGTGACCTAACACAAAACCTAAGGGACATCAAAGCCAGTATGAGCCACAGAAGGCCCCCACATAACTGTGGGGTAATCCTTCAAGCATTGCCATAGATTCATGGAGCTCCTTGCTCAAGGATGCAATGGATGTAGAGTTCATTCCAAGGAAAACTGAAGATGTCTATGAAACGGAAACCCATTAGCAGGTGAATTTCTCTAAAAATGCATGTGGTTCAGAGTCCCCTGGGGCTGAAACTGTTCTGTGTCTGGGAGATTACAAAGGGAGGTACCCAGATGCTTCCTCTGTCCCTACTCCTACACAGGACACTTGTCTGCAATGTAAACAAGACCTCTCTGGCCTGAGCCTGCATGGTGCTTGTATGGGTTCTGAGAACAAACCTGCAGACAAAAGAGCCAAATGCATGCAAACAAAGCATATATAGCTAAAATCAGCTGCTAAAAGAACAAGTCCTCAGTATTATGCAGAGTTTCAAGTTCTTGTCAGGTAAAACACAAGTCTGCTAGAGTGGAAGGGAGATGAGAAAGAAGGTGAGAGAAAGAGAAAGCAGGGAGTAAACCAAGAAACTGAAATCAAGTAGCTAGCAGTCTCAGACATTAAGCCATGTGTACTTCTAAAGATACCTACTTACTTTCCAAACCTTAGTATGCCTGATACATATGTCTGCCAGTGAGCAGAATAGAACATGAACAGTCCCACAAAACAACAGAAAAACAACCAGTCAGGATTTGTTCCTAGTCGGATTGCTATGCAGGATCCAAGGACAACAAATACTGAAAAGCAGAAATGAACATGTTAGTCATTTACCCTCTTTGCTCAAAGTTAAGAGAAATTACAAAAAAAAAACCCCAAAAAATCAAACACAAGACATCTTACATCACTCTAACAAAGTAATGCTATGAGATACTTTACTGAGTAGCTGACCCTCAGGGGCAGCCCTGGCAGGAGAGACCAAAACACAGCATTCCTTTCCTGCCAAGCAGGGGTCCCGCCCTCTAGCCTAGGGTGGCTGTTCTCCCTTCTTCTGGCTGTGTCATCTCGTGTTCTTTGCAGCACYGACAACTTGAGCTGAAGGACCAAATTCAGACGGACTGGCAGCTGCACTTCTCTGGGAAGTGAGGCATAAAGAACATACCAATTCCCAGGCTGTTTCAGCCACTGAGCTTTATAGAAGTACAGCCRTTGGCACCAACAGCAGCTAAGTTATGGAAAGAGAAACTGAGCAAGGCTTACTTTTTAAAGACTCCCAACTGTTTTAAAACTAATTCTTCTAAGGAATATAAATTATCCTTCTCCTAAGTGCCAGGCTGGATGACCTATTACCAAACTGATATTTTGGCACCTCACTCCTAAAGTGAAGTTCGTGAAGGTGCACAGTAAGTAAGAGCAGAATGCATTTTACCCAACATCTGCCAAAGGAACTTCTGAAATATCCCCTGTTAYGGGTCAGGGATGCAAAGGTGACAGGCAGCCTTGGCTGCACTGACCAGACATTGAARTTATCCTAAAGGATGGGAACATGCTGACCCTGCTCCGAGCAGGGGTTTGGACTATATGATCTCCAGAATTCCTTTCCAACTTCAACAAATCTGTGATTAATCCGCTCCTCTTGAGAACCGGTAACTTTTATAAACTAGAATGGGTGACAGTAGGTTAAGGCTACCTGTGGAAATAGAGTCGCAACCATGATCAAAGAGTTCTCCTAGAGGAGAACTACTGTTTGTTCTTCTGGCTTGCTTCCCATCAATGGCATCCAGAGACTGGTAGATAAAAAGTCCTACTGCACCCAGGATGTATGCCCAAAAAGGTGCCTGAAAGAGATTCACACAAAAGGTCACTAGGTAGTTCCCAATTTCTTAGCTGATAACCTGTTTCATTAAAGGTAAAATAATGTTCAGCACAAAACTGTACTATATTGTGCTATTTGTTACTTAATTAATGGACAAACCACACACTTTGCACTAATTTCTACATGAATTGTAGTAACTACTGTAATGAACTACTCCAGATACACCAGTGGAACACAGGTACTTCTATTTATTTAAACAAAAACAAACCAAAACTTTAGCCTCTCTTCTGCATCTACCTTAAAAGTAGAAAACACAGTATTTCTGTAATTATTTGCATTCTTTGTGCTGAAAAATGTTACAAAAMTAAAATTAATCTTTAAAAAAGAAAGTAGTAGCAAGGCACTTACTAAAGCTCTCCGCAGTTTACATGAGAAGCACTTAGATGATTTGCTCAGATTTACAACATATAGATATAAAAACCCATTAAGTTTTTTACTAAGTAAAAACTTCAGCATTTAGGGAAAGATATTTTTTCCAACCTACAAAAATTGACTATATAGGCACTTTGGACAGGGCTTAAAAAATTAAGTAATTCAGTAAATATGAAGGAGAAACTATACTTTATATACACCATCAGTTTCAAAACAAGTTGTGAATCAGCTACATTAACACCACTCTTACGTTCAGAGGAACTGTTCTGCAGTTGTTCCTTTCAAAAGCACTACTACCATATACACAGTATGGCTTTGTCTAGGAATTAGGTTTTGCTAAAAATTATTTAAAACACCTTTGGAACAAAGCACTGGCAACATTTTTGCCTCATGTAGTTTCWAGTGGTAACCTCAGCATTCAGAAGCATTGTTCACAAAAAGAGAGTCAAAGTCAGGTAAAAATGCTGGAAACGCAACTTGCAGGTTAAACAAGTTTAACTGMCCACAGGCAGTCACAGAGCTGAATCCCTTCCCGCTCCCTGCTAAGGGACAGCTGCTGTGGAGCTACACCTCTGCAACTCCTCTCCTGCAGCACAAATTGACCAACTTGATTACATGTATTTCCTAAGTCCAGTAAAGGCTATTAAGCAGATTTAGACAACAGATTAGATCTCAGTGTGCTGAGATTTGTCCACACTCAATTAAACCCAGYGTCACTGCTGGGGAAGAAGGAAAGATGGCAGTCATCTGTCAGTTCAAAGGCAGCAGTAAGAATGCAGATGAGGTGAGCTGCTCCTCCAGACATTCTGATGTCTCATCATCATTATACTCATTGTCTTGAGCTAGGAAAAAAGGTTATGCCTCCAGTTATGCCTCCACAAAACACACAAAGCAGCAACATGCTTAAGGAAGGTTCAGTGCTAAACAGCATTTTTGCTGTTATTTAAGAATTCCTCACGTATTCCAGRCTGGCTGACACACTGTTATCACTTAGTTTTGTGTTTTTAATACGGAAACAATATTGTCAGCAAATGATTTTTCTGCTACACAGTATTTGGATAAATTATTAATAAAACATTACACCATTTCAAGTCAAATGGTTGGCTGCTTCACCCAGCTTTGAAGGAAAAGACAGTCAAAGAATTAGGAACTCCAGCTTTAAGTGCAAGGTCTGGATTTGTATGCACATAAAAATCTAGAAAACTTTAAAAATTCTTCAAAACAGCCAAGGCCATCTTCTCCCTTAATCCAAGGAACTCCGAAAAATTGTAATCACAGATGATGTAGGAAGCCTTAAGCAGGTGAAAAGAGGATGAGGAGATATTCTTATTCCAATGGACAYTTAATATACTGGTATTTGATAACTTTTGCAAAGATCACACTACAGAAATCCAGGTCATGTGATAACAGCAATACATGTTTGATGTTTCCTGATGGAATTAGTCAAGTTACTTAGGTTTCTTCTCCCTTTTAGTCTAGTTATACAAAGGAATTTTGTGTTGGGGGATGGGGTTAAACCACAGAGTGAATTTTTAGCCACCTTTTGAAAAGGTTTCACTCCCCTAATGAAGGGGAAAGGATAGAGCCTATGGAGAACAGGAAGTGCCTGTGGCTACTGAGGATCAAGGATCACCAAAAGCCTTGTGGAGGCCCAGAGAGCTCAGGGGTCTCTCCTGGCACAAGCTCACTTGGTCTGACATTGCACAGGGASGCAGTGCCTGACACAGACCTGTGAGCAGAAAGGCCAGAAGAAACCACTAGTTTCACTGTAATCTTTTAAAGGAGTATTTGAAAGACATTTCCAATTTTGTCACCAGTCTTATTGTGAAGTGCCACAAAGGTCATCTGCAGTGTTTTATTTAGTGTCCTTACTGCAACATACTTCTACTAGTTATGAAAAGATAACTTGAGATCTACATTTAGCATATCACAAAACAAGCATAACACAATAAATGTAAAAATAAACAAATAAATCAGCTTCAGTTCAAATTTCTTCTCTTAGGTCTTTTTGACAAAGCAAGAGCTTGTGTCCAGTTGCAAGTTATAGTACAGGCTGATCATTCAGGCTGATCCAAGTCTGTTTGCATTAGCTCCTACTGAAACAAATCGAATCAACAGTCCCTCCAAATTCCAAAACTAAAGCACTCTGCTCCTTCCTGATCTGGAACAAGGGTGAGAGTTTTCATCTGCTTCCTGTCTGTATCCATTAGCACCTGTAGTGGGTGGATCAGTATCCCCACAGTTAAGGAGAGAGGAAAAAGATCCTCTTAAGAACACGACAACATATGTCAGAGAGCTTAGAAACACTGTCTGGAGCATTGCATCCCTAGGCTGTCAGACCAAATCTAACCCAAAGTGGTAATAACCAAAATTCACTTGTGATCAATTATCATTTAGCAGATTAAATGAATGTTCTAATGTTTTAATCGGCAAAACACACTTTTCCAAATCACCAAAAGTTCCTAATAACCATAGATTTCCCCTGCTATCCACCCTCTCAATACAGCTCCAGCTGCTGTCTCCTTTGCCTTCTCACATGCCTGGCTTTCCATTCAGGGATGTTCCCTGATGGCTTCCCACGCTAGACCCAAGTAGTTTTCAAATTAGAGAAGTGGGAGCATTTGAGAATGCTGACATGGCTGAGCAGAAAGGTCAGGAGGCTCCCAATAATCATCAGCTTTTCACTGATGAGGTGTTTATTATCTCTGTCCAAAGCTATATCCTGCCCAAGCAAATGTATTATTTGGCCAGAGCTAGGTGCTATTCTTATGGAACTAGAAGAGAACAGAAACCTGGGGGAAGGAGGCAGAGAGGAGAGGGGCATGCTTCTCTGCTTCAATTCAAAAGGATTTCTGAAAGATAATACAGCCCCAGAATCCTGTCACACACAGATTTCATACAGCAGGTTTGGTCATCTACTGAACCAGAGGGTGTCAAAACAAAGCTATGTACATGTAATGTTTGACAGATATGTGTGACATGCCTCTCCTTCAGGAAAAAATGGAGGTTGAACAGCAGCCATTCTTCTGCTCCCTTGATTCCACCCCACAAAAGAGCATGGACAGCTGCAAAAGACTACATGTGTCAGGGAGATCCCTTAGAACTTGTTTTGAGCAAAGCTCTCAAGCCCAGAGAGTTCAACAGGCCAAGCTTTTGCAATATTTAAAGGTTCAGTCTCCCTTAATTACTCATCACATTTAGCCATAATCTCACTTCTTCAATCCACAGCTAATAGTTTTGCCCTACTTTACATGGCCCCTCTCTGGAACAGATCCAGAATAGAGAGAGGCATTTTGCCTGACTTCCCCCTCCTCTTGCCCCTAAACATCATTTCCCACACTTCTGTTCAGCACAAACCACTATGTGCAATTGCACTAGTAGCAGGATAATGGAAGGGGCTGTTCAAATGTGAACTACAGCAGGTGAAGAGGGCATGGATGAAAAAAATAATCAAATAATCATACTATAGTCCAAGTGCATTTCATGCACACCAAGGACTCCCTGCATTCCTTTAGCACCTCTCATCTCTCAGCTTCCTCTGAAAGAGCTCCCATCCTTCCTGAACCTTCATTCTCTTACCTCATGCCAAATAACCTCCTTCTCCCATTCACAACTGATCACTCTCTTCCTCACTTGTGGGTATTGGCTGAATTTCTCACTCTTCTCTACCAAGTCAGGGACTTTATGCTTTTTCGTTCAGGCTCTGCCCCCAACACACACATCCCCAGTTCATATCAGCTGCTCCAGTTTGCCCTCTTTTCTACTGCTCTACTCTCTCCCCCACAAAGTTCAGTTGTGCCCTTGCTGTTTACATAATATCATACCTGTCAGTATCTTACCTTCATTTTTCCCTCTGGCAGGCCTCTCAATTTTAAAGGTGGTTTGGTTGTTTGTTTGGGTTTGCTGATTTTTTTTAAGAAAGTTTTTTAAAAAGAGAGAGAGAAAGGCAGAGACAGCATCTCACCAATGTTCCTCTCCCTCCAAACAGTAAATAGCAGAGCTAGCTGGAGTCACCTAGACCCTCCCCTGCTTTTTGGTCTCCCTAGGTGTATGGCTTTCTAAACTGCACATTTCAGCAAGGTATGACACCCTTTTATAAAATCACTACACCATTTCTTAAACACTTCTATGGAGCTAGCAATCACAAGCCTCCCTTCCTTCCCTTGGTTCTCCACATGAGAACCTTTGGGCCCCTGCCCCCTTTTCCTATTACTGCCCACACCACAAACCCATAATCCATGCTTTTCTCTTCCTGTCTCCCTCTATTCCCAGTTCTTTGCTCAGATCCTGCTGTAAGTGCTACAAGATTATTTTTCAAGTAGTTGTAATTCAATACAAAGTAATAATTACTGTTTGCATGCATTCCATATCTAGCTTCCCAAACAATTCTATGATTCTACGACATTATAAAAGAGGGCAGATTTACACTAAACATAAAGAAGATTTTTTTTTTTTTTATTATGAGGGTCATGCCCTCACAGGTTGCCCAGAGAGGTGGTGGATGCCCCATCCCTGGAAACATTCAAAGTCAGACTGGACAGGACTCTGAACAACCTGATCTAGTTGAAGATGTCCCTGCTCATGGCAGGGATGCAGGACARGATGGCCTTTAAAGGTCTCTTCCAGCCAGCTACTCTATGATTTTAGAGAGACCTGCGGCTGCTCTTGAAGGATTACCAAAGCTAGACCCCTCCATGAGCAACCATGAAAGTAGAGGACCAAAGCTTCCTTTCTCCCTTTAAAAACTACAATTATGTTCAGTCAGTTTTCTTCCTGGTTTTCCCCAGAATGGAGAGGGGTATGCAAGATTCCCCTGCAAAGCCTAACGAGTTGACTGTAGCTTCTTCAGAGAAGTCTGCTGGCACTAGAGCAGAACAATTCACTGTCATATGGTGGGGATAAAATGGAAATCCTCACCCAAGAAGTGCTCCTTTTGCACTTTAAAGTAGAAAATACACACTGTTCTTACTTAATGACAGCAAAGCTTTTCATTCCTGCATACTTTATAATTAGTGTAAAAGAAGGAAAAAAAAAAAAAGAACACAACCCAGGCTGCAATCACAGCGAACAAGACATTTCAGTGCTTCACAGAATATGAAATGCGCAGGTGGTGTCCTCCCCAGCACCACACCTGTATATTATTTTTATAGATTACTGTCCTAAGTCACAGAGAGTAGGAAACTGGACAAACGCTCAAGAAAAATGTACACACAAGGACCATGGTTACAGCAATGCCTAGGAGTGCAACCTGCTGATGGCTTAGCTGCAAACAAGAAGGCTTATGTTGAAACATGCATTTACAGGAGACAGCGATACATACCATGTTCCTGCTAGGCAAGAAGACATTACTGAAGCAGACAATACCTTACAATTCCAAAACATATCGTGCTAGTCACTAACAAACTGGCTTTTAGGTGGCTACTGATACTGATGAAGATAAAAAGAACAGTGTWTAGGGAAATAATGGTTCCACATTAGGAGAACAAGAGAGCATTCTGTGGTTTGAGACATTAATGCGTTGGGATTGGGAACAGGCAGTATGAAATTGTGGAAATCACTGCAATAGGATATAGTGGAAGTTGAAAGTACAAACAGGTTCAAAACAACTAATTCAAAAGGCAAAATCACGAGGCGGAAAGTGTCTGTGGGGAAACAGATCCATCAGTTGCTTTCCAGTAAGTAACCCAAGTAGAATTCCTTGCAAAGAAACTGCTAAACCACAGTCTTTTGGCAGCTGGAAGGGTATACTGGAGAAACATCTCTTTTCTAAGCATCTGTTAGCAGCTACTCTCTGAGGGATTTCAGCTACCGGTCTTAATTGTTTTGGACAGTTTGTACAAACATCAAGATTTTTGTATTTTCATTAAGGGCCTGACCAAAATGTCCCACTTAAGACTGGTTAGGGAATAAAAAACAACCACACAAACCAACTCAAAAAAACGCCAACTCTCCTAAACCCACAACCTACTTGCTATTTTATCCAAGTCTTCTATCCAGTGTTCCTACCCTTCCACCAAGAGACTATAACAAGTTCTTGTTTGTTCATCAGGTAATCAAGMCATGTTCATGATGGCAAGATGTGACATTGAAGTGCACTATGTTATTAGATCAGTCTGTGATTTCAATTATCAGTTCCACCTACCCTTTCCAGCCTACACATCCAAGTCAAAACTACGAAGTAGGTACTACAACAGTACATGCAGCACCTATTAGTGCTGCAACAGTTTTTGCTTTTTCAAAAAGCCATCCAGAAACATGATCTCGACTTAAGTGGAAGACAAGCTGACTCATTAAACAAGCAGGAGAGAGAATGATGCTTCTAAGTGATGCAGCAAGAGAAAAATCAGGGCTCCTCTCACAGTGCAGAGGCAACAAASAAAACAACAGGATGAGTATGGGCTCACACTGCATATTTATAATGGACATAATTATATCTGAACAAGAAAGTGTAGTCCAAACTATAGGTTCTTATAAAATCCAGCTTCCACAACTAAAAAAAAAGAAAAAAAAAACCAACAAAAAACCCAACAACGTTGTTAACAAAGTTCCTAAAACCCAATCTAAGCTTTCCTGGAAGGAATAATTCCCTGGATCTCTGAACACAACCTTTTTCTTTTTGTACAGGAGTCCTCAAGGGAAAAATTACTTTGAAATTACTTTCTGCTTTTAGTTTTGAACAGCAAAGAGGAAAAGCTAAAATGAACTTTCAGACACATAGCTGGCACATGACTGATATTTTCATCATGAAAGGTAGCAGTTTCACAGGCATTTTAATTATGAAAGTGTCAATAGAAGACAATCTGTGGTTTCCAACCATTCACTGTCATCTCTATCCTCCCTCCTCCTACTGCCTGCAACACCAGAGTGCCTCTACCTGGTGCTGTATATCAGGGGAGTGATTAGGGTGAGACCAAACCAAAAAGTTATTTTTGATCTGGATCAAAAATCCTGACACGTTTGCCACAAACACCTCTGCTAACACAAAGGCAAGGCAACTAGAGAAAAAGAAATGTTCTTCTGACAAGAACACTCATCAAGGTAAATCTATAGTATTAAAAAAGTCCCAATCAACCGCCAACCTCTGCTATTAGGATTTAAGCCCATCAGAACACAAGAAAAATAATTGTCACCTTTCAAGGTATTTTACCCACATAAAGCAATTTTCCCCTGATATTTCCTACCCTAAATACCATAAAGACTCTGCAATGGGAAACTTGCAACAGGCTGGGAAGCTCGAATAGCTGAAATTATCAGAGAAACTGTAGGCAACGCAGTTCAAGCGAGAGCAGCAAGCACCAGCCCACGTTAACAAGCCTGTTTTCCCTCCAGAAGTAAAAGCAACTAAATGTTTCCCACACGAGGAACTACTGTCAGCAACACAATCAAGTCGCAGTTCTGAACTAAGTGATGCTKAAGTGGCATCACCCATATCTCATGGCCAGCTCTGCCCTGCCCTGCCCCCGGGCACATCCCGCGCCCTCTGTCAGGGCCAGCAGCTGTTTCCACCTCCACGGCCTTCCTCTGGAGCAGGGTTACATCGCCCTCCCAGCCAGCTGCCCTTGCAGAGGCACACARATGGGATGCGGGATGATCCGTGGAGGAGGCGGGGGTCCCACGCACCAGGTGAGCCCAGCAGTGCTCCTGCAGCACAGCGCGCAGTGCAGGCCAAGCGCCCACCAAAGCCTCTACCCCACGAGGCTCTCYGGTCAGCGAAGGGGCGGGAAGGAGACCGGACCTCGGCCACGGAACCTCGTCCTTTCACGTGATCCCTACCGCATTTTGGCATTCAAACCTTAAAACCCATCCCCAGCTTGACCCCTGCTACCCCAAAGCTTGAGCCGCGCATCACCGCTCCCCTGGTTTCCCCAGGACAAACTCGCAGCGCCGCCTTAGCCGTCCCTGCGACCGCATTGCCGCGAAGGAGCCCAAAGTGACAGGGCAGCGCACCCCGCGGCGACACGGCCCGGGGGCTCCGGGGACCGTCAGGAGGCACTGGCGGGGCCGAGCCGGGCCCCAGTGCCCGGCTCACAGGGCGGGCGGCGGCAGGCGGGGCACGGGTCGGGCTGTACCGGGGAGGCGGCGGCCGTGCCGGGCGGTACCTGCTCGGTGGCGCTGGGGCAGCAGGCGATGAGCGGCAGCGCCGTCAGGCAGTTCAGCAGGAGGCCGCTCATGGTGATGGCGTTGGGCGCCAGCCCCAGCGGGACCTGCTCCACCAGCCAGCCCCAGTACGGCTGCAGCCACGGCTCCAGCAGCGAGCGCCCGGCAGCGCTGTAGCGGTGCTGCTCCAGGCGCTTCAGCTGCGCCGGGCTGAGGGGCGCGGGCAGCGCCCAGGGCACGGCCATGCCGGCACCGCTGCACCGGACGGCACCGGGGTCAAGCAGCCGCCGCCGCTCGGGGCGGGGCGGGGCTGAGCCGCGCCCGGGGCAGCGGCGGAAGAGGCCGACGCCCAGCAGCGGCTCGGCCGGAGGCGAGCGGTCGCCCCCGCTACAGCCAACGCGAGGCGAGCGCCCTCGCCCACGGCCAGCCTTTGCCTCCTGGGCCCYGAATGCGCAGCGCCCTCCTGGCCCCGGCCCCGCCTCCTCGAGCGGGGCTGGGGATCCCCGGCGGYGGGGGAAGCCCTCGGTCGTGGCGCGGGTGCGCCCCGGGAGGGCCCGTCCCACAGGCCGCGGGCAGGCGGGGCCCGTGCCGGTGCCGGTACTGGGGTAGATGGCCTGTGCACAGCTCTCATCACCGCTGGGTGCGGGCAGCGAGGGTGGAATCCCGCTGGCACCGGTGATTTTCCTTATTCAGCTGATTTTCCCTTCACGAGTTTTGTCATGAAGATAACGGCCACAGCGGGCGTGCACGCAGCAGGTGGCGGGCAAGGATTTTTGCCGGAGCAAGGCATAAAGGCAGCAGGTGACCTCCCTGCAGCCAGCAGGACAGGACAGCCACGCCTGCAGGGAGGTGACCCCACTCTATCAGCCAAGGGTCCCTCCACCACCCGGAAGAGACCCATTGCCTGGGGAGTTCTGGTGTTAGCATGTTGTGGAGCACCTGGACGCGGTGTTACGCAGGACTTGCTTTACCTCCTTGACTTGCCTAGAGAAGGCACTTCAAAACAAATGCGCCTTTCCAGAAATTGTGGCACATCAAATTATTCAAATTGGTCATGTGAAGGATTTTAGGTGTATCCCTGAATCTCCAGGAAGCTGTGTGGTTTCTGAGTGAGACCAAGAGAAGGTGAGCCTTGTGTTGCTGTATGAAAGACGAAGTAGAAAGTGTAAAATACAACCTGCAATGAGTATTATAAACCCAAATGGCATCTTCTTAGTATAAGGAATTCTTTTTTAAGTTATTCCATCGTGAGCCAGAGGGTGCAACTTTCTGTCCAGATACTACAATTTCCTGGACAGAGCCACTTCCTGTTATTCAAAGTGAGCTGATTCACTTCAAATGAAAAAGTTATTATATCTTTGAGCAGGTTTCTCTGCTGCAAGAGTCAGGAACACTTGACACATGTTAAATGGTGGTTTCCAAATCCCATGATGTGCTATGTAAATTCCAAGTGCTACATCATTCGTCAGCTGATCTAATTTACAGATCACTAAAAACAGTATGAGACAGCAATTGCCATTAGAGGCCAAAACAAAGAAGAAAGGAACTGCTAGCAAAAAAGAAGGTAACGTATAATAAGGAAAGGTTCACTAACAGCCAGCTAGAGAATGGCAAAATGGAAATATAACACTTAGATTTGTAACCAGCCAGATCCCAAGTCCACTGGAATCACTAAGTTTGGAAGAAGGTAAAACTCTGTTTTGTTTAATATCCTGTGCATCACTGTGGTCAATGAACATAATGGTACTGATATTTATGGAGAGATTGCTCAACCTCTTTGTATACTAAGTAAAAGAAGAGAAACTAGGGAAAGAAGTGGAGAGGAAAGTAAGTGGCATAAAAAACGAGGGCCACATTCGAGGAAAAACCAGATTCCYTAGTGAGTTTATCACTGGGCTTGGGGAAGGGTTTGTTTTAATTTAAAAAGTATTCAGCAACAAAGCATAGAATAAGAGAACATAAAATTTAAAGTCCAGTGTGTTTAGGCTTCCAGTGCTTCCTCAGTATTCAGGATACAGTTTTGCTTCCCAATGCTCTCTGCTTCAGCAAAGCAGCAGCTTTACTTGTCAGTCAGGAAGGCAGGACATGAAAATCAAGTGACAGTAAGTACACTGTGCTTAAAATAGAATGCCTTTTGCTCCAGAATCTCAAAATGGAACAAAAGACTTTCATAAAATAAGGGTCCCTTAAAAATGCTCTGTAAAAGGTAGCAATATTACACTTTTTTCCCCCCTAAAGGGAAGTTCAGGAAGCTTGAAACATTTTTTGTAAAAGGAATATTTTTAAAAATTTCTGAATCTCCATAAAGACCTCCTTATAAACAGTATATATCAATTTAAATAATCTTTAAAAGGTTACGTGTCCTTTTTCCTCCTCCCCTTTCTATATTTGTGAGATTGTTTTCAGTAAGGGAAAAGTGTGCTGGCAGTAGCTATGATCTTTCAATGGAAATGGGTAACTTCAGTGCCTGTATCAAGCTCCACATACACCAATTTGAGAATGAATTTGTATTTATGCAACTGTAGCATTTATATGCCAAATACCCTTCCATGGGCAAAGAGAGCAAGCCAAGAGAAGACCAAATATTTCCTCTGGCTTCATTAAAAACAACCCCCCTTTTTGAAATTAATTTTGATTCATCTTTATGCATCTATCTACGTGTGCTTATGTGTTTGGGTCTGCTTTCTTAGTCCAAGCAGTAATGTTCCTTGGCTTATGTAAGTCAAACTGAACACCAAGGCAGAGCTTTCAAGAATACTGAATTCCTACTGGGCGCAGGAAAGTGTTCAGGAAAGAAAAATGTTATTAAACATTCTACTGAACTATAACCTCAGCATGTACTGGTTGATGTACACTGTAGATAGCAAACATAATATGAATTATGCATGTAGCTGAAGACTTAAACTGGTTTTACGTATTATGAGCCATCAGGAAACACAACCGTAAGGTACTCCTAGTTTCATTGCTTTATGAGCTTTTGTGTTTTGCTGTTACTTTATCTCATATGACCAGGTTTTATTTGCTGTCCTCTTTTACTCCTACGTCTCTTTCAGGTTCACTAATTACCTGGAAATTCCTGTGACTTTGGAGAAATTTCTTCTTTGGAGCATTGTGCCRCATCTTCTGTAGCATGATATTCTGCTGCTTCTATTGCCTCTAAGTTGTTCTGTAGTTGTTGCCTTTGGTACATCTTTATTTTCCTTAGCTGCTATTAGCTGCAGAGTTCATTAGCATTTTCTTAACTCTGTGGGTTTGGTCACGATTTCATCTATCAAACATCATCCCTGGGGAATCCCATTAGGCAAATTGTCATAAATCAAAACTTTACCTTTTATTATTCTCTATATAAGGTTCCACAGCCTCTTTTAGATCTACTAGAAATCCATTTCTTGTCCCACCCCATCCGATAATTTCTCTCAAAGTCAGTTAATTTTTAATCCAGAGTCTTGGCTTCTCAGTGTAGTTGGTGTAGTACGAATTTATAGCACATTAATGCCCACTCCTCTCAGTTCCACCCACGGCCTGATGCCCTGTACTTCCTGCTGGCATCCCCAGCTTGAAGGATGGCCGATGGCAAATGCTGTGCAACGCAATTGAGGAGGAATTAAGGGCAGCTGAGTATAACACTTACTGTTCACACAGGGAAAAGGAGCTTAGTTCAGCTTGTCGCTTAACACTGCTGGCATCTGGTAGAAATTAGACTAGCTAATTCCATCGACAGAGAGCCCACAGAAGCTGAGATTTGTGCTGGCTTCCAGGTTATTACGTGGGGTATATTAAGACTGAGGAGGCAGATAGACATGAGGTTGAAGCTGTAAACATTGTTCATACAAAGTGTAGATGGCTGTGTGCATCATTTTTGGGCTTACTGACAAGCACAGACTCACAATAACTGTAGCTTTTGGTGCTGACTGTAACAGACTGATACTATTTTAAATGAGGGCCATGTGCTTAAATGCTTAAACCTCTGCGGCATTTAATCAAACTGACCTTCTCCTGCAGCTTTCTGTGCTTCAAAATAGATGGAGGGAGTCCCAATTCACTGGTGAGATACAGAATAAACAGAAATTATTAATCCTTTATGAAATTCTCTTCTTAGTAGAAGTGCTTAGTAGTGTTGCTTTCTTTCATGTGTGGGTGTAAATGAATGTGTAGGAGGGGATTGATTTTGGCAGGAGCAGGGTGAAATGCAGGTGAGGTGTGGGGAGTGTTCAGGATCACTGGGAATTCAGAATTGCTTCCCTGCACAGATRCCACTACAGAAGATATCACAAAGATAAAAAGGAGGGAGAAGAGAAAAAGAATCTACCTCAGAGTSAGTCAGATGCACAGAACAATGTGAGAAAATGCATTCAGATCCCCAAAGTGAAGGAAGTGGTAATTCAACTGCAAAAACACCAGCTCACCTGTGGTAGTTCAGAGTAAAACATGCTTTTATTATTGCACAATTACTGACTGCTGAATGTTTGAAGATGCACTGACTTCAAATAAACATCTTGTAAGGTACTACTGGTCTAAGTAGGCCTTTATCTTTATAAACCATAATTGGAGATCAGTAATTAGCCACTAAGCACATAACCTGCCCTGTTTGTACAGCCAGAGTGAGAACAGGTAAATAAATGACAGGGCAATAGGCAACTGATAACATGGCTAAAATATGCGTGACCTTGTGTCTCACGTGCTTCAGGGATTGCTGGGGACTTAGGGACAATCACCCCCACTCCTAAAATACTAGGAGGTTAATGATGCTGGAGTTGGAGAGGTAATGTAGCCATTTTACCTTATCTCAGGCCCGTTTGCCTTGCACGATGAACTCACTAGTGCTGTGTCTGAGTCCCTTTCTTACGGGATACCTACAAGAGCACCATGAATTGCTGGGGAAAGGGGGCAGATCCAAAATAATGAAAGCCATTGTGGCTGGCATTTGTAACATTCAAAATGTTGAAAATGTATAGACAAAATTGCCCCTCTCTGTAGCATTTGTCTTCACTCCCATTCTGTGTCRTGTATCTTACAGTGTAAGCCCACTGGGTTAGGCAACTAATACTGTTTTCCACTCAATGTGGTGGGCACAAGTTCCTGCTTTATTGTACGTGGAAGTTAAACAAGAAATGTGGTAAGATGAGACAACTCCCCCAAAAATAATAAACAAGAGCTTAATAGATCTTAAACACTTCATATTTATTGTACATTAAATAAAACAATTTCAGTTAAGTTGAGAGACCGATGGGTCGTATTTAAGAAATCAAAACTTCTATAGGAAGATATGTTCAGCTTAAATGATCATTAATTACATATGTATTAGTTACATTATAGTAAAAGCATATTCTGCTAAACAATTCCCAGGTGAATAAGATACATTATCAGAGGTATGTATTCCATGGGTCTTATTGCACATCTACTGGCTAATCCATGTACTTCCAGTCTGAGAAAGATATGCTTTGTACCACCGAGTACAGACTCTGGCTGCCACCTTATGTTTATTACACAGCTTCCCCTCTCTCCTTATTAAAAAACAGAACACAATATCAAACAGAAAATAAAGCTGAACATTACAAAGTGTTTGTTGTCWTCAGTTCATTTCATTTCAATCCCAAAGCAATCCATGCGTATTCTTTCTTTTCAGTAAGAGCAGGTAGGGAAAGCCAAAGAACAATTAAGGAAAAAAAAAGAAAAAAAAAGGGGAAAAAAGTAATAAAATCCTCAGCTGCACTTTTTTTCTGTCATTRCAAGAACTAAAATGCTGTTACTTTGCTACCAGCTTCCAGTGCAGTGGGAGGAAACTGTGGACAGACTCTCACTTCCCTTCAGTTTTGTCTGCCTGTACTTCACGCATATACGAGTCAATGATATGCGGAGGCACTCCATCCATTAATAGTCTGAAGAACGAAAGCCCACCTACAAACAAGAAAAAAAATGATCTTCAGGTTGAAGGTCCCTGGAGCAACATATTTGTACCTTTATCTTCTGGCATAAATGACAAGTTTCAGTCCCTATTGCATACTTTAGGATGTGGTAAAATTCAACCCTGTTCAAAAGTCCAGCATGAGACTTAACCATTACTTAATGGGTACTATATAGGCCTTTCCTGTCCTCTTGCACAGGGTGAATTTCATTTCTAGGATATCACATATTCAGTCATTTATCTCACCACATGCAGTAGCTTATGATAAGCTTCACTTCAAGTAACTCTCCTGGCTTTCCATCAGGCTGGGTGGAGTATGGTCAGAGATGGAAGTCAGTGCAGGGGGAACAATGTAGGAAACACCTGACTGTGATAAGTTCAGGAAAACAYGCAAAGATATTCAATTTATTCTAGTTTTGGGTCTTAAAATGGTTTCTAGGTATTTAGCAAAATATTTAACGTGTTGCTTGAATATAACAAGTGGGATGACATATCTTAAAGAATCACATGAAAAAAGCGCCATGCTTTTAGATGTAGGTGCCCTTGGTCTCCAGAGAGAGAGATGATGAAAGCTGAAACTTTCATATGCTGGGGAAGTCTGAGGAATCGTTTTGGATTTGCTTTTAAATTCACTTTGAAATTTTACTTTTTGTTGGGGTTGTTCAGCCTGGAGAAGGGAAGGCTCCAGGGAGACCTTAGAGCATCTTCCAGTATCTAAAGGGAACTTACAAGAGAGCTGGAGACAGACTTTTTACAGGGGCATGGAGTGATAGGACAAGGGGTGATGGCTTCAAACTGAAAAAGGGTGGGCTTAGATTAGATTTGAAGAAGACATTCTTTACTGTTCAGGGTGGTGAAGCACTGGCAGAGGTTGCCCACAGAGGTTGTGGATGCCCCATACCACTGAAATACAAGTCACAGAAACTAAACACATGGGTATTTCTGTTAATTTCATTGAATTCAAATGATATTTGGAAGAAACAGTGGGAAAAAAATAAATATTTTGCTAAAAACTTTAGAATCTGCCCTTTCTCCAGACAAAGGTTATAATTTGCTTTAAGCTATATACCATTACTGTTCCCCTTACAAATCTGCATGAATATTGTGTTCTGCAGGTTGCAAACCACCCACTGATAGCTGCACTTACCTTCTGAGCTTTTTCTGGAACACACCAAAAGCTTTAAAGCAAAAGTACATTGCCAAGGTGAAGATAACACTCTCTGAATGCTTCAGCTAAATGCAATTGAGCTGACATTTAGAACATTTATGCTGAGTACAGATTTTTAAGAATTTATAACCTTTATTAACACAAGGATTATGCAAATAAAATGCTATTAGTTACTAGTGATTATGAGACTGCGCTGTCTCATTTAATATCATCATTGTGACAGAACTGTTTGCTCCCAACCTTGGGTAGATGCACAATACAGACAAAAAAAAAGCATGCTTTTTGGCATTCTTTCAGCTCATGGAGTGCAAGTTGTGCTATGAATCATTCATTTTTAAATGAAATTAACTGTGGAATAAATATTTTGTTTATGTAGAGGTATATTCCTATAAAAAAATAATGCTGAAAATGTAAAATGCTCTTTTATTACTTGCATTTTATTCATGCTAATTAATCGTGCTAACTCATGCATTGTTAAATTTCACTGAAACATGCACCATTAGAAGACATGGGATGTACTACCAAGAAGAATTACTGTAACAAGAAATTATTAAAATTATTAAAGTCTGAGTTTATATGCATTAAAACCATCATGCTGCCAACTTTAAAAAACATTTTCATTAGGTGACATAATGAAAATCATGCCATACTAGGCAGACATTGTATGACGTATAAACAGACATAAGCTTCATATGCAAGAATCATATGAAAGCTTACCTTAGATGACAATATACATTCAAAAATCCTTACTGTGTAACTAAGGGAGAGAGAGAAAGAGAAGTAACAATTTAATTGCAAACACAAAAGTGGAGAGAAAATGTTGAGTGAAATTATTATTACAATTACGTCAAGATACTAATTTAATCCTTAGTCATGTAAAATATGTAGGAATAAAAGCACATGAAGAGTAAAAGGTAGGGATCCAGTTCCACTTCAAAGTTATCATTAATATGTAAAAGCTAGATTAATATGTACAAGTAACTATAAAAACCTGTAATTAGTCTAAAGTATAGAATGGAACTAAATTATATTTCTGATAAAAGTTTCCAAATGTAGCTTCAGAGAAGCTAACACATATATATATATATAGTATTTTCCACCAGGGAAAATAAAAGCACACACATAACACTGAAGCATGTATATATATATATGTTGAAACTCTGTAAGGCAAAATAATCAAGTACAGACTAATTACATACCTGTGCACTAAAGTATGTACTTTGTCATATATCCACATTTACATTACTTAAAGCTTGCTATTTACTCTGTAGGAGCTCTTACCTTTAATTAAACATTTTTAAGCTATAAAACACCCATATATATACATTTATATATGTGTATGTATATAAAAGCACTAAACTTTGTACCTATTGTAGCATTTTAAGAAAAATACCCTAATACTTCAAAAGCTACAGGAATGTTATCCAATCTGATCTCCTGACATGTTTTAGGTCTGAAATTGTAAGTTTGGGTGCATGATATAATGCAGACTAGTTTCTGGGAACCACTGTCATTTTAAAACTGCACTTTAATATTCTGAATTTGGGCAAGGTTGCAAGAAGACATATTTCTATGGAAAGAGTAAAATTCTCTGAACTCCACCAAATTTGAATGTAAAATAAGTTCTAGAGGAAATGAACTAAATGAAGTAAAATTGTCTGCTTGTAAGTAACTGAATCAAGATTTCATCCTTAAAATCAGTAGGTTAAGCTCAGGCATGAATTGTCATTCTGAGCACTACTTTGTAACCAGACTAATCTGTAATAAAGCATGCCTTTTAAGTGCAGCAAATGACTTTATGGTACTTCTGTTCTTTTAATAATTCTACAAACTAACTGAGAGCTGGTTTTTTGAAATGCGTATTTCTTTCTCCTGCAAAGGTGTAAGTGTTGTGCTCAAACATATTCACAGTCATTCTATGAAATATGTTTAAAGCCTTAGTAATTCTGATATTAATTACCCATATGATTGGGTATTATCTTGATTAATTTGGCCTTCTTTGCTCATGTGACATAGACAATGTATGCCATGAGACACTAGCTGGTTTAATCTAAAAAACCAAATAAATACACACTTTGCATGCAGAAAAKGCATTTGCATGTGGAAAGAGGATGGGAATGAAATGGAATGTCCAGAGGAGTACGCGCATTATAAACCTGATTATCCCCCGCCAAGCTGAGTGGTTCTCCTGGGTTAATTACTCCATGATAGATCACTGCAGAATTAGAATATTTATAGTGGTATTTATTTGCATTTGAAATTCTTCCCAGTTGATCTTAACACCTTTTAAAAAAATATTTCTTATACAGCAACTTTGCTATCAGCATCCTATTAGAGTGATCACCAACCTTGATTTCACTTTTAAGATAARAGTTCTCCAAAGCTGTTTTTTTCATGATAAAAGCAGCACGGCACCTTATCTAGTTCTTTTCATCAACCTCAGTGAAGTTGATAAGGAATCAGTTTCTTACTTCTTCTAATGGGAGATTTAGAGCCAAAGTTAGAGATCTACYTCAACAAACTCAAAAGATATACGCATGTTGTTTTCTGTAGATGAGTACGAAACATGTAAGGAGATTCTGTGTATGCATTATCTTTCAAGATAGATGAGGTAGAGTTACTCTCTTTTCTAAGATCTACTACATGACTTTTTACAGCACACTTATATTTAAAAAAAAAGCCCCTGTATGTGCAATTGTACCGAGCAGTTTGTATAACTTCCATCTTTTAAGTTCACTCGGCAAAACTTAAGAACAAAATATTGTCTGTCTGAAATAACTTCAGTACATACAAAACCTCTTCTGAGGACAGAATAAGTTCTTATTATTTTAATTGTAGTGCTTATAAGTATTGCTAAAACTTCTTTAGGAAAAGAGCATTAAATTTAGCAACAACTAGGGGAGTTAATTTTACAGCTAAAATAATGTASGGACATGGCTAAAAATGTAGAAAATTGTAGCATACTGATAGTAYTCATAGCCAGAGTATTCCTAGCTAGTCTGTTGTTCAAATACGATGCAAATCCTAGGCTGTTCAGACATTCCTGGGTCTGAGCATATATATGCTGATTAATTTCAGATCTCCAATACGTCAGAGATAGATGGCTAAAAGAAATTCTAGCCAATATAAGGAAAAATAGCTTGCTATAATATATACTGTTGCATGGCATAGAGCTTTTTAGCATGACTTACTAGTAAGTAAGTCATACTTACTATCTGTAGTAATAGCACTGTAGCTTGTACATTCACCAGCCAGGCAGCATAACCTTGAGCCTCTTATTCAGACAACATTCAACTGTATCGCATCATCTTACAAATCCAGATCTTGATTGTTACTTGCTGGAATAAAGCGGAACCAGTTTAAAGCCATACATTTGGAAACACACACRCACACACRCACATACACACACACACACGCGCACACGCACACACAGAGCAACTATTTCCAGCGAGTCAGAAATCCGTAGGTCTCTGCTCTGCATCAGTGTGGTGAGCAGTCATCTGGGGAGCCCTCCTAAACGAAAAAACAGGCTGGGAAGCTTAAGAGGATGGTAACTCAACATATAAGTCAATAGAAGAGAGAAATAAGATGTAATTAGGTTTTTATACTCTGTCTGTTTAATAGTAATTTGCTATGTTTGCCTAGAGCAAACCCTGAGCATATCCTGGTTTGCTATCCTCAGCTGCTGTATTCACTTAGCAACTTAACTTGGCTTTTCAGTATAAAAAAAMCAGACAAAACAGCCGTCTCAGCTGTTGAGGTCTTCTGTTATGCTGTGAAACAGAAAGTTTGCTTGTGATTAAGTAAAGCAATCTTACTTCCAGGATGAGGACATCGCCWTTTAAACTCAGTATCTTAAAAATAAAAAATAAAAACTGAGAAATATATTATGCATATTTTCATTACATTAGTTAAGTGTTCAACTTCRTAGATCAAACATTCACTGAAATGTCTTCTTGCTGGCAAATTTGAGCTGTGGGACAAGATACATCAGAAAATACAGAAAATGGAAACTGAAATGCAAAATAAACACAATACAATTCATAAAAATATTAAATACGGTTTTCATTATAGATTGGCATGATGCAAGTAATATAATTAGGGCTATATTGATATCACCTAAATTCTTTCTATATTCCTTAGTTAGACATTTCCTATCAGCTGGCTTTAGACAGCTTTCCTTGCTTATAACCTCAGGTTATTTTTTTTTTCAGAAATACTTCACTTATTCCACAGTTTAAGCTAAAGTCTTTGATAGGAATTAGTCCAGCTAAATATGACCCAATCTCTTCCTAGGAAGTAATTTTCTGAAAAATATGGTCCTGAGATTGTTCATTAGTAGTCGAATCCAAATCCTGTTGCYATTCATGATATCCCAGTTAATTTTAAACTACCTGAAATTCAAAAMATTTATCTGTTAATGAAAACAAAACAAAAGAAAGCAACCAATATTATTTTGTCCTAACAGAGTTATGACTTTAATCCAGGAAAGTTTAAAAAGTTGTTTGAACTCCCTCTTGCATTTGCCTTGCATACTTTCAACTCCAATGTAGCTGGTGTTCAGGCAAACAGGGTGTTTGCAATGTTTTAAAGCCCTTACCTCGTACTTCCAGTTTGCAGTCCACTTCTGCCTCTCCCAGCTCGTTGACTGCTCGGCAGGTGTAAGTGCCTCCATCATAGGGACTGGGTTTGCGGATCTCCAAGGTACAGACACCTTGGTTGCTGAACATTCGGTACCTCGGGTCATTCATTATAAGGACTTTGTTTTTCATCCAGGTTATTTTGGGCTGTGGTAAAAAAAAAAAGAACAAACACAAACAAAAAAAAAACCAAAAGAAAGACCAAATGCACAAAGCTGTGAACTGAAATATTTTATCCCTTTTTTGTGATGTTCAATTAGAGCTGAGTAACCCAGAAATGATAGAAAATAGAGGAAGTACATAGGAAGTCATAGAAAGGAAACTAAATCTTTAATCAAGTATAATAAACATTGGTTGCATTGTACATCTGTTTTTAAGCAATTTTTTCTTCAGTGCAGTTCCTAGCACATAAAGTCATGAGTACAAGCCTGTTATCAATACAAGAAGGACTGTGTCATGATAGCAAACATCTGGCCATTAGCTTTTGACATCCAATTACTCTAAGTCAATGAGAAAAGCATGTTTTTCCACAGTAATCTGCACAGTCAGAAACTGTGAAGGTGAAGGGTGAACAGCAAAAAATAAAGACTCTGGATTTCGCATTTTACTARGTCGGTTCAGTTTCTCACAACAGAAAATAGATCTCAAAAAGACACAATTCAAAAGAAACTGCTAGAGACATTGTGCAGTGGGTCTGAGAAACAATGCCGTACCCAGAGTATTCCTGCATTGTGGTTACTTAGAGAATAATTAGCTTTTTACATAATAATTATGGCTTTATTTTAGTAACAACTGTTACTGATATATTAACTGTAGAGCTGTTGTCAGTGCGGGTCCCAGTATAGCCCAGCCTTTTCCTGAGGCTGAGTTAGCTGTGGATTAACTGTTACAGTGCCTATAGCACAGGTAAGTAGGTCCTTTTTTTGTATTCTTTAGAACCCACACCAGTCTGTTTGCCTTCAGTCTGGCTCATGAGCCAAATGGTAAAATCGGTATTCTAATTTTTACTGTCAGGTTAAACTCTCTCATGTTCTAAGTGATRCTGTTAGAGCTGTGCTGTACCTTGGGGTTGCCGCGGACGCTGCAGTTCAAAGTGGCATTGTACCCAGCTACGGCAAACGTGTTCACCAGAGGCTGGGTGAACAACGGCCGCTCGCTGAAGTCAAAGTCATCGTAAACCGGGTATTTGTAGACTTTACCTATGAAACGAAAATAAAATATTTATGAGAAGAGCATTGGCATGTAGCTAAACACCCAAGCATATTAAATGGCTACCAAGAGTTAGTTCTGAACTGCGCTGCTTTAGGTACCAACATGACTCTAGGAATTGCACTTGTAGGGGAGGCTGGAAGTGTTCCTGCAAAGTGACTACAGCCATTGGTCATGCTATGGCATTGGTGTCTGAGAGCTTCTCTTTGTTTCCTGTGAAGGTGGTATACAAAATAATACATATTTATTCCGTGTCTTTGCCTGCATGCCCTGCATGCTATAGAGCAGGTTGGACCGTGACCTGTGTACTGCAGGATGCCTGCCTTTGGCAAGCCTTGTTCAYTCTGGTGCCAATTATTTTTCACAGTTTGTTCTGATTACAAACTGCCTCTGTATCTGAAAATTCATTTTTCTTTCTGCTTCAAACAGTGTGCTGACAACACAGATACCTGAACGGACGCAGTTTCTGAACAAGGAAAACGTGGTAGTAAAATGTATTTTCTCACTGCCACTTAATCCCTGCTCTGCAATGATTACCATCAATAAATTTTCTTCAAYCACAAACTCAGCTGGCATTTAAAACAGCTGGACAGACAGACATCTATTCCTGTGCATCTATTCCTGCTCAGGTATCATTAAACATCTTTGCTTCACGGAAACCTGATCCAAGCTCTCGTACTGACTTCAGTGTGGCTTAGGCCTGATACTTGTTCTAATGAGGACCTTCAGTCCTTCAGCCTGGCTGTGTGGGTTGTACAGGTTGTCTGTCCTCTGCATCACGGCAGTCATGTATTCCTTCCTTTCAGACAAACTGCTTTGATTTTCTTCATGTAAGCCATTTGTTTGTAGAMTTTCCCTTCCATAAACGGGCAGTTATATATTTTTTAAGTTTAAAGTACAATCTCAAACTGACAACTTCTGACATGTCAGGATTTTTGACTGCAGAATCAGAATTTGTCCAGCTCCACCCTCAAGAGATGTGAAGCAGGGGTTACACCTTTCTGTTAGATCCTGCCTGAAATGGAGGGAGCGCTCACACAGCTGATGCCAGGTTTCCACTGGAAGGCAGTGACCCACCACTTCTAGCAGAACAGCTGCTTCACTCCTCTTCCAGCTCTTGCCAACTTATATCTGCCAGTGGTGATGTGAGCCTGAGATCCAAGACCATAGAAAATGTCAAAACATGGGAAAAATATCCCACTCCTGATTAAAAACAGTGACTATGAACTATGTGGACAAACCAAGAAGCCTTAATAGGAAATGCCCTAACTGTTAGTTGTACCTGGCCTAGAGGCTGGGAGTGCATCTGAACACTTTAGAGATATGGCCTTTACCTCTGATCACCTTCCAGCCTCAGAGCACCCCCCTTCCCTTTTGAAATGGGTATGARTAATTAACTAACCATCCTTAGCAATCAGAGCACTCTCTTTGGTCATCGTTGCATCCTCACTGAGGCCACACATGTTTTCAGCGAAGACCCTGAAGTAGTACTCGTTTCCTATGACCAGCTCGTTGATGGTGGCACTGGTGCGGTGGTAGTGCTCGATCACGGTGAACCATTCCTGAAAGGCACAAAAACACAGGCTGAGCTCTCCCCTTCCAGCACCCTGCCCCTTGCAGACATTCACTGGAAGAATCATCAAGCTTGTGGGAGTAGGTTTTTTTTGAAGGGAATATTTGTGAACACTAAAGTAGTGACACTAACAATAATTAACAGAATGAGTGATACTGACATTATTACAGAGCTCACTGCTGAGCAGTGAAGGCCGAATGGAAAGTGAACCCTACTGAATTGTTACACTCTGGCAGCTGGAAGGGTTCATTTTAGGAAATCCAGTATTACAAAGGTCGTGCTGTGTGAGCAAGGCAGGCTCCCTCATTCCTAATCCATGCTGCTTACAGAGAAAGTACAGCTGCAGATAGGAAAACTGCATTCCTGTGAGGAAGGCAATAGCATGTGCTATTCTGCAGTAACATGTACTCACAAGAGGCCACTGCACTAATCTGCCCTCTATATCACAGGCTGAGTGTTCATGAGAAATGCAGTTTTATGCCAGTGGTCCTCTGATATCTAAAGGCTCAGATGGGGAAGTGGGTTTTAGTGCTTTAGTCTTGCAGCAGTAATGGGATGTGAATTCTGTCCTATCACACAATATCTAAATAACAATCTGAGATGAAAGAGGTTAATGTTAAAAATGCAATTAACATAAAGGACAATACCACAACAATGTTTTTGCTTTTCTTTACTCTGCCCTACATAGTTTTCTTGCTTTACTAAAGATGAACTTGTGCTGAGTTCCCTGTACCACAGTTTGCATTATTTTTTGGTCAACTTTAAGAGCCAAAGTTCCTTTGGGAAAACAGTTTTCTGTAGAAGGCCAGCTGTGCCACAATTGCAAAATGCACCACCACAGATAATGTGGGGAAAGTGACCTGAATGATCCATGTCACACCAGACTCTGGATGTTGTCACCTTCTCCTTAACACAGTAATTTAAAGGGGGTGTTGTTCTGGTCACTGTACCAAAGACCATAATTTCAGTGGGCAGCAAAAGATTCTCTTGCATAAGGCAACTCTCAAAATATTGTCCTAGATTTCAAGTGTTTAAATTTGCAGTAAATGTTAAATCTGAGAATCTGACTACTGTCTTCTAAGAATGTATAAAATTTATTCTACTTTAATGAAAATAATAAACATTTCTGTATTGCACTTTTCATCTGTAAATTTCAGAGCAGTTTAGGATTTATGTATGTATTATGTACTGTTTTGCCATGGGTAGTAAGGAGTGGCAATGACACAATGTGACATTACAGGTTTGAAAACAGCAGCACAAGTACATTTTTGTTCTAGTAGCAGCCTACTAAACTAAGAATTAATATTTTGGGGGTTTATTTTCTCTACTGAGACAAAGGAAAAATGCAGAATTATTTCTCTCAAATCTACCCATCCTTTCCTTTTTTAGTCCTCCTATTTGGCATAATTTGAAAACATTTCCATTTCTGTGCTTTAGCTGTAGTAAACAAGAGATTTTTAGAGTTTTTAGAAATGCCTTGCAGATTTTTGAATGCTGATAAATCAATTCTTTGTCCACCTACATAATTTTAAGCATGTAATGGTTTTCGTTTTTAAAAGGGAGAATTCATGTGTACATCACCTTTTAAGCATCTCCTTATTACTTACCATACTCTTCTTATCTGCTTTTTGAATAGTGTACCCAGTAATGGCAGCATTGCCATCATCTTTTGGTGGCTTCCATGATAAATTTACGTTCTCTCCCCAGACATCCTCAATAGTTACAACCTCTGGTGGGCCTGGGCGATCTGTAATGAAAATATGACAGCTGATATTTTCTACTGTTTGCTTTCTCCGTCTCTTTCCCACACACATCCGATTAGTTTGGTTTCTCTTTCTTTCTTACAAAACACACATGCAAAAGGCCAATGTCAAAAGAAAGCTGAGGTTGCAAAATAAAACTTTCCAAAGTTAAGGCACATCAGAATTATAATAAAATTAATAAAGTTGTTCTACCATTTTTGCCTGTTATGTAAAGAAATAGATTGTAAAAATGAAAAGTAAATGGAATCTCTTCTAGAAATCTTTTCTACCTTCCTGTACTTTCAACATTTAGAATTTCTTCCACACAACATTTGTGACAAACTCACTATGAATTTGCTACCATTGCTGGCTATGGATACCACTCAACAGGAAAAAGCTCTCATCCAGGATAGAAAAGAACATGAGGGGCATAACAGTGAAAAAGAGAGACTGACACCTTCCAACAAGCAGATGCTATTGTGTATAGAGATTTACTTAGAGACCACAAATCTACAGGCAAGTAATTGGACGTAGAGAGTTATCACTGTCAAGAAACATGCTCTTTGGGATTCCCATTTTCCTATAGCCTTGGAATGGCTGGATTTATTTCCGTTTCTCCAAACATACCAACAATCTGAATATCTATTGTGGCTTTGTCCACCAAGTTCTCCACTTCCACTTTCATATCATATTCCCCGGAGTGCCCCCGTTCTGCCTTTCGGATGAAGATGATGGTGTCGTTCTCGCTGTTGCGGATGTTGATTTCGTTCTTGTCGATTGGAGTACCATTTTTCTGCCATGATACCTTCGCTCTTGGTTTTCCCTGCAACAATTTTTATATGATTTTTTTTGAGAGAAAAGGAAAGAAAAGAAAACARGCTTATTTCCCATTTTTCCCAAACAGGAAATAAAAACTGTCCTGAAASAAAAGAGAATTCTTTTTAAAATTATACAGCATTTAGAGATGCAATCATACCAATTCACCTAAAATACAGCTTTCTTTCCTTTTTTTTTCCTTCAGGAGAATGAACATATTTGTAAGTTCTGGCTAAACTTGACAAATARTTTCCAGTTTTCTGAAAGAAAAAGGAGAAAAAATAACCCACAGAAAATACAGAATGAAATATTTCACCCTCTGGAAGTGCTTACATTCTCTACACTGCCCGKGAAAGAGGAAAGTAATAGACTAAACCTCCAGGATCCTGAACTCTCTTCTTTCATTGCAAAGGAAGTTGTAATAGCTGCTAGATAGGCTGGATTAATATCTTTTGTGTGCCTTTTTTTGTGGGTCTAAGTGCCCAATTTAGGTACTTAAAATAGAGTGAATTTCACCTGCTTTGCTATGGGATTTGCTTTCCAGAGAGTTCGCAGATGCTGTCTGAAAAGGGTAATCTCATACCATTTTGAATACCTTATCTTAGAGAATAACCATAGAATACTCCTTTAATTTCTCAGGAGAAGGGTATCTTGCAGTCTGTTGCTGATCAAGCTTTTATGAGGCTTTTAGCAGCCTTTGAGAAGCTGAGTTATGCCCACCCAGTATCTTTAAGTGTGCAGACATGAAATAGAAATGAATTCAGCTGTAATTCTTGTATTCAGAAGAAGGACCCTGCAAGTAGAGAGGCAGTTGCTGTTGTAAAAGGTATGGGAATGAAGGTTACCACAATGCTATGGAGAAACATGCTATATATTTAGAAATAGTCATRTTACAGTTGTGATGTCAAGGATTTAAACGTTTCTGTCTGCCCACTCTTTTCCTCTCTCACGACAAGGAAATTATTAAATGCTGCTGTTCCACTCTTGATAACCATATCTAACTGCTTCCAGTGTAACCCTTTGCAGTGTGCTAGCAATTATCTCACATGTAATGCTTACTGTGAGGATTTATAAGTGTCCTTTGGATGACAGATGACCAGTCTGTCTGAGCTAGTTRCCCAATTCATTACTTGGCTGGACCTCATTTGTTTGAGACATCAAACCAAAATCTTTCAAGCACTTCTGTACTTGAGTATGCTTCCACATCTACTTAAGTTAACTCACTGGCCAAAGTTACTGAGAAATGAGTTAAAAAGCAGCAGTATTAAAAAAAAAGAAAAAATAAAAAAGCAAAGAGAATTTTTCTGTCAGTGTTTTTAGTTCTTACCTGGAAAGGAATAACAAGATTCACAGTTTCTCCGACTCTTCGAGTATAGGTTTGTTTTAAGTGTCTTGGTAGACGAATCTTTGGAGGTTCTGAGGGGAAAAAAAAAAGCTTGTGTTAAACATTTATCTTCTTTTCTGACTGAGGCAGCACTGGTGTGCATCAGTGTAAAAAGAAGACAATGTGGTCTACGATTCCCAGAAGTGACTAACGAGTGAGGTGTCTTAAATGTCTTGGTCCCCCAGTGTTACATTCAGGGCACCATCAGTTTTTGTAACACCAAGTGCTATGGTGGTAGGAATAGATGGGAAGCTTAGTGACACTTAAAAAAATCACCATCAAGTTCAAGTTCTGCAGGAAAAAAAAAAGCCCTGAAAAACAGGGAAATAAAGGCTCAGAAATGAAACAGATAAAAAGATGATTTCATGATTTCTAGCCACCACATAATGGCTTTGTAAGGCCATGTCATCAGTTTTCCACAACAAGTAAGTATTAGCCTTAAAATAACAGGTATTAGTGTGGAAACAGAGTTTATTTGTGGGTAAGTGTAGGCAGGAGGATCTTACCTATCACTTCCTTGACTAAAATAGGCTGTGGGTGGTACTTGGGCTCACTTTCACCAGCAGCATTCACAGCTTTTACTCTCACAAGGATTTTCGAGCCAGTTGGAAGGCCATTGATGGTAAACTTCGTTTTGTCTGTCAGCTCTGGGTTGGCCACGATCCATTCATCAGCTGGTTTAGGGAAATGAGGGGAGGAGGACAAATCCAAAGAATAGGAAATTATAAATACATCCACTGCATGGATGAGGAAAATTACACAGCAGTAATACATTAGATTCTAGTGAATAATTCTATTTTGTTTTTCTAATTACACTGTAACACAATATAGATTCACTTTCATATGCATGAAGAATGTTTCAAAACTTGAAGGGTTTCTGATGACTATATATTTATATATCCATATATTTATATTTTTTATATCATTATACAAATGTTATTAGAATACGTTTATAATTTAAGTGCACCAGAGAGAAAACTGGTTAGATTTTTTTAACTCAGCTGGAATAAAACAAGGGGGACAAAGAGTATATTTCCAAAAGCACTCACCCAGGCAGTTGCATATAATTTATAGAGTGATCATAACACTACAGTCTTTCAGAACAGCTTCAATTACAAACAATACTTTCTTATCCACCCTTTCCTCCTGGCATAGACTGCTCTAACACTGCTGGCACYTGGACATTGGAGCCAGATTTATGAACTAGAAAGTCAGGATCAATACTTCCACATCATGTAAAGACAGCATTATAAAACGGGCACAGAAGACAAGAGAACTATTGTAAACTAGAGAGCCCTGCAGACTTAGAGAGTAGTGCTGTGGTACGTTTTCATAACTGAGTGTCTTGCTTTCAGGAATTAAGTTTTCCTTCAAGCTGCTTCTTTCAGCTTCTAGCAGAAAAGGATTTCAATCAATGACTGTTTCCCAAGAATCTCCCCCTCCCCTTACACCTGTACTACAGAAAATTCTGTAGACTGTTGTCCCTAGAATTTGCTATCAGGAATTTATCTTTACTTTTATGAAGAGAGTTTTCCTATCATTAAAGAAGATTTACATCCTTTGTGGAATACTGTACCTTCCAGGTTAAAAGGTGGCTCCCCCAAGTCCTCAGACAGATCTGTCGAAATACCTTGAGAGAATCCATCTTTAAAATTAATCAGAGACACCCACTTTCACACAGATGGAGCATTTTGTCAGTGGTTAGCAATTCCTGTTAGTAAGTATGCAAAGATAGATGCTGGGCTTTAAAGATTTAGAGAACTCATATTTAGGGAGACTGCAGGGAGAAAAGAGATGGAAAGAGGGCATCTAGATCACAGAACAGTTATCTGTGATGCTCACAGGAAAGCTAAAGAATGAAAGAAGAGGAGGATATAAGGTTGTATGGGTTTTTTGGGCCCAAGCATAGCCCTAGAAATATGAAAAGAAAGAGACAAAAGGAACACTTGGAAGAGAGAAAGGAAACAAAATGATGATAAGAGAAAGTGTAGAAGGAGAAGAAAACACATCATAGAAGAGATAAGAAATTTAGAGATAAATTCTGAGTATGAGAGACAGAAAAAAAAGAGGTCTTGGAAAAAAACTTGAGGAAATAGAGGAAGAGAACACATTTAGAAAGAAGATTAAAGAAGACCAAACCCATGGATGATGACAGATATGATGTAAACCCTAAGGCTTTATTTCCTGGACAAAGTTATCGCTGCCCTGGATTTCCTGTAATCCTGGAGTTGGCTATTTTTGGGATAATAAAAATACTATTCTAGTATCTGTGCATGGTCCTGGATGGTACATTGGCAAAGATCTCAGCCAACAGAAACTCTCTGAACTGGCTATGAAATTAGACCTTCTGCAGGCACAACAGCCTGTTGCAAGCAGAGAAACATTTTGTCATGAGGAACACTCAGGCCATGCTCCCCAGGCTGCCCTCGAAATGCCACACAAGAACCAGTCAGCAGCACACTTTACTAGTGACTGACTTCTCCAGTGTCAGCAAGATTTGGTCTACTCCACATCACCACGCAAGAGGGTCAACGCTGGATGCTGTAAACTAGGCCTGGGGAGTTCTCTCTCTCTATCTCTATATATATCCTATATTCATGTTTTTCACACCTATGCAATACTGGATCCAGATATTCATGATGTGACTCAGTTTATACACAGAGAGCTGTCAAAAGTGGTACACAGTTAAGTAAGTCCAAGAGTCCACCATGTTGATCAAATTATGAGGTTCAGACTCACGGGAAACACCGATTTTTGCAAAGCCAAACCAATGCTCATGATACATTATTCTTCTAAATTATCATTATATATATTTTTTTGTCTTCCTATTTTGAGCTTGTGATTTCTCCTAATGATTGCTATGYTAAGGAAGACTCTAAAAAGCCCTCTTTAAAACTACTTCGATGACAACAGTGAAAGAATGGAGAAGGTAAAGACAAACGAGWTTACAAACATAACTAAGAGGAAAAAAACAGCAGAATGAATATAGACAGTCATAAAAAGTACCTTRAAATTAAAAAGAGTTATTAAACATTACAGAAAAAATTAGTTTGAGGCAGAACAGGCACTGAAAGGGCTGAGAAAGAGGCACTAAGATATTGCAAGAAAGGAAAAAAATGACTGAACATGGAGAAGATGATGTATAATCCAATAACATGACTTTTAAAATTGGTCTTTTCTGCTTATCTTGCTTCTTCCTAAGCATTTTCATAACATATATACATAATGTCAATTGTGTATATATAGATGTATATGCATATATAGTAGGCATATATAGATATACAAAAACACTCAGAAAACTAGGTAAAATACATTGTACCCATTGTATTTTAACTGAGGTGGGTAACAATAAAATGCCAGACTTGGCTGCCATTTTGTTGTATCTTCATATGTTTTAAATCTATCTGAAAAAAAAAGTAAAGAATTTGTTCCATTCAACAGGTATAAAATGTTCTTCTGTCTAACAGTACATTAAAGATCGATTTGGAAGATTCCTCTGAAAGCTATGGTTTGAATTAATGTATTTATATTTCTCATCCTCTCTTATCACCTAAGTTGGATATCACATACTGTAATGTCAAGGGGTTTATGACAGTAGCATATTACAAGCACTTTTAACTTTTCCCTGCCATTCTATCGATGCTAAAAAAGGCATAATATACAGCATACTCTGATGTCCTCACACTGACAGTCGCCTTTAAACTCCCCTACATCTGGCCTGTGCAATGGAAACAACATGAGAATACTGTGCCTTGATGGAAGACTGCATGCTTACTCGTTCTGAGCTGTTCCCACAGCTCCCTCCCAATATACAAGGAAAACCCTTCCTACCATTCCAGCTGCGTCTCCCTTCAGGTACTCTTCTCCAGGCCTCTCAGCTTCTGGCAGTCCTGTTCCTGTTCCTTAAAGATATCCATCTCAATGCTACAAGATGCTCAGTGCTCCTGAGAGAAGCCAGTGGTTCTTCTTCACACCCTCTCCCACTCGCCTGAGAGAGAGCTGAGTGTACTCTGATCCCGTGGCATCTGACCACTTTTATGACCTACTGTTTTCCTGGATTGTCTGAATGTGAAATGTGACAGCATGAACGACAAGCTCTCTCCTCTACCTTTTGTCTCCAGGCTATGGACTGCTTTTAATGAAAAGCTTTCATTGAAATAAATGCCTTCATGAAACAAAGGTGTTCGACCCGTCACTTGATGGCCACAGCACAGTTAAGAGCAGCAGGTAGTAGAGCTGAAGATAACTGTGTCCTGTTGATCCACTTCCACAACATTGCTGCAGTTGATGGTGTTGGTCCACAGAGGCTGGGTATTGCATGTATAACTCCAGGCCGTTTGATACTTACCTAGGTGTGGTGGATTTTACTTTTTGAAAATAGGCTTCATTTGATTCCAGTTCAGAAGAAAATCTGCTGGAAAATACTAAGTTTCTTCTGCTTGATCACCAAAGACTCTTAGTTGTAAAATATAAATTATATTTCCCTGTTCCTTCTTATTTTATTCTCAAAAGTTTATTCAGTCTCTTACATCTTTATCTTTCTCCTTRAGTTCTTATATATTTTTGTCTTAGATGGGCATAGTTAGAGATCCCCATAACTGCACTGAAACTTTGGAGAAATTAAATGAACTTTGCATGCCTAGATAACTTCTATGGGAGCTATTGGAGAGGCTGTTCTCAGTGGTGGCAACTGGCACTTGAAGCAGCCAATATGTCAACATAGGGGTTACCACACTGAGGACCTTCTGTCCCTAAAACCCAGCCAACCTGAACACGTTTTGGACCACGCTTGTAGCTGTTCATTATTTCCTCTACATTCATCCACCCATGAACTCTTTACTGCCTTGACTCTCATTTAGCATCTAGAGAGGATAGTTATTAACATGGTACTTGGTACACTACAATAGATTATATGGCTTTTGATTTGGATTTCAAATTAAATGTAAGATACGTTGAATCAATGCGGGGAGATCTGGAATACAAACCAAAGGAAGCCTGAACAAAACCCTGCTGCTCGAGGTTTTCTGCCTGATTAGTCTCTGCCTGACAGCGAGAGCACCTGATACCTGTAGAGAAAGAATGGAGAAAGTCTCACCCACTTTCCCTGTGAGCACCGTACCCCGGGCGTTCCCACTTACTTCCTTCAAAGCAGTACTCCACGACGTAGCCATCCAGCCCTGCCGCCCCGATCTGGTCCGGTGGCCTCCACTTCATGGTCACCGAGGTGTCAGTCACGCTGTCCACTGCCAGGAGGGTTGGGGGGCTGGTAACAGCTGAGGCAAGCAGGCAGCAGGGAGAAGGCAGAAAAGTGCGTTACAATTAGAGGTTTACATGTATGGTCTGTATTCCTCTAGTTTAGTATCATGGGTGACAGGCTAAATCCTGCCTACCAGGAGGATTTTCAACCATGCCTGGCATGTCTTTCCCGATTAGGACCACACTAGAAGAAGCAGCTACCTCATCCCGTATCTGCTCGCAGCCTGACCCAGGGATAAATTCCTCCTGCTGAGGAGAGAGAAGGACAAACAGCTGTGGAGAGTAGAGCAGAGAAGTTGGGAGCAGTGTATACAAGTTGGGAGCAGTGTATACTACCGATGCAGGTATTTTCTGGCAAGAAGGGAGCATGCTGGAGCAGTAGCAGCCACCTCCTTCCTCCTCTGCATTCTGGGGGTGCTGCTGAGCAAAGTGGGAACCTTTGCTGATCTACAGAACGAGACACCTTTCTTTTACAGGGACATGTAATTGTTGCAGTAGTTTGAAAATCTGTTTCCTTGTATGAAAAGGCCACCAAATTAGTCTGTCCCTAAGTGAATGACAAAGCCTTCTAGCTGTTACATTAATATAAAAATTATATAATTAGATGACTATAATAATGTATTAATGGTTATTTTGTAAATGCATACCTAGCTCTGTGCTCTTGATTACTCACCTAATGGAACAAAGGACTTGGAAGGCATACTTGGTTTGGACATGCCTATTGCATTAACAGCAAACACACGGACCTCATAAGCAACACCTTCAATCATTTTCTTTGGCTCAAAAGTTGTTTCTTTACACAGCTCAAAATTCAACCTCATCCACCTGGAGCTTTGTTTCTTTTTCCTCTCGATGAAATATCCTTTTGACCAAAAAAAATTTTATTGTTGTAAGTGATGGCATAAAGGTCAGTAATGAAGGGTCTATTTTTGGACTGTCCAATGATCTTTTTTTCTGGATGCACCTCAATATCCCTTTCTAGCTTCAGAGTGATTTAGGCATAATTTTCCCCATTGCAAGCTATCTGATAGTCACCTATTTTGCTTTCATGGCCATATATGAGCTTTTTTTTTTTTTTATTTTACTTAGAAGACTGCTGTGTTTAGTTCGGAGTGAAAAGGGCCTGATTCTACTCACCTCTGGGCCCCTCTGACTTTCCTCTTGGCTCAGTATATTAGATTTTCCAAGTTACTCAGTAAATTGTKTCTGAAATTCCTTCTAGCATGCAAACAGGCTAATAACTGTTCAAAATTTGGATTTATAAGAGGTTGTCTTTCAAGTAGGGGGATTGACAATGTGGTAACATGCAAAATGACGAATCTCAAAATCTCTTTCTTAGGAAAACAGGTATCTGATAAAGTCGAAGAGTAGTAGAACATTCTAACAACATATGGGATACTCAGTGGAACTCTCCAGGGCCTGACCTAACCTCTGATCCTATTGCATTCATTATTTTGGGTTCGTTTCTTTTGTCTATATCAGAGAATCACTGCCAAAAAAAAAAAAAAAAAAAAAAAAAGAAAAAGGAAAAAAAAAAAGGAAGAAAGAAAAGTATGTACCTAAAATCGGTGATCCACCATCATTTGCTGGAGGTTCCCACGTCATAATACACCAGTCTTCACCCACCTCAGTCACATTTGGTGCCTGAGGAGGATCAGGGACATCTGTTGTAAAGAAAGTAAATGATATTTTAAAAAAATATTTCTGCTTTTTGCTTAGGTTGAAATTAAAAATGTCAGATAAGAAACAAATCTGAATAGTTTTTGAGGTGCAACAGGAATTCCTAATGAGGAGAGAGAGAGAAGGTAAGTTAGTGAATCCTGGCTGGTGGTTAGGAATGGATAAATGCCAAGTCGAGACACTTGAGAGGCACTTGAGGGCATGTGCTAAGGCAGAGCCCACAGCCACATGGAGAGTGGAGAACAAGGAATGATAAGGGCAGCCTGAGGCTGCCTCACAAGTTTGCTCTCTGCAGTGTGAGGCAGCAGCAGTGATAATTAACTCCTACTTAAATTCCATGCCAACCTCCTACTCCTTGAGTAACACTGAGCCTGAGTACCCTTGCATCTCAATTCCACACCTGACAATGGGGACAAATAGGGAAATGAAAGTTTTCTGGGAATCTACAACAGTGATAAAAGACATGATTCATGTGCAGTATTTCACATGACTTACCAACCACTTTAATGTTGATTAGAGCCGTGTCCTCTCCAGCCTCGTTCTTTAAAGTTATTCTGAAAGGACCGGAATCTTCCCTCTCAGCTGCATCAATGACCAGGCAGCTGCTGTCCGGGTATGACTCTGCCCGTATTCTTCCACTGTCTGTGACCATCTAGGAATCACAGTAAGCAGAGGGAAAAGTCATATTTTCTGGTTTTGAGAATCAAAATACTCAAAAATCAAAATTCAAAAGTAGTACAGGTCACTTTCTCAAAAACATTAAAGCAACTGTAAGAAAAACCACACTAAACCTCAGAATTTTAGTCATCTAATGATGACAAAAATGACAAAATAACTAAAATAAGTAAAATACAGTAACTGTTTAGTACTCAGTTCAGCCATTGCATCACAAAGGATGAGGCACCAGGCTTCTCCTGTGAGCAAGAGCACTCCTTTGTCAACACCACCTATCAATAATTTGATGGAAAGAGAATAGGGGATTCTTCCAAAAGTCAGGTCAAAATTAATTCATTCACTTTAAAGGTCAGAGTGATTGTACTGGTCAGTAGTTTGTCCTCACAGATTTCAAATGCTGTCATATATGTTGGAGTAGAACCTCTCCTAAAAGAATTMCATTTGGACAAGACCACAGTGATGATACTACAATTAATATTTGAAAAATACTGGTCCCAGGTTTGACCAGGTCTGATGAATGCAGTAGTACTAACATGTTCTAGCTTCCACACAGCACAAAGAAAATTTAAATGTAAAAAGCGACTTTTTTTTGGTATTTACACAGCCAGGGATTGCTCTATACGGAAGTTTTGCATCAAGACACCAGATGCAAGACCCCAATTGCCCAGTCTTTTGTTTCATTTGAGACTTGACACTCATATATTCTTCTCCTCTATTATTTTTTAATAGCAAACCCATGTTTTTTTCCTTATAAATTCCAGCCTTTCCTTAAAAGGACCCAAAACATGCTAAATAATATTTATCTGTTTTACCCTTCTTTTTGGAGCAAGGAGCATTTTTAGATAGAGGGCATCTCCCCCTGATTTTCTGCCATTAAAATCACTGTCTTTACAAGGCTAAAGATTATTTTTTGAAGGAAAAGGGTCCTTGTTAAGCTAAATAAACATGTACAGTGACAATGTACCTTGTCCCCTCTACTCCAAAAGACTTTTGGAGGTGGTTCACCAGTGATGGGGATCTCAAGTCGTAGTTTGTTTCCTGCCACTACTGTCACTGTGTTATTTTCCCCAAGACCATCCAGGTGAAGTTTAGGAGGATCTGAAAAAAGAGAGAGATTATCCAAGTTTGCCATGTGGCTGCAGCTCTGAGAGTTCAGTGACCTGAGACAGGTCTGCAACACAGAGAAACATGCTCTATGTTTTATTTTCCTGCTATTTTTAGGCAACTGATTTTTTGTTTGGAAGAAAATTTGTGAAAAATTTCTTGAAATATTTAAGAAAATAGTTGTCTGATGAAAAACAAATTGTGAAATATTTAAGAAAATAGTTGTCTGATGAAAAACAAATCATGGCACCACAGAAATTTTGGAATAATAGGACCATATTAAATAAAACACAACTATTTTCCTGAGGAAGAATTACGTATATTCAGATAACTTCTGAGAGAGAGTTCCTCTAAGTGGTTCTTGAGAATTTCCATTGCAGGCTTTTTTATGACACCTTTTACCACACTTCAGCCTTTGCTGTTCTTACAATTAAAATATTTATTAACCCAAATCCTTTTCTGAAAATGAAATTATCACTTTTTTGTACCCTGTATGTAAGGAGAACAACTGATGGATATCTTCTTGCAACGTTTTTTAATATATTAGAAATATAGCAGTGATCATTCCCCTCTAGTACCACTTCCCTTTTCATTCTCCTTAAGTCTTACCAAACACAGATATCCTACTTCTTTCAACTTCAGTCAAAGAACATGTTTTCTAAAGTTTTGGTCATTTATGTTGTTCTCCTTTTGACTTCCAAGTTGCTGCTTTTAATTTCCAATGGTCATAGAAAGAGATGTTATATATGTCGTTGTACAATATACTTACCCACAATATGTACTTTGCATGGAATATTAATGTTATAGGCATCTGGCACAAACATGTATTCACCCTCATCATCAACAGCAGAAACTGGTATAACAAATCTGTGGATTCTGTAAAAAAATTAAAAAAGAAATCAATGTAAATTGTTTTTGAAGACTGCTTGAAGCTATAAGGAAAAATCTATGAAATTTTAGATTTGTAAGTGTGTAAGTGTGTAAAATTACTGACTAAAATCCTTTGCTTGTTGCTTAGTGGTATTTTAGCTGTTTGAATAATGTATGCTTTGTATAAAATATTATTGAGACAACCACCAAATAATGTAACCAATCGTTTGTTTGAACACAGAGCTAGGAAAACACAGGAGTGTAATTTCTTGGATATGAGGATTCTATGCTGCTGCCATTTGGTTGCAATTTGGGTGTTCAAGAAGAAATATTTAGGTGATCTCACTGTGGGAGTATTCTGACTTTTCTTGGACCACCTTTGTGACAGCATWATTTGTCAGAATAAAAAAATGGGTGAGCAAATCCTATGCTGCTCTTACACCTTAACTGTGTCTTCCAGCATGATGATATTTTTGCTCTCCTATGACCTGCTGTGGCTATGCTTTGTTCAAGGTAGGACTCCCCTCTTTGCCCTGCTCCCCTTTCCCTCCCCTCACCCTATGGGCTGACATGGCTTGTGGGGAGCTCCTTTGCCTTATGACAGCCCAGGGGGCCATTGCACAGCTGGCACTTGTCCCTTGCTGCTACTGCTTGTTTATTTGTGGTTTATGTCTTTTTACTGCTGAAGTTCACATGAAAAAAGGGCAGATTATAAATGCAGAGGGACTTGATATCTCCATATACTTTGCACGGGCACAGTTACATGGTCTGGGTTAATAGAAACAGGAGCTATGAGGAAAAGAGGYATATTTTTAATGGAGTCTAACAATTATTTTACTTTACTGCTTAATATCCCATACTAACAGCAAGAGCAATGTCAAGAAAAATCAATAGCTTGAACTTGGATGGATTGAGGATTTTATTATTGTCCTCTACAGCCAAAGTACACAAGATTAAAAGAAGCAAGGAGATATAGATTTTAAGATTACAAAAACAAATATGTTTTGAGAGACAGAGGTTAGGCTTGATTAGCAGATAACTTTTAGTGAAGTAACCCACATATTGGCACATCTCCACAGTGTCATTCTATCAAAAGCCAAGTCAATACACAACAGGCTTACCTTCCTTTGTGATAAAGCTTTACACGGTCACTAGCTTCAATCAGCTGCCCATTTTTGTACCATTTCCCTTCCACATTCTCAGATATCTCACACTTCAAGTGGATTTCCTGTCCAAGCCTCACAGTCTGGTCTTGTAGTGCAAGTGATATCTTCAGTGGTCTCACTGAGGAAAACAGAAGCAGATGAAAGAAAGGTGATGGAGCTCAGTAACCATGGAGGATAATTTCCAACTTGATAATAAAACAGCATGAATTTGTTAGGAAGCCAGCTTTTAGAAAATAGTCAAGAGCAGCATCAGCATTACAAATAAAAGTGTACATTTATGCATGATAATTTCTAGAGGATGGACCAGATACATTTTGTTAAAAAACACATGCATTTTAAAGAGATATTACACAAACAAAGCTAAGAGGTCTACATAGTCATGTGTTTGTGCCTAGGTTTGGGTTTCCTGCAAAAATCTGAAAGGATTGAAGGTATTTCCCTTGAAAATTTCACTTTTTTGACCAATTGTATCTTTGGATGGATTGCTTTGTTTTCCATCTTAATGGAGTGACAGGAAGTTATCAAGCAGAACTAATTCGTGGCCTGCTACTGGAAACACTGTCTAAAGGGAAGTCACTGTTTGGGAGATTTGCAGATAAGAAACTGGTATGGAAGTTAAGTCTCCTTGTAAACCCTCAGGGAAAGGCAAGCAAATTATTTATTTCTGTATGCCAGCACACTGTACCAWGTGAATTCAAGAGCAAGATGGATGATACTCACAGTCAACTGCAAGCTTRGCTTCTGATTGCCCTCCAGTTGTCATTACTGAGTAAGTTGCAGTGTCATTTTTTGCAGCTTCCTCTATGATCAAAGTGTGTTTTTTACCCTCAACCTTAATTCGATACCGAGATTTAGGATCATTGGTAAGTTCTACGCCATTCCTAAACCTAATGGAAAACAAAGAATTTTTATTTTTCCAATGTAAGTCCTGTGCAAATAAGACTTCCATAGAATGAAACTTCTAGAGAAGACTTTACAAGACTATAAGGTAGTAGAAAAGGTTAAGCAAATTCATCCCTGAATGTGTAAGGATATTGTTCCTGTTGTTACATTTTTGAATAAAGTTTTATTGAGATTTTCTTAAYGGTTTTCAGGTTTACTGGTGTAGAAAAAGCTGCTCACATTTTTGCCTGCAATGAAGAGCTTCTGGGTTTTATTCTCAAGGAAGCTGTTCCAAGTGTGGCTTACCATTTCACGTTTGCGTCATCCTCAGACACTTCACAGCTCAGTTCTACTCGTTCACCAACATAGGTATTGGTATCCTCCAGGCCTTTGGTCACCAAAATTGGAGGATCTTTGTAAAGAAAATATCACTGATTTACAGTCTGAGAGGGAAAACTAAGTGAAAGAGTTTTTCGAAGTCGTGCTGCAGAAGGCAATATTACTTTAAAATTCTAATATGAATATCAGTGCAGCCTTTTCTGCCTTATAAGATGCTAGTAGSAAATGTGCTCAATAAAAGAAAAATAACATTTGTTCGTACCTGCTTTGTATCCCATTTTATTGACAGTTTGTCCAGGTAACCTGACATGAGAAGCTGACATTSCCCTCTTGCTTCCCACAAATCCCTCTCATAAAATTGTGTTTTCCTTAGGTCCTACAGCCCATTATGAGACATATAGCCATATTATAAGATGATCTGATGGCGTATTGCGGTGACCTTATTTGTTTAATCCATTCCTGATGTCATAACTCAAGTTTATTTAATAACAAGTCTGTACAACAGTTATCCAACGCTGTTTATAAGGGCAATGGGCTCCGTTAATCTAAAAAGATTTTTGAAATACTTGATGGGTTTTTTTGTCTCACTATAAGTTTTGGTTTTCTGTTTGTTTTGTTGTGCATRCGTAGGTAATCAACACCATGGGAGCAAGCAGAGTAAAGATATGGCCACCCATTCATAACCCTTGATAGAGTCTTCTCTTAAATCAGTGCAGATGGAATTAAAACTAACTGCTAGAAAGCCTGATCTCTCAGGCTCTGTACATGAAACAGACCACTTGGACTAATTGTATCAGCGTCCTCAGGTACCCAAGTGTGGCTTTAGGGGAAGTCGGTGCTATGACACACAAGTCTCCAAAATGGCTTAAAACTATGAAGGGCACCACAGTCCCACTAGATTCCAATGCACAGTATCAAATCAACCATATCCCCATTTCAGGGTTTTCACTAAGTTACTAAACAGAGGATGAGGAAAAAAAATGGCCAGGGATCACAGAAATACAGTGTGATCCTAACAGCTGCTAATACAAATACAAAAATATCCTGAACCAAATCCTCCCTATGAATTTCTGTTGCAGCCAGAGAAGCCACATGAATTTACATAAATTTCTGGTGAAACAGCATTCAAGCTGACATAGTTACCTCTCACAAACAGTTCTGTGGAGCATTTCTCATCACCAGCTGTTACGTAATAGCGAGCATCGTCTGTCATCGTACAGTTATTGATGAATAAAATTCGCTGGTTACCCTTGTGCTCAAAAATGTATCTGTTTGGACAGGAACGCAGCAAAGATACATTAGCAAAACTCCTGAACCCCTTTTGTTTCGTGTAGAAAGTACTTTAGGGATTTTTAGAGGCAAAAATTCTGGGGTTTACACAGTACTGGAAAAAGTTTCCTTGAAAGCAATTTCCAAGTTTCAACAGATCTGTCATAGACTTCTAGCAAAAAGAGCTGTGGTGTGACAATGAGCTGCTTCTGGCTTGTTCCAAGATCCCAGGGCTGGGTGATATGAAAAAAATAAATTAAAAAAAGGGCAGGAGAGGAATGATGGCAAATAAAATGGAGTCTGAAACTCTAGATGAGTAAAGCTGAAAATAACCGGTAAGAGGACACCATCACTCATTCCAACATTTTTGTGAAGTATAATAATAGCCAAAGTTAAGAAGTTAATATTATTGGTAGGCCAGATGGCACAAGATATCAGTAATGGGATATGGGATTTTGGTAATGGGATATAGAACCTTTCACCTTTATGTCACCAGTTTAGATCTGCTCCAGGTTTGTAATGACCAAAGCTCGTYAGCATCTGACAGCTGCTTCAGCAGCCTGGTAGAAATGCACTGGAACACTCAATCCAGCCCCTCTGCTGGAGAAGTATCCATAGAGCTGCCTGCAAAACAGTTCTGAACAGTTCATGGCAGATATAGGGGCTAAAGAAAATGTACTTTATTATCCATTTTTTTGTCAATTATAAATATTAACCGAAATCCTTCATTGACTTCTGCAGCAACAGAATGAAGGAAATCTGCCTTTTCCCTGTAAGAGGGCTTTTGTTATTTACTTTCTTTTTCCCCCACAGCGCCCAAGGAAAAAGTTTGCTAGGATTTTGTGCTGCTGAGAAACATTTGAGGAACATTACATTGTTATRCACATCATCATTCCTAGCTGTGGCTCACTGTGGAATGGGATTTTCTGCACTGGTTTGTAAGAGCTGGTTGTACCCACACAAGGGACTGGGCTCAATTTCCAGGCATTGCTCTACAGGTACTCGAATGTCTGCACCTGAAAGACCACTTCTAGGCAAAGCCAGAGAATAAACCAATATGCAGGTGATACACATGAGGAAACCTGTGTACACTACACCTGTTACTGTACTGATGGTGCTGTTTGTTGACTTCRACGTGTTAAAATTAACTGAGTAGTGGAAGATGAGACAAACCTCACATCCCTTCTCTCAGCTGGTCTATGAGCCAGGTGGATAAGTGTATGATGTCAAACATCTCTCTTCTTAGTACATAATTAATGTAGAAAAATTGTGTCCACCTTCAGACACAGGACTGAGGACATGTGATTTATTTACTTGCAGTGCTTCCTGATTTTTTTTAAAATCCTACTGAGTAGGAAATGGCACCATGTTTTGTTGAGGATCTCTGATACTTTTTTCTTGACACGAGGGAGCCAATCTGTATTACATTTAGCCTACAGTGACTTTTCCGGGTCATGAATAATATAGCATCATTTGCATACTCTTCACATCTAATGAAATTCAGGAATAATATTGGTGCAGCCTGATCAAGGAGATAGATCTATGCGACACACTTGTCAAGGAAGTATTCGTGTACCCATTTTATTGCKTTCATTTGCTAAAATCACTTACTTTGCACTTGGTCGTATCTCTTGGCCATTTTTATACCACTTGAGTTCCACTGTTGGATCTGCTAGCTCCACCATGAATCTTACTTTACCTCCTTTGTCCACCTGGTATGCAGGATCAAGGCCTTTGGCAAAAGCTGTTGTGGAAGCCCAGTGTTATTATAAAATGAGATCAGAAAACAAGAATATGAGTGCTGAAATGATATTGCATAAATCTCATCAAAGCTGTCAGAATACATGCATGCAGTGTTATGCAGCTCTGGATATTCTTACACTAGTCTGCAAGGAACCATCTAGAAACATTACAATAAGTACAAAGCTGTGCAGATCTGGTTATCCTGACCAAGTTCAAGCTGGTATCTCTTCAAGGCTATGCAGTGTGACTGTACTCCAAATAGGATTGGGTAGATGTAGCAAATGAAAAAATAAATAAAAATTAATGTGTAGTAACAAAACACAAAACACATGATGTGAAGTAATGGATGAGAAAAGAGGGTATATCAGGCATGGATTTGTGGGTTTGCAGAGGACTTCACCTACACGAAAGGGACTCCTCCAGGAAACCAGTGACACAGCAAATGTGTATATTGCATCCAGGTCTGAAATGCTGTCCGTGAACAAGCAGATGCCACAATAGCATAATGGATTATGTATTGTATTTATAGGTTTGTGTAGACATATTATGTGGCATATACATATATTTTATATACGCGTATATATATATATACACACACACACATACGTAGAAACACATTTTTATATTTCTGTATGTAATTAAATCTCTCATACTATTTAGTAGGGTAGATGGGGAAAGACAGGCCTGGATGTCCTCACCCAGTGCAGAGTGGAGGGTTTTTAGTACAGCTGGGATTTCTGAGGAATGGAGATTAAGTGCAAAATGGAATTATGAAGAGCAAACAACGTGTTTGGAGGGACCTCTAATTAGAGCAGAAGATATTGGTGGTAACACAAGGTCTAATTTCTGTGTTGTTTGATCAGGTAACACCTTTCCACACACCTGGGGAACATTGTTTCAGACGGAACCACTGTTCGTCTGAGAGGAAGAGACACTTTTGTTAAACACTGAATTGGATGAGGTGTTTACACTTCCACCGTGGACCAAAGCTGCCTTATGATTAATTCCTCGCAGCAACGAGGCTTGAGCTGTAGTTTGAAATTTCCCTTGTGTGGAAATGAAGCATATTTGGGATTTAAGGTGAATTGTTGCGTTTGACTAATGAGCATAGGAATATTGAGCCATATCCATACCTGCACTCTTCTTCACTTCCCTGCGCATCCGCTTCAGCCGCTTTAACATCCCTCTCAGGTCAGTGATCCCGTACTGGAAAGCAATCTTCTCATACTCGCTGGGATTTGCATTCTTCAGGAGATCCCACACATCTACCTCAGGTTCTTCCTCTTGCTGTTTAACCTCCCTGACATTAGCAAAACAAGATTATGGGAGAAGAGTTAGTGAGGCTTTTTCACACCATAAAAAATAGGTGAAGCTGAATCGATGGTGAAGTTAGAAATGTTTTGACCAAAATTCGAAGGCCACCATCATATTATTTTTATTTCACTCAGTATGAGTGGAATAGCTCAGAATGACATTCACACCTTACTTTATACTTCTTCAAGGCAGAATTTGGATATAAGTTTTAATTTGGCCTTTTCTGATAAAATCAATTATGAGAATTTTTATATTGCTTCATTGCTTCAAAAAAAATACAGTTTGAAAATGTAGTACTATAATAGCATACAGGCTAATCTCACTTAAATCAGTTTTATCTGCTGTAACTTGGGTGGAATCAATTACAATTTATGATGGCACCACTGAGTCCAACCTGTAAATTTCATAATTATATAAAAATGCTTTGAAACCCTGAGTCCCTGTAACTGCGACTTGGGGTGACCAATGAAAGCACATTGAAATACAGGGGAATCTGTGTCTGTTTGTAGTCACACCAGTGCTTCTCAGCATTGCTTTAAGTTGTCATATGAATAGGAACCGGACATTTCCACACCAGCCTGGACTTGAAGGATGGATCTGTTCACTTCCATGTGTATCTCAGTCTTAAGAGCAGGAAAAGTTTTCAGAGGCCTGTGTGAGGAATCACCTTTACACAGAAGTTTCAATACCATATTTACTATCTGCAACTCCAAGCTAARACAACCAATAAAGAGAAGGATAATTATTTTCACAATGACAGCCATTAGATGATAGAACAATGGAAGCATCCTAAAGAAAATAATAATTTTTCAGATTGACAATTTAGCTCAAAAAAGTGAACTGCCAGAACAATACAGGAATTGAAGCAAAAATCTAGATTTTTCTTCCCATAAATTCGTTAGGATCAGACCAGGGTCATTCTGACTTGTCTAGCTGGTCTAAAAAATCAGTACTTTTGAGAACAGAGAGAGAAAATCAACTTTTGAGAAATAAAAAAATACTGAGCCTTTCAGTGAGACACTGTCAGAGCTGCAGTTTATCAAGTCTAATACGAGATTTTCTTTGACATGTACAGAGATAGCACTAGGGATCCCTGAGAATCTCTGCATGGTTCGATGAGGAACTATGGAAACCACTTTGCTGTTTAGTCTGTGAGGTTCATTAATTTTCATAATATGTCAGTGTTACTTMAAAAGCAAGAGAGCTTCTCCCTGAGTAGTCTTTGAAACAACTACAATCCTATCTTAAAATTATTGTTAGACCATCTCAGGTATATAATTTTACATTTTGTTCCTGCAACTTTTATCTGCACTACTGCTTTTTGGAGGGTGACTTTGGACTGCAAATGCTGGCATTTTAGTGAGATTCCTTCTGCATGGGGGCGGGTTGAGATAAGCTTGCAAACACGTGTGAAATTTGAGTCCCCCCATGAGGCAGCATTCCCCTCTCCCAGGACTGACTGCTCACCAGGCAATGTCTGCCCGTGCCAAGGAGACGTACACCCCGTGGGAATCAAGATAATGCACCCCTTTAAAGGAGGCAGTGGTTGAGAATGAGGATCCTGATTTTCAACCAGATTGAAAGAATTGATTCTCATTTCCCTTTTGCATAATCGGAGAATAAATTTTGATGCTTAGAGCAAGCCAGCCTTATTCTGAGACCTCAACAGCTTGAGCTGGGGCCAGGGGCCAAACAGCGCTTGGTATTCCCTACGCCAACTGTCCTCACCGTGAAATCACTTTCAGATATTTCCCCTAAAATTGTACATTTTGTTGAAAGCTGTACCATTTTTTTTAATAGAAAAAAAAAAGGCCTAAAAGTATGAGTGTTTTTGAGATCTTGTGCCTTGTGCACTTTCGTGCTGTTATGATCCATTGCAATGACAAAGCATATCCAGTCATGGACTGGCTTACTGAGATAAGGATTGATTTTTGTACCCGCCAACTAACACAAAATTAGAAAATAGACAGTATACCAATTCTATGCATTTAGGGTTTGTTTTTTTTTWAAAAAAAAACATGTTTCAAGTAGTATGAACCAAAAGTGAAAAGTTCAAGGTCTTTCCTTGGTCATACAACCATAAAAAAGAGAAGGAATGCACCTCCAGTGTTGCCTGTTGAAAAAATTGAAATGAAAACATKTATTTGTCTTCATAATAAAGGATGTTAATATCCACACATGGATATTAATATCCACACTCAGGCTTAATTAACAATTTTATTCAATTAAGCTTAGAAATATGAGGTTGCATTTCAATGCCTAAAGCAAGGTGATAAACCAATTTGACCAATGTCAAATAATGGTGTCTAAAAACTAAATATTTGCTTTATCCATTAACCACACCATAGGTATACTATGTTTATATGGCTGCACATTATTTACCTTACAGAACATAAGAGTTAATTGTTAGTAAAGTGATAATGTCTCTTAAATCACATTTATCTTTCCACAAAAACACCAAGACCTCTTACATGCAACTCTCATGGTGCTAATGAAACACCCCACAGGCAGTCATGAGAACTGGCATGGCAAGTTGTATTAGTATGATAAAGAGACAAACTAAAGATCCTAACTAGGGATGAGAAGATTGAAAAACCAAAGACCTGGTGGGTTGGAATTGGTTCAGGTACTTCTTTGTCTACTTTTAGCTTCAGCTTTTCCTGTGTGCTTTAGTTGCTTAAATGCTATCTTCACCCTCACAGCCAATGAGCCCATCGTGACCTTTTAATGTAATTAATACTGCATATTTTCCTCTTTCAGAGTAAGTGGTAGATGAGATAAAGGATGTATTTCCTTTTCTGGTTCTCTGTGGTCAGTTGCTGTTGATTTCCATGGCATATAGAATTTCTCTGCTAAATTTTAAAAAATGATGAAATAACCATCTTGTCTTAATCTGGTAAAAGACTAACCTGGGTTTAARATCTGAAATAGACATAACTATCATAACACCAGATTCTCAAGGCAAACTGAGAAATACGTGCCCAAGTTTTTCTCCATCAAAGCATTTAAATGAAATAAAACATGACTGAGCATTTGTGTGCACATATGCAAACAAAAAGCTACAAAGAATTATACCAATGTCTGTGGCTTGAAAACATGATATATGGTTTTTCATATCAGGATGCTTATAAAATCAAATGAAGATGTATCCATAGAGGTAAATTTAACCCTTTCAGGTTTTTTTACTTTTACACCAGACTCAATTTTCTGAACTGCTCATCCCTGTGTAGGAAATTTCCCCCCTCTGCCTTCCATGCAAACACCAAAGAAATAGCAAGTGAACTAAATGTTATTGGCCTCTTTAGGTTGTGGCTCACTTTTTTTCGCAGTGTACTCAAATCTGAGGTTTCTTTTCTGCACACTTAAAGGTAAAATTAACTGAACATTTGCAACTGTGAGAATAACAGTTAGAAACATTTAAAAAATTGAAGGGTCAGAAAATCTTAAAGTTATTAATGCTACACCTGACTCTCTCTGTGTGCGAACCTAATGGTTTGCAATCCACACCTGCTCACTGCATCACTTGGTTCTCACCTACGTTTCAGGAGACCACTAAAGTCAAGTTCTCCTGCATCCTCTTGTCCTTCACCGCTGTTATTAATAGAAAAAGATCAAATCTTCATTTAATACAGGAAGACTTAGACAACACACATTGCAAACGCTCTACACTTCTCATATACTCAGCACTGTCCAGACACACAAATAATTGTATAAAATCAACACAAACTTGTATGCTTTTTCACATGAAATATGTTTCTCTAGGCACTTGTGAAAAATAACACAAAGGTTTGTATTGCTTCTTATTATACTTTGATGGCAAATTTCTGTAACTGCATACATAAATTTGCCAAGATTTGTGTTAGATTTCAGTAACACAAAAAAATGAGAGCTAGTCAACACAACCAGCTTTGTTTTTCGTTTCTGTAGTTAACATATATAAAAACAAAGGGTTTGTGCTGATCTCTTGCTATGAATACAACACAAAGATTTGCGTTGCTGGGTGGTGCTTTTAACAATGCATAGCTGTGTCAAATACTGATTGAAAAGTATTTAACTTTAAAGATTTAACCTTTCTGTAAATGAAGGGAGAAATCAGTTACAGAAAAGAAGAAATAGGACATTGTACATTTTTACAGATAGAATCACAGACCTACAAAGGYGCATTTCTTTCTTAAGCAGAATTACATTATCATAAAGCACATATAGACAAAAGAAATGCCCTAAATATTTGTAAAAAGGGCAAAATACTGCAAATCTGAGCTGAAATGATGTCAATATTTCATTCAGATTTTGTATGCAAGATATTACTTAGAAAATACTGAGATATCTTCTTCTGATTGGGCAGAGTAGTTATTGCATTTTAAAAAAAATGTGCTAAAGAGAGGAATGCACCTTGAATGTAATATCTTTTGCATTTTCCCTTTAAATTAAACCCCTCTAAATGAAAGCACTTACTTCTGAGTCACAGCTTTACTTCTAAATAAACAAACTGCATCCCTTTTCTGTTTGTAAAATATTTTCATTCTATATATTTCTATGTATTTCTTTATATACTTCATCATAGAAAGATGACATCTATACTGGTTAGAATTACTATTTTATCAGAAAGGAAACAAAACTTAAGACACAACGCTTTATCTTACAGTCTGTAATGTACTATTTGTTGTTTTTCCTTAATGATGGTGTTTAATGTTTGCTGTAAGATAACAAAACTAGATCCAGTCTTCTAGAAATCAGTGTGAGTTTTCTCTCTGCTTTTAATCAGTACAGGATTGGGACCAGGAACTTTCATACTATAGCTGACAGCTTTCAGGAAATACATTTTTAAAAACCTCTAAAGAAACATATATTTAATTGCCTTAAATATTCAATCTTCTCTTAAAATTACTGACGCTGTAATTTCACAGTACAGTATTTAATATCTTATATACTATGTGTTGTAACTATTTCATTCTACCCTCTTACCAATTACTCTAAATACCACTTCTTTAATCTGTATTTACAAAACCAGTTTTTTAAAGTATTTGATACAATTGTCTGATGAAAGTTCTGTGCATTCTACCAGTATCCATTACTGAGGAGCTTCATAGCGTCACTGAAGTTACCTTCTTTTGAAAGCAGATCTGATGTCAATGGATGGAGCAGCTTGGGAAGATTCTATGAAATAACAGTAATGCATGAATTAAAAACATGATTTGAAATTAATGTAATTTATGTAATCAGTGTAATTTGGAATATGGAATTTGTTCTGTTTCCTTCTAAGTGATCAGCATTTGTGCTTCGACATGAAGTTCTGATAAATGCAAAGATGCTCAGTGCTAAGCTAAGAGTCGCATTTCTCTAAACTACTTTCTGCAGTTCTGCATAGGAGATCTGTTTCTCTGATGTTTCTCTCCATTCCTCTTCCTGCCTTATTCACAGGCTCTGGCCATTTTGTCTTCCCATTTCCTATGCTTTCTCTCCTGCTGGCATCTTGCACTTTCTCAGTACGCTCAGCATCAGAGGAAAGAGACAGAGCTACAGACAGATTGATTCTTGGGGCAAGGTGGAATCCTCCTTGTGTGAATTACCCCTTTCTGCCAGCCTGGATCAGATGAAATGGTTCTGATCTTCAGCCAGTGAATGGATGGAGCCAGGCTGGCCCTTCCCTTGCTGCCCTCTGAGTAGCCACATGTCTTGTGTGCCAGAGCCTGATTTGAATTCAATGCTAGTTTTACCTGATATCTTTTCTAATTTTTGGATTAATGTCTCACACAATATCTCTCCCAATACTCATTTAAACAATAAATTACAGACACGAGAAAATTCTCTGAGCTCTATGCTAAAAAATGTTCACTTTAAGCATTGCTTCATTTAAAAGTTCTGTACAAATTTAAAAAAAAAAAAAAAAAGAAAGAAACCCTTACAAAGCTTTACAGACACAAGTGGAATCTTACCAGTGACTTCAAGGTCAAAAGAGCAGCTATCAAATTTGTCCTTATAAGACACTTCACAGCGATAGTTCCCTGCATAGTTTTCCTTAGCTTTGATGATCTGCATCTCAAAGGTGTGGATCTAAAAATCAAACATAATTGTTCATGAATGTGGGGGATACCTGTGCACAAAGCRGAAGTTAAAACTTTAGTCTTTCAGACATAAACCAGAAACAAGTAATAACTCAAATAATGGGCTCTGAAAAGAAACTGGAACCAAGAAATGGCATCAACAAAGTTTTGGTTTCCCCACCACTACTTGTCTTGCACTGGGAAAGCAGAAAAGCTGCTCCTGAGCAGGGTCAGAGATCATCACTGAAATCTGTTGGGGAAACCAGGGTTAGAATCCACTGCTCTTGAACTGTTACTTGTTGTCTGAAACTGATCTTTAAGCTCTCTTTGGAGCTTTGCCCCCATAAGAAGGGAAAGCAAAGACACACCTTAGTGTGACGCTCGAAGGACTCTTTCAGCTGCAGGTGCTTCCCCGCTTTACTGGCCAGATCCATCCATTTGCCTTTAAACCACTTAACATTTGGCTTTCGGAGAAGGTCTTTGGCTTCTACTTTGGCTATAAATGTAATATTCCCACCTTGTAAAAAGAGAAAAGAATAATGCAATGTTGAGGAACATGTGGTTGGTCAGTTACATCTGAACAAGTTTCTTTCGCTACTGCTCCATTCAGTCTCCGTGTGTTCTACCACAACATTAAGAGTCAGATGGAGTCACACAGACTATGAAAGTACTGCAGTGATAGAGAGATTAACGATTTGGGGTCTGGAAGCTTTCTGTCCATGTCAATGTGGAGCTTGAGACACTGAGAGGTAGGATAAATTTGAGGCAAAACTCCATGTTCTCGTGGGTGAATTGTTCCTAATATTTCAATTTGGTTGCTGAGAAGAAGCACAGATGTTCCTAGTCTACCAGGCAGCTGCAACATGGATAAACTCCAGTCTGGAAAAGAAAGCCTGGAGCTCTTCATACACTTCTATCATTAATTCTTTAAGCTGAGAAGGAAGAGGAAAGAGTCTTCTCTAAACAATGAATTGGAAATAGTAAAAGTTGTCTCAGTTTTCAGAAGACCACTGCAGAGCCCCTACTGAGTTTTCATCCTATCATTCATCCAGAGGAGAATACAACTAACTCCTTATATTTATTTTCCAAATAAATCCTCCCCAAATACTCTTTTCTACTCAGAAACTGAGAAAAATAATGGGCATGAATATAAGAAATCCCAACATCTGACCACATCTTTGTGTATCCAAGGCAATAACAGGCATATTAAGTAGCCTGTACTGAACTTCTCATCCTTGCTCCTACCCTGCAGAGGGTGGGACTACCTTCCCATGGCAGCATGGCTCAGGAGTGCAGTTCGGAAGCAAACCTCCTAACTGTCCCCATCTCTGGTTCACAACACAGAAATTCCTTACAGTGCTTCAACTGGACTCCTCTGGGGTGAAATGAGAGTTTACCACCTGTGCTCCCACTGCTAATATGGATGTACATCACTGGACTAAACCAGAGATAGTCCAGACCAAATTCCCCAGAATGACTACACTGGGGGTGACCCTACCAGCTTCCCTAGACAGCTGCTCCTGTTGGGCTACTCGCTGATTTACACACAGTTGTAGGGTACAAAACTTGACCTGGAAATCTCTAAGCTATGCTGCAGATCTTTGGGAAGATCTTCCTGATATATCAATAACAGCACAGCCAACAGTGTCCCASTAACCAGCTCTCTTCCCCAGAAACTACACCTCTTACCATTATACTGAGGAAACTATTTGGTTTTGAGCTTGTCTTGAATGAAACAATTGGGTTTTGCATCTCTCCATGCAGTCCTTTTTGCCTTCACAGTGAAGTTCACATCCAGCTAAAACCGGTGGCAGTACTTGCAGGGGAGGGCAGAAGCTGGGTGTCACAGGAACTGCACGTACCGTTCCCAGCTCTGCCTCGGCCTCTGTGTCTCTGGGAGTGGGTTTTGATTCTGTTCCTAAGCACTTACCAACGCTCACTGTCCCGCTCTGAGGTTTCTCGACGAACAAAGTGGATCTTTGGGAGTCATCGTGTTTTTCTGACTCTTCTGGAGCTCCTTCTCCAAGAGACCATACTGAGATGCAGACAGAGGGAGAAATATCAATCATCTGAGGGTGTTTTACTCCCTCCAAAGTACACTTACCTGAACTTCCTAAACTCTCTAGCCCTATCACCTTTCTCTTCAGATGTCCTGAAAGACACGTAAGCTTTTGTTCACACTGACATCCACTGCTTGGCTGTCACACTGTGTACAGTTCCTGCAAAACCTCTAGCTCTGTGGTGACRGAAAATGAAACTATCAGGGAGGAAGAGAGGGGAGCCTGATCAGCCAGGACGGGTACTGAGCAACTTGAATGGCACCAGCATTCAACCATGAGTGCTTCACAGAGGAGATACACAAAGCTCAGCTCTTTGTTTTTCAGAAGAGATGGAGGTTCTGAAAACACAAACAGCTACAAGCACAAAAAACTCCATATATGGTGCATAGTTTCAGTGGATCTCTTTCAACTCAAAGTCCATTGTACAAGCTGGTTCTTTTCTTCCTCTATGTCTGCAAAGTAGGGCAGGGATGAAGCTCACTTCTGAATTTTGTTCTTTTCTGCTATGACAGAAGCAGAGAATTTGGGGATCAGTCAACACTATGTCCTGCCATGTGCATTTTATGTGATATTTTATGGAAAAAGTAGTTTGTCAGATGGAAATCATTRTGTTACATGTTCAGACGCAATAGCTTCTCTTCTGGAAACTGGAACTTTGGAACTGAAGAAGAACAGTACTGAGAGAAGCAGCAAATGAGTGATCTCCCCAGGACAGAGAATGTACCAGAACAGTCATGTGTTTCTGGTCTTTCTGTTTATCTGAACAGCCCTGGCTTTGCTCTATGCCATCACATCTTGGGTTAAACCATGGTCAAAGCTGATTCCTAGCAAAAATTGCAGGGAGAGCAAGGCAGTGGATGCCTGTCTGTTATCTGCTCCCTTTCTGCAGAAAAGTAAACCATGTGTCTCATAGTCCAAGTGAGAACTTGCGGTCCAAATGCCACATCTGTGGTTTTTTGTGGAGTTTTTGCCAGTGASGAGGGAAAACTGATTAAAGCCAGAAGTCAGAATAGTCTTTCTGATAGAGATTACTGCTGTAGGACCCTTTTTAACTCATGAAAATTTCCATCACTCACAAATGCAACACAGCTCATGACAACCAAATTAGTTTTATTATCCTAAAGTCCATTATCAATTTTAAAAAGGTATCAAAATGCTAGATAGCTTTGCTATAAAATCTTTGTCTTTCAGTCAATTGRGGGTGGTGTGCCTAACACCTCTGTATATGTCTGCTTGTACAATATTTCTCATAGGTAAAGACATTCATGTATACACACATATATAGACATACATGAAATCATATACACAGACATAAATAAACACAAATATATACAGATACATATCTATATATACTCTATAATCTAAATGTTTAGATTATAGCACTATAACATGGTAATATATGGAAACAACATAAGAACAAATGAAGGTTACTGGTGGGAAGAGGATGAAGTGATGATAGTACAGGATCTGGTCGTGTGCAGTAATAAACCTAACACACAATGGGGTGAAATGGAAAAAGGATATTAATAAATGGAAAAAGGATATTAATAAATGAAAAAAGCTTACATAGTCGTTAATTTGGTACCACATAAAAGAACACCTAAATATTATCAACACCTTTAGATATTAATATTTTTCCTATTTATTAAGCAAACAGAACAGAAGGAGGGTCTGACGCAGGCTGAGGGTGCTGGCATAGGCAGCTATGCCAGGTCTATAACCATGGTTGAAGTACCAGCTGCTCATTTCGTTCCAGAGGCTGCAAATCCTGAAACCACAAAAGTGGGTGTAATATGCGTTATCTGCCAGGGTAGGAAGAAAGAGGTTATGATTTTGCTAAGCTTTCCCCACCGTCCTTTGAGGTGTGAGAAGAAGCCATTGTCCTACAGTCTTCTGGGACCTGTGTGTGGGATTCGGGTAAGGCACTGTCACCCTGTAGGCTGAGGAGGAATGGAACAGCTGTGTATCTATCTATACAGAAATAGATATAGATAGATAGGTATGTATGTATGTGCAAAATACTGCTATACATGTCCTGTTCTGTGCAGCAGAGCCTTCTCTCGCTCCTGGTTTAGCTGCTAGAAACCTATTTGCCCTGGTACTTAGAAGCGTTTGAACTGCTGTAGTTTGCTACTGTCTAGAGAGTGAAAACAAAATGAAGTATTATCTTTTAAAAATAAAGTCTAAGTAATATTTTTATTATGTAAATTTTGGAGTGTTTCATCTTGTTTTTCAGGAGATCTCACCTGAATCTTTTCTTTCCGCTGGCTTAGACATCCCATCTGAAAGGGAAGAGCAATTGAGATGACACCAGCTCAGAGATCACGGTTTAACTGACCTCAGATCACTGGCATTTTAGGAACATTGATTCTTCGTACAAGAAGATTAGACTAGATATCTAGGACCATATCCACGAGGAACTACTTGAATACCAGAAAAAAGTGAACAGCTGAGAAAAAAACCCAGAAATCTTCCCCACTTTTCCCTAGAAAATCTAAGTTAATTTAATGCCCATTCAAAATTTTCTTCAGAAGGATTGTGTGAGGCTGATGGTTTTTGCTACTATTTGTATAGTTCCAGGTAGGAGATTAATTTATGTTGTTCATTATTTTTCTGAGGGACAGTACTTTTGATTATTTAATTTTTATATATCTGGAGTTGCTTTCAGATCTGCTAACCACTATTTTACCTTCCACTGGGAGAAGTTCTACCAAAGACCTCAAGACAGGATTGGAAAGGGACTTAACTGGTATAAAGGTCTTGTACTTCTGAATGGAGATTAATACAATGTAGGACACTTCAAAATTTTTTTCTCTAAGTTGCTTGTTTTGAGTTCAGTCCACTGGTTTGGACTCTTTCTTCATTAATAGTCAAGAGAAAAATACATACATACATACACACTCAAAGCACTATCACAGTCCTAACCTGCTGGTGGAGTACTAACTGAAGTGTCATCTTCATCTGTGAAAAGAAATACAAATGAAAAAGCACATAAAGAAACTGAAAGCACAGACGATCATCTGCTTTAAAACAACTACGTGAAAATGTAAAACCTGCAAAAGAAACTGAAAAAAATTGCAATATTCAGGAGCATTCACAATGGAAGCTTCAAACTGATGAGGAAAGCTTTGCATAATTCAGTAGCTGAAATGGTAAACCTTAATGTTTCAAGCAAGTAAAAAAAATGGGATGTGGACTGTGATCTATTATTAAATCATGAGTTTATATGAAAGCTGCGGAGTGATTCTGTTTGTTAGAGATGTAATCCAGAGTAATTACAATAAAAAAGCCACAATGAAATGAAGGTCAATCACATATCTAACCTGAGGAAGATGTCATTTCTCTGATGACCATGTCTGCAATTAAAATGTGCACCACATATGCATTCAGCATTATTAAATCAAGATATGAAAAAGTTAAAACTAGTCCCCTGTATTTATACTTTGTAATTTCTATATTATTAATTTAAAATGCAAGGAGTAAACAACTCTCTTTTTTCCCCATATCAACAGGAGAATAATTTTAAATAAGGAAAGAACTATAATCATCATGCTGGATTTTCCTTTTGATCACAGTAAAAGTTGACCGTCATCAGGTATTAAATCACTACAAGGAATTCTTACCCAGGTATTTAAAAATGTTTAATCATATAGAGTACATTGAGGTATATATTTATATAAATCAAAAGCCTGAAAAAAATGTGAAACTGGCATTAAACTGAAATATTGTAATCATGATTATTAGAAAACCAAAATAAGGTAAAGATTATCTTTACAAGAGTCACCTACATCTCTTTGAATTTTAGATGTTGACGAGAAACCTGAGAGATCAGCTTTTGATAAAAATAAGCAAAAAGTCTTAGTGTCTTAAAAGCCTAATAGTAAAAAAGAAAAAAAATTACCATCCTATCCTTTGAAAGGCAAGAATAAACTAGATATAGTTAGGATTTAATACATATGTAATATAAAGATAACATGTTTTTTATACAGTATCAGAAAATAACCTGTAGAACATTTCAAAATGGAGAACAGGGTTGAACAAGAACAACCTTGGAAAAATATTAACCCACATCTTTAAAGATACTTTCTTTGGGTTTGGAGTTTTTTTACATTTTAGATTTGTGTTTCCATAATCAAATTTTAAATCTGAAGTTATCCTTTGATTTTGACCTTAAAGTTATAATTCATCTATATTTTTTCAAGGACAAATGCAATAACTATGACAAAAGCACACAGGAAATATAGTTGCATTTTTATAAACACTGGTGATATTGATTTTTTGGGTTTGTTTAACCACTGAAAGCTAATTGAAAGTCTGTTAATAGAATTTAACTACTTAACCATAATGTTTTACTCATTCCTTTTTAATGATTCATCAAACTTAATTTTAAAAATCCCTTGGGAGGAGGATGAGAATTGTAAAATGTATGCCTACACATGAAGGATTAATGTGTTATCTTACAGATATCTTTTCTTATTCATAGGAAAAAGAAAAAGAATTCTTTAACGGAAGAGTTGTCATGACCTGCATCATCCAATGCCATAAGCAGATGTGGAAGACGCTGATTTTCAGCAAAAGCACAGTAATTATTAAGCCATGTCAGGTGTTTTAACACACTGTGTTAGCAACTAAATGAATGCCAGACTATGTGCTTCACGGCAAATCTTTCTCCATATTTCATGAAAGCATAAAGTGTACTTTCAGCTCTTTTTGTCAATAATGTCACCATTGTGATTGATGATGTCTGGAAGAGCTGTGTGGCTGGAAAAAAATAATTAAGATCAGCATAAAACATTTGACGTGATGCATCCTACATGATGACGTATGATAATCAAGTTATGAAAGGACTATTCAGATTTCTCTTTTACTTAATCATTTGAAAAACTAAAAACCCCAAGAATATGGTATTTGTTTTGCAGAGGAATTGTTGGGGTTTCTCCAGGGTAACCTATAATTTTTCAAACAAAATATTAACATCAAAGAGAAACAAAGCAAACAAACGAACATTTCCGAAGTATCAAAATGAAAGCACAATTGAATGTGTTAGAAATAGAGAGTATGAAAACAGTACAGGCTGGAAGAATTGTTTTGTCAAATGGGTAATTATCAATCCATCACTCCTCATATCTCAGGCTTCTAGGATGAAATGGACTGACTGTTGGTTCAACAGCTATAGCTGATTTGCTTTCTTTGATAAATGATTGTTTATGCTAGCAATAAATTCTATTTAAAGATAACAGAAATAGCAAAACTATCAGATCTGTCAGTAGAAGTATGATCATTAATTCACTATCCTTATCTTTTGCAAGTAAACTTTTAATGGAATATATTTAGCAACCTGTTGCATGACGAGCTTGGTATGGAGAAATCACTTCATTCATTTGACAGTAGGCTGATAAGATGCATTACTCTATAGAGATCTTTATTCTTTGTCTATGGCATGTTCTCATTAACATATAGGGTATTTATGTTTTTTTTTCCTTGTTTCTAAATGGTAACATTAACTGTGGAGCAGACTGAGCTTCATCAGGAGTTGAGTCTTGTAGGACAAAAGAACTTTCCATATCTCAGAAGAAGCTAATGTAAAATCTTTTTATACTCACAGTTAGTGTAACCTCAGTATTAAGATTGCTGACACAGCAAATATAGAAAAATCTGTCCTAAAAAAAGTAATTACTGATTTATATATGAGCTGCTGGTACCAAGGATTTTAGACCCACTTTCCCCTGATTTGAAACATACCACGCAAAATGGAAGCTGTTATTCTGCCATCAGTCACATTGTTGACAAACTTAATGTTTTGCAGAAGTGGGAAAACCCTATTAATTGTATACTATTTTATTTTTCTGTTCTATTTTATTGATTATGCTGAAATTACGGAGTACAGTAAGACTGAGAGTTTCAAATTTAGTTGACTTCAATTACCCATCTGATTTTCAAAGGGAATTCAGCAGTTCCATCAAGGGGACCTGACACTTTGGAAATGGTAAATGAAGTACACTTATTACAGCAATGGAAATTTTAGTAGAGATGAATGGATAAGCAAAACCTGGGAAAATACAAGGATGACACACGAGAACATTTTAGTAGATGATTGGATGAAACCTAAAGAAAATGTGTCAGTAAAACATGCATAAATTTTAGTAGCTCTCTGAATGGCTCTATGTGACCTGAAAAAAGGAATGAGCAAATTGATATTAAAATTTGATTATTATTCCAGCAAGTGGGAACAAAATTATAACAATATTCAGTCTGTAAGATAATGCTAAAATTAAAAACTAAGGCATAAGCATTTAAACTGAATGAATATAAGATAATGTAGTAAATTTGGAGAAATTTCTGTTGAGTTACTCTTTTTTTCTCTGAAAAGAAAATGCATGATCTTATACATCCTGAATTTTTCTAACATTATCTCAGATATTTTTAAACTGGTTTATTTTACGAAAGAAAATTTTATGTTTACTGCTCTAAGCTACTAGTTTACACCAAAATAACCACAAGATACAAAGAATTTATCACACTCTGCCATTTCATAACTTTACAGTGAACACAGAGGAAAATAAATATGTAATTTCACACAGACAGTAAGTACTAAAAAGAAATAAAATAGTAAAACAGACACACAGATAGGTATACTCTATCTTTCTCATTGTTAATTTTGTCTTAGAAATGAGGTGAAAATTATGGACTACAGGATTTACATGGACTACCAAGATTTTTTCCTAGATGTCAGATTCCAGCATGGCTGGACTCTTCTGTAGCAGGAGCCCACCTTGGGTTCCTACAGTGCAGTGTATCTTATCAATTATCAGCAAAGAGGTCACAACTGGTAACACACAGGTGTTGTAGAACTGCTGTGGAATTCAGATATGGAATCCTTCCCACCTCATTCCCGTTCAGGGAAGTACCCAAATCTGCTACTTCTGAAGCTGCAGAAACAGTTTTTTATATAGATTATACAAAAGCTAACATCTATCTGTCATCATTTCCTTCTTGAACTGTTCATTTTCAAGTGTAAATGATTTTGGACAGATTGGAAGAATGGAATCTTTTCCTATTTTGAGAATTATCCTCACCATTAGAAAGACTTTTTTTTATGGCAGACAAATATGAAGAAATCACTGTGTGAAAAGATACATTCCCTTACTTGGTCATACTCTGCAACAAAACAAGCGCTGATAGGAACAATTGCACTATAACTAATTTTTTAAAAAAATTACCACTGTGTCTGGCAATGACATCTGCATTGCTTTGCAGAGGTGACAGTTTCACTGGAGCATGGCAGAAGGCTATCTACATATTAGTATTTAGACTTTCACCAGAATTTTTACAGAGGCAACAGCTGCTGCCATTGACTGAAACTGGAAACAATTTCCATACTAGGCTCTCAAATAATATTTTTTGGAAGTAAAATCCTCCTACTACCGAGAGGTTCCTCTTGGGAGGAACATTTATCTTCTTAGGAAATACTTGTATGCTTCACTAAATTCAAAACAGAAACATAATAATGTATAAGAAGATAATAGAAGTATTTGATAAGTTACCTACCATGTTTTCTTTTTTATTCAGTAAAATGTGGGCTTGTAAGCAGTGGGGAAAACACCATTCATGTTCAGTTTGGGAACAAACATTTCTCTCATATCAAAATTAAAGCAAGCAGAACTAACTGCTGGAATAGCTTGAGGCAAGATCTTCATCTTTTTTCCTATCATTAGGCATGCAAATTATTTCTGAATTGCATTTCCATTACCAAGTTGACAGATTTGATTACTCACACAAAATTTTGTGTGTCAAAATAATTGCTCAATGCAAGGATAACTGACAAAACAGCATGCACTGAAGCCTGGTTCAGCGTTTTTAATTTCAAAAGGGTACTTGAATCACACAATCTCAATGTTTATATTTTGACTTCGCTGAAAAAAATAGCCATGCATGCCTTTGCCAAATAAATCTGCAAGTATCAAGTATGCATCCAGTCTGTCTAAAAGACAAGATTTTGTCTGGAAGAGACCAAAAGCCAGAATATATTTTCAAGCAAGCCATTTCTTGATTTGCCATGAAAGAGCATAACAATGGCAAACAAAAAGCAAGCATTGCATCAGTTGTAAGCAGATCTTGGTCTGGTTTAGGCTTTTATCAGAATGATGGGAAAAAAAGAGACTATTCATTTCAAAATAAGCTTACGGAGTGTTTGATTTCTGCTTTGGCAGGGTTCCTACATAAAGTAGGAATTTGGCCCAGTTCCTTCAAAATGTATCTTCGTAACCAGAAGAATTGTCAACAGAGCTAGAATCTAATCTCAGCAGCACAAAAATACGTATTAAAACTGGAGCTGATTTTTACATGCATTGCTAGTGGAACAGTTATCTATTTGCTCACAGCAGACAATCCTCAAAAACATTTTTCAGAACCTGTAATGAGCTCAGCTGCTGGGCTCCCAATGAGGACAGAAAGATGAATGTGTGGTTTTTATTTTCAGATGAAAAAAAATCTGTAGGGKTTTCTGAAAGGTAAAATGCCCAGTTTCTGTAGCAGAGCAAAACCAGCTTAGAATGACAGCAGATTGTGCACTTTATTTAAAAGTTCTTAATGTGCACAGTATCTGACTTTTAGCAAGCTTAGTCAGTGGCAACATCCAGGCTCATTTAAACACGGCTTTCTGCTCATGCAAATAATTTGTAATTTGATCCATTAATTAAACRGTCTATATAAATAATGTTGCTAAAGTGTCAGTCTGGTTTGAGAATTTTTGAAAATACTCGTAAGTATCATAATTTCCTTGTACTGGCTAAGTCATGCAGAAAAAGAATCTAGGAAGCTTCAAATCACACTTCAGAAATTGAGCACCAAAATTCTGAATTAAAGCTCAAGCAATCCAGCATCAGAACAGCATTCACGAATGCTGTCTTTCCTGCCTATCTTTAAAATATGGTTTCAGACTTACCTTTACCCTTTTCATTTCCACCCTCCTGCGGTGTTGTTTGTTCTGTGTAGGAAGTACAATTATATTTTTGAGAGGATCTTAAAGTAAAAAGAGAAACTTACACAGCACTAAAAAACACAGTCGTAGTTCTAGATTCTGGTAGCATTGGAAAAACAGTATTAAAGAAGGAGTGATAAATGTGTATGGGTAACATACAGTCACAATCCCATAAAGCATTTTACAACCTGTGCATATCAATGTAATTTCTAGGGTTTGAACAAGTCATATAAGATTGATGTTCCTGGACTCAGTGGAAGAATAATATTAGGTTTTTTAAAAGCAGCATTGTTAGTCTCTTGTTCTTGGGCTAATTTGCAAAAGCTTTTGAAATGAGTTACATATCACTGTTAATTGGAAATAAATTGGATCAGACATGAGATACTGTCACTCAGCTTATCTTTAAGAAAAAATACAGAGAGTGTGTTGAGGGTGTTCTTTAGTGCTTTATCATCATCTTTATCATTATCAACATAGTCTTTCCTAGACTACTTGTATTTTGTTTTCTTGATCAGAAGAACTGTCCTCTACTCCAAGAAGGTGAATGTGAATTGCTTTTGATGTTATATGTATGAGAAAACTTGGAGTGTATTTTCAACAAAATAACAATTTCCACACTTTCCATTTCAGGATTTGGTAGGATTCCTGTTCTTTTTGGTTTCCTACCTCATTCAATTTGCATACAAAGTAATCTAGAATCTTGTCAAATCATATGAATTGTGCTGTCTTTGAGGTATAAACGCTCAATATCCTATTGCTTGTGAACAATGGACTCCTGTGGCAAACTTACCTGTCAACTGCCTGACAGAACATGGGTTTGGATGATTGTAAATGGACTAACATGGTCAGGATGGACTTCAGATAATTTTTGTTCCATGGAGGAAACATTTGCCACAGCCAGTTGGTATTCTGATTATCCTGATTTCTTGTTCACATGTGTGCAGCCATAGTAACTATCAAAATGAAACTTAAAAGGAAAATCCACATTCTGGTAGTGTGACAGACTCTTGGATGCTTCTGTCTGGATTCCCTAAATTTCCGAGCTTCAGTTGTCAGGTTGTCCATCTTGGCCAGATGGTCAAACCTGTTCCTCTTTAATGGGACCTTTGCTACCCTTTCTTTTCCCACTAGAACTTGGATGAGACAATTCCACTGTTCTTGGCAGATGGTAGCATGTCTACATCCCATTCAAAAACTTCATCAGGTCTAAGTGTTCCAGCCTTTGACATTGAGATCTAGAAGGAGCTCTCATAACGGCTTCCCAAAAATTCCCTGGTGCAGTTCAAGATGCTTGATTGTGTCCAATAAACTATTTACATGTTACAAAATTTGGTTTCTTGAACAATCAACTTCCCTCTTTGTGTGATAGCACTTGATAATCCAAGATGACAGCATCTTGAGTCAGGCAGAAGGAAGCTACAAGTGGCTGACACTTTCAGCTTAGAAATATCCCGGTTTGGTCTGTGCCTAACCATAAAGGCCTAATGACACCCTACTTATTTTTCAGAAGAAATACAGGTAAGGAGAAAAGAAAGGGGGTTATAGAAGTGATTTTGTATTTAACCCTGTGTTTTTAAATAGAAACGAAGAAGATGTTAATTATTTGAAAATGTTAATGGATAATTTTTATGTCTTCAAAGATGCTATTTCTTTCTGTATACAAAAAGCTGTTTCTTGTTTCAGTTCTACTTGGAAGTTAAGATTGATTAAAAACATGATTCAAGGACAAAGTATATCAGGTAAGATCTTAAGTGTTAAATTAATTAGTTTAATATTAACTGTACAAATTTTATGGTTGAGTAAAATATCATTAATTAAATACCAATTAAATTTTCTTACAAATATATGCAATATGAAAGAGTTCATCACATAAAAATGATATATGGATTATATAACCATTAAACTCCTAGTGGCAAATGATACTACTACCTTTGTAATATTTTAATGAGAGAATGTATTGTTGAAACAAAGATATCTTGAATCAGCCTTGCAAAAGGCCAGTTAGCAAGACAGCAAGTAAAGGCAGATTTAACATCTGTAGAGCATTTGTTCTGTTTGGAATTGCTGTTTAAGTTGCTACAAAGAGAATAAAACTCACCAAATGGTTAAATTAGACATGCATACTGTATACATATGTATTAACCAATATGTGAGAATATAACTCAAGTTACTCGATAGCACAAGGCAAAGCCTTGCCTACCTTTCCAGCTCCCTCTAAAGAGAACATAGCAGCTTTGCACAGAGCTTCAGCTTTACCTGAAGCCCTAATCCTTATGAATGAGTTTCATCTCACCTAACTTTGGCTTCCTGGAACTCACCCACCCGCTCCATTCTAGACAATCAGACTCCTCAGGGCAGTTGCCTGCACAGAGATATCCAATGATATTTTAGATAGGTTATCCAGGAAATGCCCATTGGATGAGCATGTATGACCCAGGGTGTGCTCCACTGGTCAGAGGTGGAGCAGTGTGGAACTACTTAGAGTAAATACGTAATTTTCAAACAGCTAAAAGTAAGTGAAATGAATCCCATGCTTGATTCTGTCAATTTTACTCACAGTGTATCTTTGAGGAGAAATGAAAGGGAATATTTTGGTAATTAGATGCTGTCCAGCAAGAAGGAAGACAGCATAATTTAGCCACAGAATTTAAGCAGATGTCATTTAGCCGTATCCTGAAGGACATGCACAATATTAAGCAAAGAACTAATCTCTTGCAGACAAAAATTGAGTCTGAAAAATCAACATTCAGGCAAATGAAGTGAATGAGTGAAGTGAGAATGTCTTACTTGGGCAGGCTTTTTTACTTTTCTTACTGTCCTCTTGCTTTCAAAGAGACAATGAGCACATTATGGCTGTGCAGTGTCTAGTCTCATGCAACTGTTGTTAGTGCTACAGCTCAAATTAGCATTTTTTACACTAACCTGGAGGTGGCGGTGCACTTTCACTTTCAGTTTCTGAAAAATGAAGAATGAAGACAGATATTGAGCTTCAGATAAAAGCAAATATTTTTCACACATTTGGTATGTTTGTTGACTTTGGACACAGTGTGGGTTCTTTTAATATTTTAATATCGTTGTCAAATTTTTTTGCACTCACCCACGCAAAACATGTCAGATGTCTAAAGCTTATGTTCAGCAAAGAGAGGTTAGTGAACTTGTTCAGGATGGAGATATATAATATTCATAGAAACACAGAATCTTTCAGGTCTTTAAGATCATCGGGTCCAACCATTAACTCACCTCTGCCAAATCACCACTAAACCGTGTCCCAAGCACCACACCTACATGTCTTTAAAATTCCTCCAGGGATGCTGACTCTAGTCCTCTAGGCAGCCTGTTCTGGTGCTCAACAACCCTTTTGGTGAAGAAATTTTTCCTAATATCCACTCTCAACCTCCCCTCGTGGAAGTTGAGGCCATTTTCTCTTGTGCCATCACTTGTTGCTTGGAAGAAGAGAGCAACCTCTACGTGTCTACAGCCTCCTTTCAGGTAGTTGTAGGGAGAGATAAGGTCTCTCCCTCATGTGCAGGTCAGCTACCTGCATGTATTCGTATTAATTGGGCCCCAGGACATTTCAGGACCTTTCGGCAATTGCAGTTTAGGACAGTTCTGGAATATCATGGAATCCAAGTTGAATTTCAAGTTTGGGTTCAATTTATTTAAGTCAATTGGTCTTGAACTTATGCTTAAAGGTCCAACTTATCACACCAACAGGCTTCTGACAGATAATATCCTATGCTTAAGCAAAATTTCCACCAACTGAAATAACATCTGATATGACTTTAATCATGAAGTGTAATGGATCCATTACCTTAGAAGGATCATGCAAGTGAATCCAGAGCCCTTCATCTCATTTTCACCACACCATTAGATCTGGAGTTCAATGTTCAGTGCAAGCAGAAAGTAAAAAAATCAGCTTAGCTGCACTGAGTAGAACCTGCAGTATATTTGGGTTTTCTTTCTTTCAATCATGATATTTAATGTAAATCACTTCCCTTTCAGATGTGTGATACAGAAACCGGGCTTTTTATCCTATTTAAATACTATCCTTTTGAGATGACATGTTCTCCCATATAAGAATAAATTTACTAGCGAAAATGTATTTTTAAAACATTAAAAGAAGCTTATTTTCAATATTTAAAAGCTTTAGGACTCTAGATGGGTTGAAAACAGCAATATTTATTAGCACTAATGCTTGACTTACAGTTTAACTAATTACAACAAGCAAAGATTTAAAAGGTTGAAATCCTGAACTGTAATAGTAGATGACTCTTACTAACCTTTGTCATGTTATAAGCATTAACCTTTGGGATCCCACCTCAGGTGGAAATATTCAGGAAATAAAATTTCAATCTCTGTCACACAGAAATGCTGGTAAGGCTATTCCTTTACATTCAGTTCTAAATATAACTAAAACATAATTCTCATTCTTAATAAATGCATTTAATATTTAAAAGGGAGGAATATTTTTAGTGCAAATACAATTTTAAGCTGAGTGTGTGAGTTTGATACGGTTTAGGAACTTTCAGTCATACAGAGATACAACAGCAAATCCTTGTAGAAGTTCCAAGGAGAATTCCTCGCTACAAGGAAAGAGAGAGTTGTGTGTTCTGATCACAGCACCCATCACACACAATGAAAAGAAGTATATTAAAGACCAATACACAAAGTGTGGTAATAATCAAGTATCCTTACTTAAGTTCGTAGCAATTTATTTTTTCTGGTCTGATTACTAACACATTAAGCTTTGCTTTGTGGCCTAGAAAAATACGAAAATTTTTCACATTAAAATTGCACCACGAAAAATATGTCTTGGAACATATTCGCCTTGCTACCATGACATTTCTCACTCTTTCTGCTGAGAATAAAATAACATCTCTGTGGCATGGAAGTACATTTCTTGCATGGAAAACTAATAGCAGAAAATTATTGATTGTTAAATTTTCCTTGTGAAATTTAATAGCTAGAAACTGGGAGTATTCTTATGAACACTGGATTACCAACAAGAGTAATGAATTTATAAACAAAAGCTCAACAAATAAAGCACTTTCCAGGCTCAGATGAAAGGCTTATGAGACTTTTGAGGGACTTGTCTTGAATTTTTCTTTCATTTTGAGAGGTATTTAATGGCTTCACCTACTCTGTAGTGCTGCTCAGAAATCACATATGTTGCAAATCCTGCCTTTCCCAGCAGTAGGCACAGATATTTGCCAAAGCCTACAGCACAGACCAGGCCTGAAACACTATTATTGTAGTCTAAAATTCATCTCATACATGAAGACACAAAAGGAGATATTCAAAACCTGAGCACGTTCAAGGGCAACCTACTCTACGGGACCCTGCTTCTAATAATCTCCAAAGGTCCTTTCAAATCTCAGCTATTCTGCAATTCTGTGATGGGATGATGACTGAAACCAGACCAAGAAGTCAGTTGTTTCTTTCCTAAACCACAACTATAGGCTGTTGGGGCTACTGCTAGGACAACTGAGGCAAGAACGGAGCTCAGAGGAGAGACCTGAAGTCTAATGTGGGAAGAAAAAAGGAAGGGGGAGAGTTCCAGGCACTGGGGGTGGCAGAGACATGGGAGATACTTCAACATAATCTTTTGGCCATGTGCAACCCCTTTCATGGTCATGCTTGGCTTACAGTTCCATTCCTGAGGACAGCCAGGAAAAAAACCATTAATAGCACCAAGTAGTTTCCACCTCCCCAAAGAATGATAGCCCTCTCTGGCTGACCTCTGCAACAGGCTTGTCAGCCAGGACAGGGCTCTGCACACTCAACCAGCAGCTTATGGCTGTGCTCCTTCCCTAGGAAGCATGCTCCCTGGAGTCCCCGGATGCCATTCCCAACAGCCCGTTGCCTAATATGGTGCTCTGTCAAGGCACTGTCAGGGGGGCTGCTGGTGGAGAAAGTGTTGTCTCCAGCATGCAATCCTCAATCCCTTTGGAGTACAGTTCACTGGGTTGTTACAATGCCTCTTGAGCTAAATGGGAAAGAGGCTGTTGAAGGTCCAGTTACAACTGAATTGATACCATAGTGTCAACTGGACCTTCTACTGAACAACACAAGTTAACTTCTGCTTCAGAGTTTCTAAGACAGAAGGTCTCTTCTTTGCAGTTCTTTATTTGAGAAGCCAAGATGTTGTATTTCAGTGGGTTGTATTGTCCTAAACACAGACCTTGAGTTAGTCATTGGCTGTGAAACTTGTAACTTTTAGATGTAATTCTATGAGAATAGGAATTAAACCTCTATAGGCAGTTCTACAGCAAGAATAGAAATTAACTTAGCAGTCTTCTTTACATGGCTACTCAGAAAAGATCGTATATTAAGAARTGTAGTTAGTAAATAAAGTGAAAGCATAACTGTCACTTAGATAACATCTCCAGAAATGCTTTCATGCCTCAGCCATGTCATGAGATGCATTCAGGATCCAGTTTGACATAGGATACGAGCACTTAGAGCCAAGACATTTTTATTTGTAATTTATAATTATACAGGCACATATACACACTTGAAAATCAGCAGGAGATGCAACTTGACCCATTACCAACAATTTTCCTTCACTGTTTCACATTCACTATGTTCAGTTTTTCAGATAAAATAAGATTTAAAATCTCTTGCTATGTATATAGATAACTAAGCTTAAAAAAGTTCAGTGAGATTACCAATGTGCTAAAGTTATGGAAATGCTTCAGAACCATGTTAAACTGGGACTATCATTATTTAAAATTTCAATTCCATTTTAGGTCTGGTTGCACTGACATCCAACCTGCAATAGCTAGAAGAAGCTTTGGAAGGGAACTGACACATGGATGTCAGTTTGTGTGTGGTGGCCAGTTTTCAAGGGCTCTGAATTCCCACTTCCACTGGCTTCTCTGACAGCATCAAGCATAGAAACTCCCTGACATCATCTATATTACTTTTCACACTGGAGTGCAATCATAACGAGGCATGATGATGGTTCTAAAACAGTCTCCAAAGTCCCGCTCTACTACTGTGGTGAAAGCGAAGTATCCTGAAGACCCTCAGTTCAGACCAGTCAAGAACCAGCAAGCATACTGGGAATGAGGCCTGGCTGGACAGCTCTTCTCATCATGCAACTTTGTACTCATGACCAGGATTTTTTCGGGTGGGCTTAGGAAACTTCAATCATTTTGAAAAATGAGTAGTGGGTTGGTTTTTTGTTTTTTCCTTAGGTAAGTAAAGGAAATGACCTTGAGATTAAATCAGGGCTTGCAGAAAGCCTAAAGATAGCATTTCACCGTCACTGGGCTGGAACATTCACAGGAAGGAGGAGGAAAGTCTCCTGCACTAATTTCTCCCTGCAGTTATATACGGATCAGTTACAAGCCAGTGAAGAATAGCCAAGGGATTCAGGATCTCACCCAGTCTGACCAGAGGACTTATCCCATTTACCTGGAAAGGAAACCAGGACTATGGCTGCCTCATCAGGGATACAGGTATGATATCTGTCTGTGCAACAGCAGCATATTAAAGAGACTTTCATATGTCAAACAGCATGAGGATAGTCACTTAATGCTTTTTGTGACAAAGACCTGTCACCATCAACTTGTGTCAAATATAAGTAGGTGGATTAAGCTTGTGGACATAGCCTCGAGGGATCAGACAAATATAACTATTACGTAGGCATTCCTAAAGTGCTGACTCTGCTACTCAGACCAAAATAGACAAAATGCTAGTTTGGGGAGAGAGCATGGCTCACCCCAGCCCTTGTGCAGTTGTCATGCGTAAGGATTGTCCCTTTGCCCGGCCCCTGTAAGACACGAGAACCGCCGTTGTGGCACAAGGCTTTCTCCTGGGATGGAAGCTCCTCTGAAACTGGTGAGCAGGGAAGGACTAAGGGAATGAAACAGTTCCTTGACAGACCTCATGTCCAGATCAGCAGCAGACAAAAGGAGTAAAGCTTTTTCCTTTCATCCCTTACATTCCCTGAAAAAAGGTGCTCTGAAGAAGAGAAATAGCTCAAAATGGTTTGACTATTTTTTGTGGGTCACTTCACCCAGATCAGTCACAGTGATGTGGTTAAAAGCCACAGCCTCACTTTTTGGGAGACAGGAACTTGCTCAACAAACTATAGAGATTACCAGAGCATGAGGAGCATTTCACTGGGAAACAATACTTTTAGCAGACCCCAGATTAAATGAGCTGCAAAACAGAGGGCTAGGTTCAGAGTAATTTGTAATCAATAAAAGTGCATTCATTTGGACTTAAATTGAAGTAAATACTATTCTTATAAAAAAAAAAAAGACAGAGGAATGCTCATCATTCTGCAAACTCTGAGCACAGTCATATAGGCAGGGTCTGCCTGGTGTCTCATGAGCCTGTTCTCCACTGAGAAACAATCTGATTTGTGTGCAACTTCCACAGACAATTCCCAATCTGAGCAGAAGCAAGGAATTACACTACCAGCTGGAATCATTACCTTTTTTAATGAATGTTCATGAACATTTTCTATGTTTTTTTAAAATATACCCATAGCAACTGTTCTAAACAGACATTGGTCCTAAGTCCTGAGAGCAAAAGTTGCTGTAAAGGACTGAGGTAAATAAACTCTGGTGGCTTATTGGTGCTCCGGTGGCTGGCCAAATGACTATTATTGTGGCCAACAGTGTGATAGACCTAAACTGATAAATTTATAATGTATTTCTAGTTTCTGTTTCCATTTGTAATGATGAAGAGGACAGATAAACTGCCAGTTTTGACTTGTGACAATGTTTAAAGATGAAAACAGCAACCTTAGGTTAAACACTCTCTCTTATTATGAAAAAATTAACAAATCAGCATGTTCACTGAAGACGAAATTATTTTATATTCCAGCAGCTGAAAGTGTCACAGTCGATGATGCATCTTTAGGAAGAGACTGAAGAAGAAATAAAATTAGCAAAGAGTTTACTTAAAAATTTAGTTTTGCATATGATTAAAATTCAAAAAACCCCAAACACGAGGATAATAACTAGTCCCAGCATATAATCTCACTGAGAGTAGTCCCCTTTCGGGACTAATCTAAATGCTTTCCATTAGAAAGGATTTTATGGGCCACTGGAGCCAATCAAACCATCACATGTTAAGTATAGAATGTTCCCTGACTTAAGGGCTRAAAAACTGAATGAACAATTGGGACAAAAGCCTGGTAATAGTGAATTCTGTGGGATGGACTAGACATCAAAGAAATAAYTTACAGATCCACACAAGGAGCTGCAGTGTAATTGGTGAGTCCAGATTTTGCCTTCAYTGCTATTCATAATTATAGAAGTGCATAAAGCAATCATTGCTTATTTAGTGTGTTTCCCTTGCAGTTTCYACTTTTCTAAAGTGATGCTACTAAATCAAATCTGACCATATGTGAGTTTGCACATCTTTCTAATTTCCTATGAGAACTTTGCTTTCATATAGGAATTAATCTCTAAAGAACAATGTAACCATGATGTTGAACAAAAGCAACTTAACAAAATATATGTTTACATGTCTAYAGTCTTCTAAGTTTCTTCCTTTCCAGACTTGAAGTTTCATATGTACTGTAACTGGGATCTAGAAGGCTGCCAAGCATTGGCAGTATTTAAAATAGGTAAAGCTAAAGTTTAGTACCTTTAGTCTGGTTATCAACTTCCCATGCATTCTTAAACTCATTTTTAGCCTATTCAGCCCACAAGACACCATCATGGAGTAATTAAATTCCATTTTTATTTCCATGGTATCTTTCTTCTCTTACTTTACATCAAAGAAARTAACCCATAAAAGGCAGTTCCTGAGCACTTGTGCAGCTAAGAGAAAAAAGAGTATTTGTGCTGGTGTGTCACATTTCAGAGCCTAGCAGTAGGCTACAATTTGACTGCCAAATCTCACTGAAATTTTTTGACTAAATTTTTTTCCACTGAGTCTTTAACAAGTGCTGTTTTCTAATTTATTCTATCATTAAACCCAAACCAAAACAGAAATCCCAACTTGTGGGGTTTTTTGAACTTCCAAAACTGAAATTTTGTGATACTATCTATCCTGCAAAATMTTGTAGGCAAAGTTTTGCTGGTTAACCACTTATCAGACAAAAGGATTTTGCTGAAATCTGTTATAGTATTCCCCACTGTGACTTGTACTGATAAGGTAATTCAGTTTACTGTCRTTACTACACCTTTATGAGAAGGCTTTGTCAGCACAGCTGCACTTGGAGAGCCTGAGACTATTCATGGTGAGATTGATTTAACTTTTATTCCACATCTTGATGTGTTAACTTTCATTTACATGCTTGGAAATAAAAACATTTTATTTTGAAATATCACTGAAAAACTTGTTATAAAGTGAGATGTATGCAATCCTGAATATTGCTGAAAAAGTTCTTAATAGGCGTTTTCCTCCTAAAATTGGCAAGGTGAAAATTGTGGGAATTCCACCCAGAATCAGCTTCTTCCTACAAATTATAGAAAATCTCAAATTTCCCTGTATTACAGCACCATCTTAGTTTATATACCACCAATATAATGTAAGTCTGAAATGGTTTACATCTGACGTTCTCTATTCCTCACCTAYCTGTTCTCAATCATCTGAGCCATTCTTTAATGCTGCTTCATGTGATGCACTACATGATTCTGGCTCCAGTTAAACGGAAAGGAGAAAACGGGCTGTGGAAATTTTGCCAATGGGATAGGTGCTTATGTCTAATGGACAGCAGCAGTGCTCCTATTTTTACATTGTAAAACCAACAAAAAAAGCGGTCCTGAAACATATGAGCTGGACTTCTGAATCTCAGAGATTCACTTGGGCAGTGCCTTCCCTGAAAACCCTTGCTCCTCTTGGTCTGACCAGCCGGCACAGACGCCTGTCGGGGCTGGAGGTGCAGGGGGAGCTCTGCACAGTCACTCGCACTGTTCCACAGCTCAGCTGGGAGCACTTACTCCGCCTTTTTGTGTTTAGAAGGCCCCGCTGAGGGCTGCGAAGGGAGCCCCCCCTCCGCCTGGGGCCGGGCTCTGCGCCGTGCCCGCTCCCGGCCCGCAGGGGGCGCCGCTGCGGCGCGCAGAGGGCGGGCAGGGATCGGGTTCCTGCCGTCGGGAAAGACGAGGGACCCCGCYCCTAGCTGGGCCTGCAGCCTTTTGGTATCTGCAGGGACACGGCCAGCCACAGCGAGCCGGGTTTTGTAATTCCGATGCTCGGGAATTGGACTCCGTAAACACAAAATGCGGGAGCTCAGCGCAGTTCGGGTTTCTTTCTTTCTACTCCTACTCCAGCCAAGGGAAATTTTTCTTTTAAATGACCCAAACCTAATTAATCTTTGATATGTATTTACCAAAATCAATTAATCCACTCATCAGAATCGTTTGATCCCACGTTAAAAAGTATGACAATACCTAGACTTTATTSTCAGTTTCCTATCCTTCCTTGCAACAGTCTGTTAATAATTTTTTTCTGAAAGCAAATATTTTTATTTAGGTCAAGAGATTCCCAACGGAAAACTGAAAACAGAAGACACCACAGTGTGATACCAGAGGCAGAAGTTCACTGGCTAATGCTAACGTCCTTTTTGCAAGCTTCAAAAGGTAATAAAGTAGACCAGATTATTGGATAAAAAACTTCATAAACCGCAGAATTGCTGCTCAGGAATGACAGTAATTTGTTCCTCAGATTTAACAATATCCTTTCAATGGCAGTTGCACTTCTAATTATAGGACAAAAGTCAGCAATAAAGTTGAAAGGTCACTTATTTCAAGAGATGAGTACTTAACCAGTAATGAACTTCTTTCAGATTGCCAGATAATTTCCAAACCAGCTCAGGAAATATTTTACCAACTTAGAAAAATGTCTTTACCCTTGCTCAGCCTAAAACACAACACAGTTGTTTTGCTGAGCTCTCCTGAAATATTTCACTCTGAATTAAGGAAATAATTTGCAGTATTGCTTTATGGAACTCACATTATGGCCCTGATGCTCTACATAATTGTAGTGAGTTCCACAAATGATTACATCTCCTGTTGTTCAGTGCATTCAGAGTAGTCCTGAGAGTCCTGTGATTATATGCGGATAGAGGGAAATCATTCCACTTGGAGAGATCCATTTTTGGGGAAGATGATGACATCAGCATAAGGCCGTGGTGGCGTGAATTCATGCAATCCAACTTATATCAGTTAATTGCAAGGAAACGTTTGAGACATGCTGATGGGTTTCATTTTAACTGAAATTCAGAATAAAACATTTCAGCAATTTAAAATGAAATCCTCCTGGTATTCCCCTTCCATGGTTTTTGAAATGTCTTTTCTTTGAGGGTCAGGGTGAAACCAAATCTGCGCATGTTGGGATTTCCCAAGGACTGAATTTATCAGCTTGTTATCAGCTCTTTGTCAGAGTAATATATGCTACAACTGGGTCTAAACCTTGTCATGACTGTATCCAAATACCAAATCAGAAGAGCATTTGCTTCAACTCTATTTGACAGTGGGTGAGAGATAATCTGATACTCTGTGATCTTTTCAAGAAGGAAGAGTCTTCTCAGACTTCCTTTAGATAAGAGCACTCTCCTGTCATCTGCGCTTCAGCCCTCAGCCTCCTCTTGGGAGATACTGTCTTAGAGAATGGGATTGTAACAGGAGCCTGGGCTCAGGGCTGTCAGGCATCTACATGATTAGGGATTGTTCCAAGTAGTTAATCACTAATAATCCATTACTTATTTCACCCTGAGTTTTTTACCCAATGCTAATTTTCTGTCCTCAGACTTATAGAAAACAACTCACTCGAGATGAAAGAGAAGGTAGTTGTAGCTACTTTTTAGTTTACTAAAAGTAACTCAAATTTATAGGCTACAAAATTCAGTGGCTACTCCTTTTGGTTAGTTTTAATGTCCCAGTACATGCTAAGGAAAGTGGATTTGTAATAAAGTTTGCAGAAGAATTTTAAAAAGTGCCCAAACATAACTGGCAGTACAGGAAATCTTTGTATCAGAGTTGCAGTATTGCTGATGGTAAACACTAAAAGAATCAGAAATTGTCCTAAAACTCAGAAACTTACTTCTTTATTGGGATTTCTATGTACTGGCTTAAGGAGTTCTCTCTTTTGTAAGCTTGTTTGTGTATAAATATTTATTGTTGCTCAGACTCCTGGGATTCAGCATGGTACCGAAAACCCTTTTTTGCACATGTGGAAAGGACGGACTCTTTCTGTAGATGAAAATTTAGGAGATCTAAGGTGCCATAGACCTATGGCACTGGACAAAACATTGGTGGATCATGCAGCCATAGTTATGTTCATGGAAGTGATGAATGCCCCTTTGTGGGTGTCCACATACCAAATTACATACARCCCTCCGTGTTGCTACTGTTAATGTTTTCTACCTCTCAATCTCATCCTGCAGCAATGAAGATAACTGTAAGAACTATAAGCCTTCACTCTAAAAAAAAATCACTTAGCTCTGCCTTTAGGGAGTGTTTGCACACAGCAGGATGTTTGCAGACAAACTGTGGGGGTTTGCATCAGTAAATCAGTAAGTGATATGTATAAAAGAAAGCTTTTACAAAGCATGACAGCAAAATGCATTTAAGATGCTATTGTGAATTACAGTCACAGCTCACGGTATATGGTTTCTCTCCAGCTAAAAAATCTGTTGGGTAAGAGAGAAAACTTTGTTGCAAAACATGGAAATGCAAAACAAGGGCAAAGAAAAAGGGGCACAGGACAGAGGTCAGATTTCCCCTTTAAAAATAGGGCTAAGGAAAKCTTAGATGAAAGATTAGTAAGGCTGGAGGGAATGCCATGGAAAAAATGTCATCAGGCATCTGACCCTCTGTGCCTTCACTGAAGTCTGCATCTGTGGAGGAGTGGCAGCCACAGTCTCCATTGGAATTACACTCTCCTTTGGGTCTAAAATAAGGTTTTTGACCTAGATACTAWGTTCTTATAAAAACACAAGATACCAAATGTGCTACAGTGTGTGTATGTATATCTCTATCTACATGAGTATCACGGGATGAGACCCAGAGGCTATTAGTCCATAAATTACTTCATCTGCATGGCATTTCTCATGTGGTTGTTCCTAGATATCTCAAGACACAGATATTCTCCACATCACTAGGAATGAGTTTTTTCTGGAATTTTTCTTGAATTTAGAGGCGATGCTTTAGTGGTACTGGACATSAATAAAGCTGTTCAAAATAGATGGAAATGCAATGCTGTATACATTGAGGTGTGCAAATGGTTTGAAATGTTTCCTTTCAGTTCAGAAAACAGTGCAAGGTCCTACCACACACACACAATCAGCTCGGACTTATAAGAGGAAGTTTTTCCTCCTTCTAGAACTGTTGGGACTGGTGCTAGGGGCCATAATTGGTGAATTTCTTTTTCACAGAAAAGATCTCGTGGCAGAGAACTATGAAAACAAACACAAAAATACCAGAAGGTTGGAATTCAGAAGCTGTTCAACAACTATGTTTTACTGCTCTTTCTAGTCCCCTAGCACTCTGGAGTAGGTGAATATGAAGTAGGTGAGTATCTCCCATCAACTGAGCCACTAAACTTTTCATTGGGGGTCTCTTCCAGTTTTAGCTGCATTTGTAAATTGGTTTAATTTCATCACAACTTCAGGGCTTTGAGAGAAGGAAAAATCTGGAACAGGCTTTTGGAATGGATTTGCAGGCTGGCTGAGCAAAGCATGCCTCCCCTTTGAGAAAAAAGTAATTGTGCTGTTTTGTGAGTTGCTTTTCTCAATCACTGCCTATCGTGTTGCATCCAGTCACAATACACGGAGCAAATGTCTCTGCAATTAATGTCTATGTACACAAAGCTAAGATTTATAAGCAGAATTCTGTAGGAAATGGAATCTTCATCTATGCCTGTGGTTCACTGCAACCTACTCTTGGCACATATGACCAAAATTAGGAAGTTATTCTGAGCCTGTAAAGACACGAGGAGTGTATTTTAATATAGATCCGTCTCAGGAAGCATCATGCTGCTACTGAACAATGCTTTCAGATGCTTCCTAAAACCACCGTTTGATCCTACAGAGAATTAATTTAGAACACGACTTTTCGTAATAATCACCTGATCAAAATAACTGGAGCCGTCACATATAAGGACAACTGCCCTACGAAGTAGATCACATGCTATTTTCAATTAGTAATAGGGACAAGGAGAGCAAATCATGTAAGAACTATTTCCTAATCTCCAGGGAAGGCAGAGCAATGACTGTTTTGAACATGTTCCATTGCTGCAAGATACAGTAGGACTCCCTTCTTGCTGCACTGTCTGCACACTTTTGGGAACATGGAGATGGCACATGCAGGGGCTCAAAACTGTGAAATGAGTTACCCAACTGTGCTCCTGCATCCTGGCACTGCACACCTCTGCAGGAAAAACACATGCACTTACCCACTAGCAAGTCCTCGTATTTGTGAGGGCCTTTCTTGAAACAAAACACTTGACTCCGTGAAGCAATTTTTAAGATAGTTGGGGTTTTTTTCAAATTTTTGAACTTTTCTGAGACTCTGTCATATTTGGCTTTSTGTTCAGCAGCCCTTCAACATTACTCCAGGAGGTCTAATGTCCTAAATTAACCTCCATCTAGGACTAAGAAGGGCATGCAATATCTCAGTATTATGACATCTAACACCATCGTGGCTAACTGCAGCAGAGGCCACAGGTTATTTTGTCACTTTGAACTGAAAATACACAAAAAGACACTTGGCCAGCCGGTACAGAAGGTTGTGGATGTGATTGGTCTTCAGAAGAGGCTGTTATAAGTCATGTGGATGTAAGGCATCCTGTATCCCCTTAGCCTATGTCCCACTGACTCCTCTGTGGAGGGGCTGTTAGGAATACAGGTGTAGGTGATGGGTGAGGGAAGCCAGAGGTAAACATCTCTCTTTCATGTATGCTCTATTTCTTAGGGTCTGAGAGGTCTCTGAGCAGCAATCTATCTTCATACATCTTGAACCCAGAGTAATTTTCTGTCCCTCCAGCATCTCAGGAAGCAGTGAAGATTAACCAAAACTTTTACCAAAACATGCTTGCCAGAATGACTTCCTAGGACATAAACTCCTGTCAGACACAGAACTGGATTTTTACYCTAATTCACTCTCTTCTGTAAGCTGCTTCATCTTGGCTGAACATCTGTTAGTTCAGTGAGCTCTAGGAGCTAAGACCACACTGAACAAATCATAGAGTAAGTTCCAGAAACAGGAATTCATGGAGTTTCCTAAATCTAGCTGTGCTYTTTATAGAATTTTATAGAATATTCAGAAACACTATATTATTTAACATAAAAAGTACTTCTTGCTCATAGGTACAAATATCACTGATGCAACCAGTCATTCATCCAACAGCATAAATCTGCTGGAGGAAGTGAGAGTAAGCTTGTATAAAAAGGAAGAAGATGACTTATTATTGATTTGAACAGAAATGCAACTTTCTGCTTCCTCTCATTGAAGCAAAGTAGAAATTTAGTTTTGAGTTGATTTAAACACTTAGCCATGAAATAAAATATATTGATGCCTTCTTACAAAAATAAAACAAGTAAAAGCATCAGATTCTTCAAAATAACAAAAGAATGGCAGTAGAACATTTTTAAATTATTATTATTTTATTTTTATCAATGCATGAAGCAGATTACAGACTAGAGAAGGGTGCACTCTTCTCTGCTCAAAATAATCTGGGCCTAATGTGCTCCCTTATCTATCGGGAAAGAGCATCTGAGTATCACATGCAAATAATAATGGAATGCAACTCTCTCCATCTCTTATAAAACTGACCTTTGCAGAAAATCCTTAAACAGCAATTGAACGAATAGTAGAGAGTAGCTCTGCAGACTTATCGTTAAGGTACTCGGAAAAGGAAGGCACACAAATGGATCTATGGTGTGAACTGGGAGTCCAAGCTGYCATTATAATAAATGAAATTAGATTTTTATTCACCATAAAATAGCTGCTTACGGCTCAATTAATCTTCATAAACGTAGGTGATCAATGACGCTCAGATCCTGTAGGATGGCTGTCTATTTTCTAGCTGCCATTTCACGATGTTGCAGGCCTCCCACGGGGCCTGAGTCATATCTGCCAGCCCAAGATGTGTATTCTGTTTATGCCAGGGCATCTTATATGGCAGCAGGGCACCTATGTTTAGGCAACTGCTGGCTGGTCAGCTGAGTAGCAGCAGACTGGGCACCTCTGACTTTAATGAGCGGCTGTCCCTGACTCCACTGGGAGCRGGAACACCGAGTTCACTGGCACATGCTTCCATTTGGGTATCTGGTTCCTAACCCAGAGATCTTCTGTGATAGTGTAAAGACCATTAGGATCTTTGTAGAGTTGCAAAGCTACCAACATTTTCAATGAACTAACATGGACATTCATGTCAGGAAACTGCTCTCTTTCCTAACTCTTAAAAAAACCAACAACTCTTCAAAGCAAAGGAGCAAAATCTCCAGGTGTCATAAAGTGAACAATGGTGGAATGGTGAAAAAACGGCTTCAAGTATCGATTCCCTAACAGCAGTGAAAAAGAGAAACCTTTGTTTGAAATCTTCAGAAAYAGCACTTCGTTTGTGACTGAGAGGAGAGAGAGTGGCTGGGTGGGAAGAGAAGGGGCTGTTTCTCAGTCACACAGTTCCTCAGACTCAAGAGRTAAAACTGCTTCCAATGGGACTGAGAAAACTCTAATTACAAATAAAGTTAACAATCCTATCCATTTGCCTTCTCCTTCATTTTACAGAATTTTACATTCCATGCAAAGTCACGTTAGTGTCTGAATAAGAACAATTTTTTTTTTTCTTTTTCGTTCCAGAGCAATTATTAAATTAGGACATCCGACTTACTGGAATCTCTGCATTTGCATGGATGATGAGTCTAGTATTGGTCCCTATCCCAAGGGAAATTTGCCAAGGTAATTTGTTTTCAAACTTGACATGCTCTTGCCCTTCAAGGAACACTCTGGATGTCCCCATGTGAAACATGTTCTGCAACTTATTTTCCAAGGACTGTTGATGTGTTGGGCAGCTACTAATCTTTTGACAACTGAAGTGTCCCCAGATCTCTCCTCTACGGTTTTGCTATGTGATCACCTTGTTTGGTAAATCCCTGAAATTAATATGAAAAACTCATTCAGTTTTTCATGGCATAGAGGAATACTGTAGCATAGTTGGTTTTTTTAGAGCTCTCTTATAGTGATATTTTTAGGAGGTATGAGGGGAAAGAACTGGGCAGGCCTTTATTTATCTTCCCAACAGGTGCAGTATAGGGAGGCACAAAGGCAGCATTTGCTAAATTCAGTTTTGCCAAGTACAAAGCACTCTCTTATCTGCTGAAAGACTGTTCCCTGCTTTCCTCCTAAACTCAATGAGCTTTTTATTTTAGTGTGATAATATTAAATATTTTATTCTTGTGCACAGATGAACTGTTTTTCACACAGGGTGGACGAGCTTTTCAACTCAAGTAAGAACAACAGCAAGTAAGCCAGATCAATCTTGCATTATCCTCGCACAGCAGTATTAAAATAAAGTCAATGCATAAGAAAAAACCAATCAATATAATGCCTTAAATTTACACCCCATAATAAAGCCAAACRTAAAATCTCAAAGATAAATCATGGTGATTTTTCTTTGCCAGCGTAGGGGTTTTTCGGTCAAATTAATTTGATTGAAAAAGTAGCCTGAAACCTAGCGATGATGGAGGCGGAAGGTCAAAGAATAAATCTGAGATGCTCTGGTATCTCAGAAGGAAGTGTGGGAGCAACACATAGAAGTTAGCGATGGGAGGGCAAAGGCAATCTAAGAACAACTCAGTTCCCAGCGTGCAACACAATCTGTGCAGGAGGAGCTGCTCGTGGGGCTCAGGATGAGAGCGCAGCCCACCCTCACAGATCTGATTACAACTCTTAGGCGTAAGTTTGCTTTCCATTTGTGGAGGGCTTAAAATTTATTAGCTAGAGGTGATGAAGAGAAACTTTCTAAAGAATTGAGAGGGAAAATAAGATAAGCGGTTAGGGTTTCATCCTTTCGTCATCCACCAAAACTCATTTACCTGTGATTTGAATACGGTGCTTGCAGATGATATATATGAGTGTGATTTGGCTCAGAGACTGAAAGAAGTTAAAAATAATGGGAATGCACTTTACAGTCAGCACTGCAGAAGGGCAATGATGATGGCAGAAGATGGATGTCTGTATGCTTTTCTTTTGCCTCACTATGCAGCAAGGAGAGCAGCAGCTGCACTACCTCGTGTGGTGCCATATAACATGGTTATACAGGTCCAGTCTTCTGCATGGAACGCACCAAACAGTGCTGTAAAATGTTCACATCCTGGGTTCTTGAATTTTCTGGAAAACTTTCCATCAGCAGTGTTAATTTTGACACAAGCTAAATCTGCATAGTGAAGCAGAATTCCCATTCAACTTCTTTTTCACCTATGAAAAATTGTCTAGCCTTGAAAATATGATATTAAAAGAAATCTGACTTTAATTATCTCTTAACCAATCTTTATGCATTGATTTCCCACTGGAATCCCACTGCTCTGTATGTCTACTTGTATGATTTATATGACTGACTTRTTTGACAGTGACTATTATCTTGATACACCACAGTCATATTATTTAGAGTATTGTGAATGTAATGCAAATACAATCATAGAAACAAAKCGCACGATAAAACAAAACTAGTCATGCTTAAAAGCAAATAGAAGTAAAGACTGTTTCCACTGGGCATCTTCAGAGAGAGCAGTGTTACCATATCTCCAAAGCAGTCTCCACTGGTATTTATGTCTGTTTACCTCCTTTCACAAATTGCTTCATGTTTCACAGATTATTCTTCTAACAGACAGTATATGCAAGTAGTTTTCTTCACAACTTTTACATCCATGCTCTTTATAGATTGAATAAAGTTTTACTAAAACTCTGTCAAAAGTAGACACACTGACTTTTAATTTTGATTCCTTGCCAATATSTGGATGCTCCAGGCAGCATCATTCAAGCAGAGCTTGCAAACACTTAGAAAATGAATTTGGCAGACAGTTGATAAATGCTTCAACTCAAAATTTGGAATGGTTGCTTAACTCATGGCCATGAGTTATCTCCTAGATTGGGGAGAATAAATAAGGCAAATTTGCAGAGCTGCCTACTGGGGACAGACTTGCACCTGTCCCTGTGGGATGATGCCCACAAATAGTTTGAAAAGGTTGCTCTGGAGAGACTTGGCACTTTTACAAAAGTGCATCCAAATGCCATGGCCTGTGACARCTTAAGAGGGCACCTAATTAATGAGCTGCTCTTATTATGAGTATTGGTTAAAGGAAAGGGGGGCGAGGAAAGATYGACTGAGTGATTGCAATAAATTGCAGGAAGTAATTATATGAGGGAGGGTTATTTTATTAGTCACCAGGAAAATGAAAGGCTGTTAAATTTAAATGCACTGGTTAAGGTCTTTGGCAACTCAATCAGGTCCTAGTCATCCACTGGGATCAGTTAACCCATTGATGTAGACTTCACCTTGCAAATGTATTTTGAGCCTACTAAGACAACACTGTCCTAAAACACCATGACCATCTACTCCAAAGAAGCTACAGCTGGTTTTATATACAGGACTCGACTTTTTAGGAGTACCATAAAGGCCTTAAATAATTAGTCATGGAAGCCTGTTTCTACAGTGACAAATTCCATCAGGCTGAAGCTCTCCAGCAACCTTCTCTAAGCTGAGTGGTGTGTTTAATTTGGTGATCCTATTTGTTAAGAGCGCTTTGTGAGGCTACACTGTCACCAAGTCAGGAATTTTCTCACTTTGTTAATCTAATAATCTTAAAATAGCTCAAAGAGCATTTGGCCTGAAAAAAAAGCTGGTAGCTTGGTACAGCACCGCCTCTGAAARATTAAGCTATGTACTTCAGAGACTGTAGTGAGAAAAAAATGCAAAGCTGAGATTTTCTTAACATGCAAGTGTTAGCCAGTTTCYGGTTTCTCAGCTACTTGCTCGTGTGTGCTGTTTGGACCGATGCGAATAAGGAACATGGGATAATTTAAGTAGGTCACTTCTTTTGGAAATGTCAGAAGAACACTGCTTAGGTGCTCATGTGATGCAGAAAGTTTAAGCCTCTTTTTCTTTCTCTGCTTTCTATTGTAGTCTTCCAACAAATTAATGAAAGGTTTCTCAGASAGTCCTTCCAGTGGTAACTTCCAGAATTAGTCAGTCCAAGATTCACCTTCATTAATTAATTGTCTTCAACACTTCATGCCTTGGAAATTACCTTGAGAACAGGCATTTGRTGAATGTGTGAGGTTCTGAATTCTTACTGGTAGAGCTAGTATGAATAGAGCTTGTATGAGTAGCAGCATTGGTATTGTACTATTATTGGTACCAAATTCTCCTGCCACTAATACAGTGAGTACTCATACTTACTATACAAGTACTATCACCAGCTCAGGCAAGTTCTTGATCAACAAAAAATCTTTAGGAAGCATCTCATTTCTGAAGTACAATAGTATAAACCTGTTACCGCCCTGATCTGCTGGCTGCAAATAAACTGGGTGCAATAAGGAACAACCAGTRTACAACCCACTTCTTGTTTCACTTCTCCAGAGCTCATTACTACTTGTGAATTCTAGCCCTATTGAAGCAGAATACGTCGATATTTTTTAGGTTCTGAATATTGACTCATCAAAAATCACATTTCATCCACTGTCAATATAATGTTGTTCAGAGTTGCTAAACTTATTTCGTAACACAAAGACGGAGCTGCATTGCTTATCACTGCTCTGTAAGAACATCTTTGAAACAATCTAATTTTAAACAGAATAAGAAACATGAGCCTCCAAACTAATTTTCTTCAAAGCACATATCTTTTGAAAGTGCATAAATATTTTCAGCTTTTTTTTTTGAGTTGACAGCCACAGAATGCGTTCTGATTAAAGTGTATAATACCCAGTCAAATAACAGATCAAATAAAAAGGACACTTAATACATGTGTAAATAATTTGAATTACAAATAAGACACTCTAGAAGGGGCTTGGCTCTAGGTTTGATATGGAGGATTAGGCTCTTGTATTAATACATGCACTTGGTGTAGCTATTTTCAGGAGGATACTTCATCTATCATTGTCCTCGAGCACTAAGGAGGGCCAGTAAGTAAAGTGATCACACTGGTCTGTCAACACTACTTGCTTAAGACTCAGTCATGCAAAAAGTTTAGTTTTCATGTGTCCCCACCTGAAGAAGGTGCCAAAAACGAGTAATGTTTCTGAGAGTTGCTCTGCTCTTGCCTTCCACAAAACCAGAAAATATATCAGAATAAACTTGTAAAATAAAGCAAATTATATTGATTGATCAGTATTAAGTCAAATATACCTATTCAAGCCACACACATTGGCCTGTAAGATCTGTCAGAGTCGATGGGAAATAAATGCTATTTAATGACTTCTATACTTTCCACAAGATTACCTTAAAGATTAAATTCAGTTTTGCATTTGGGAATGTATTAGGGAACCTGTCTGTATACCTTTCTTTCACCAATATTTGCAAAGCATATACCATCTGCACATTTATGGCTTTGCAAAAGCAGTTTATATAGTCAATGTCAAAAAACAATCATCAAAAATCCTTACCAAAACATCTAAATCTGAAAGAAAAATAAAATAAGGGCTATAGAAGTAATGTAAATAGAAAAAGCTTACTTAGCTTAATTTTTCAAAATGGAAGAAAAATAAATGCTAGCTTTTAAAAAGTTACTAATTATTGTATTTTGCACCTTTTTGCTCAGCCTCCAACGGGCAATTTCATGTCTCACTAGCAGACTACATGCTCAKTTTCTTTGCTATGAACTTAATAGCAGCACAAAAGGGGCCAATATTACTGCCTTTAACTATCCTTCTGAAATAATAATGTCTGTATTGTGACAAAATGAATCATTCCAGTTGGAACTGTGCAGAAAAACTTACTATAATCTTCACGTAYGCATTAGATGAATAGAATATATTTTCATCAGAACCTTAAAACTCCTTCATGAGCACATCCTTCCCATTCAATAACTATTAGAAAACCACATGAAGAACATTTCAATGTCCTGACTTTTTAAACCATAAGAAATGCTTATTTCCTCTTTTCCAGTGTTTAGATAGCTTAGAATAGAKAAACCACAAATTTCAGTACAGAAATCCTTCAGTCTTTAAAAAATGAATACAGCATTTGCCCAATCAAGTAGTTTCTCAATACCCATTCAAAGTCATAGTTTATTGTCTAAAACAGTTTGTGCTATACTCCTGCCTTAAAAGGATCAGTGATCTCTAATGATATAATGATGTTAGACAGCTATTCTTCTTAATATTATTTGTGGGTGATATATGCAAGATAGTCTAAGAGGTGTTTCGTGTGCGTGCGTACTCATAACTCCTGTAATTAAGAAATGTTCAGGTAATGTTTTGTCATGCTTACCGTCTTTCTTGGTGGGTTCCGGCATTGTTACAAGAATTCTTTATTCCCAGAGAGTTTCAGCGTTTTCAGATGCAGCAAGTAGTAGCCCCAAGCCCAGCGGAGAGTGTATGAGATCAGTGTGACAAGCAGAGGGTAAGAAGAATTCCTCTGCTTTATATACTGCGGCTGAAATATCAATCAAAATAGCACCTCCTCTCTTTTCAATGCAAACACTTTGAAAATTGACAGTTATGGGAAACCCTTCACATCTGTTGTCTGCAGCCTCTGCTCCCTTGGCTTTTGGAAGGAATCTCTGCTGCATTGCATGGGGCTGATGAGAACATCTATAACTTTCTAAATTCAGCCRCAGAGCTTGCTCTCTGCGTCCCTCTCTGTAACATGCAGACACGTATACACATGCAGATAGAGGTTGAAAAAGTGACTGCCATGCTGTTAAAGAGCCCCTCCAGCCTGCAGAATTTATAGCAAATGCCTGTATACACTTATGCCTCTTCCCACAGCATAAAAGTGAGAAATAGGTACAGACARCATGCTTGTAGAGAAACCCCACTTTCTTCCTTTAAGAGAATGTAGTATGCAAAGACAGAGTGAGAAGTAGACTATTTTGCAGTATAAATGAAGAAAAAAGGATTATTGTGTTCCTGTTTGCAGCAGTGAAGATCCTCTATATTCCCCTTCTGTTTACATTCGCTACACTTTCTTGGGTCCATTCCCTGCAGCCACTCTCATTTTGGCATTGGTAGAGACTATAATGTTCGTTTCAGCAGGACTAATTCATTAACTGGAGAGATCACCGCTGAGAGTTGAGATATTCTCTTCTCCACTCATCCAGGAGATTCAACACTGCTTGCCTTTGCCAAGCCAGGAAACCAGACAGAAGGAATGGAAATCCTATCTGTAGCACAGAGCCACTAAACGAAGCCACTGGGTTGCCCTCCTCTTAGACTCCCACTTAAACTTTGAACACGTAGGCAAGAGAAAAGCAGGTCAACTTAGTACCCAATCAGAGGGTACTAAGATTTACTTTCTTATGCTCTTTTAGGATTTTGAGACAAAACTGTAGTAATTAGCACAATAGATGAAGTGGTCCTCAAAGGTTTCATGCTATTGAAACACATGGTCATACGATTATCAGATATCAATAAGAACTAGGCTACTAGAAAGACTGCTCAGTGTATGAATACACCCAAATGTTATGGAAAATCTATCTCCCATCTTTGAATAGGAGTTGGAGATGTAATAGTGGTCATGTGCCTGGTTATTCTATAGCCAATGCATGATGGTTTTTTCTGCAATCTGTTGTTTCCTGGTTAGTTAGTAATTTTATAGACATCTTATAAAGGATGGGCATTTCATTCCTTTTTTATTAAGACCATCGTCTGAATTTTTCTTCTCTACTCGTTGTGATGCTTATTACTCGACCAATTCACGTGCTATAAAATATAGAGACAGGCAAGACTTCTGCCTACAAGAACTTAAACAAGAAATATTAAAGCTATCTTCCTCMTTTGTTTCACATCATTATCTAGGTAGAGCTCCTTGTATCACTGAAATAATTGCTGTCCTTGGAGACCAAAGACCACTGCCCTGAAAAGATAACTGGGGATTTTGTCCCTCTGTGTGAGTGCAGTGGCAGTAGGGAAGCAGTGCATGAACAGACCTAATAACAAGGCAGAGATCACTTTTTATTGTTCCCTCTTCTTCTACTCACATCCAGGCACCAAATTCTGTGGTGTCTGGAACCAGAGGGGAATGAAGAGCAGCTGCTGCTGCTTTCCAACATGGCAACAACTTCTCCTTAGTGGCTGCTGCTTTCCAACATGGCAACAACTTCTCCTTCCCCTTGTAAGACGCAAAGATAGTTTGCTTTGCATTCCACCCATCGTGTGCCAAGAGATGCTGAGAACTATGCCTCTGGAGACTCCTGTTAATACCAACAGGATTAAAATATGGTCACACTCTAGTACTAATAGGTTAGAGAGGACCTCCACCGCAATCTCACAGTGAGAAAGGATTGGTGGCAGGTGCTTACTCTTACAGCCTTAAAGGGCTTCCTCCTTTACAGCAAGAGGAAGAAGGATATTTAGGAGGACACAATCCAATGTATAGTCTACCTTTATGCTGCTAAATAAATCAGTACTGAGACCATCCACTGGACCAGAGACCAAGTGAAAGTGTGTGGTTCTCATCTGCACAGCAAAACTTCTTCTCCATCCTTAAATTGTGAGACTGCAGTCAAAATGTATACAGGGAATGGTTACTGGCATGTGCCTAAGTTGTGGTTAGGTATAGGTGGGAGAAGGTTAGCTGGCCTGAACCAAAATGGTAAGCAGGGAGCATTTAACCATCCCCTGGGGTTATAATCACAGGATAACATTTGAACTCATGTCCTAGCCCTGCTTTATTTATAGGTACAGCTAGAAAAATTAAATTGGCTTTATAACCTCTGCTAGGCAGGAAGGGACAAAGACAGGTAATAGGCAGAAAAAATTGTGAATATGGTTGGCTTTGTAGCTTTGTAAGGGGCAGCTGCAAGTGCAAGGAAAAGGCTTTTCAGCTGCATGAAGCAAACTGCAACTGTGGAGTAGCAGCCATCTGAAAATTTGCTCATCCTTTCATTCTTTCCTACCCTTACATTGTACTTGCATAATTCATTGCATTTCATGCTATGCTCTCATTTACTCTGATACAACATTCCTGTGTTGCAACTTTCCTGTAATGTAATTTTTAATACTATTATAGAAGATGCCACTGGGGTAGATCTAGACTGTGATATCTCAGTGTACCTTAGCACTAGCAGTGACAGGGAAAGTAGTTTATTTCCTAAAAATGTAATCCATATTTTATTTGTTTCAGTCTAATTCCCAGCTGAGCCCATGCCTCAAGCACCTACAGGTATTTCATACTGCAATCTAAGACAACCTAATCATTTCAGTTTATTGTTCTCCCTGCACAAATATTGTCACCACTGTGACTCCATCTTTCTTGTGCTGTAACAATTAGTACTTTGGTGCTATTGGAACTTCCATTCTTACACTTCCCTTCCACATTTGCAGAGTGCATGATAGTCACCAAGTTTGCCTTATCACTGCATAGAAAAGTTGAGTTGATTTTGGCCAAAAATTGTCCAAATTGCTTTAAGACTGCCTAAAAAAAGAAGAAAAAATCCTGAAAAGAAGGAAATGCCTGATGGTAATTTCTAAGCCTATGCTTCTTTGATCGAAGAGATGTCTAAACATACTTACAATTATCCATCCACCCAGCCTGTACATTCTCTGTTAATAAATGCATTGATCTATTCGTTTCATGAAGTTTAAATTTTTAACAAATTTTTCCTGCAGTCCTGCTCTGCTTCCAGGTAGCCACTCACCTGATTTGATTGCAACTCATCTTGGGRAGGAGATGAACCAGAAGAGGTAGCAGTTAACTCCTCTGTGCTGAACACGTGATTTCTAAGTGAAAGGGCCACGAACCACCTCAGGACTCAGCCCCACCCTATTTACCAAATGACTGAGCCAAACCTTCACAGAAATTCTGAGGTGGAAAGAGCTGAGCTGCAGCTTGTTTCTAGCCTACCTCCTGTACCTCAGCAGACAGAACTAAAGGCTATGCCACCCCCAGCCATCCTTTCATTAACTTACACTGTTGATAAGCACCGCAGTTTGCACAGGCTGCCTCCGGATGGAAATATCCCTTCTCATAACTTGCTATTCTCCTTCCATGCATTGATTTGTGACCTTGTATTTTACTTGTTCCATAAAGTGAATGTCTTCTGAACAAAATTTATCCTCACCACAATGTGGCTTTTGTGTACCACCATAAGCCCTCTTCCTCCACTGTCTCAGGGGCCAAACATTTGAAACTCTCTGAGCCTTTCCCTTCCATGCCTGCCTCAATTAATCTTCTGTGGTCTCTTTCCAAAGCGTGACTATCCTATTTTAACTCTCTTCAGCTCCTTGAGCAGTTTCCAAATGGCTGCTAATCAAGGCGTCAGATAATTAAATCATTCTCTCCCGTCTGTTTTTAATAAATTCCCTTGGTCAAACATCCAAAGCCGTATTTGCAGTTGCAGCTGCTAGATCTGCATAATAACTTCATATTTGCTGCTATTTCAAGGACTAAACTCTCTCACTTACTTCAGTCTCTATTCTCTGAGGTGCCTGTCTGCTTGTTACCAGAGAAAAATCTTCATCTTGTCACCAAGCCAAAGGATCAGGACACTGCCAGAACACCTCAGAGACAAATCTTTAACCAAAGTATTTAACCAAATAGCAGTCATATGATTTACTTTTAGGTAGTCCTGTGAGGAGCAGGGAGTTGGACTTTTTGATCCTTATGGATCCCTTCCCATATGAGATACTCTATTTAAAATTTTTCCACTGAAAAGTTTTATTGATATTTAGAGAAGCTGATCCATTGAAATAAGAATTCCAGGCAAAACTGATCTATGTAGATGAGAACAGGAAAGGATTCCCAGTCCACATGGAACAAAATGCTAATATGTGTTTATGTTAAAAAATAATCAGTGTCTCGGGTTTGTTCTTAATAAAGACTCCAGAGTTTTGAAGCCTTATATAACAGGAAGCAATTTTTCACCAGCCTTAATATTTGGAGCTTTGGAACCTTCAGGAAGCAGTTACTTACAGAGCCCGAGAACGAAGGATGAAGGTCAAAAAGCAGTAGCAGATGAGCTTCCCCTCCCATCAGGAGGAACATATAAACGCATTTCTCCAGGAGGACTCTGGAATGAGGTTTGACAGAGTCCAAGCCCCATCCCAGTCCCAAATTCCCTCCCATGAGGCAAAAGGATGGTCAGAAAGGAAACACRCACTTCATGTCTACAGCAGAATTGCATCATAGTGATGACATTTTCTGCTCAGATTCTGCCTTTGCCACATAGTCTCTTTGAAATCATAGATAGGACATTATAAATTTTGGTGAATTTAGCTATTATCAGTGATATTTGATGTCGGCAGATAATATTTTCTACCAATAAAAATAACAAATCCATTATTTCAATTTGTACCATGGTGGCAAGTGGAAAGCTAAAAACGTGCAACCAAAAAATGCAGAACTTCTATTTTTGCAAGGAAAGAATGTTGTGTCTTAGAGTATCTGTTAGTTTTAAAGTCCTCATCTAATTTGTGAAGGCATTCCTGTTTGTCTGATATCTTAGCTGAACYTCTTAGTGTTGATGAAAGACACCTGGATTTACCTGGCCAGCTCAGTTTAATCACAGCCTTGCAYTGCAGACCCACCAGGAAAAGAACTTTCCTACCCTGTCACGCACTCTACTTTTCTGCCATGTAAATGAGACGTGACCTTTGTGGAGAAATACTTTCTATAGTGATGTAGCATCCACAAATGGGGCCTTACTCTATCTAGCAAGACGAGGGAAGATTAAACTTTAAAGCCTACATTGGATTTTTTTTCCAAGGCAGTCGGCTTGGAGACACTTCAAGGCATGTACAAGATGTCGTTGACAGATAAACACCACTTGTCAGCTTTACCTTCTGCCTTACAATGACCCAAGGGGTGACATTACTGTGTAAGCAACACATGCCCCGTGGTGTCCTATAGCAGTCAGAGTGTTTCCTTTCTGACAGTAAATTCCAGAGCACTGAGGCCCTCGGCACCAAAGTCAAGAGCTGGTCCCTAGGTCAGGGTAGCAGGCAAGACAGCAGGAGGAGGAAGGAGAGAAGCTTCTTTCTRTCGGCTGCTGCTGGCTGGATCACTCAGAAAAAGTTAAGATGAGGGTTTATAGGAAAGGAAAAGCGATGGGAACTTTGCCACTGCTCTTCAAGAGAGCCAGACCTTATGTCACTCTGTTTTTAGGCGGAAATTTGAAAGATGACCATGCAGCCAGGAGAGGAGAGACATTGCAGCCCAGATCGTTTTTCTTACTTCCACAGGTGAAACTGGGAGCAGCTCCTCACCTGAGCTATGCCTAGGTAAGCAAGACCCATGCTGTGTTGACATGCTCCAATTTACTGGAATCTGTCTGATTGTGAATGCCTGATGCAGGATATCAAGCAGGTTTTCTTTGGCCATGGTTTGACCTCTTCATTAAGCGTGTGAAATTACCTCAGCAGCTTAYAAAAAGCACGTGGTTGGACCCAGCAGATTATGTTGTGTCACACTGGCYAATGAGGCCTGGAGTGAGGTAAACATCCCTTCATCGTTGTAAACCAAGAGCTCTGATCTTGGATTCTCTCTCAGAATTGCAATTTTTTTGTTTTGTTTTSTGAAATTAATATAGCGTTTCACCATTGAATTTTGGTGTATTCATTTAAAATCATTTTCAGTTCATTTGCTCTCTTATTACTGTCTGAAAAATTTCAAAAACATGGCTGTGGAAATTTAGCCCTGAAAATTCCTGAGATCCATAACTATCCCAGCAATAGCACGGATTTTCCCCAATTCTTTTTTCCAAGTCTGTTTCCCTACTGGTTACATTTAGCACATTCCAGTTTCAATATTCTGCAGGTACCTGTTGTACCCAAAGATCTGCACCCTCCATTATAGGAAATGTTTGCACAGGACCTCCAAATCAAAGTATTAGAAACAYATCGATATTTAAAAAGTTTACTTTTATTTTATTTATTTGATCTATTCTCCTTTAGAAATTTAAATACTGTAGACTTACAAGTTTTAATACTTGATTGAGGTAGATAAGTATTGAAACAACTCCTAATGAACAATATAAATCCAAGTGTCAAAGTTCATTAACATTCAAAGGAAAGCATCCAAATCCCACAACGAAGGGGCTGAAAACTTTGAAATTAATTATTTGATAGCCTGGAAATATTGTGAAAGTGGCTGTTTTCATTCAGATTACCATCATCCAAGGTTGCCCTCGCATTATAATGATATAATGAAGGTACTTAATAGAAATACATTCAATTCCCAGGTGTCCAAATGAATTTATATTCATCATTCTAAGCAGTTTCCTTAATGGGGACATACCTCAGTTCTCTATTTGTAAATTGGGGTTGATAGCCCATTCTTTTACCCCACAGCTCTCATCACACCTTCTTTGCTTCTTTTGAGAACCTATGGAGTGTGCTTCAGTACCAGTTTGCACAGTGGAACCTTAATCTTAGTTGCTAGTATGATATATTATTGCTATCTACAATGCCTAAAAGATACTGCTGCATATGAACAGATGGAATAAAAGGGGTCAAGTACTGAGGCTGGTGTTATTTTTATCTATTAAATCAGTTTTTCTTAGCATAACTGCAGTATGGTTATAACAGTAAAATACACTGGGCTAATTTTTTTGACATATTAATGCTATGGTTTCCCAATACACATCATCCAGTGCTGCCATCAGGATGGGACCATTCTCTCCTCCTTTCTCTCTGCCTCCTTCTTCAGGCAGGAGGCCTTGTTCCCTTCCTCGTCCTGGGCTACGCAGGATGAGTCAGTTCAGTTTACTGGTCCAAGTGGCTCCTACTCTTTTGGAGCAGGAGGTGCTTTATTTCTGCTGGCTGAGCTGGCTGAAGCAATGCCCTCTATCAGCCCTGTGATCACTAGACGTGAGGAAAAGGGAGCACACGGCAGGGGAGTGGGACTGTCTCTCCTAGCTGCAACCTACACTCACATAGTGTTAAGTTTAACAGGAAATTATATCCTCGTTCTGTCCAAGGTCCACAGTTTATAAACATCCACTTCCTATTCTGGAAGATAATTGAGATACATGTGAATTACTGCACATTGATCTCTTAATTCCAAAAACATCTGTTGCATGGAGAGATTTTCTTTAATTTATCCAAACCTTTTTTTCCTTTGTATTGGATGAAAACAGTCAAATTCCTTTCAAACTTTAGTGAATCACTGGGAGGTCCCATTGATTCACTGAAGAGAGTGAGCATGGCCTGCAGGGGACATGACTGAAAAGGAAAGACACAAAGAAAACTTGCAATAATTAGCCATGAATCTCACCTGTGGTGGAGGCCTTCACTTTCTCACTAAAAAACAAGGTTTGTCCAGTTTTTGTGATTTGCTCCACGAGCCTGACCAGCCCTCAGAACTTTGTATTTCCCTTTGAACTTGACAGATGCTGATGATTTACCTTCTTCCTATGTACAGTATGTAATGAAAGGAATACTCCCTTTCTACACCAACGTATGTCATCTTTTACGTAACATATTTAATCTAAACTAAATGGCTGAATGACAGGAATGTGGTGGCAACACGTTAGCTTCATTTATGAACAGCTATTGGCTTTTACATGAACACAGTGCCCCTTTATGCTAGTGTTTCCAAAGTCTTTGCAACCTCTATTCAGCACTGGGCTGGATAATGGTGATGTTTTTTAAAAAAGTGATGAGGAGATTTCCATGTGGAAAACCTCGTGTGTAGAAGATTCTGACTCACAGTTTTTGGACATCATCCAGCATTAATTTTAAAGATAGGCTGTAACTCAAAAAGTTACATGAATTGGTAAGACTGAAAATTAAAAAAGACTGTTAGAATCAGTTAGCAAGGACTTACTGCATTAACTAAGCTTCACAAACAGCCTGGTGAAAGTAGGCTAAGCAGCCTGTTTAAAATACTCTAGAAAGAATATTTTATATATAAAGGAATAAACAGAGACAAGTATTTGAAGATCCATGTGAGGTGCTGGATCAAAGACAGGAGCCCAGAGATCTGGTTCTTGGTCTTTGTCCTTGGCTCCTAATCTGAGGTATATTGCTGCTTCCTGGATCTTTGAAACCCGGAAGAGAAATCCCTAGGGCATATATTTCACTTTTGCCCTGGGCTGCACATATGACATTCAGAACAGACACATGTCTTGGCTTTTGGGGTGAAATCCCTTGTGCTTAAGTTTTAGATAGTGTGGTGCCAGCTTCTGCACCTGAACTCGTCTTTCCCAGCCATGAAGTCAGTGGAGTTCTGGGAGTTCTGRTCACAGGTCTCAGTTCAGTTACTTAACCATGATCCCACGCAGCCATCCGAGAGTGCCCTCCTGTATCTGTCACGGCCTCCCATTGCCCCTGTGGGGCATATGGGTGGTCAGGAACTCAGGTGTCAAATCCACCTCTTTCCTATGACTAAATAACTGTAGGCACCTCTGATGGCACTGCACACCTCTCTTGAGGASGTTAAACTAAGCCTTTATCAAAAGGGGTTTACAGGGCAATGCAGAAATGAATTTTAGGATAAGGTAGCTCATATGTTGGAATTTGATGGTGGTACCCCTTACAGTGACCAGCCCATATGTCAGTGCTTCAGTGTAGACATCCAGAGAGCCCTTCTCAATGCATTTTTCACAGGGATTAATGATTATGAGATATTTTTAGGCTCAGAACTGCAACAATATATTGGATGCCTAAAAGTAAGCCCTCTCATGTGCTCTTCCCCTTTCCCACAGGCTCCTCTCAGCTGCCTCGTGTACCAAACCCCAGTGCTTGTGCAGCTTCTCCCTGAGTGGCTACAGCAGATCAGCCCAGTTTGGTGTTTCACCCTTGCAGTGGCTGTGCACCCCCAGAATTGTGTGTGTGTGCCAAAGCCTTTCATCTTTGCATACACGAGCTACACAGCTCCATCTCTTCTCCACCTCCAGCTCCTGGACATACTGTTGGCAATGCAGTGCATCTCAACGTAGAGTCTGGGCTCTGACTATTCCTTTCTCAATGCTACAGTGATGTTTTGGGGCAAATTTTTAATTTAATTTGTATGGTTTATGAAAAAAAGTTGGTATTTCAGGCACTCTTCTCTGGGAAAAATTCTTCTTCCAAAAATAAATCCTTCCTGCTCAAGTTAGAGCCTGAGGCTTAGGGTATTAGCAGTCTGGAACCATAACAATACAAACACATGAGAAGCCCAAACAGAGTTGAACAGCATTTGTGCACTAATGTCATCACCGCTTTCTTATTACCAGTTCAATTACCCTTGTGGGATTTCTTCCCCRGGATATTTTCCTGAGTATTAACTGCATAAGCAGGAAGACTGTGTGCTATCTACTGGCACCTTAACAAGCATGACAAACTTTTTTCTTTCAAGTTCTAAATTAAAAAAAAAAAAAGCTCTGTGGCTTGAAGTATATCAGCAGTAAACTGATCATTTATATGGTTGAAAATGCATTTTTGTGTAAACTTCTCAGGCAGGCAGTAGTAGTCCATCCCTTGCCCTGCCCAGAAGGAACCAGCCACAGTCCCAGACCCTCAGCTGCAATGCTTCTTCCTCATGAGTCTTCCTTGTGACCTATTCCTGTGGGCATTCTGGCCARTTCAGCTCAACACTAAAATGTACTGAAAATGAGCAGCTATGCCAAGGGAGTTTATACTGCTTGATAATGAATATGGAGAGCAGAATTTCTAATCCCATCCTCTATCATTGTCACCCTGAACCAGCCAGACTCTGCTGGAGTGTTCATACCTAAATAACTGAGGAAAATGGGTGAAAATCTCCATTTCCATGTGCCAGTGATAATGAAAATCATTTAACTGGGAGAAATCCATCTCCGGCTTTCTCATCACTTACAGCAGCTAAGCTCACCAACAGGAGTAGACATGGCATCCTCAGGAACTGGAGCAACTTATACAACGGATTAGAAAGTTAAAATCCTATGTTCTTCTCCTCATTGCCACACAGGTCTGTGGCACACCACACAGGTCAATTTTATCCTGATTTGGGTGTTGTATAAATCTCAGGATGACAGTCTTTGTCCTGGCAGTCAAATGTCTGTAAGACTGCTACTGGCACACATAGTCTTAATTCAGAGGGAATTAGTCTTTTCAGGACAATAAGATCTTAAAGAAGATTTTAAACAAGAAGATGAAAGACTTACGAACTACAACTAAGATRTAGTTCTGTTTCCACAAGAGGTCTCATAAAAAGAGAGAGTTGTGAAAGAAAACATTTGGATGCTGTGATAGGTAGGATGAAAGTGATGCAAGCAAAGGAAGTTAAGTCTGGATTACAGCACCTTCAGGGTTTAGGAGAGTGAGAACATGTAACACCATTTGGCATGATAAAGAAGGAGAAAGCAGTGGAAAGATTCAAAAGTACCAAAGATTGGAGGGATTTTATTGATAACTTAAGCCTCTCTTGGGTTAAAGCATAAAGGGATATTTAATCTGAAGGTGATATGAATAACTGAATAAGTGAAATGGCTCTAGTATAAGCCATCATGATACAACCAYGTTCAGTCAGCCATACTCGTTCACACAATTATGGTGTAAGAACACACATTTGCACACAGGTGTGCTTCTCCCCAGATACTTATCCCACTGAACCCAGCAGTGTACCTTGATGCAGGCGCTGGTGGGAATGTAGAAAGAGGCCCTTTGGGAATTTGAAGAGAATTCAAAAATCCGTCATACCCCGAATAAACTCTTCTACCCCCCAGATAAGAGTGTCATTTCTTAGCATTTGTGGAAAGAAGGGCACGGGTGGCCAGCTCTTGATTCTTATATGGGAAGGAAAAATTTCATCAAAAAACCATTCAGCTGTCCCTGAAGGTGACCATTTGTCAGAAGTCTAAATAGTTTCGTGCACAGTTACACAAGCTAAAAAATAAATGTGTATCAGCCACTGTGTTTGCAGATGTTAAGGAACATCCAGCTGCCCACAGTTAGCCAGAAATTGACTTAAACAAGATTTTAGCCCTCTGTCTGTGGGATCTCATACTGGCAAACACTGCAGACTAAATGGGCTGTGACATGACGTATGATTCTTGTATTCTTATAAAGCTGGTTTCTAATCCTGCCCTATACACTAAATTAACCTTTCTGCCCTTAGTATTTTGCATGGAAAAACTGATGAACTTGTTGAGGAAAGGTCTCCTGTAAATAATATGAGCCCTTAATTTTGTCACTATTTAGTAAGTGGTACTACCAAGAGCCAGCAAGCTCACACCAAGTACTATTTGACTTACTCAGCAGCTGAGAGCATATCAAAGAGCAAAGAGTGCTTGCTGAGATGACTGGGGGGATCGAAATGTGCTCTSTCTCCTCCTTAATAACAACATAATACCTACATTTGTAGTAATCCCTATCTGGGATGCCCTTTGGACATTTGCATATGTATCTCAGATTACATTTATTGATCTGCTTAGCAGGTTGTGCATACCTCTTGACAAAAGCTTCTAATGCCAAGAACCGAACAATAATTTTCCAAAACCTCCTGGTTTTCTAATGTTTTCCCTATATCAACTATTATAGTATTGTGTGTTTAGATTTTGATGGGTTTAATTCCCTATAGGCTGTTCTGTTACTGATGGAATCTATCACAGTTGTTTTTCACACTTTCCCTTCTCTTTTCTGTTAAAGTAAAAAATCTCCATCTTAGAATCTGCTGCCTTGTATATGCAGCCCACCACTTTAATGCTGTTCATTTGTCTCACTTTCCCAGTCAATGCACATTCCCATTTTACATTATGTGCAGCAAAGCTCCTGGAAGAAGATACGGGAGGACGCATCTCTGAGGCAGTGGGGCCCTCCAAACTCTCAGATTCTGCTATGAGCAGACCTGCACGTCCTCAAGCACATTCTCCAGTGAGCACTGAGCGGCACATATGGTCTGCTCATTCAGCTGGGGAAGCTGATAGTGYCAAACCCAGATGAACAGGTTTAAATCTACTAACTTCCCTCCTGGGGGATGTAGCTCCTTTCTTGAGATCTGTCAGTGAAGCATATTTTGGCTCAACCTTTCCAGACACCTCCTCTTCACTGACATTGCTTTCCTCACTGGAGGTATCACAGAGGTTGTGTTGCACTGGCAGTATCCCTTGGCACAGTGTCAGTCTGACTCATCTTCCATTTCATTACAGGGTCTGAAAACAGCTGCAGCTGTCAGAGGTTTGCTGTTACTTTGAAGCATTATGATAAAACTGTGCTTACTAAATTATTCTGGTAAATACAGCCTCCATGGTATCAGAAGAAAGGTACAAAAAATGAAGCCTCTTGCAGTGCATTATGGCCACGATTCCCCAGACTTGTTCAAGTTTGAGCAATTGCACAGGAATTCATAACCACGAAACAAAAGCTAACGCTCTCTTGCAGGGTGAAAAGAAAAACAACTCAGACAAAAAAAATAACAGAGCTGCAGAATATAGTGTAACATAACTCACGGTGTAATGCAGACATCTTTACAACTTAATCTCTTGCTAATACGTGAATTTATTTTTCTGTGCAATGGGAGCATTTCATGAGTATAGTATTTTTTCCTTTAGTTTGGAATTTTTTCTTAAGACAACAATAACAGGCAATACATCTTTCTTCAGCATTATTCCCGGGAGCCTTAACATCCCAGTTTTATGCACGRTGAGTACAGTTTTTCATATTAATCAAATTTACAGATATGCACATGCAAGCTCTGCAAAGTGCTGACTCTATCCATTTATTAAAAAGAGCCCCAAGCACAATATCAGCACCTAGTGAACCTCTAAGTGTGTGAATTACTTGGTTTGCAAGAATAGTTGGTTCCCACTAGTTATTTAGTTTCCACTAACTTAAATACAAGAAATTGCACTACAGTGATGAGTGCACTGTAGGTCCTGCCATATAAACCTACCCATTTAAAGGATACCTACCTGCATTTAAACTGGGTAGTGGTAGCAGATTTAGCTGGGGCAGGCAGGAATACAGTACAGGCTGCAAAACCCATACAAGAGGTTGGATAGATATTAGGAGAGGTTTTGCAGCTCCACGTTGCTGTGACTATACTGACTATTTCAAGTCAGTCCTTGAAACAGTTTTCTTAAAACTGCAGCCACGATAGGACAGACTTAATCTCTGAATATCTGGTGGTTCAGCTCTAATCTGCTGTTTCTGAACTGTCCTGAGAACAGTCACAAATCTGTTTCCAACATCCCAGTCAGGAAATGAAAATAAGGGATAAGTGTACTGTCAAAGGTAGAACACAGATTATGCCTGCTTAGGAGAGAACTTTTAAAACTTGAGTTTTTCTAAGTGCACCCTTTAAAATTAACTGGATTTATAATGTACACTTATTTCTGGGAATTCAAATTAAGATAATGATGGTGTATCAAACACATGTTTCTGTGAAAAGAACTCATCTTTTAGAAAATTGTTGAAGGCACTACAGAAATATAGTAAGTCTTTGTTGGAGCATACAAAGATTCCTATTTAATTTTAACAATTTTATAAATTTTTCTGCCAAGGAGAATTCCATCATTCAAGACAAGCCCTGGGTTCCCTTTCTGATGTTTGATGATAATACAGAGACTTGCTCTCACTTTTTCTATAAACTATTTTCTTCAAAACCAAGCAGTGTCTCAAGACACCTGATTCAGTGAGGGAGGAAATAACATTTAGTATTTTTTGTTCAGGATAATTTTCTCATAAAACAGACAGAGGTCTGAGATAAATGAATACAGCTTTATGCCAATGACCAGGAGCAGCACAAGCAACGTGAAACTGGCTGGGACCAAGAGGTAAGAATGTATGGAAAATCATCCTAGCAGTGTGAAAGAGAAGGTGGCACAAGAAATAAAAAGCTAATTTGATTTTGACTATTACTTACATTGCAATATCCTACTTCTGTTTATTTTTTAAATATTGCAGCATTTCAGTTTGCACAGAACCAGGCTGGAGGCTCAGAGCAATGCTGTGTTCTCCCAGTGTATAACGCCCAGGCAGCCAGTTGACATTTATGTTGTTTCGGAGTAATATATCACAAGGAGAACAAGCAGTTGCTGTTCCTGATGATGTCAAGATGATGGCATGATGGAAGTCTTCATGCTATCCCTGGAATCGCAAGGCAGGAGACACCCGCTGTCTGGACAGCCGCAGGCAAGGGCTACTTTGCATAGTAGTCACTGTGCTCTTGGAAATCAGAGAGGACATATCTAAAGTCAGATAAAACAGGAGTGGGTCCAAGCTTTTGTAACAGCCCTAGGCTTTCCTGCATGCTGTTTTAAAGGTCTTTTCAATTTGTGTTTTTCTCTTTATTCCCCACTGCTGGCTATGGCCAGAGGTCTGGAGGAAGGGCAGCTGTTTCCCTGCTAGAAACTAAAAGCACATATTGTGCCAAAACAACTGGATTTGTATTTAATGAGAGGTTTCATGATAACTCCAGCCAAGAAGCTCTGACAAGACTTGAATAATCACTGCAGCTTTGGCACTTATCTAAAGTATAACTAGACACTTCTCTAAGTGTCTAATTCAGAGTATCTGCACAGAGAAATGAGAAGCCTTTTCCACACAACAGGGGCAGTTGTGTCAGTGGATTCTGATAGCAGCCTTCTATAGGGCCAGCTCGGAGCTGGGGAGGAAGAGACAGGCAGAGGCTGGCTCTGCCCCCTCACCACTATCTGCCACGCAGAGTGGCTAAGCTAGCATGAGAAAGCAGATTAGTAACAGATTACTTCCCCTCTTCTCCGTAACTCCTGGAAGCAAGGGTGATGCAAGAAGGATCCCTCTGCTCAGAGGTTTGCCTTCAGCTCAGACTGCCAGCTCACTCCTGTCCCAGCCCAGCTTATCCATCACTCGTTCCTCAGAGCTCTGCCCAAAAGCCACGTTACACCAAAAAAAGAGAAGGGGAGAAAAAAGATGGAAACTCTAACATTGTAGAGGAGGACAGCACAGCACAGCACTGACGCAAGAGGATAACAGCAACAAGAGCTCTAGAATTCATCAACTCTTAATTCTTACAAGGGCACAATAATGAAGAAAAGAAGCCTATGCTATTGTTGAAGAGGTGGTAGCATCCAATTATTCTAGCAACACTGACAATTCTACACATGTTCAGAAGAAAGCCTAAGCTTCTGTAAATGTCAAAAGCTGCAAAAGAGACAAAGTGAAAGAACAGAAACGTTGTGATCATTTAACAGACTAGAGAGAAAACTGGGTAACTCTAGATCTGGCAGCCTGACTTCAGTTCCAGGTAGAATATTAGCAAAACCTGAGAGGAGCATCTATTTTTACTTGGATAAAGCAGACAACCATATTGGCTTAAAGCCAAAGGGGATTTGTGAATGCGACAATGCCAAAGAAATCTGATAGCCTGTTTTAATATGGTATCTGAGTGGGTGGGTTTTTTGTAAAAAAGACCTGTGCCATATGGAAACAGTTTAAATAATGCCTGGATAAGAATTCAATAAAGTGACAAGCAAGCACTTTACATACATACTGTGTCCTTGCTGAGAGTCCTTGTACTTCTTTAAAGGGTATCTCTTTGCCCAGGTATTTTCTTCATAACAAGGTAAAACGGACTTTAGTCAACATAATTCAGAAAATAAACATGGGATAGACATAGTAAAAGACAGTAGACTCTCCTGCTTAGTATGGCTATCTCTGTCTTTCTTTTCCCCTCTCTCTCTTCCTTCCATTCTTCTCTTTCTCCTGTTTTATCTTTTTCTCTTTCTACTTCTCCCTTTCTTTCTCTCTCTCTCTCCTATTTGCCCTCTCTCATACATGCCTTGCATGTAAACACATGCCTTCATGCTTACTGGTTTGTTGGAATGTGGACCACAGGCTGCTGAAATGACCTACATTGAAGGAGCACACTTAGAAGAACTTGAAAGAAAGAGAATCTCAATATTCAATGTTTCAAGAGATGGAACCAGTGCTTAATTTACTAATGAATTACACCCATGGATTATKATGTTCACACCAAATATTTTACTGGGATAAACCCATGGCAGTACTGAAGTGACTCAAAACTGCATCAGAACAGACCACTTCCACTCCAAAATGTATGGGATGGGCTTGTTGGAAAGCATTTTTTGGTAAAATTGGGTATTATGTGTATGCCCCTACCTGGACAGAGCTACAGCAAGTTTGATTTCCTTTGCCTTGTGCACAGGTCTTGAATTCAAAATGAGAAACAGACATGGTTCTTCTTGTGTGGGATCAAAAGAAATTCTTCTTTCTCTCCATAAGCCAATAAAGCAATGCAATGGCATGGTAATGTCTCCTCTTTTTTTCGTGTTGGAAGATATTAAAACCACCTTGATTTTTTCTTTCAGTTCTAGGGGAGAACACATTAGAAGCCGCATGCCAGGAAAATTCAATCGACAAGGAATGTTCTGGTCTCAGCTGCTGCCATAGCTCAACCATGGGCTGGCTGATTTCCCTTCCCCAGTCTCCTCAGACAAAATGTTATCTATCTGCCGTGGTACAGCTTCATGCCCCACACAAAGCAAGGCAGCAGCCACTGGCAGGTTCCCATTCTCTCTGCTGTGCCCTGCTTTGCTCTCCCCCTCCTAGCAATGCAAGGCCATTGCAAGTGTGTTTGATCAAGATCCAACACATTTTAATAAGACTTCCTGAACAACTGAGCTTCTCATGTATCTACAGTTTCTCTGACACAACCTATTTGCTCTAATAATTTTTCACAGATGGATTCCAAGAGCTTTATATATTTCTCTAGGATTTCTGGATGCCTCTAATGACTAGATGGATGGGACTCCAGGCAAAATTTGAGAAGAGCAATGCTGGTGTTTTAGTGCATGTACTCATGTCTCCATTAGCATACACAGCAGATACAGCGAGAAAGGTTACGGGAATTCTAGAAAACCCCTTTCAATGTCATCATTGCTCATGAATTTGTATATAGAAATCTAATACACATAGACTGCCTGATTAGGCATAGTTCTGTGCCTAACTGCTGCCTATTAGTATTTTTCCCTTTATGTTCWAAGTGGAGAAAGAAAAAAAACCAAGAAAAATCAAAGAATAAGGTTCTAAAATTGTCTGTGTCTGTCACAGAGAATTTAATCCCTGCTAGCACTGCAGAATTTATGCAGTCACTTCTGTGAGCATTGTGCAGAGCTGCAGGAAGCCCTGGGAATGGGTTCTCTCAGAAATATGTTCACCCGGGCTGCTTCAAGCGCCAATATTACTTCCTTGAGGACAATCCTGTGCAAAATCGGCTTTAATGACTCTCCATGGGAATGAGTCTGTTGGCTGGAGCAACTGTTTGCAGGATAGTTCTCTCTGTCTTGTATTTAATGTAGGACCCCAGTGTGAGTAGCTGTCACAGCTGTAACATGTGCAATGGTACATGAAGGAAAGGTCGTGCTCTCTGCTCTGGTGTGAACAGACATTTGCCTTCTTTGCCTAGCAGTTTCAGAGCAGGACTTGCTACTTAGTCAAAACTGAGAGCAACAGTTCAGGCTAGATGCTGAGGTGAACACTGAATAATTCTCCATGCATGGAGATTTTGTTGCAGATATTGTGACTGAAGCCAAAGACATAGYAGGCTGGCAAAAAACATGGAGTTCTTCCCCCTTCTAGAAAATCTTGCAAACACTTGAATAAGAAAGAATTGTGAACCACACGGGTATGCTGCATTTCCCCTCTCTGCCAAGACTCAACAATTTCTGAGCAGCAGAATCATTCGTTCAGAGCACACTGTCACTTCCAGGGACCAATGATGGAAGTTAAATTCTCAAAATCAAGTAGGATCGGTTCTTTTTCTGAGCTTCAGCCCAGCAACGCCTTCCCAAATGACTGAGTGTTCAYCCCCAGCTGATTCCCAACTGTGCCTGAGCAGTTAGAGCCCCGCCAGACTTAATGGAGCTTCCTCGTACGTGGATTGAACAGCTAAGTAGAGCAGGGTCATGTTTGATGAAAGAACCAACGTTACTCAAATATTCCCACCTCCAGCCTCAGATCTGAGAATTTAGTCCCAAAGGTGACACTCAGGACCTGTGTATATACAGCTATGCCCTTACACCCAAGCCAAATAAAGATCCCTATCTATATGCACATATGTTGTATGTATATTTCCACAAATATATCAAKGGGCATTTAGACTTAAACAGAAGCACCACGAAGTTTCTAATGGTCACCTCAGAATTTTGTTTCAGTTTCCTTTGCTGGATTTAATTAAACTTCAATTAAATAAGCAACACTAGTAATTTATTTCATTGTTTTCGTAAGTTTTGACACTGCTTCTCTTGTACCCACAGGTTTCAATGGTTATTGACAGTTCCTATCCCACAATTATTGCTTAACATTACATATTACTCCTATAAATTAYATGCGATAGGAAATGCTATAACATAAAATAGTAAAAAAATTAGGGCTAGAAGAAATCTCAAATGATTGTTTCATGCAGCCCCTATCCTAAGGCAAAATCACCTRCCATCGTATGACTCCTGGAGTATTTTTATTAACCTGACCACAAACACCTCCAGGGCTGAAGGACGTGTACCCTCCCTAGAGATTTACTATGTCGCTTCATTGCCCTCACACTCCCAAAATTTTTCCCAACATCTGAATTGAATCTTGCTTGCTAACTTACATGGTAGCATAGTGGCAAATGCTGACTTTTAAGTGGCGGAAGAAATGTTTTCAAGGAAACTTACAGAGAAACTATGAAAGAAAGTAATGCACTCTTTACCTTATCTTAGCATTTGAGAAATTACTTGTATTTAATTTTTATAGCTGCAGAAAAGGCCTGATATGAAGGTTTCTTTTTCTGCAGTTTTTGTTATCACAGGTGACATTTAATGATGAGGTTGCAACAATTCTCAATAAATCATGTCAAACAAAGAAATTAAAAAGAAATCTGCGTTTTGTTTTGKTTTTTTTTTAAATTTATTTGAGAACCATCATCTGTTTTATTCCTGCAGGGTTTTCAGTAGTTATTGTTATTACAGATGAAACCTTGATACTCCTAATAACATCAAATGTTATTTTGGGCATCCATTCACATAATACTTTTGTAAGAAAGAGCTATGCCAGATTACCAGTGGGATGTGATTTGATATGAGCAACTTATCAAGAACTGACATCAGTGTTTCTATTTTCATTGCTGAAAAATTTCTATACAAAGCTATAAAACATTCATGTCTAGCAAGAGGAAACAGATGAGKTATGCCTTACACACAGATATGTGGTGCAGTTACTGGAAAAGGGAAAAGCTGATACMTTAGCATTGCTAGCACACTGAACATGGCGTTGTCCTGGATCAAAGGCATGCTAAAACTTTGTCTAGGTCCATCCAACGTCACACATGAACCCTCTCCGTTGAAGGCTGGTAGACAGGGAGGCTTGAAGCTTTTGGAAGGACCACAGAGAGAGAACAGTAGCAAGTAGTGGGTGATAGGAACATGGGAYTGGAAAACACCAAAGCATGGGAGATGACCAGAGAGGAGGGAAAAGGATGGAGGGAAAGGCAYTAGGGATTATTGTAACAGTACACTGAGCTGCGCACACATTAGTCCAAGGTTCCTTACAGAAATGCCATATACATGAGCTCATGGACACAGTTAGAACACTGCCACAATTGCTTTATACCAAAAGGGGAATCTTTCCTTCCCATAGATATTTGTGTCCCCAAAMCTCTGAAATAAAGCTTTAGCAGAATTAAGGAGCATTGTTTGCATCCTATCTGTCCTACATACCAGCAATGCAATAAAACCAAAGTGCCTGGACAATGGCTTCTATTGGAGATCTCAGCTCCCTACAAGCAGGACTTGTCAATTAGCTGGCATCTCAAACCTTTTTCTGAAGAGGAAAGCAGAGCAAGTCTTCTGTCCGTGTGAAGAAACCCATCTTTTAAAGCTAAAGCTTTAAATTGCATATAAAGAACACGAAAGGAATAATAATAGTTCTACTGTGATCTAATTTGTGGCATTTATTTGCAGCAGGTACTCATTCTGATGATCAAAAGGTCATTAACCTTTAAAAAATGAAGCTTTAACCAAAAGGATTTAAAGGGGTTTAGTGTTGAATTTTACAGACCTTGCCAAAGTGTAATCTGAAGTCTTACATTTTGGTTCCCATCTTCAGCATGCCAAAGCTTGAATCATAAAGTTAGCACTCAGCATCTTGGCTGTGGGTCAAGATCAACTGAAGTCACATGCAGGGGAAAGTGGTGAAGGTGACATTGCTTCTACCTGGCTCAGACTAAAAAAGTAATGGTCTCTGCAGCAACCTGTGAAGGACTTATGCTCCTAAATTTTTGGCAAAGACTCTGATTCCAGTTTTTCCACATCTAAATACTCTCCTTGATATCCAGAGTAAGAAAGTGTCAGACAAGACTGGATGTAAATTCATCACTGACCTGGGACATACAGTACTGAGCTTTTTGATCATATGATTGACAACTGGCATGAGCCTGCATTGTTTCTCTGTTACCTAGTGAGTATATTTGCAAGGTATTAGGAGCACGGCATGTGTTGGTACAGGGYAAGAGAGAAAAAGGCTGAAAACCAAACAGTAACAAATACTCGTATCCAAAAGAGTGCTTCCTGGCAACGTTAAGCTGAAGAAAGGATCAAAGGCAAACACCAATTTTTAATACCCCACATTCTCACAGAGTACAAAGGAGTTTGGTCTGAATACAGACTTCTCAATGTGCTCATCCCTAAATGGAGCAGACCAGCTACACCGCCTTTTGGTATTTGAAACGTCCATTTTGTGACTCCTAGGCCAGACTAGTCACAASAAGATAATTATTTAACTGGGAGTATCCAGATCATGATCAAAGCTGTATATGAAGCCTTTGCATGCCTGTTTTTGGAATGCTCTGATTAAACACTTGTGACTCATCTGGGATTGGGAAAGAACTTCAACCCTTCTGCAATGCTGCAGCTACCAAATAGCACCAAAGAAGAGTCCCCAGGAGGCAGGCTCTCCTCACCATCAGCCACTGCCAGCCTTTCCTGCACCTTTCCCCAAGATTTTGGCACAGCCCATTGCTGGAAACCAGAAACCGAAGTGGCCCAGCAGCACCATTGATTTCTGCAATACCTGCCATGAGAGCTGATCACAATATGAAAAGGCAGTCACAGCTGCTCACACAGAAAAAAAAAACAAAACCAAAAAAGCCTGTACTGCTACACTCTGACTTGCAGGGAGTGACCCCACCAGACTGCCCTTGGAGCCCTGACATGCTCTGGGAACCTCAGTGTCCTCCTTCTCCTGCAGCTCTGCATGGCAGCTCAGGGTGGGGATGACTTTACCTTCACTGGTGCATGCATGAAGCATAGGATGATTGTTCCCAGCCCAGGTGTTTCTTCACAAAACTTGCCCTGGACTAATATTTCAGTGCCTACAAAAGACTTGATTAACTGGAGCAWACTCCCATTTCTACTTTAACTTCTAGTGTCACGAACACCTTGTCACCTCTGGCAAATTGGGATGGGGTGAGACCTTTCACCACAGAGGTGGGTGACTGGAGTCACTTTGGGGCAATGCAGGGCCTAAGGAAACAGGAAATAAAACTGAATTTCCGAATGGGACGTTAAGTCACTGCAAAAAATGTAACTATTTATCTATGTTTGAATCAGGAAATAAATATGAAACCACAGATTTTACTAGGATATTTTATCTACAAGATAATATGAGTGTGTATGTTAGGTATGTATGTGGTTCCTTTGTATGTATTTACTAAGAACCACCCTTCTATTCTGCATTTGAGTAGAATTATTTCCAACGGGTTCAAAGCACCACTCTCTTGCACTTTTAGGCAAATATCTATTTACATGTTGTTTTATTTCAAACTGCTCTACAAAGCATTTTTCCTCTATTATCAAATATTAGCAAAAGTATAGCTAGAAATAAAGTTGAGTTGCTTTATTCCTTTTGTACTATGATGCAAACCCCTCAAAATAATTGACACAGTAACAGCTCTGAGTACTACTACAAGTTGTAATGAGTACCTGTAAGCAAATTGCTGAGTCTCTACAGCCACTCACACCTCTAACTACCTCAAAATTATAAATTGATCCTGTCTAGCACACACAAATCATACAAAAATTTTAAAATAGACTCATTTTCAAAGGCAACATGATGTGAAAAGTATTTTCAGAGATATAGTTCACCTATCTGATGAACCACTTACATAAACAACCGAACAGCAACAAATACATATCATATTAAAGGGGTAGAAGGAATTCAAATAACCCATGCCTTTCTCTCTTTCTGTTTCAATCTATACAGAAAATCTAAGTATTTACTATATTGGTGCCCAATGATCACAAATAAACTTTTCTGTGCATGCATATGTACTGCATTAATCAACACAAATGATGCAAATATATAAAAACTTTAAACACTAGGCACTGAGTGTTTGAGGTTTGCACATAGGTATGCCCCAACTGTTTGGAAATCTGCATGAAATGAATGTCATGTTTGGCCATGTAATCACATAAATTTCACATTTCTTGAGCTCCTTAGCAGCTGGACTGCACTTAGCCAATGGGTCTCCTCTGTACAAGCCTGTGCCTAGAAGGACTTACATGAGTGTTGCACCATACAAAATTAAGACTTACAGATAGAAATCCCTGTAGGACTGAGGCTTAATCTACCTTCCCAGGAAGTACTGCTGCATTCCAGGCCTCTGAATGTCTTTTAACAGCTGTTGTTGAAAAATTAACTATGACATAGTAGTGTCAGGGCATATGTTCATGCCCAGTCCCAGTGCAGGCAGTTCACAGCCTTGGCAGACTGAGACTCTGACATGAGGGCTCTTCTCCTTCCAAATGGTTCTGGCCCAAGTCACAGGCTGATGAGTCATTTCTCTGACCCAAACCCCACATCTGTGCCTGGAAACATAAAAAGCATAAGAAAATGAGAGTTTTGCCACTGTAAAGTAAGAAATTCAATTTCCTCATGGTATATGAGGTATGTTCTTCCTTCCASTCTCATTACAAGACCATTAATATAAGAGCTTGAGGTGTCAATTTTTCAAGTGAAGCAAGTTGTTATTTTTCTTGCAATTAAAATGAATGGTGAGCTTTACTGCAGGTGGCAACACCTTTCACCCCTAATGCTGGAGGGTCAGGTTTCATGGGTTATTGACTTCAGCCAAGTAGAGGGTGGCAAAAGTCTAAATCTCAGCAAAGGGGAAGATTAATGTGGTACCCTAGAACACCTGCTGCAGAAGCCATTAGTGCTTGGGACACTCTCCTGCCCACTCTGAAGCTGGTGTGAACTGTCCTCTTGCCCTTTGCAGAAAGAGAATCAGGCCCTTACTGAACAAGATTAATAGGAGCAAGTCTGCCATTGATTGTGTGCTGCTGTCCTCACCGTGCCAGAGGGCAGGCCAAGGGCTGAATTACAGCTACCCAGGGACTCCAAATTATAAGAAGAAATCAAACTGACAGATACACACTGGAAATTAAAGCATGCCGTATCTGAGAGAAATCAATACAGAGAGCAGAAAGACTTACGTTTCCTGTTACTTGCAGCCTGCAACAGGCCAAGTCCTGAAGAGCTGTTTCATTAAAACATCTCTTAGTCCAGATGAACAAGTCCTGCCMCTTACACCACTGCCACTATACTCATGTAATGCTTATTCCAGAGTAAATGTGGATTTGGCAGAAACCCATGAGGAACAAGAATTCACACAAGGAACGTGAAATACTGGTGTAACAGCACTGGTTTAAGTTTAAAGTTCGGCACATAGTCCAGGTCTGTAGACAAGAGCTGTGTAAGAAGTGACTTTCTTTGCTCAGAGATCAGAGAGACAATTAAATGCTTTCCACACACCAAACAATGCTCTGAAGAAGCAATTAGATACCATTTTCAGAGTATATCAGTCACCTAAATCCAGCCAAGAGGAAGCCAAGAGCAGTAGGAACTGGGTGAAAACATGGCTGCCCCTCTGACTGCAAAGACTTCCAGTGGCCAGAGACCATCTTGCTGCTGCATTATTTTTCCTTCATCCCTCTCTGCAAGTCAATAACCACTTTTAGGGGATGGCTTTGGCTCATTATGAACCATGTTGTTGCTTGTACAGAAGATGGAGTTTTCCTCACTACTCTGCGTCTCTTCGGATGTGCTGCTTTTCCAACCATCTCAGCTCTGTCAGCCTTTGGTTTCTTTTTTGAAGAGAGTGTTAGCCTCAACATTGCTGGGTGCAGACTGGAAACCTAAAATCAAAAAGATTAAACACTAGAAGGCACACCTCATCATTCAAATAATATTATTATTTTAAGCCAATCTCATTGTTTTTAAGCCATCTCCTGTGTTTTCTGGATCTCAGGATGACTACAGAGATTAGCCAAATTTGTGAAGAATTGGCTCTTCTAATTGTGGTTAAGTAGTGCTCTAATGAGGCAGAAAAGCCAACCTAGATCCTTGGACTACTGCACACTGCTAGTACTCTAAATAGATTTGCTGAGTTTTCATTTCCTCTGAAAGAAAATCTTATATGGCTTCACCATCACTCTGCTTGGAGATTGTACTGTAATGATTAGCTACATTCCACTTTGAACTGTTATTAATATTTCCATATGTAATTAAAGCCTCTAATTCTACACAGAGATATCATGACAAACAACCAGCTGTCTGTCTTTTTTGTTACATTGTGGTTCTTGAACTCTTGGCTCAGGTTATGTGTTGCTGGAATGTCAAATAAGGAATTTACTTTTCCATCCATCAGTTTACACTCTGCGTGTAGTTTGATGGCATCTTGCTAATACAGCCTGGTTGCACTGTAATTCACCTTATAATCCATTGTATCAACACTGACTGTTCAATGTGTGACTTCCTAACAAGGTGGCTGGTGCCTCTTAGGCGCKGGATTGCCTTGGGAGAGTGGTATTTTAAAATGTATGCCCAGCATCAAAGCTGCCCGGCTTGAAGTTCCCAACTGCCATAATTAAATATAACTTCCTTCAGTAGAAAAATGCAAAAGAAATGGTCTGCTCAGGCAAAAAGGTGTTCATAGCACAAGAGGAAATRACCTCAAGTTGCTCCAGGGAATGTTTAGAGTGGATATTAGGAAATATTTCTTCACTGACACGATTGTCAAGCACTAGAACAGGCTGCCCAGGGAATTGGTTGAGTCACCATCTCCAGAGGTATTTAAAAGACATTTGGATGTGATGCTTAGGGACATGGTTTAGTGGTGGATTTGGCAGTGCCGGGTTACTGGCTGGACTCGAGGATCTTAGAGATTTTTTCCAACAATTCTACAATTCTATGATCCCACATTTCAAAACTGATGTGTGCTGTTGAGTAACATGAAAAGCTTGCGCTGCCTCCAGGTGTGCTGCATGAGTCAGAGGAGCACTGCTCACTTCTCTTTCAGGCACTTGCAGTGCATGGATTGGATTCTGTTAATTATTTTACCTATTTCTTCTGATGCCTCAGAAACAGCAGGAAAATGGATCAGCACATGGCAGGCCTGACTGTTGGCTGCAGGAGATGCTCTGGATGCTGGCAGTCTCCTCATCTGCCACTGATCTGACCCTATCTCATGCATGCCCTGCTCTATCTGCAGATACCATGGGGAAAATGGTATTTTTAAAAAGCCCTTTGAAATCTACCAGTGAAGGCAAAGGTGATATAATAAAAGACAGGACAACCAGCCATATCCTAAGATTGGCACTCTGTTCCTGGTGATGCACATTTATAAAACAAGGGTGAATTCATAGGTACTGCTGCCAGTTTTGGGTCCAAATTATGCCATGTGAAATTCACAGCATGTCAGCAGGTAAGACAGCTAGAAAGTGGGTGAAATAAGATCTAAAGCAGTGGTAGATTTCAGCAGAGATCCTTACACAGGTGGAAGCGAAGTGAAGCGAAGTGAAGCGAAGCGAAGCGGTCACTTGCAGGAGGCCTGATGGTAACTCCCAGGGAGCTCTGCTGGACCTAAGAAACCCAAGAAAAGGATGCATTTTGGCAAACGCCCTCTGCTGTCACTACAACAAGGGCTTTCCCTATATAGTGCACTGACTATGCAGTTTCCCAGGTCTTCTCTAATATATGTGAGACCTTAATCACAATTTTTAATGAATATTACAGGAAATATTTCAGTCTCRAATGCAGAGCAAAAGCAAAACTGAAGACCATTGTCCAAAAAAATTTTAACATTCAAACTTTGTTTATGATCCCAGATTCTCCCCAGTTTTTTCAAGCAAATCTGTTCATGCAGACAGCAGCAGGCACACGCAATGTCATTGCCCTCAGCTTAGTCATGGATGTAGGAATCCCCTCCTGCAGTTTAGAGACAATATGGGCTTTTGCCTTGATCTCCTCCATAAAACAAAGTTTGGAAACTAGGAAACCAGGAAAATAGCCATGAATGAAACGTAACTAGTAAACAGGTTGAACATTCAGATTGAGCTCCAGTGTCACCCTGGTGCACCAGTGAGTGTTCACAGTCAGTCACCTATTAGGCAATTAACTATGGTTGTTTAGATATTGCCAAGAATGAAGGGGCAGCTCTCCCTAACCAAAAAAAGAGAGAAGAATACACAGTTTTGTTTACATCTGGCATTCAGGATGCTTTTTAGGAAAAAATCCATGGGGCAGTTTCTTAAAAAAGCTCACCGCTGTTTGCAGTATTTTCCACCCTTTTTACCCTCGCTAAGCAATGCACTAGTGGTAAACCCACACATGCAGATCTGTGATATGATAGAAGATCTCAGCCTGTAAATAGTGGGAATTGGTAACCCAATGTTCTCCATGAGACAGCATCCATCTGCACATGGGATGGCAGGGCAGTCTGACCCATCTGTCACCAGAATGCACATCTGGTGTCTGACAAGGTGGTGGCAGGCACTTGATGTGTGCTCAAAGTGCTAACAAAGGGAAAAGTTTCACTGGAGTCAAATTCAAATGAAACTAAATGAAATCAAATGATTTCTCAGCTGGAAGCTAATCTCTTCTGCTTTTGGTCTACTGAACAGGACACACATGTGTAAGTACTACATAGGYCGGGCAAGATGAGGCAGATAAAATATGTCATAAAGGTGCTCTAGTTCTGCCTCCTTCACAGAGTCTGTAAGGCTGTTGATATGATTCCTGCTTGCAGGAATCCTGAAGTCTAAATCTGAAAGATCAGCTTTATTTCTTCCTCCTGCATCACCCTCAGCCATGTTGGCTGAGTTGGATTTATTTCGGAGAAGACACTGAGCTTCGGATGTAAACTGTCCATTGTCCAGGGCAGTCAGCACGGAGTTGTGATCTGCTGCCGTAATATAGCTGCTTCAATCTGTGGGTTTTGTGTCATCATCTTGTCATGACACTTCCTGTATCTGCCACAGCTGGGACCGGGTGGGTGGCGATTTCCAAAGGCACGGGGTTGCTCCTGCCGCATCTGCAGCAGTGCTGTGCACGAAGACGAAAAAAATTAAACATGAGGGGAAGAAAAGAAAAAACTAAAGGGACTTTGGAAAAACAAATGACCTGGAGGCCTGCAAGTGTCACAGCCCCAGTGTGAAAAGCTGTCCACTGGTGCCATCTTGTGGGTCCAGAGCCACCACCCATCCCTAAGAGGCAGAGCCCACTCCACCAAGGTGCAAAGCCCCGACTTAAAGTCTGGGTCTCTTTTTAGTGCTATTTAACGTGCTTCATAATTCTAAGAGTAGATATCTTTTATCTTACCAAAGTAATAACCCTAAACCTTGACTTTTGCTTAAGCAGTGTTGCATTGTGTCTACTATATAAATTTATACCCCTGTACAAGTAAACAGGAGTCAGAGCAAGCGGCAACTATCAAAGTCAATGAATTTCATCAAACATATCAGGCCACCATTTATACCTCTCCACAGAAATTAATTTTGTCTTTATTAATATCCAGGCCTACACACTGTGAAATGCAGAACTTGGAATTGCACACAGCTGAATGGAAATATTTTGACACAACAGACAACTCATATGATGACACAAGTTGATCAGGTAACAGAAGTACGAGAAAAAGTAGATTTATAGGTATTATCCTGGCATAAGGGGCTACTACTCTCTTTTTACCTAAATTTAGTTCTTCTTCCCCAGGAAGAGAGTGTAAAATCACTGAGCCTTTCAGCCACATTCTCATTTAGAAAAAGAGTTGGAGAAGTGAAATTTTATTCATATGTATAAAGTTATAACTCCTAAAATAAATGACAAAGCTGTTTGTTAGCTGAGTACAGAACTGCTGGATAAAAGCGGAGCTTCTCATATTAATGAGGGAAGAACTGTACATAACTTCATGAAAAGTACAGTCTTTTACTAACTCTCTCATGGTCCCAATGAATCCACTGCCAACAGTGCAATGTGCACCTGGCAATCCTAATACCACATGTCAGGATCTGTGCTAAAATACATTAATTTAAGTGATTAAGGATTAACAGTTTGGTCAACAGGTGCACCCTCATGTGGACTCTATCATTTACCCAGTCATTCACTCAGAAAATGTCTTTTTACAAAGAACATTGATGAAAAAAGCAGACAGTAACTTCATGCAGTTGGCAAACCTCTTCCCTTTCTAGTCTAGAGAGTGCAGCAACTATGTTACATCATCATCTGAATTCTGATTGGAGATATGCATAAAATTTTCAGTGAGTGTTGTAAGGATGGAATCTTTGATGTCCACTAACAGACAAAACCCTTGATCCTAATCTTGGATATACCAGCTTGAAACTATAGTAATTCCTTTGATTAGCATCATGGAGAATAGAATGTGTTCTACAGCTGCTGGATTTCTTCAACAGGCAATGACTGGATATCATTAACTTTAAAAGGAACAAAACTGGGCCAATATAATTTTTTAAATCCTTCTCTTCACATGTTTGTATGCTGTCTTAAAGAAAAAGCTATGTACAGGGAAGAGTTTCTGTGCTGGAATGTATTGCTGGACAACAAAGACCTCTTTATGTGCAGGTAAGTCTAGTTGTTAGCATGCTGTAATGCATAACCATTGTTGTACATGTAATTATTGTAACTGGTCCAGTCATCTGCACACTGATATTCTTGATTAGCCTGAATGTAGGGATGATAAAKTGTTTCTTTTCCCAAGAAATAAGATGGAGCAAGTCTCTTCAAAACAACAGCACTGAACTGGTATGTCAGCTTCCTACGGATTTTAATGATTTCACCTGTCCTTCCATAATTCCTCAGGGCTCTGGCCATTTTCTGATATGTCATGATCTTGCGGTTTCCCTTTCTCTCTCCCCACAGTTCTGCAAGTTTCTCCTTGTTCTTGGAGACAAACTGGAAGACACCATTTGGCTTATCCACCCATTGGATGCAGTTTGCCATAGCTGGATCATACAGAGACTCATGGAGGTATTCGAATAGTCGAAGTTTTTTTCTCCCTATAAAGAAATACATTACAAAAGATCAGAACAGAACTCATTCTTGTTTTAAAAGACAAGCAGTTGACTTTTCCTGCAAAGGGTCTTACAGGCAAATGCATAGCTAAACCCAGTACCCTGTCCCAAATTAAAATATCAGTATAAACTATTAAAGGCAAGACCAGCAACAGCAAATGGGATCACAGAGATGTGACCAACACAGAATCTCAGAATATTCTGAGTTGCAAGGAACCCAGAAAGATCACTGAGTTCAGCTCTTAAGTGAATGGCCGAAGCAGGGGTCGAACCCTGACGTTATCAGCACCATGCTCTAGTTCTGAAGTCTGTACAGATCTATGGTGACAGAAAGCAGTTTGGTCATTACAGTTTCAAGAGCAGGTTATTTGGGGATCATGACAAATATCTGGTGACTTCACTGTGTGGTAGGTTTCAGAAGCCACTTTCATCCTTCTTCAGACACATGCTGTGCAGATGCACAGTCAAGCAACTCACACTAGGAAATTACATCCTCAGATAGGGCAGGAAAGAAGTTCTGGAGAACCAATCTGAATGTTTTTGAATAAATGGTCTCCCTGTTTAATCAAAACTCAAAGATTTTGAGATGGTTCTGTTCTGTCAGATTTGTTTCAGGAATGTTTTGGGGATGCAAGGTAGTCTCTGATATAAGAAAGGGTGGGTGAGTGAGTGAGCAGGAAAAGCAGGCTAGTTTTTAACCAGAAACCTCATGTAGTCAAAAAGGAGCCAGACCTTCTGGTACCCTCTAATATTTTAAAAATCTGCAGAAGTGTCAGCTTGCATTCCCATGCACAATAAAGCGAACCTAATATTGAAATATTTGCCAGTTAACTAAGTGCTTCTCTCTACAGGCTCAGTTCTCAAACTTCAGTTTAGTGAGGCTTATTTAATTTTGGTTAGATCTTGTGGATCCTCCTCTCTGAAGTATTTCTAGTTCCCTTCCCAAAACCAAGGGTGATCAAGAAGCTGCTGTAAGGAGGAAGAATTTAAGATTATGAGACAAAGAGGAACATTTTGCAGAAAAGAGAATCTGTGCAGAAGAACATCTTCCACTTTAACCAAAGTGGAAACAAGCAGCTGCACCTAAAGTTCATAAAGTCTTGCCTTGTGTGGCTATTTTAAACTAGGAACAGGGGAAAAGTGGCAGTTGCTAAGGAACACTGAGGTCAAGCCAAGACATCTGTCAGGGATGACAGTAATTCTGTATCTGTTGATAAGGAAAGAGGAGAGAAGTAACAGTCGGACTGAGAAGAAGAAGAGCCTGAAATCAGAGGTACTTTCCAAAAAATTAATAAAGTTTCATTATCTAAATAAAAATTAGCCTCTGACTGGAAGTACATATTCTACTAGACATACATACAGTATTACCAAGACAAGAAGCTTAAACGAAAACCAGCAAAGGACACTGCCTGATCAGACACTTCTTAGTAGGTGACCTCCTTAGGTGCCCTCCAACCTGAATTATCCTATAAACCTATGGTAGAACAAATAAGATCAGGGGAAAATCCACAGACTACTGTGGACTAAATTTCTGCTGGAAAACAATAGTGTGGCCATGTCTGCAGCAGCATCTGATTTTGTGCTGCCTGCCCTCTTAGTTCAGCTGTCATTTCTGCCCAAGCTTTTATATCTAGACACATCTCCTCTAGTTGATGCCTTGGTTGGAGAGGGTTTATTTGCTTTTATGTATTTATGCAGCTGTGTTTCCAGAGCCCAGCTGTTATCTCCAAAGTGCTACACAATGTGGATGCAACAGTGTGAGCTGGGGTTGCTTAACAGATCTTTGTACTGCACCTCATTGCCTAAGCTAGTGGTGAGTAGTACCAGGCCCCAAATATCAGTCTGAGCCAGCAGTGAGTGCCTGCAGGTCCTTATGCGGTGACTGGAGAGAAGCAGACTCCTCCAGAAGGTGTTTCAGAGCATCTGCATTAGATTTTAGTGCTGTCTTGTCCTGAAGCAGCCTAATTCTCTCAGGGAGAATGCATCTAATTCAATTCTGAAGTACCTCTCTTGACTGCTTCCACTCACTGAGCTTTGGTTCAGATCATGGAATGGTTTTGTTGTGCATGAACCGGATTCTTTCCTCTTGAGGGGAAACCTAACTCAAAAGATGCTTTCCAGAAGCATATGAAGTCAGGGCAGCTTTCAGAACTTGTCCTAGCCTAAAGATTGCCCTAAGTAAACCTTTGTGAAACACTTCAAACACAGGATTCGGGCCCTCAGTACTGCTTGTTTCATCTACAGATCCATTCCTAAAGGGCCACACTACTCGCTAGTGTACAGAAAACCTCTCATGTCTCAACAAGAAACTAAGAGTTTTAAATTTGTTTAGGTATAGTGGAAATAGTCCCACAAATGACAGTTTCTGGCAGGAATATCACCATGGACACAGAGAAACCCATAAGAGGACAAAAAATAATCCCATAAGGTTAGTTAGCCACTCTGAAAATTTGTGCAGGTTGTCTTCTGGAAAAGAAGATTGATAACAATGTAAAAGAAAAAGGAAATAGGAAATGAAGTTTAACAGAGCAGTAATAACTGAAGGTGAAATCAGATACTGACGTGTAAAATTCCCCAGTGCAACRCTGGGTAAGACTTAGAAAAGCAGCTTTCCAGATTGAAAGGTCTTCATTTGCAATGGTGAATTTCAGATGTCTGAAGCACAGGACTTAGAAAGAGAGGCTACTCTTCCCATCAACCCAAAGAGTCTATGGTAGCAATAGTAGTAGCAGTAGTAGCTCTTAAGCAAGAGACCACGGTGTTCAGCATCAATGGGAAGAGACAATACCAAAAACTGACACCATGTGGTTAAAGTTGAGAGAAGGGGATTTCAAAAAGCAGCTAAATCAGGAACCAGCTTAAACAGACCCCCTGGTCAAAAGTAAGTACAACAGCTCAGAGTGAAAGCTGTGAAAATCTCATCTAGCAGCCATAGAAACGATGCTGAGTCCCCCCTGCAAAAAAACCCAAATAATGAATTTAATAAAAAAATGAAATACTGCAATGACCAATGTCACACAACCTATTCTTTGCAAAATAGACACCCGTTCAAGTAAAGTCAACCAAAAGGAGCAGAAAAATAGCTAGAAAAATACACACTGGAAGTGACAAAAGCTAAAAGGTGATCTGAAAAGTAAATAAATGCATAAATTTGGGTGTGCAAAAATATTCATGTATGTAAAAAACCTTGAAGAAACTCACTGCTTTTTGGACCACATGAAATAAAATAAGTTGTGTAAGTGGATAAAGATGTTATTGATAGCTAGATCTACTTTTCTGCATCAGACTATCCCAAATTATTTGAAGTGAAACAAGTCTCTGGTTTGTTTTTCCACGTACTAGACAAGGATGGAATAAATTAATAATAGATTTATCACTTTTTATAAGATTTAGCAGATGGGAATTGAACACTAGGTGTTACATTCTAGTTACTGTTACATGTTCACATATTTTTTCCTGTCAAAACCGAAAAAAAAAAAAAAAAGGAAAAGGAGAAAGCATAATTTGCCAAGAGATTTTTTTAAAGCAACATAATATACACATCAAGATATGATTTTTCTACAGACCTTTCCCTGCTTTTGGCTGGCCAGCAGCAGCATGCATCACTTGACTCTCTGGAGCATTCTGCAGTGTATGGTAGACAGTCTCATCTGCATAAAAATCCGCTGCACTGTTCTTGAAGAATTAAGGCAATAAAAGGTTACTAATAGAGTACATTCTCTGGATAAAAAGAAACTTGTGGTATTAATTGCTTGAAGCCTTCAAAATGCAGCCTTTCATCACCTGATCCATGGAAGGTTTTTCTCAGCCATGAAGGCATGCAGTGCAGTGTAGGAGTAACAAGCAGCACTGATTTATGTCCAGGGACAAGAACTGCCCACCAGAGGAGAAATCAAGAGGGAAAACAGCGTAACTGCCTCACTCTGGACCTTCAACCCTTCTGCTGGAAGCAGAGGAGGAACAGTTTCCAGAGCTGGGAAAAGACAAGGGCCACCTGGACAGTGGTCCCTGCAGACTCTCTAGTTCCCATGTCATGCTGTTGTTAATCTCGTGGTTGAAATGGGCTTTTGTGGAATCTCTTTACCCGAAATTGTGTCCCCCACAATATTCATTTTCCATCACTCCTGGAGACCACGCTCCCAATGTTTTGAAGAATGCATGTGAACTCTAATGGCTGAAGCTGAGCTCAGAGTCCAGATAATGCTGGTCTTTCCAGAACTTAAAAGCAAAAGTTGGAGAAATCAGTGTCTTGGTACTTTTCCACAGTGGCAGAAACTACATCAAGGTTGGAAACTGTTGTTCTCTGCCYGTTCCCAGGTAATACAAAGACTCCCTTTCCCCTATCACGCTGGTAGATTTGCTTATTAGTTGTCATGTTGTGTGATAAGTCACAGAAGAGCACCAGAAGCAAACAGCTGACTCCTAAAAAGATACTATTAATCACATTTTGCAAATATGTCTCAAGGCAGTTTCATCTGAATTATGCTTGGCCAGACAAAATTTCTGTTAGTGTTAGCATAATGATTTGTATTAGAGGTCACAAATGAGCAACCAATATTCCAGTTATGTCTGACTAYTGTTAGCAATGAGTTCACTTACAACCACGTTTCTCCAGCTATACCCTTGCTCTTCCATAGATGGTGCTGCACAGTAACTGGGACTTGCTCGAAGGTGGTGGTGGTGATTGATCACAGTCAGGCAATTTTTATAACCTGGGAATTAGGAGAAGGGAGCAAAAACCAAGTGAGTAAAAGGGAGAGAAGCAGAAAAAAAACCCAAACAAACCTGCAAATAATTTAACATACTGCTGGGTCTGTCAAAAAGCATTTATCCTGTGACTGCCCTCTAGTTAATAAAGTGTCCAGAGCCAAGACGTTCCACATCAGCAGGTTACCCAGTACAATCTGTACTGCTACTGCTGGTCACACCCTTGAGCTGGTTTTGTTAGCCTTCACAATGAAAAGCAATTTTTTTAAGACAAAATGTCAGCTATTTCATAGCATCATGAAATTGTTTGGTTACTAGATAACGGAGGGCCAAAAGGAACATCAAACATAAAGATTTGGATAATTATAGACTCCTATAATATATGTAGAAGGGAAAAGGGACTGTCAGGCAGTTCTGCAGGCCATTAGCACAATGCAAGTCAGAGTCTCCAAWGGTGAATGAAGTAGAAGAGCATCAGAGCATCTGCAGAGACAGAAAGAATGACACAGAAGAAACCSAAGAAGATAGGATGCTTAAAAGAAGCAGAGGGGAACACCAGTCTAAAGACATTTCGAAAAAATTACCCACTGCAGGTGTTCAGAAGAAGATACTGGAGGGTACAGGTGCATCTACTGGAAGTGGAAATGTGGGTGCAGCTGTGGGACAGACTAAACACTGCATTGCAAGTGTTTAATAACTCTCTCCATCAGCCCTAACAATATACACAAGCAAGAAGATTGCAAGTAATTATATATAGTGAGTCCTTCAGCATGTGTAAATTACCAGTGCAGTGGAGCCAAAAATTTGTTAACAACAGCTGAAGATACAGCCCTATTGGTCTGATTTACATTTCAGTTTATAATGGATAATATGTAAATACACTTTCACGTATGAAATGCATTTCATGCAAAAGACAGTAGGTATTTTGTTCTGGGCTCAGAGGTTTTGTGATGTAGCCTCCTATTTTCCTTTCCTTCCATTTCTGTTTATAGTTTAAATATACCAAACACAAATTTTAAATGTTTATAGTAATTTAATTACCAAAACCTTGCCAGAAGTGGAACAATTTACAGCTTTGTTGCATTTTAGGTTTTGTAAAGTATAAAACTCATGAAGCCAAAATAAATAATTTTCTAATAATTATCCAGACTCAAACTATCATTCCTGTATAAAATATTTAAAATTTATTTATTAATGTAAAAAGAAAATTAAAGGTGGAAATTAATTTCTCTTGCTGGTTTGTTTTTTTCCTTTTGCACTGGAGTTCACAGCATAACACAAGGGCATTTTTAAGTTAAAGCCTTAAAATTGGAAAATGGCTGTTGCAGAACAGTCCTATATTCTCTGACTACAGGAAAACTGATCTCAGTGCACCTGAGCTAGTACTGGGGGAAAGGTAGAGAGTGCCAAAGGGTTTCCCTGTGCTGTGACCTGGAAGATACTCACCACACTAATGGGCAGTACAAATGGAGGGATGGAAGCTCTCCAAATATTCTTCCTCCTTTTCATCCTCCCAAAATATCCCTGTGCTCTCCATTAACCTACCTCTGGGAAATTATTCTCCCACCTATATGGTTCAAGAGGTGCTTTCCCGTAAAAGCACGAGCTGGGAAATGAAGTAGAATAAGGGTCTTAGTTACCTGGTGGACATTGCATTTCTCTGTCAGAGTGCTGCTGCAGCACTTCTAGAGCATCCTCAAAAGCCTGGCCCAGCACATCTTGGTCAGGAAAGCTCTGCAAGAACATTTTGCTGTCAGGAACCAGAAAAGATGGTTCTTTCAACATCGTTAATCAGCCAGTCCTAAATAAATACAGAGGTTGTATAGAAGACACATCCTCCTGGAACAGCTATTTTGCAGGCACTGAGGCAATACCATAACTTTTTCTATTCTGAGAAAGTTCTCACTCCTTTGAGAAGTCTCTTTGAGGTCAGTGGGATAATTCACACGRGTGACATCACTAATTCGGTCAAATGTTTCAAGGTTTATTTCCTTAATTTGCAACAGAAGTTTACATAAAGGGTGTTACTGTTGTTGGAGAGTTTTATAGTCTGTAATACRGAGATGTTTGTATCGCTTGTGTAAAGTGATTTATGAAGCCAAAGTTATCATTCAATAACACTGACATGAAAAAAATTATTGTGCATAATTTCTGAAGCAGTTATGCAGAGAAAATGCTACATTATGCCAGTACAGGAAACCAAGTATGGATTTTGAAAAAACTGTTTATTATAATTTCAGAACACCTTGTTCTAGAAAGCTAAAAATACCCTCAAATTTGAGTTTGACTAAGTCTTCTGTAGCATATTTGAAACACTCAATAACGAAAGAGAGGTAAAGGCATTGTAGACTTACCATTATTTAGATATCGAAACTTGAATCCTGTTTAAAATAAACAATATTTTTAAAATTGTAAGTTTCAAAATAAAAAATAATTGAGTATAAATAAAACTAACTAAATGAAACAACTCAGTATAATTTCCAGTTACAAAGTAAAATATTTTTAATAACACAGATACAAGGGATTTATTATTCAAAGGTAGTATTTAAATTAAATTAAATACTTGTGATATTGTATTTTTATTTTTTTAAATGCAAACGATTTTTCGTTAATAAGTTTCATTTCATTAATACAGTAACTTTTAGATTATTATCCACATCATTGCAAATACATTTTTAAAGACATTATGAAGTGAAAATGCGTTATTGTTGACATTGAGTCTTAGTCACCATAACTACTAAATTCCCAAAGAAAATACTGACCTGCATTAAATGCAAGCATTTAAGTCCCTTTTGTTCACAGCCAGTTGAAATAAGTTTAGGGTTTTCTCCTAATACAGATAAGCATATGACTGTATATGAATATACATAAACACTCAGACTAACTGTGAGTTCCAGAAGTAAATCTGATTGTTTAAAAAACAGTTTAAATAGACACATTTTCAGCCAGTTTAACGTGAACTATACTTTATGAACAACATTACTCAGAAACATATCCTTAGTACTTCTTTGTTTGTTTATATTTCTTACAGAAAATCATAATCAGGTTTTCGTGCCTTGCAGGTTTTCTTCCCCAGTATCATTTATGTTACTCTTTCAAAATTGTAAATATAATAATCAATACATCAGTATTTTACCCATTAAATATTTTATTATTGTGTGTGATGTTTTAAAATACAAAGGAGAGATACATAAATATTACTGAGGAAGAATTTTATCCAACATTAACCATGAATGTTCTAACCTGGGAATTTTGCCTCAGGTGAGTATGTTACAGTGTACTACAAAAAGGTTTTTTTAAATCTGGACAACGAGACATATTTGGAGAAATCCTAGTGATTCAGTAAATTGACCTTACTGAAATCGATGGGATTTTTCTCTCTGACTAAAGTGCAACAAGTATTTGAATGAACTGATCTAATTCTATTCTAAAACCAGAATGGGCAACATTAATCCTTTAGCTGCAGTGGTCACAGATTCTTGAGGTATAGGGCTATAGAAGTTAAAGACATGAATCTGCTTTGTAAAGATCCCCACATAGTTTCCCTGTAATCTTAAGTAATTAATTTTTCTTAAATTGATTTTGTCTAACTCAGACTCCAAACTGATACCTGAAACCTTGATGGAACATCTACAGTCACTGTCACTGCTGTGCAAAGTGTAAAATGTAAAAGTAGAGGCAAGGTACAGTTGAATGGTCATAGCATTTGCACCACCGAATTCATACCAAAAAAAGGTGCACCTTAAGTAAGCTTAAAAAAAATTCTGGACACTTACCTAGAATTTCAGCTCCACATACAAGACAAGAATCTGTCTGGTTTCGTAAATGAAAGAAAGGCTGAGTTCCCACAGCAAAGGGCTGGCAAAGGGGCTGCATTAAATAGCTGATTTTAGGGAAGTGTTTTGCCTAGGGATTTTTTTGAGAGTATAGGTATAGTAAACTGCTAGCACGTCCCTTCATTCTGCACAAAAGAGGGTGATTTATACTGATATAAATAAAATTAAATGTTTTAACTATTGTTCAAAACATGTGGGTTTTAAGCACTAGGAGAGACTCCTTTTGGTTGTGGCATCTTCTATCCAATCTGTCACCAGTGTGGTGGTGTGGTGAATCTGGACTGCAGTGGACTTCAAGCTTTTATCTGAGCCTCCTTGAGAGCTCAGTGTAAGGACTGGACCAAACTAGACCTCAGAACAAGAGTCTGAAGGAGTTTCAGAGTTCTGCTTCAAAGCTCATGTTTGTAGTCCAAGCCCAGTTTTAAAGCACTGACTAAAGAACTCAATACAGATTCAGACAAGCTGTACTTGCTGATTTGCCAAACATTTTCTGAGCAGCTCCAAGACATGTTGCATCCTACAGGAAAAGAACTCTGTGCTTTTCAGTACAAAGCTTCTTATTGCTGATATAATCTAATCCATGCCATAGCTCTTTCCAGCCAAGACTTTCACAGGCACATTTTGCAGAATTTCCTCAGCAGTTGCCATAAAACTGCTGCAAAATAGTAATTACCTCTTACCTTATTTATCTATATTCTCTCAACCAAGAACCTAGTGAAGAACCAGCCTGGTTATGAAAGCTCAGTGAAAGCAATTTGAAGCCATGAACCATTTCTGCTGGTTTCAGATGCAAGCTGCCTTTTCAAAATTTGCACCACAAAGTTTCAAAATATCTATTTTTTAGTGAAATACATCAATAAATGTATGCTTTTTTTTGAACTTCAGGTTCTATTTTGCAACACTTCTCTGGTGTGACTTGGGCTATAAAGGAAAATTAACTGGCAACTCTAATTTTAAAATATCAAGTTGTGACTCAGCACTGCATTTCAAGCCAAAATAAAATTACATAATTTAACTTCCTTTCCACATGCAGTTAACTTTACTTTGCAACATGGAAAAACATAGATTTCGTGGTCCAGTTCTTTCCTGAAGTAGAAATATGTATTGGATTTAAAGTTATGAATGAGCTTTAAGATTCCTCCTGGGTTTCTTCCTGATAAATTATGTCCAAATAGGCCGTCTGATGATGCACTCTGACCTGCCTAATCCTACGTCTCTATCTGAAGCTGGGCAATTAATGTTCTGGCCTCCTGTGCTCCCCACTCATGCTGGTTATGAAACTGCAGGGTGGCCCCTGTGGAGGAGAGAGGTCAGGGCTGTTTTGTGCTGGTCACAGTCAATTCCAGCTGTCTCTGCAATGGCCCCACCACATGCCAAAGCAGAGCCCACCAGTCATGTGTGCTGCCTCTGTAAAAACATACTGAGGAAAAGGCAGAAAATGTGAAAGGGAAGAAGACAAACCTGGGAGGGAACACCAGAGGGGACAAGGAGGGAACAAGAGAACCAGGTGACAAGGATAGACACAAGGGAATGAGGGGACAGCAAGGTCAGAGGAGTTGGAGGTGTCCATAACAGAGCAGCCACCACACCAAAGAGATTGTGGCCCACAGAGGGACCACACTGGAGTAGACAAAATTAGTAAGAAGGAAGCAGCAGTGGAAGAAAAGGGTGAGAAACAAGGAGAGGCGGAGAGAAACCACTATGCCTTGGCCCCAGACCCCTGTGCCATCATTGCCTCACCAAAGGAACTGAGTGCAACCTGCGGAGATAACAAKAGGGGAGGAGATGTGTCTGGAGTGCAGTTGAGCCTGGGAAAGGGGAAGGAAAGATGTTTTAATGTTTATCTTCYTTGCTTCCCAATACCCAAATCAGCAACTAGATATATTATAGCAATAAGTTAAGTTCAATTCCCAAAGTGCAGCAGCAGCTGTGTGGGTGTGTGGCTGCTGGCTAGGCGTAGTGAAAGAGGGTGAAGGTCAAGAGACGAAAGCTAATGGTTTTACCACCAATAAAATGATCCATCTCCCTAAATCAAATTGCTCAATCAGAAAGTTGTCGTTTCAAATGAGAGGCTACACCAGAAGGCAGGTCAGCAAAAGGTTTGTTTTCAGAGGAAATGGAAGAGTGCCACCCATAGCACAAACACACAGCATAAGAACAAGAGCAAATGCTGTCTCCTAAGGGAGTTTTAAATTCCGTAACCCATTTGTACATTGAGTCTTTAGCCCATCACAAGCTTAGAGCAAGGGCTCAGCCTGCCTCCTTGGGAAGCCTGTAAGGGTTCAGAAGAGGCAGAGGAAGGTGCAGCTGAGGACTGAGCTGACATTCACTGCTCACTCCTCAACATATCACAGTGCAGTCAAGGCCAGCAGCACGATGACCTCTACCAAGAAATGCTATTACAGAAGAAAGCCTCCTTTGATTTTTTGCATTGGATGGGAGGATGGTTTCCAGATAAAAGTCTGAGAAAGAGAACTTACTGTTCACATCTTAATGTCTCAAACAATTGATGTGTCTGATAAAAAAATTCGAGTATCCGTTAGAAACCACAACATCGAGCTCTTCTCCTTCCTCCATGTTTTAAAAATAAACTTCAAACAACAGAATGATTGTTTAAGTTTCACAACTTTCTTCCATCCTTGCTTGGCATTAAAAGATAGCTCACAGTAATGGTACAGTAGAAGCATTTTCACTTCTGAATAAAATCCAGACCTAAATAATGTATTACAGCACTTGTCAGAGAGTTTGAGAAAGCACAAAGATTTTTGCATGAGGAGTTGTTCAAATGTAGAATAAAAACCAGTCTCTCCCTTCCTAAAGGAATATAAACCTTGCAATGTCAAGTTTTCTCGCCAGGCTTTTGTAGATTTCTCGGATTTTTTTGACCATCAAGCAATTTGTAACTGCCCAAATAGCACAAATAGACCCCTCACAAGAGAAGACACTTAATTACAAAAAAAAAGTCTGGTTGTAGACATTATTCTGGAGGATATATTCATAAGGAGCCATTTGCCTACACACAAYAGACTGCCTACCACCTCAAGAATCTCCAGAAATCAGAAATTCCTGAATGTGACAGCCACAGAAACCTTCTATGTTTACATACTTTTACTGGTCCTTGTCAGACACCTTTGCCACCTCTCGTCTGGCCATGCAGCTCTGTAATAACCTTTGTCATGTATTCTCATGGGTGTAGATTCACAATGCTTACACAACCACAGATGTTGTCTCCCTGAAAGTGGAAAGGTTGACAGATAACATGCCTGTGCTCACCCTTTGAGTCTAACCATGCTGAGCAGTGAACTTTCAAATCTCTGCCAATACGCTCCATTCAAGGTTCAAAAGAAACTKGAAATTTTCTCGCAGTAAGGATGCGGGAAGAACAGGGATAAACACATGGAGAGCTCTCTTCTTTTACATGTAGTGTGCAGTGATAATCCAGGCATGAGCACCTCACACTGAATGAATCTGCAGTCTGAACTTCAAATTAGTGAGCTCAGAAAATCTCTGAATCCACATTCCCAGCCCTGGAATACGAAGAAAACTCTCCCTAAAAAAAAACCAAAACAACCAAACCTACAAACAACCACAAAAAGGAAATAAATGCAGCTTAGTACTAGCCTAAGTACTATTGTTTACGATGATTTTGGTCAGATAATTAAGTGTAGAATACACTGAATAGAAAAAGCCCCCAAASAAACTGAAAGCAAACATAAACAAACAAAAAACCTAATTATGGCATCATGTCATACAAGCAAACCAGATTATGAAACTGACTCCAAAAGTGTCCCATTTGTGTTGGAAGTTTAGACCATACATTAAAACACACATGGTTGTTTATTCAAATACCAGGAGATGAGGATATATCCTAAGTTCAAATGCTTCACTTGCCTTACAGATCATTCTACAAATGGCAAACTCTCTGCAATGCAAAACGTAGACTTTTATTGTAATCGGTGGAGTTACAGTATTGTTTCCTTAGCTGGTGGAAATTGGTATACAGCCACCAAAGCCAAAGGATCAGTGATGATTTCTACAAACAGAGGTTCTGGCTCATAGTTGACACCGGTAATATTTTCACTCCAGTAAGGGGAAMATTACTGTGCCTGCCCTTCTATTGCACATACTTCACTGAACTCCTGATTGGTTTAAATTCTTTATCTACCTTATAAAGCATTGCAGTTGGTTACCAGAAAGAGTGGCATTTTCGCATCTTAATTCTTGTAAGAGCCCTTTAGAGCTATTTACAGGGCATCATTTTTTAAAAGAACTTTGTACAACCATTATCTGCAAGCATATCTCATGTGTGAAGCTTTTTATCTGAAGAAAGAAAAAAGATATTGAAAATATTTTACAAATTGAATTTTAAGCCTAAAATGAGAGATTATCTCAGATTCATTTCCTTACCTCTAAATATGAAACATTTTCGTACCACACTGGATTCCCATCTCAATGTGGAATTCATGTGGATCGTAAGTTATGATCCAACCTTAAGATTTATTTATTTGGCTAACATTAGATCTGTAATATATTTCACTTAGAACCATTGAATAATTACAGTCATAAAATTAGGTATTTGGATAAATCACTGCAGAGGTTAGGTCWAAGCATGGAATTACCTCTTCTAGGGCTTAAAAAGAGAAGAGCAGCATGAAAGCTGAAGTTGCATGAGTGGACAGATCAGCTTTTCAATGGAAAACCCACATCTAAAGCCCCCATTTTACTAGACCCAGTATATAGGTTCAAATGCTCATGTCAGCAAGGCTTCTCAGGAAGCTTCTTCTTTGACTCCATATAACCAAAGGAAGTGAATTTCTGATGGGAAACCCCGTTGAGATAGAAAACCAGAAACCACAACAGAAGCACAAGGAACTAATAACAAAAAGTGCATTGGGAAAAAACCAAGCACCAACCCTAACTAAAAGAAGACTCTAAAGTGAAATATGAACAAATAATTTTGCTTAATTTACAGTTATAATGAGTACTTTCAAATATTAGGATAGATAAAACACAAGTCAGTGGAAAACAATCAGAGCAATACAGGAATAATATGAGAGCATTTCATAAAAATAGCAATGGATAAAGGAATGAGTTCTATGCTAGATCTTGTACTCACCRACGAGTGGCTGGTGGGAATGTGAAGCTCAGGAGTGAAGAATGGAKCAAGAGCATCCCTGAGGAGAAGGACTTGGGKGTGCTGGCGGACAAGAAGCTTGACATGGCCTGKCAATATGTGTGTGCAGCCCAGAAAATCAACCATATCCTGGGCTGCATCCAAAGCAGTGTAGCCAGGAGGTGGAGGGAGGGGATTCTGCCCCTCCACTCTGCTCTCATGAGACCCCACCTGGAGTGCTGCATCCAGCTCTGGGGCCTCCAGGATAAGAAGGACATGGAGCTGTTGGAAAAGTCCAGAGGCGGGATTTAAAGACGTTCTGATGGCTGGAGCACCTCTCCTATGAAGACAAGCTGAGAAAGTTTGGGTTGTTCAGCCTGGAGAACAGAACATTCTAGCGAGAACTTATAGCACCTTCGAGTACCTAAAAGGGGCAACACAAGAGGGAGAGRGACCTTTTGCAAGTGTATGGAGTGACAGGACAAGCAGGAATGCTTTTAATTTGAAAGAAGGTGGGTTTAGATTAGATATAAGGAAGAAATTCTTTACTGTGAGGTGGGTGAGACACTGGAACAGGTTGCCCAGAGAAGCTGTGGATGCCCCATCCCTGGAAGTGTTTAAGCCCAGGTTGGATGGGGCTTTGAGCAGCCTAGTCTAGTGGAAGGTATCCCTGCCCACAGCAGGGGGCTTTGAACTAGACCATCTGTAAGGCCCTTTCCATTCTGTGACTCTGATTAGGAGGTGAGCCTGATGAAGGGCAAAAATGAAAGTATTTTCCTGAAAAAGAAAGCATGTAGAAAGGARAACACAGTATTTTAATAACCCTTAATAGTGGAACTGGGGAAGCCAAATATGAACCAACAATTTTCCAAGTACCTGAGCTATTTGTGGAAGAAACATCCCTTCAGATTCAAGGGGCATTCAGATCACACASGACTAATTCAATACTCCATTTCAATTCCCTTCCCCCTAAATCATAAAGCTGAGAGTTGAAAGATGTTAAGACTATGTGACAGAGCCTTTTTAACTATGAGGAATGGAAGTAAGCAATTGTCTAGTTTTCGAAAAGCTGGAAAGGCAGACATATAACAGCTGCTGTAGCATCTGCAACCAAATTACAATTTTGAAATTCCTTTCCACTGCATAGTCTTATGTCCAGGTCAATAAAAAACAGAGTTTCCAATTTGGGTACTGAATTACATGTGCTTTGGTGTCTTCAGAGCTCAAAACTTTACTTTTTTTGAAGCTCTTGGAGGCAGTTTTGTATCTCAAAATCGAATCAGCAGCCACAGTACCATGCAGAAAGTAATCACTTTCTCTAGATAGTAAGAAACAATCTGTCTGAGATCCCAGCCCCTTTTTTTCTTTCAAAGCCCCACTGGGGAACAGGGCAGTGATGTGCATGACAGCTGAGTTATCACAGCGCTGCCCTGGACAGCAGTAATGCGAGTTCAGGTGCCTCCTCAGTTTCAGGAGTTTAACCTCACATTCCCCACCATTCAGGAGAAGGCCCTGAACAACAGCCCTGTTTGTTAAACCCAGGCTATGCACATCTTCACCCAGTCAACACTTGCACACAGACCTTCTGGTGGCTAACACACTTGCTTTCATTAATTTCTTATCCTAACATTCACACCAAAAAAGCAGAATAATCAGGGATAGCTGTTATCAAGTCTGAGAACATGTTGACTTTAAAGGACCAGCATTAAGGTTTTGGATACAATGATGATAGTTATGACTAACAGATGCAAATGGAAAAAAGAGACTGGACAACGATTTAAAGAAAAAGGAAAAGGTGGTCTTAGAAACTCTGTAGCAGATGAAAAAAATCCACAATTAAAAGACCTGTAGCAGACATACAGAAGCAAACAGTATGAATGTAATGAAATCCTAATATTTTTAAGACGAGATACATCCCAGGTTCAGGCAGACAGACCACATAAGTATCTCTTGAAGCACTGCATCTGTAGTTGTTGAACAGGATGAAAAATCAACATCCTAAGCCTTAAGCAGGCCCTAAATTATCTTTAAATCCTCTGTAAATTACCAGCAATGAAAGAATATACCTATAAGAAAAAGTGGTGGAAGCAAATCATGGGGCCTGCCTGGGATCCTTAAGTCTGTTGAGAATAGAAATAACAAGCAACTATTAATGAAAATACTGATATTATGCATCATAAGAATACAGCATGCTGTTTTCACTATAAGAATACAAGCTGACCTTCACCTTAAATGAAATTCAACACTACAGGATAATAGCATAAGGCCTATGAAGTGTATTTATTTCATTTATAACTTCAAAATAGGCAGAGATTGTATGAGACAATATAAAAGAAATAAATTGCCACTTAAAAAGAGAGGGAAATACTTTTAACACAAATAAGAGTTTTCTGCATCACCTTTCATAGAAAATGTGCAATTTCATCAGAAGGCCAAGAATTAGAAAAACCAAGTGCATGTTGGCATTAACCTCCTCAAAATAGAAAAGAGAAAATGTTTTGGGCTTTCAACCAAAACATAAAATGTTCTGTAGGAGTTTTTCTACAGCTATTTCTGCTGCAGGTACTTTTGTCTTAAATAACTATGAATAGGGTACTCTGACAGGCTGGGCCACATGCAACAGGAATGTCAAATGCCCTTCCCAGGCAGATGCATTGCAAAGTGAATACGCTTCTATTTTTTCTATTGCAGCAAAATGTGGAATCACATTTTGACATCATCCCCATGGAATTTGTTACCATACTACACGATTGGTACCACAAAGTTAGGAAAATGAGTAAGCATGCAACCACCAAAAGGAGAGGTGTTTGAGCCTCTGACAGAATCTCCATTTTTAGGGACAGACATCTATATCTATCCCCACCAGAGACTTGGGCAGATATTTCCCACACAGGATTGAGATGGAAAAAAGGTAGTGAAGACTTGAAAACAGGTCATCTGAAATGAGGGAAACTGTAAGATTGTAAGGAAGATGGCAATAAACAGTTGTAAGAGGTAACCAGTTGACCAAGTTCACTTGGAAATTCAAAAATAAATGTGACCTCATAGACAAATGCTCTGAATAAAAGTAGTTAGAATACAAAAACTATTTAAAGCCGTTCTTGGTCTTACATGTGTCATATAAAACAAAACAAAACCAACCAAACAAAAATCCAGCACGTTCTGTCTTTGATGGAGTAGAATGAGGTCAGATTTCTGCTAGGATTCTAAATTTAAAAAATACGCTTTAAGGAACTGCAGAACATTAAAGGAAATTCTTTAAAAATAGAATTCCTGTCACTACTGTACTCTGAAGGTGACTGGAAAACAGCTGTCCCAAATAATGGGGCTTTATGCTTTGATGAGGCAAACAGTAATGTGGGCATAAAATGCTATGACTAGCAAATAAATGCTTCCTATATTATCAGGAAAGTGCTGAAGAAGTACTTAGGTTTTGGGGATTTTTAAAAACTGGTGTTAAAGTAATCCTGTATCTTGATGGTAAGGTAGGAGGCATGCCAGTAAAACTGTTTTCTGGCCTGGAATATTTTTTGAAAGAGAATTTTCCAAAGCTGAGTGGTTTTTAACTTTAAATTTCAAATGAACTTGTCATTTAGCAATGGCTTCTGTTTAACCGTACTCTTCTCAGTTTCTCTTTGAGGTAAAGAAGTGGTAAAGTCTAACAATTAACTGGTCTGTGAGGGTTTTTTTTAATATATTCCATTGGGTAAAGGGCTAGAAAATTGAAGTGTAAGGGGAGAAGTTATCAGTTAAAATATAAAATTAAGAATATATTTTTGGTGCTGTTGCCATTCACACTTCCACTCCTCTGCTACAGAAGCCCACAGAATCAAATAAACACATTAAAATCTGATTCCTTTAAGAGAGGCCCACAGCAGAAGATGGCTAGATGCCTGCATTTTGAATTATCATTGAATCCAACAAAAAGGCAAGAGGCCTGGCAGTTACACCACACCTTAGCCTTACATATCTCCTGTAAATGTCCTCCATGGAATTCCCCCAACCCACACCTAAATGATCTCAGTGAGTTTAGCTCACTCACATTTTATAGGATGTATCCGCTAAAGGTAGATACGAAAGAAACATTAAAAAAAAAATAAATTGAGAATTGGAATCATGGGTTTATAAGCTAAGGCTCCTGGTTGCCTGTTTTATGAACTTGTTATTCAAATTTTGGGCAGCTAAATGCTTAATTCAGTCATACACAAAAATCTTTAATAAAGACAGGAGAGGTTTGATTTAAAGTGACTTCTTTAAAGATCACTTCAAAGATATCCAGAGCAAGGGACCCAATTCTAGAAAAAAACCACATGTAATCTTAAACTCACCCCTAATCAGAAGCATATTTTAACTTAAAACTGAGCAGGTGCTTAACATACCTGGACAAGTTGAGCTCCTGCCTAATGCATGCTAAGAGGCAATGCTTTGCATTATAGCTCCCCAAAAACATGTCAAACACCTTACAGACACAAACATTAATAGGACTCCAGAGAACACAGCCCGCAAGTTACATTGATAACATGATGCCTCAAGGGAAAATGACAAACATTCCACATCAGTCTTCAAATCAAAAGGTATTTTTCTCCTGTCTGCCACGCTATTCTCATTTTAAGCCAAGCTCTTAACATTACCTGTGCAAAATACATGTTGAACAACTTTCAGATTCAGGGTGATGCCTTATCTGGGACTACCTAAAAAAAGACGCTTAACAAAATTAAGACAGTAAAAAGCAGTTATATTTATTGAAGGGCCTTCAGGTGCATTTAGGGGAGTTAGAGCTCACTCAGGGCCTACAACCTAAGATGGACCCCCTCAAATGGACGCTGGGTCACGAGTTTTTCATACTTTTATAAGTTTGGTCCATTTGCATATCGGGGTTAGTTCTTCCAATTACAGCTTCAGGGAATGAAGTAATTTACCCCAAGTTTACTCCCGCCTCAATTCACTGTTGTTTACATCTCTCGGGGCCTAAAACAGTAATGTGTCCTTGAGTTTCAGGCCTGGAGAAGAATTGTTTTGTCTGACTAAAATGGGAAAGCAGTAGCTAACACTCTATATGGAGTTTAGAGTTACACASTAAAGAATTGCAGTATTACAAATATATGAAAAATATAAAAGCTAAAATCCTAAGCCATCAAGGGAATACAGCAACTACTCAGTTAAATTAAGTGCAATGGCAGCATTACATATTTCATACGGCAAGCAGAATGGCCTTGTTCTTAAAAAACATCTTCTTTAGGACTCTCTGTTTATGCTGTTACTCAAACACAGAAAGTGTCAGGAACGTTTTCTTCTGTTCCATAAAACTCATCTGAACTTAAAATGAGATTGCAAGCCACTGCAATTCTTCATCCATGCTCAATGAATTTGTATACTTCAGCATCTGAGTGGGAGGAACATGGGTAAGTGGATGCACAGTGTTCCTTCCAGCGTCTTCCCAGGCACTTTTCCACCAGCACAGGCTATGCAGGTACTGCAGGAGCAAATTAGGACTTGCCCTGCAACCAAAGCTTTGTTGCAGGATATGGTTGAGCACTCAGAGTTTGAGAACTGTCTTTTTCCTGCACTTTCAAATCAATTTTTTCTTCTACTGACAGTAGAAGTTTCTACTGACAGTGCTGAAGTTTCATGGGTCAAGTAGCTGTTTGACTGGAATACAGGCACAAGAAGGGATGAATTTGGGAGAAAGCAGTGCCAGAGCAGTACCAGAGATTGCTGTGTAGGACACCGGGTGAGGCGCAAGAAGGAAACTGCAACTGGTAATCAGAAGAGCAGAAGATGCTGGGAATTAAGACTGACAGCTGGAGGTCATCATAGCTGGAAGGTGATTGCACAGACACTGGCTCTGAACTCCAGTGTGCTCAGTGGAATGGTGGAGAGAGGTGCCAGAAAGAGATTTAACCAGGATTTGAGAAGAGAGGACTGGAACCTATTTGGCAAGAAGATAAGAGGAAGGCTAAGATTCATATGAGAATCTGCACTAACTTTGTGAGACTTGGCGGAAGAAGGTAGGATTGGACCAACGTATCTCGGACTGCGCAGGGCAAGAAGAACAGAAGCCAAAGATAGTGGAAAGGGAAGACTGGATTTTGAAAGATAAGGAAAGGAGAGAGCAAGCTTGGGGAATGGAGGGGGAAGGACCAGTGTCCTCTTCCCACTCCCAAATTCCCAAGAAATCAGTGGAGGCCAAGATTTCACCTGGACTAGGAATGCTTCCCTGCTGCAGCAAGTATTGGTGAAATTCTTCAGTGAARCAAGAGGATAGSAACCTGCTATTGCCATCAGCTGAGCAGTCCACTCAAATGGTGGAGATGCAGGTGGCAGACTGAAGGAAATTTTTTTTCCAAATGTTATTTTTGTTAACTGAGGCATCTGAAAGTGGGCATGAAGGATCTTTTGCCAGGAGAATATGGGAGCACTCTCCAAAGACAGAAAATACCAAATCAAAACATAATTATCTCCCTATCCTCCTCCATGGGTGTATACTTTAATATTTTCCTCTGAAGGCCCCTATATTTTAATGTGCATGGAATAAATTTTGCTCTAATAGTGAGTGGGACTGCTCAGTAAATGAGATTATCATGTGCAGAAACCCTGCTGCATCTGTTGCAGAAGCTATAAACTGTCTAGTGAATAAGGAAGAGAGAGGATGCTCTCAAAGTTCAAGCAGCTGAATGCTACCCTGGAGAAGTGGGTTTGGGTTCTGGGCCTGTCTCTACCACAGAGTTCCCAAACGATGCTAGGCAAGTCCCTTTGAACAAACTTTCACAGGTGGTCACTTACTGTATGTTCCCCATTTTTGGGACTTCTGACTCGAGACCCCAGTATCAGATTTGCAGAAATGCTGAGTAGTACCACCTGCAACTGTAGTCACTTGTCTGGGCCCACAAACAGCCCACAAATGCTGAATTCTCCAAAACAAGTGTTCTTAGGTTAGAACAAATGCACAAAATTAGTGGGTATTCTCTAATTTAGTSTCCTTGTGTCTTCATCCGTGTAAAGCAGGGATAAAAAATTATCTTCACGTCACAATGCATTTATAAATACAAACGTCTAAATCCTTATGTAGCATTCCATGGTGTAATGGAGGAAGCATAAAAAAAAAAAAATCTATAAAGAGGTTATCAATTCTCTCTTGAAAGCAATATCTGACCGTGTAGTGAACAAGGCTTGGGGATGCAGTCAGGATTGAAATCCCATTGGCTAATTAGTCACTAAGAGAGCACAATCCCAAGTATGTGCTGAATGAAAGAACCTTGTAGCAGAAACTGCTGCTGATCCTGTCATAATAGTACCATAACACACATACACAGTGAGGACAAATTAAATCTGTACCAGTCAACTTAATTTGGCCAGGTTGTAATTAACTTTTGATTACTTTATTTGCAATCTCAATATCCTTTTAAAGGAGATATCTCTGTATGCACAGACATGAGGGCTGGGTTYGGGTTTTTTTTTTTTACTAGTTTCTTACTGTAAAATATAGTTTCATCTTCCTTTAAAAAAAAAATAAATCAGGGACTTCTAAGGGACTCTTGATCCTTACCAGAGGTGCTTTAAAAGCAGCAATACTTTTTTTCCATAATGTTTTGGAGACTTTTGACTCTGATAGGCGTATTCCTATAAAACAACATTTAAAAAATTGTAACTAGCTAAAAATTCCTTCCCTTCAATTCTCAGATTTTCAGTATAGAACTCTAAAAATGACTAGTATAACAAAATCTCAGAATAATTAGAGGCAAAAAGCACATACAGCATAATCCAGAAAGCTGTGGGAAGGGGAATCTCTGAGAGTATTTAGAATTCAGACACAACAAATACATTGCTAGTGTTCCATGTGTTAAGTTGTCTGGGCTGAGCTTGTAAACAAATTTCCCAGCAACATCAGCCTCAGCAGCACCACGTGAGGAATTGGGATTATGAAAGAGCCTCTGCCTTCTTAGAAACTCCAGCTAGTTATGAGGTGCAGTTAGAGCTTGAGATGTGCCTGTGGCTAAGAAGCCACAGAGTTTATATATCTGCTCTCCTCACTTCATGGTTTCAGTCATTTTCTAGTTGTCTCTGGTCTTCTAACACAAACATGACATAAAAACCTTAATATGGRTAGTGCAAAACCAATCAATTTATATACTGATGAGGAAAGAGAGAAATAAAGCCTTTTCTTAATAAACAAAATTAAAAGCATAAAAATATGTCTATTTTCCGCTGTGCATCATTTCAGAGTAATCAGACTGTCTCTTACTCAGTACTATTTACCTACAGTTAAATATTAAGYATCAGTGATAATAAATCCCACAGGTGGCCTGTCAGAGTCCTTTTTTTGCTATTTCAAAGACTGATAAAAAAAAAATTGCTTGTGAAAATTACACAGACCACTAATAACTTAGCAACTGAAAGCCACCAAATGAAAGGAAAACAAGCCCAAGAAAAGGTCATCAGCTTTGATTAAAATAATCTCTGTTGCAAGTACGGAATTCCCATGAGAATGCTAGGAAACAATTGTAAATCTACTTTTAGAAGACATATATGACTCAGTATAATGCTTATTGAAYATAAGTTCCTCTTTTTTTAGCTTGAAACTTGCTAACATATAGTAGCACCATTGTTGCAGACCAAAAGTAGTATTCCCACATGCTACATTTCAGCAGACATATTATTTTCATTTTAAGAATCTTTGGAAGACATAAATGCAGTTGTTACACCAAAAATATACAGAATCTATTTTTATATGGAAGTTATAAGGTACTACATAGGTAGARTGCCCTTGCGTAGCAAAAGGGAGTACAAGGCTAAAAGCAATTCAGCTGATAAACATTCTCATTCTATGTCCATGTGGAACATTTGCCTTGCACACATCAACCACAGATAACTCATATTAGCCAGACTATCTTGCTAGCTGGAATGGGTGCCCAGGAAAAAAACCCTCTCTCATGTGTCATCATCTAACAAAAGAACCAAAGATGCAGCAGATTTCCCTGAAACCATGCTTTTTTCCTGCACCAGACCTGTGTGTTACAGAGCATATTGGCTTTGGTCCTACTGGAAGTAGTTTTCTGCAGAATGTCCTTTGTCTGACGAATATCTCTGTAAAAACTCCCATTTGGCTGCTGCACCTCCAGTTAAACAAAACTTTCTTTAGTATAATGTGCAATTTATGTCTCCCTTTACCAAGCAYCCATTTTAGTTGTGAATCCAGGCAGATGTGTAAGATAATATGAACATTAGTTATACATCTTAGTACACTATTGCAAGAAGATTTAGAAAGCCCTGATTGTTGCTTGCTTTTGATGAGATCCTTTGTTYCTTCTGTTTATCCCCTGCCACCATAAGTAGCTGCTACTGATCTCCAAATCACTTCCCTGTGACACCTCGGGTGATGTGTCACTGCATGAACAATTGTGAGTTTAGCCGATGAACACAGAGAGAAGAAAATGAACTCATAGAAGAAAAATTCACAAGAAAACTGGAGAGTTTTCATTGAAACTAGGAAGTTTCAATGAAAAGCAGGGACTAGCAGCTGGAAAATAAAGCTGGAAGTTTCTGATTTCTTGCAAAAGCAGTTTTAAGGTTTCTTTAATATTTGCTTGGATGTTTTCCATATGCGTTTGACTGCCATCTTCAAAGGCTTTAGGGCGGAATGCCTGAGAAACATACCCTCTTCTTTCGAAACCTATTGTCTTCTCCTGCAGTGACAATGATCCTGCTTTTTCCTTGGTGTGTTCAGAAACTACAGTATCACATTTGTTACAAAGGGCTGAAGAGCTTTCTGAGGCTTGTGTTGTSTGTGGATTATACAGTGGATGTTTCTGCATTGGGTATCTAAAAATTTAGCTGCTTGTGATTATGAGTGGCTAGAATTGATGATCCATTTGAAACCTTCAGTCTCATGTTCCAAATCGGCTTGATCTTATAAAAATACCAATCATCTGGCCATAAAATAGCAAGGATTTTTTGACCTACTATGTGCAGACAAAGCATTTTCATTCCGAAGTATTTCATGTTGTCATAAACATATCTCTTCAAAGAGCTGATAGAGACTGAGGAGAGGTAAGTCCTTATCAAGGGAATTTCATATTTTGTCTAACACAGGATGAAACACTGTATGATGAAGCCAACTTCTGTATTGTTGTTGATTGCAGTACAAAATGAAACGTGACAGAGTTCAATAACTTCAACCTTTTTTTTTTTTTTTAAATCACAAGAAACTTTGAAAGAGTACTGAGTTTTAAAAGGACTTTTTAACTGTGGGAACTGCTAATTTAAATGCATGCTCGTTAAGAAAATCGTGATATGAAGATAAGTGGTTTGGTGGCAGCTCCTACACTAAAGAAAATAGAATTGCTGTTCGCTAGCTGTCTACAGGGAGATCACTCCCATCAGAAAGCGGAACACTTAAAGGAAGAATGAACAGGCACATTGAGGTCCAGTATCTTAAAACAGTAGATAATATAGACAGTGGATAATACAGTGGCAAATGCAGGCAAAACTGCTGTGAGACAGCAATAGGCTTCTCGACTTTGGCCATCTCTATTTGCTTGTTTCAATAAACTTTTTCTGTTTAGGTTAGTTCCCACACTTTCCCCCATCACCTTGCACAAGTTTCACCTTGAATTTCTATTCTAAATGAAGAGAAAAAAGAACATAACTTAGCAGAAATCAATGGATTTGGTTCCCCCACCCCCCTCATAATCACGGCATCTTCCCTGTCCTTTAAAGGAATTGCCTTGTGGGTTAAGATATTTTCACAGGTATGAAACTTGTTGTGGCAAGACATTTGGACAAAATCACACACAGCCACTTGCTGAGGGCATTCTATATAGCTGTAGTCAGCACATGTGTTACCTTCGACACAGCTTCTCCATGGGTCGATCAGAACGCTGCTGCTTGGAATATGGTTCATTTACTGCTCATTTGTGGATCACAAAGTTTTAAAGGAGGTTCTTAGGAGGTTTCTGAAAGGTGGACGAAGCCAGTGTAGATGATAGGTCTGTGTGAATACATTCACACCTTTCACACCATTCACACCTTTCACCATTCACACCATTTCATACCTTTTTGAGGGTATGAAACTGAGACCAAAAGCCTAAGGCTCGCACAATAAACAGACATTTACACTGGCACCAAGTAATAAAATGTTCAACAGAATAAGACTAGAAGTGTGCCAATGACAAATAACAGCATCATTAACTATACTGTGAATTTTCAGCTCCAAATTACTTTCACAAGCAAGACCTCTTGAACCATATCTATGCAGTAAACCAAACCGTACACAATACAATTTCTTGCATGTTATATTTGGCCAGTTAATTCTTATAAAACAAACAGTTTATCCTAGATCCTGTCCAGACTACACTGTTTGCATGGGAAAATATATGTTTATATTTGTATCCTGAAGCAAGAGCAAAAAATGAGGATCCATCCTGCTCTTTGCAGAGGCTGCAAGATCCCTGGGACAGCCAACAGCCCCACAGTCTGGTGCTGCTTACATACTGCAAGAGAACTGAGTTTCCTGTTTCTTGCTTTCAAGTTGTGGGTGCATGTGTTATCTGTCGGATTGTTGATTTTTAGGTTAGCATGTCACTGGGAAACTCCTGGGATTGTAGCTGTAAGCTCAATATGCTGTCAATTAGTACAACTTTCAGAAATACTAGTCATAAGTGAAGAAGTTAGACTAGTATACAGAAATAATGTAACAGGTTGATGGGACTGATTACAAGCGTACAAGCCCAAAGACTGCATGGACTTATGCGGTCCTTGGATAAAATCAAAACGATTCTGAGAAAGAACAAATTGAACACGGAATCACATCATGACCAACCACCTGGGACAAATTCTACCAATTTTGACCAAGGTGAATGGGCCACCTATATACTTAACCCAGAAAAACATATAAATTTTATGTGTTCAATAAACAGCAAATACAAGCCATTATAAACCAACCAGTTGCAGACAAAACTATGGAAAGTTTAGCGAAGTGTTTAACCATGTTGTCCCAGACCATCACCGGGACAACGATGAACCCTCAAATGTGTGTTTAAATATGGGTTGAGAGGCAATCAAAAACACCTGCAAGCAAACATATCACACTTCTAAGCTTCTGAACTCCAGAGAGTCAGCAACACAGCTGTATCAACCAGAACATGATGTTTCACCAGAGAACACTCTGGCTCACAACTGTGCCCGAATTCTGTCTTGTTCTGTGCATTTTCCTTACATCATCTTCCACAATAGACAATACAAAGCTAGGAGCTTCACCATGCTGGATGGGAGAAAGACTGAAACACACGGATGGGGCGGGAAGTGGAGACACCATGCATTGTAACAACAATGGATGTTTTAAAGATGCACACACAAATTCACAGGAAAATCATTAAATTACTACATTTTGAAGATTGATGCAGGTAAGATTAAGAAATGATGTCACAGTTCAAATTAACACAACTATCCACAAACGGTTACTAAAAATAAAGATATTAGTCTAATGACTGACATCTGAAAATTTCTAAAGTTTTCGTAGCACAATACACCAGACGTTAACAAAGCTGGCTCACTGAAATTGCAGTACTTGAAGTCCCACAGTTATTAAAACCCCATGCTACGACCTTGGCAGCTGTTCAGAAACCATAGGAACTGCTTAGAGGGAGCTTATTTCAGGACAAATGCACCGAGCAGTCATTACCTGTAGGTAAAATAGCTCATATGCAATTACACTACAATGGCATTTAAGAAAACAGCCTTACCTTTAATTATATCTTTTGAGAGGTGAAGAGGAGCCACTTGCCTTAGGTGCCCTTGATGTCTAATGTAACTTTTTTACATACGAGGAACTTAATTTTACGAATGAAAATTGACTTTTCCATTAGCAGAAAATTCTCCTTCTGAAGAAGTACAATTTTGCTTATATATAATTCATAGGTGGGGAAGTTCTATCAAATCAAAGGGGTACTTTTTTTCTTCCTGAGGAACATGCCACAAAACAAACTACAAGAAACTTGTGTGAGAAAGGATAAGCTATGATTTACTTGGGGTATGAATTCAGGGATGGGAAGGTGCTGTAATTCAAAGGCAGTTCTGCAAACCTTTTCTTCTGCAAAGTAGGAACAGCCACGTGAACTTCCCTGTGATACACACACCAACACTTTGGAATGAATTCTAATGGTGTAAAGCTACCTGCAAACAGTCCTCCAACTCTGATATTACACTGCTCTTCTTTCTTCATACTTCTCTCTATATAATGTTGACACTGGCATAGTCATTCACACAAATTTTATAATAAAAAAATGCCGTATTTCTCCCAAATGAGTGGTTTTCTTCAGATGCATGAGGAAAGAAAGTGTGAAAGGGAGATATAGTTGAAACAGCTACCTGGAGAGCACAGTGATGCTGGGACAGGTCTTTCAGATGTAAAAGGCTGGGAGCTGATTTGATAGGATGGATTTGGGGCACTGGACAGAAAAAGCAAACAGATGCATACGGGAAAGAATGGCAGTTGTCTAGCACAACTGCTTCAGTGCTTTTTATGCTAAAGGGTTCCCTGAGTTTTGGTTCAGTCAAGATATCTCCTACTGATGGGGCAGTATACAGTCACTCAATAATTTGAAAACATTAGACAAAACACCAAAAATAGGAGGCTTCCACCCATATTCTCTTTCAGGGATGAAACAGCTGAATTTGGGGTTGGCTCAGATGACTTCCTATGGCCCCTTTCAACCTCAGCTTTTCTGTGCTACTGTCAATTACTATCAGTGGTGTGTGATCCCTTACTTAGAAGAGCCTTGCTACCAGCGGACCCTCAGTAACAAATGTGGACATCTGCAGGTCTGCCCCTCAAGGAAAGACTGTCCTAAGGAACAGAGGAGGACAAAGACAGTCCAAGATATGGAATTATTTCCATAGAACAAATGACTGAAATGGACCAAAATGTTTCAGTTTGGAAAARAGACAAGAAAGAGGGATATGATCAGTAGATACAAAATAGAAATTGAACCAAGAAAGTGAATAGTGCTTCTCCTTTGTTTCAGGAAAGCTGATCAGTGGACACTGGAACGGAGAGATGAAGGACACTCCAGCCTCTCATTTTGCCCCATAGATATCTGTTGACGGCCTGTCGAGAGTCAGGCAACAGATCTTTATGAACCTGTAAGCGACCCAGGAGAGCTGTTCTTCTGTTCAGTGTCCTTGTCGAGCTTCTCACTTTGTCATTCCCTTCCTGATCTCACAGGGCAAGCAGGAAGTCAGACGAGACAAGGGGAAAGGCGCAACAGAACAGGACTGGCAAAAGGAGGAAGGAGGCAGGATTTTTATTCAATGAGAACCACCATCAATGACAGTCCCCATGCCTACCGCTGCCAGCGTGACCTGAATGATGGCACTTCACATCGTTTTGCCCTCGTTTAAAGCATACCTCTGAGTGACTGTGATGCGGCACAGGGAGTGCCAAAATGACCCAGACAAGGGCACTTAATTAAAAGACGGTCACCCTTCTAAAGAGTTTGTGAGTTCCTAGAGGGTGAGGATATTGCTTGGGCACACTCTGGTGCCACAGCTGCAGTGCAGGAAGACGCAGTGACACCCTGTAGCGGGTGGTTCTATGAGCATTGCAGGCAGGGCTGTTGCATGTCCAACAGATGCTTGACCATGACTGAGCTTTTAATTTATTGAAAGGAAAGGAGTGTGAGAGCAGCCTTCAAAATGCATCATCAGAAAACTGACATAGGTCAGAAACCTTAACTGAGATGATTTCCTGGTGCCTAACGATGGCTGAACTCACACACCAGCCTTCTCCCTGTAACTGAAGGTGCTGAAGGAGACTTGGCTGTGGCCTCTCTCTATCCCTGCGCCCACTTTTTCCTATGGGAAACGTGCGACCTCTCGGCTGCCATCCCTCTTCGGTGACACTTGATTAAAAGCGGTCAACACATCCCAAGAGTCGGTCGGAGGAGGGCGGCGAAGGGCCCTGCCGCGCCACCAYCGCGTGTGTGCCACTCCCCGCCGCCAGGCCACGCGGAGCAAGCCCCTCCCYGGCGCGGGCGGAGCGGAGCCTCCCGGGTGACGCGGCCGCGGCGTTCCCGCTCCCTCTCCAGCAGCTTCACTTTCGTTTCCGTTTCCGTCGCTTGCCCGGGCGGGGTTCCCGGCGCGGGGCAGGCTCGGGGCCCGGCCATGGCGTTGGCCGTCGAGGCGCTGCGGGTGCTGTGCGCCAGCGGCGGCTGCCTGGAGCAGGGCGAGCTGCAGCGGCGGCTGCCGAGCCGGCCCTCGGCGGAGCAGCTGGCGGCCGTGCTGCGGGACGGGCAGCGCTTCACGCTGGTGCGGCGGCCCGGCCAGGCGGCGGCGGCGGCAGAGGTGGCCGTGGTGGTGGCCACCAGCCCCGTGCGGCTGTGCCCGGAGTACGGCGCGGGCTGCCCGGGGCACTGCTGGCAGCTTCACCTCTGCAAGTACCACCTGAAGGGGCTCTGCCGCAACCAGCTGGCCAGGTGAGGGGAGGGGAGGGGCGGGGGGCGGCCTCCATCGCCGGGGCTGCCGGCGAGCTCGGGGGCTTGGCCTTGAGCACGGTGTGCCTCTTCAGGGGAAGGAGCCTTCGGTAAAGGCAGCCCTTTTCGTGTCGGAAATGCTTCTTTCCCTTCTCTCTCTCTCTCTTTTTTTTTTTTTTTTTTTTTTTTTTTTTTTTTTTTTGGTGTGTGCGTTGCAAGGGAGATAGCCACAAGCGGTGGTTTCACAGGCTTTGGAGTCCAGCCCTTCTTCCCGAGGTCGTCACCCGCTGCTGACGCGTCCTTCCCGCAGGGGCTGTGCCGGGGCGAAAGCTGAGTGCCCCCTCACGTCCCTGTGCCGCGGGACCCTGCGGAATGTGCCCGTCGACTGGGGGGGAGCGATGCTCTGGAGCTTTGGTATTTGCCTGGTTGTGAGCTGCAGGTCAAAAATGCCGATATTGTCAGACTGCACTAACGCTATGATGACTGTAAACGAGAAGTAGCGTGGCAATTAGCCTCAGATTAATTATGTAATCTGTTTTGCGAATCATATAATGGCTTTATAGAGCAGCGATATGTATTATTCTGAAACCAGCTAATTTGGTGTGCTTTTTAAACTGTTCAGTGTAATGCCCGTGGGGTAGGAAAATAGTTCTAGTCKGCTACACTCATTTTGCTGTTGGGTTTCTTAACTTGTAGGAAGGAATGCAGGTTTTTTCACAATTTCAACTCCGACCACAATCTCCGTGTTCTAAGACAATACGGACTTGAGAAGTTAAACCATGCTGAACTTYGCCAGCTTCTACTTCAAAATGACCCTTCCCTCTTACCAGAGGTGAGTATTACTGTGGCAGTTTCTTAGCCTTGTGTTTCAGTGAGCATCATGAAGTGGAAGACGCTTGATAGAGTTGGAGTGTTGCGTGTCRACTTAGCTTAGTGCAAATCTAAGACTTTAAATCTGCATCCTCTGTTCTGGCCTGTGGTGGGTTGACCCTAGAGGGCAGCTAAGCACTTGAATAGTCCCTCACCCACTCCTCACTCCTCTGTCACAAGCAGAAGAGGTGAGAGTTAGCAAGAAGAACAAAAGTGACAGTACTTGAGGATAGAGATAAAGACAGTTTAGCAAGTGGAGGAAAGCAGGGAGAAAATAAGTGTTGCAAAGGAGCACTTCTGCTTCACCACCTCGAAGCTGACTGATACCTAGCAAGTCTGAGCAAGGGCTACCTTGTAAGAACCCATCTCCCCCTTCTTCCTTCTTCYCCTGTCCCCTTCTCCACTGTTTTTTTTTATTTTTGGAGCATGACATTATATGGCATGGAATATCCCTTTGGCCAGTTTGGACTATTTCCTAGTTCTGTCTGGAGTAGGGTTAATTTTCTTTCTAGGTGCTGGTACAGTGCTGTGTTTTGGATTCAGGATGAGACTAATGTTGATAACACACTGTTGTTTTAGTTGTTGCTGAGCAGTGCTTGCACTCAGTCAAGGACTTTCAGCTTTTCATGCTGCCCTGCCAGCCTGAAAACTGGGAGTACACAAGGAGCTGGGAGGGGGGACAGCTGGGACAGCTGACCCAAACAGACCAAAGGGATGTGTTATCAACACTATTTTGGTCGCAAACTCAAGACATAACATGGTATGGTCTGCTGTGAAAAAAGTTAACTCCATCGCAGCCAGATCCAGTACCTCTTACCATCAAATTCAGGTCAAAAAAGTTCACTATTCCAAATCTAGATAATTAAAGAGATGGGACTTAGCACTAAATCCCATCTGCTTGAGAATGTCTGTAAGAACATTGTATGTTGAAAGATCTTTCTAAACATTATCAGGGCAAAGGAAAAACTATCAAGTAATCATTTGCGAAAATAGAAAAAAGAAGAAATGTATTTTTAAAAGCAAATGTATACACATAGCCATAAAAATTTAAAAATCATGGATTCAAACAGTCTGTATGATTACATTGTACCTTAATATCTAATTTTTTTTTTCTTCTACCCAAGGTCTGCATGCATTATAACAAAGGTGATGGACTTCATGGATCATGTACCTTTAAAACATCCTGCACCAAACTGCATGTTTGCCAGTACTTTTTGCAGGGCCAGTGCAGATTTGGCAACAGCTGCAAACGATCCCATGACTTATTAAATCCAGAATGTTTTGAGAAACTGGAGAAACAGGGAATGAGCGCAGACAATATTGTGAAACTACCTTCCATTTATAGAAACCTGTATGACATAAAAAATGGCAACAGGAACATGTATGACATAGAAGATGCGAAGCCTTCACCATGCAAAGGTAAATAATACCATCTTTGGAAAACATCAGAAGAAGAGTCACTGTAGTGAATTTAATATTCTCACAGATGTCATTTAGAAAACTGAATTCACATCTTGATTTGTCTTTTAGGAAGGACCTTGTATCTATCTCATTGACAGAAATCTTTGTCTTGACAAGTGAAATCAAGAGAGGTTCTTGAGAAATAAGAGTCCTGGTGTTTATAAAAATCTTGAATTTGGGGTTAAAAAAGCATAACAGGAACTGGAAATAGGGAGGCCTATAACTTTTTGGGTTTTTTGGGTAAAATACATAAAGGTAGAGACCTGTTTAAGAATTGGAGTGGTGGTTACTTCTCTGATAGTAAACTATTTAATTTTTTTTCTTTAATTTAGCAATTGTCTAGCACAATAATTCACAAACAGCATTATCATAGTTACGTCTTAGAGATGTAATTTTTTTTTGCACTTTTCTTTTGAAGTTCCTTAGAATTGTAAGTTMAGTATAATTTAACAGGAAAAAAAAAAGGATAGCAGAATGGAAAATCCAAGTGTGTATGTGTATCTCCACTATTCTGCCTGCAGTTCCTTCTTCCCTTCTTTGTTTCCTTAATGTGCTTTAATTTACAGAAGTATCAAATTTTGAAACTTTGTATTTTATAGCTGCCAGTATGATCTGCTGTGTGGAATGCACAGTTCACTCAAGTCCATTTGGAAGTGTAAAGGCATTGGATTCTATTCTTGTTTTGTGATAGCTAAAAACTRTATCTGAGGAATTTGGCAGTTACAAGGAAGTCAAGTTCAGAAAGGATGGATACAGGGATGGGACTTTTGAGGATACAAGGCTGTCAAAGGCTTCAGTGTCTTTCTGGGCTGAATGCAGTTGTAAACATTGGCTTTAGACATCTTCCCCTGGGTAGGAGGACTTTTAAGAGGACTTGTTGATACAAAGGATATTAATGATTCTTGTAATTCTGCCCTGTAGAGAAAAAACCCAGCTCTAGACGGGACTCCTCAACTACAAACGATGATGAATCAGAACAGATATGTTTATATCATCTGTACAGAAGTTGTGGCTTTAAAGGTAGGTTCTATCAAGTATCAGTACAGACTGTATCAAGTCCAATCTGTTTGGTTTTTTTTTCAAATAAAGAGGAAGTGGTAGACATCTTTCACAGAAAGGGGAAACTTCAGAGTTTATGCTTATTTTTAGTTGAATCTCACTGCAGTCCTGAGTGCTGTAGGAAAGTGTTTGACCTGGCATACCAAACAAAGGAGCCACTTTGTTTTACTCTGGAAGCTGCCTGTGTTGAAGTTTGGCTACTCCACCTGTCTTTACCTAAGGGATTGCTGAAGGATAGGAGTCACATTACCAAATAGGAAAGATACCAAAGATACTCTGAATTCTACATTCTCTGTTGTTTCTTCTAGTACTCTTCTGTTCCATCTGTCTTAGCTGTCTCCCTTTCAAAATGTTCCAATGTGTCCAGGAAAAAGGCCGCTGTGCCAACTTTCTTGTCTTTTTGTCATTCTTTCTTGATGTTCTTGACCTGTAGTAGCTCCCTGAAGTACTGCACACYTTCTCATGTGTACTGTGTGGTGCAGCCTCCTTGACTTCCCCTGGGGCTAAGGTGGCTTTTGTTCTGCTGTGRAAATTGGCCTCGAGTTCATGCATATGTATACTGGTGACGTCACCTTCACTCCTCTTGAAGAGTGACTACACACTGACTCTTGGAGTAACACTTGCAATACCTGGGTCACTGCTACCCCTGCTTTTGTTTCTCAGRGGGCCTGGACCTCATAGAGACATGTTGAAGGACAAAGGACTTTGAGACTAAGGGAATGATATCTGTGTATGTATCAAAAGTCAGGAAAGGTGATGGTGGTTAACTGGGTTGTATTGGAAAGTGTGAGACCTAGGCATGGTGTAAATAGTATGGAATAAGTGGCAGATACGCCCCTACTTTCAGCTGGGACAGAGTTAATTTTCTTCCTAGTAGCTGGTACAGTGCTGTGCTTTGGATTTAGTATGAGAGTAACATTAATGATACACTGATGTTTTAGTTGTTGCTAAGTAGTGCTTACTCAAAGTCAAGAACTTCTCAGCTTCCCACGCTTCGCAAATGAGGAGGTGCACAAGAAGCTGGGAAGGAGCATGGCCAGGACAGATGACCTGAACTTGCCAAAGGGCCATTCCATACCATTAGAACATCGTGCTCGGATATGAACTGTGAGGAGTTGGCTGGGAGGGGCTGATTGCTGCTTTGGAATGGGCTGGGCATCAGTCAGTGAGTGGTGAGCAGTTGTAGTGTGCATCCCTTTCTTGGCCCTTTGTTGGGCTTTATGCCTTTCTTGCTTTTGTTATCTTCCTTACAGATATATTTGTGTGTGTATATATATACTTACACTTATATTTTACTTTATTTCAGTTACTAAACTGTTCTGATTTCAACCCACAGATGTTACCTTTTCCTGTTCTCCCCGTCTCACTGGGGGAAGTGGGAGTCAGTGGCTGTGTTGTACTTAGTTACCATCTGAGGTTAAACCACAACAGTCTTTCTCCTATCCTAAAACTAAGCACTGTTATGTTTTGAATTTTTCCTTGGTAATACCACTTTGTGAYGTAGTAGTTAAGCATAGATATGTGAATTTACAATGTTTTTCTATTTATGAAATAATAGCCTTGTATGAGCACGTGATCTCATATCATTTTTTGTTTCTGAAACTGAGAAGACAGAACAGTCTATGCAATTTTAATGGGCGAAGAGAGTCTAGTAGGTACAGAAACTGAACTTCTACCTAAGCCCAAAAATTAAATGTTGCCTGCTTATTCTGAAAAATTCTGAACTACTGCTTGTAATGGTTCCATAGGTGAACACTCTCCATAACTATCCTTTTGATGATTTCACCAGCTAGGTGCACAGCCCTGAAGTACTGGAGTTCTCTCATAGCCTGTCAAAATAATGCATCTCTTACTTCTTTCTTTTTTAAAACTTTTACAGAGAAGTGTATCAGAATTCATTTTCACTTACCATATAGATGGCAGATCTCTGATGGGAATACCTGGAAGGACTTGAAGAATATGGAAGAAATAGAAAAAGCATATTGTGACCCAAATAACATCAGGTATAAACTTATAAAAATTAATAATGTTTGGAGTTTGCTATATTGTACCAGGCCCTTAGTGGCTAGAAATTGCTGCAATTCTGTTGCAGTCATTACATAAGTAGCTTCATTCTGCATTCTTCTACTGACCTCACTCCGCATGAGATTTGCCCGTCCTTCCCCCTTTTCCCACAGTCCATATCATGGAACTGGCAGAATACCTTGTGTGCCTGGAGAGARAGAGAGAGAGAGAGACTCTTGGGTGCAAAGCACATTAAGATATGAAAGTACCTTTCAGAGTTTGGAAGTGGTTATGTAGCACGAAGAGAATATTGGAAGGGGCTCATATCAGTATGCTGTGCCCCATGCTGAAAAACTGACCTATCCCTCTTACGTTACATTACAGGCTCTTTGAAGCCCTTCTTAAGTTATGACAGTGTTCTGTTTAGAGTATAGTTGGTGAAGAAGAAGGCAGTGCCTGTTTTTCATTGTTTCTGTTCATGTTATGTAACTCACTAGTTTATGAGTGGGTAATGGCTACTACCCACAGAACCGACATGAGATGTAATACTGCAGTGCAAAATATGTACAATACGTACATTGTTGTGCAAAGTGCAGGTTTGTGTTCTGCTTGAACTTGACAGTGACTTCATTTGCAAATTTGTAGTGGGCTTCTGAACATGTGAATAAAGCTTCGCAAACAGTTCTGATTTTTTTTCTCCTCTTTTTATAGATTGAGTTACTGTGTTACTGAAAGTGGCTCTGTCTTGTCATCTGTGTGTTTTCACCGCATGCGCTGTGGGGCTGACAAAGTCAGACGTCTTTCTACAGCCTCCTCTGTGACCAAACCCCCTCACTTCATTCTTACAACAGAATGGATCTGGTACTGGCAAGATGAATATGGCATGTGGCAGGAGTATGGGAAAAAAGTAAGTGTGGAGAAATGGGGAGACTCTCAACTTTGTGTTAAAAGTGCAGAACTACTGAAAAATGCACAGTGTTTGTATCCTCCCCCCTTTTGTAACCCTCTTCCTATTACTCATACTGTACAGATGGACATTAAAGGCCTAATGGGATCTTTTCCTTGTGATTTTGATTGATTCAGGTAGGGGACTGATCACTGGTGAGTCATAAATATTATCAACAGATAATTCAGTGAGTCGTCAGATAGGATCACATTGATGCATTTTCATTGCTCCTAAGTGAAACATCCTTCTCTGAAGTTCCAGYAGTGCTCTGCATCTTTTTTGGTCTAGTTGGTAATGTGTGGTCTGTCCTGGTTTCAGCTGGGATGGAGTTAATCTACTCCCTAATGGCTGGCAGGGTGCTGTGTTTGGATTTAGTATGAGGATAACACTGATAAAACAGTGATGTTTTAGTTGTTGCTAAGTAGTGCTCACTCTAAATCAAGGATTTCTGTTACATACTGCACTCACCATACATRTAAGAGTTGTTGGGTTTTAAACTTGCTTGTATATAACAGACCAGGAGAAACTTTTTTTCTCCTTTTTTTGCCTGACAGAATGATCTTCATGCAGCTGCTTCTATCTCCAGTGATGACCTGGAGAAAGCTTATRTGGCCAAAAGTTCTCCAGTGCTGAACTTCAAGGCTGGGCGACAGGAATATGAACTACATTTTGGATGTAGGTTCCATTTGCTTTGTTCTTTTGTTTTGTCCCTCCCTCCCAGGTCTCTTGTGGTTTTAAACTACCTTATTACAGTAGATAGAAGAGAGACATTTGGACTCTGAATTGCAGTGCTTACAGAGACAGAGCTTCTATCAAAGTTCTCAGGATAAGAGCTGTTCACATAAACAAAGTGGCCTTCTATTCCTTCCAACCTTTTATTTTTGGGAAGTTCTTGTGCTAGGTTTCAGAATGTCTGCCAGAAACTCCAAGTATCACGTTGATGCTGGCACCAACAGAAATGGTGAGGAACTTCTAGAAGACTTGACAAGCCAGCTTCTGGTCTGCTTTAATCACTGGTTTACAGGAAAACAGATACTTGGACAAGGTGTAGAGTCCAGATGATCCCTAGCATTGCAGGATTTATGCAGATATTTTCTTYCCATCCTGTCTGGAAAGGCTGAGGAAATACCTTGACTATGTCAAAGTAGGAAGAAGTGTTTCCCAAGTGATGCCTTATCTGGGACTACCTAAAAGAGAAAGGCTTGACAAAGATCAAAGGGTAAAAGCGGTGSTGTTTATTTGAAGGCCTTCAGGTACATCCAGGGCAGTCAGGGCTCACTGGGGGGGGGGCTTACACCCCAGGCGAACCCTCTGAGATCCACTTCCCAAGATAGACCACCCGAGATGGATGACCTGTCACAAGTTCTCCATACTTTTAAAAGTTCGGTCTATTAGCATATTGGGGCTACTTCTTCCAATCACAGCCCCAGATAATGAAGTAATTCACCCCAAGTTTGCTCCCCCCTTAGCAACGGTTGTTTACAGATCTYGGGCCTGAGGCAGTAAGGTGTCCTTGAGGTCCAGGCCTGAAGATGGATTGTTCTGTCTAAAGGCAGTAGCTGACATTTTTATATGGGCTTTAGAGTTACACAYTAAGAATTGCAGGGTTACAAGTATATGAGAAAGAGAAAATATAAAATCCTAAGGCATCACGAGAGTTCAGGAAATGGAAGCCACTTGTCTTGGCATTGTCCTCTCTGAGCTGTTGCCTTTCCTGGTATCCTTTTCAAAAATTATGGAGAACAATGGTGGGAATTAGCCTGCCTAGACTGTCATTTTGGTGTAGTTGTCTTTGATCCAACTCTCCATTACTATCTCATTCTGCATGAAAAGAAACCCAAACCAAAAAACCAGAAAGGACGTGTTATCTGCTGTTTGTGATTCAATCAAAAGCAATGCTGGGAAAACATACCTGGCTTAGAAGGGAAAATTGCATACTAAATCAATCCCTTTTCTAAGGTTTGGGCTTTTTTAGTAACTTAGGCAAATACATGCAGTGTAGATGTCTTCCAAAACTTAGTTTCTAGGCTTGGTGGTGCCAAGAGGTTTTGTTTGTTTTCCTGTGTATCTGTCTCTGAAGGTGAAGCTTCATTGTCCTGGCTGCTACTGACTCTTAATTGTTTGTATGATGCCACAGCAGCTGCAGAGGTTCCAAGGTCTGGAAGGAATGCCTCTAAAATTCAGGTTGCTGTGACTTGTTTCTCATGGTGGTGTCATGATCTGCTAATACGAGTGGGGGTCGTGRTGGTTCTATCACCGATCTCAGAATGCAAAAGACACAACGGAGATTTCAGTTTTAATCAACAGTGCACTTTTATTGAGTACCAACAACACGATTATGCGATAGAGAAGAGAGAGAGATAAAGAAACAAAGTATAGAGAGGGAGAGAGAGAGAGAAGCGGGGGGGGAATAGCTACCAACAGATGAAATGAAGTCCTTGTGATCCGGCCAATAGACTCGTCGTTGTCCGTGGGGAGCGCTCGTTGTGGTAAATTCAGAGAGTCTCTTTATAGTCTTTTTCGAAAACGGGGTGGGAAAGGGGGGCAACTGGCCAGGAGGTGAACTATTGTTGTGAGGGCCCCATTGTACGGAAGCAGGTGTACAGGACAGGTCATTCCTTCTCGCTTCAGCGCAGTCCTTCCCGCCTATGCAGCAAGAACGGCACCACCGCAACCTGTACTAATTCTCTCAGGAATGCATACCAGTTCTCAGCGGGCGCACCCACAGGCAACACTTGGCAAACATCCCACCTCGGCCAGGCCAGGACTCCTGTGCAAAAGTCCTCCCCTCCTTTGGGGTTTTTAGGGTTTTCAGTCTCTGTCCTTGTCGATGATCGTGAGGCAGATGAGGGATTTTCGGACCGTCTCTTACAGGTGGTCAACAAAAATTAATGGTCTCTGATAGCTGTTAGGTTCTGTTTACAGGGCTTGAAATCTACAACTAAATAGGAAAGTAGGAAACAACTAAATAGGAAAAAAAGTATCTCAATTGCAAATTGAGGAGGAGGGAGTAAAAGTAGATACTTACTTTAAAATTATCCTTTTTGGTTAAGTGTGGCTGATGGAACAATGAAGGGAAAACAGCTACCAGTGTCTTATCATTCCTCATAAAGTTAAGAGCAAGAGTAGAGGAAAAAAAAGGAGCTCGATGCCTTTTTGTCAATGTTTTTGACAAAACAACTTAGTGACAAATGTGGCTGCAGTATGAAGGCTTTCTAAAACATCTTTGTTCAGACGGTTTTGTTTTTGTTTGTTTTTCCCAGCCATGATTCAGAAGAACCTTCGCTATGGAACAGAGAGAAAGATTTGCAGAAGACCTAAATTTGTCTCTCAGGCAGAGGTAGAAAAGACAAAAGCCAGGTAAACTGCAACTGCTCATTCTGAGGTGATGGATTTAGTGCATTGTGAATGCAGAATCTTCTATGTGGAAGTAAGGTGAAGAAATAACTGTTAAGGCAATTTTGAGACATGGAGAGGGAAAGGGACATACCTTTATACAATAGTGACCAACCAGGACAGTTTTGCAGCCTGGCCAACAGTTTTCAAGCAACTCAGGAACCTTCACAGTGAAGAAAATTTGTGTTTGGCTCAAAGTAGTAGTTGTTACCGGTAGAGACAAAGGTGGGAGTCTACAAGGAGATCTACATGCATGTAACAGCCAGTTTTTGCACATTCCCTTGCAGCACACAGTGCTTGCTTAAACAACACTGAGAAGAGCAGCTAAACACACTAAAATTGAGGTGGAAGCAGAGGGGAGGGCTGTATCTATGGTGTTTTTATGTACCCTAGTGTAGCAGAGCTTTTGTATATACATTCAACTCTGCAAGAGAAATTGTTTTATGTTTAGTTCAGTGTATATCTTTTTTTTTTCTTCTCATTTGGCATCTTGCTTCCTGACATAAGTCTTGACATGATGATTCGGAACAAATATTTTCATGTGCTGTACTGAAATAACAGTTTTGAAATATTTCTGAATATGTTCAGTTGCCTACATTATCCCTAAGCCTGACAAAAGTGTTTAGTATAATATGTACAAAAAATGTCATGTTTGCTTTTATTTTAATTGTCTATTTGTAATGCCTTATAATTTACAGGGGCATTAAACATACAGAAGAGTTTAAGGGCATTCCAGCTCACTGGGACAAATCTGCCCTGCCTGAACTGGGATTCAAGGTTTGGAGCTTTTTGGTTTTTTCTTTTTGTCAGTCTTGTCGTGTAAGGTTTGTTATGTCACAAGTTCAGTGTTTCTTCTGCCTTTGTAAATGACTGTTTCTAATGTACCATAATACAGAGGTGTTGGTAAATTTGAGCCTGATATCACACTGGGCAGACCTGGAGGTGAAACTAGACCCAAATTTAAACAAATGGTGGCAGTATAACTGRGGCAACATAGACTTTCACTGCTACTATTAATCCCTTGCCTTGGCAGATTTGCTGTGTTAACAAGACTGTTACTGGTGCCCAAAATACATTGTTTTGAAGTCCCAATATGTGCTGAAGCATTAGAGGTAAACCATGCCTCTGAACTTCAGAGTAGCCATTCCCTTAGCTGTGTAGAAGTAGACTGTTGTACATCTATGGAAAATTGCTGAAATCAGGAGAGTTCACAGAATCACAGAATGGTTGGGCTAGGAAGGGGCAGCCTCTGGAGGTCATAGAATCCAACCCCCCTGTGCTAAAGCAGGTTCACCTAGAGCAGGTTGCACAGGATCACATCTAGGTGGAATTTGAATATTTCCAGAGAGACTCCACAAGCCCTCTGGGCAGCCTGTTCAGGATGGGATCTTTTATTAATACATAACATAACTCCAGTGCAGTGAACTTGTTTACCTTTGTAACACATCCAAGTAGTGGTTTACCTTTTCTGACTTCCTGTCTGCTTCTACCACCTCCTCTGTCAACTCTAGTAACTATACCTACAGAAAAGATGTTCTCTGATACTGGAAAATGACTAACTTGCAAAATGCAATTGACAAGAAATTGTCAATAAGAAATAGGGAGGAAGATTAATGTTGACGTTTTTTATGTTCCTGAGAAAACATGCAAGTAAACTTTGCTTGCTTTCAGGACTGTCATGTAAGGAACTGTCACCATACTCTTTCCTGAAATTGTTGTTCAAATAAAGCCTTTTCAGTTTATTTAGAAACACAACAGGCAGCGCAGTTTGTGTTCACTGGCTGTAGGAAGCATAAACTAAAAAGATCCTCTATGGTTTTTTGCAACATAAACTCTCTGTTCCTTTTTTATTTATGTGCTTATTTCTGCTATGTATTTAGGGTACTGTTTGATGCATGCAAATATATCTTGACCCAAAATTAGAGAGGTTGGGTGGCTGCACAAAAGCATGCAGATCCTTTATTGTCCTGTGAGAGAGCAACCTGGCGTCATAAGCACCAGGAGTTAATGTTCCCTGGATAAGAGCTCACTTTTACAGAGCAGGGATCTTTAACCTGCATTTTTTCCTAGATTTTTTTCATTGCTCAGACCTCTGCTTCGCAGAAAAGACTTTAAGTCTGAGTAGTGCACTAGGCAGGGTGGCTTTGTTATCATTTAGTAAAAGATAAGATTAGCTTTTCAAACTTCTTCTTGCAGTTGATTGAACTTGACCGTTCTTCTGAAGAATACAAGAAAGTCAAAGTGGACTTTCACCGCACAATGCCCAAAGCAGCTATTAAAAGGATTTGTAGAGTTCAGAACCCRTCTCTCTGGGAACTATATCAATGGTATGTGTAAAACACTGTTCTGGTATGTATGCGTGGTGTTTGTTGTTTCTGCAGTTAACTGTGTGCTGGATGCTAAACACACTCATTCCTGAAATGCCTCTGCTTCCACTCGCCCACTGAAATACCTAGCTAGTGTCAACATTTGGATAAAGAGGTATCCACAAACCGAAAGCTCAGTCAAGACATAGAGCTTAGAATAGTGAGATGGGCTCTGTGGGAGGAATCCTTGCTCCTGACTTCTGCCAGGCCTGTGTCCATGACAGTTGCCTTCCARTGGAGCCTTGAAGCTGGTAATCAGTCACATCCAGCCCAAACACTGTTTTGCGGTTTGTCAAAACTGAAACAGCCTTCAAAATTAAATGAAAAACTCGTGGAGGGAAAGGTTAAACATGAACTCCTGTGTTCAGGGAAAAAAATGCTAAGATTCCTCCCCCTCCCTTCAAAGGCAGTGAATGAAAGAAAACACTTTTAGTATTAAATATGTGGAGGCATTTGTGTACAACGAAAGCATGTTTGTGTGCAGCTAGACAGCAAGATACCCTGTATGCCCAAATTAGGCCTTACTGTAAGGATTTCAGAATGCACTCTGTGTGAAATTTTTTCTGAATGCCAGTATGGCTGGAACCTGTGGGTACAGCCACTGTGGAACTGCAAAGATTCTGCTTCTCATTGCAGGCAAAAGGACCTRATGCAGAAGAGCAATGGTGGAAAGGCTGCAGATGAACGATTTTTATTTCATGGGACCAGTAAAAAAGACATTGATGCCATCTGTCAGCAAAACTTTGACTGGAGAATCTGTGGCCTTCATGGGACAGTCTACGGCAAAGGTTATTTTTCAGCTCTTTCAGTAATCCTAAACTTGCTAAAAAATTCTCAGTACTTACTGCAGAGGTGTGAAGTTTAAAAGGTTGCACTCAGCCAGTCCTGGGCTTCTCTCTGTCATGATRTGTGCAACAGAGCTGAGTTTGACAAGGGTCATTTGGAGCTAAGGCACACTGAAAGGCCTTGGTCTCTGTGCTCCACTCAGTCTTTGCAAGAAAAGACAGACTTAGGAGAGGCCACTTGTAGGGGTGGTTTCAGTTCTGTTCCAGTTTCTCCAAACTCCTATAGGAAAGCAACATGGCTTTTTTTTTTTTTTTTTTCAGAAACCTAAATGCCATTTTGGTTACAGGCTTTTTGCCTTGTTAGCAAATTATATTCCTTTACATTGTTCTGTGTACAGGAAATTACCAGCATGCCAAGTGGAATAGCAAAGACAGGCCGACCGGCTGACTCCCCACCTTTCTGAATGAATACTTTGTAACTCTCAGAAATGTTAGAGAATTACAGAATGACAGAATATTCTGAGTTGGAAGGGACCCACAAGGATCATCAAGTCCAACTCTTAAGTGAATGGCTCATCCAGGGATTGAACCTGTCTGTTGATTGAACCTGCCTGTGCTGATGAATAGTAGGCTCTGTCAGGAGAGGAAATTGGTTGATGCTRGGGAAGGTGGACATCTAGGGTCAGGAGGAAATGTTTTAGAAGAATATGATAACATTTAGAACATTGCTTGGATGGCTTTTTAATATGTGTGCTGTGAAAAATAAAAAGTGTAGGTGATGCATAGTGGTCATTTTCACTAAGAGGGACATACAGGACAAGTGAAGTCTTTTGAAAGGCTGTTCATGAACTGCTTGATGAATTTGTTTATTAGTTCACTTTCACACAGTATCATTTTGTTCCCTGCAATTTTGGTGTCTTATCAACTCTGTCTTGGTGTCTCTTCTGCAGGAAGCTATTTTGCAAGGGATGCATCTTATTCTGACAACTACTGTGGGGCAGACTCACACACCAAGACCATGTTTCTGGCACGAGTGCTGGTGGGGGAGTTCACTCTTGGTTGTTCTGATTATGTTCGGCCTCCCATGAAGGACAGCCAAAACTTCTATGACAGTTGTGTGAATAACTTTTTAAACCCTTCTATCTTTGTCATCTTTGAGAAGCAGCAGATTTATCCAGAGTATCTCATAGAATACCAGGCATCAGCAAGAGTTCTATAGCAGCAAAACCTGTCATTGTTACGTTTAACTGGTTTAATAATTTTTTTAGTTTTGGCTTAAGAGAGAAAAATTGATTTTGAAAAAGTTGTGTGATGAGGTAGGTGAATGTTCAGAAACATCTATTCTCTGTCCTTTCTGTGCAATAGCGAACAAGGCATAAAAAGACATGGAGGATGTTTTAGAAATCCTAAAATCCTGTGTCTGCCTCCTATTTTTTAGGAGCTTTCACATTTCCTTACRTTGCTAGAGCCTTTCCTAAATTTGTTAGGAGAAATTGCTGATGGTTGTAGCATGAGGATTGGCCATGACTGCCGCAAAGTTTAAATGGTTTTTACTAATTGTTTCAGGATAGAATTTTACACGTGCTCATTGGTCAGAGGCTGTGTGCCTCTACCTGTTTATCTTTTAACTGAAAACTGGATAAAACCGGTTTTTTTAGTAATCTGTCTCCTCTAACAGTACACATTCAGGTGTTTGCAAATGTGATTGTACAATCTCTGTGCTCAACTCATTGCATAAATTCTTAGTAGCACTCTTCTTTTTTGTCCCGACTTAATCTGCACCAAGAAAACCTCAAAAATTAAACTTGCTTATTGAAAAAGAGCAGACTTACTTTCATTTGTTAGTTTTCTCATTTAAAACAARTACCAAAGATATGAGCATAACAAGGGTTGCTTGGTGCTGTGTGACTCAGTTGATTGTTGAGTTGCTATCAAATAAATGCTGTACTTTATGTTTGTGAGAACCCAAGTTTTTCATGACTTTCACTGTGCCTAGAAATGAAAGAGTGCTGGCAGGTGCTGTGGARGAAGCAGAGGAGGCAACTCACACTGTTATTTAATACCATGCTTAGGAGTGAAATATACTGCTTGTCCTGCTTGATTAYCAGTACCTTGTTTCTGTGGATAAGCCTTATGGTTCTCTTACAGCTGTTGGGAAGGATGGTGAGTGACTGTCTCTCATTAGGTGTACTGCCTCTTTGGTTGGAGGAGATTCTATCTTTGGACTTTTTTTTTCAGGAAAAATGTGCTTACCTGGGAAGTGGTCTTCAGCCACAGAGCTGAAACCTTTAATATCTGAAGATTAGGTTGAATATTTAATTATTCCCAGCAGAAGAAGATAATAGTGTTGAGCAGTCAGCATACATGTGTGCAATCAAAAAACTTGAGCTGTTAAAATATTTTTTTAAGATTAAAGTTGCTGATGCATAGGTAGATACTTTGTCATGGGTTTAATGTGATTAAGTTAGCTATAAATTAGCTATACTGTACTGCAGAAGCCTTAAGAAATACTTTCTGTATGACCTAAAAAAGCTCATCTTTAGCTGTATTCTGGGACCACATTTTAATTCATCTGATGATTGACAGGTGTACACTGGGTAACTCTTTATTACTTCAGCACTGTGAACCAGGAGCATGGCCATGATTAGCTGCAGTAAGGCTGTGCAGACTCCTTTTTATGTGAACTAGCAGCATGATACCTAAAGGAAAATACTCCTATTTGTGTTTAATCCCAGTAAAACACAGGATATGGAAAAGCAAGTTGACTGTATTATTTCTTTTGAAATAATCTTGTGAAAGATTCGTAATAGAACATAAATGATAAATCTCATGTCAGCAAACGAGCTTGTCAGCAAATAGTACATTCTTTGAGGAGGTAACATTTATGTAGGAAAGCTTTCCTACCTGTGCAGAGTAAGGTTTTTCTCTGCCAAAACAAAAAACATGTTCACGTTAATGGCAAATGAGAATACTGGTAGTATGCCTTTCTTCCTCTGACCATAACTAGAATTTCAGGTAAGAACTAGGATAGCTAAAGTCATATTAATCTTTTGCCAGAAAATTGAAACAAACATTCTTTTTCATGCAAAAAGTTGAGGTATTTTTTATTGATATTTTTTATTATATTTTTGAAACCTTTAACTTGATTCTTGGAGAGGATGTGTGTGTGCCTCTGCGTGTGTATGAGTGTATGTAAAGTAGCAAATAAAATACCTGATTGTAGTACTTTGTCATCTGTTAATTCTCCATTATCACAGACAAAGAAAAGTTGCCATGTTTTCCACTTTTGAAATTGCAGCGGTTTCTTATATATAGTAAATAAAGAGGTATTCAAACCACTAAATTCCGTCTAGTGGTCTTCTCTCTCTCTCAATACTGAAAGCACAATGTTTCAGTGCACTTGTGAGTTTTTTGAAACTCTTAGGGGCTGTTGTTCAGTAGTAGGAGTCCCTCTACAGCTGTTTGGATTGCATTTGGAAACAGACAGACTAAAGAGATGCTGCATTAAATCCAAACTTTAGACAAAACGTAATATTGAACCTCTTTTCTGAGTGAGGACAATCTCTTTTGGCTACTGAAAACAAGCAACTGAGCAGGAACAGTGTAATAATCTGTCACTCACTCCTACGCCGTGAGGAGAAAGATAAGCTGTGAGGGTTGTTTCCTTTTTCAGTAGCAGGTCCGTCCTGGCAAAACAGAAGGCAAAGCCAACAGAAGCCAGCTTTGCTGTGCCAGCAGTGGGGTATGGAGGATGGTGGTTTATAACCCTGATCCCCAGCCTGCTGGGCTGGGAAGGGGTCTGGCAGCCAGACAAAGTCACTACACTGCACCCTTTAATGAGTGTTACCTGTAACCAGGTTTGTCATGAGGTTCTGCCTTGATTTTATAAGATGTCGCTGTCAAAATCCTGTCTTAAGTGTTGGCAGCAAAGGAGTGGCAGTATCTGGTTTGGATAGCTGGAGCCTGGCAAAGTAGGGGCTGGTGGGTCAGAGGAACCTGGGTGGATGGCACGTACGAGCTGGATGGCACRTATGCTCAGTGCTGCTGGGCTTGGAGAAGGAGCTTTGCTGCTTTGCTTCTAGGAACCATTGCTCAGAGCTGCCTTCGGGTCAAAGGGCAAGTGGGGGTTGCAGAAATGCTGCTTAACTTGGAGTACRTCCAGCAGAAAATCCAAGTGGGTTGGTTGTACATGGCCAGCATTACTGGTGCTTCCCTGTTTCACCAGGGGATAGACTTCATGGGTTACCATAGCTCCCTTGCACTTCTTGCTTCAGGCCCAGTCATGAATTTATCTCTAATTGCAAAAATCCTAGCAATTGAGGGAATCCTGCTCCCTCCTTGAAGGTAGCCACAGCACTCAGCAGTGCAGGGAGGAAAACATCTTGGAGATGGATGAGGTCAGAAGAAGGTGAGTGGGGCCAGTAGGGACCAAGTAATGACACACACAGTTTACAAGTCAGCTTTAAATTCGTTTACCTTGTTTTCTACTGTAAACACACACAAGAGTCTCGTAGCAGGTGAAGCTATGCCCAGGATGTTTAACAAAGGGAAAYGAGAAGGTGGTCATTTCCTATAGTATCTCACGGAGAGAGGAAATTTTGCAGTTTGATGCCAGGTAAGAATAGATAGTTCAAATTTGCAATCAATAAAGCATCATGATTTCTGACACTCAACTCGGTTTTTCTAGGAATATTATTTATAAAGTACAAAMTTGTAAAGCTTTTTTTATCAACAGCCTCATTAAAAGTACCATTTTSTACTGACAGCTTTCTGTAATCATTACAAAAACCAGAAGACGTGTTTAATAGAAGCTTTCCTTTACCAAGCAGCCTTTGCTTCATATCAGCTGTCAGAGAATGACTAAAACCCTTTTGTAACACAGACGTGCCCAATTTTAAACAAACTCACAGCTCAGCAATGCAAGACAACACACTTGTTGTTTCTGAGGAGAGGAATTTTTCTAAACCAGTTTCCTTCTTCCTCCCTAGACCCAACTGCTGTTGTCTGAAGCATGTTGTGCCAGAAATGCTAATAGTCACCATCAGTTAAGGATATAAAGCTATGTTTTGATGTTGCAACTATAAACATTATGGGAGGGGAGAGGAGGGAAGGGGGAGAGTTTGTAGCTTTTTTTTTTTTGTGGTTTGTTTTTCTGAGTTGTGTTTTTTTTTTTTTTTGAAATTCATTCTAAAGCCAACTCTGCTCAGGAACAGTTTGGGACTATGTTAGATGGGTGCACAAACACCCATCTGTGATTACAGTGATGTCACCAGTTTCTGATTTGGACAGTTGCTGGCAGTCTCGTGTCCTGTTTTTCTGCAAACACATGCTTCCAGAGGGCTCACTGATCCCTGGGCACAGCTCACTCTGGAGGTGTGTTGCTGAGCTCACACAGCCGGGGTGAGGTCCAGTGTCACTAAATATTCTGGTACAATGTCTGCAGTGTCTGGTGACTGTATCACCAACTGTTACTTAGAAGGAACAAATGGCTTGGTGCTCTTCCTATGTTACTGGAAAGTTGGCAGCCTTTTTTCTGTCTTCTCTAGCTGTCTGTCTCAGCCTGCATGTAGAACAAGGGTTGATGCACTTCCAGAAATCTGATTTCAGATGCAAAAATAATTTCTCAATTCCATGCTACTACAAACTGACAGGTGAAAACAGATAACACTTCCTAACCAGAAAACTGCAGAACAGTTGAAAGACTTAGCACRGACTCAAGTGAGTTTACTTGCACACATACTGTCCATGTTCAACTTGGATGCAGCTGGGAAAGACTCTTGGTTCATTTTCCAAGCCTGTAAAATGTGATGCACAGCTGCAGCCACTGCAGGACTGTTTTTTTTCCAGTGGTATTTGAAATGACGCTGGCAGAGAGGAACCTCAATGCGTTCCAGTCCTACCAGTTTGATGCCAGTGCCAGCAATAGATGCACAGAACCTGGAGAGGGATTGTAGGTCAGCAGGAGAGCACCTGAAGAGCAGCACAAAGGAATTCCAGCCACTCCAGCCGGTAAGCTGGGGCCCGGTTTGAATGCCTCTGTGCAAACACATGCTGCATGCAGAATAAAAAATGGGGTTAGAGACACGTGCACACCTGCAGGTCTGTGATCTTACTGGCATTACAGACACATGGTGGGATGGCTTCCATGGCTGGAGTGTTGGAAGGGAAGGACACTGGCTTTTGAGGAAGGACAGTTAGGGGAGATGAGAAGGGGGTGTCACCCTCTGTCAATGACCAGGTGTACTGCATGGAGCTCCACCTGGGGATGGGTGAGGAGCTGACTGAGATCTTACAGGTYAGGATTAAAGGGAGGTTCAAGGGGCCTAAGAAAGCTCATTAATATTCAAAGATCACCTCCTCCAAGATCAGGAGTTATACATCCCAACAAAGAGGAAGTCAGGCAAAAACACCACGAGACCTTCATGGATGAATGAGGAGCTCCTGAACAAACYCAAACACAAAAAAGAAGTCTACAGAGGGTGGAAGCAAGGACAGGTAGCCTGGGAGGAATACAGAGAAATTGTCTAAGTAGCCAAGGATCAGGTTAGGAAAGCTACATCAAGCCCTAATATAAATAGCCAGAGATGTCAGAAATAGCCAGAAATCTGGCCAGGGATGTCAAGGGCAACAAAAAAAGCTTCTATAGGTATGTCAGTGATAAAAGGAAGAGTATGGAAAATGTGGGCCCTCTAGAAGGAAACAGGAGATCTGGTTACCCAAGACATGAAGAAGGCTGAGGTACTCAATGACTTCTGCCTTGGTCTTGACTGCTAAGTGCTCCAGCCACACTGCCCAAGTTGCAGAGGCAGGGACTGGGAAGAAGAGTTTATACAAAATTGTGYGTAAGAAAAGAACAAGCTTGATTTAGGCTTGGAGTATTTTGCCAAAAATGAAACACATGACAACCTTCTAATTCATGTAAGGGAAATAAACAAGCCTTTAACAGATGACTTCTGATGGAATAAGCTTCCTGCTCACTGAGGTAGGTGGGAAGTTTTCAGACAAGGCCCATCCAGCACTTTGCCAACTGTGTGTATAAGCTGTACAGTAAATCAGCCTCTGGCACACTATTTTTATGGATAACTTGTAGAAACTAAGGTAAATATGGTGTATTGCTTTTCAAATAARTAACAATCACTCCATCAGCAATTCATATAATCAGTGTGTCTGTAACAGGGCACTTTTATTTAGCATGCCAGAAATGCTCCATGGAAATAGGAACAATTCCAAGACTCCCAGGTCAGTACTTCACCACTACTACCTATACAGGTCCGGTTAAAAAACCAAATCCYATGAAAGAGAAAGACACAATCTTTGAGGAACAAGATACAGTCTTTTGATCTGTGTTCAGGCAGCATGTGGGAAGAAGGCAGCAAAAGATGCTTGCTGGAAAGAAACTAGCGACCTAGCCAGGCATCAGTGAGCAGATGGCTCCTTCCAGAAATCCTTGCAGTGAAGCTGAGCAGTCAATCTCTTCCTCCTGCTGCTGCAACACTTCTCTGTGCATGCCACCAAGAGAGATGCTGTACCTAAGGAAACCTCAAGCAGACTGTGTCAAGCAGGCACAAGGTCAAGACTTGCAAAGAACCAAAGGTGCTTCCTTATTTTTATAGTACTACAAGAATTTTTGTTATATACAAAAATTTTAAAGAAACGATAAAAGAATAGATAAATAAAAATTTTAAAAAGACCTTGAGACTGCACCACTCTTCTTGTGGTTTTGTTGTTGTGGTTTAACCCCAGCCAGCAGCTCAGCCCCTGAGAGATGCTCATTCACTCCCCCCCCCGCCCCCCCCGGTGGGATGAAGGAGAGAAAACTCCTGGGTTGAGATAAAGGCAGTTTAATAGGTAAAGCAAAAGCTGCACACAAAACAAGGAATTGATTCACTACTTCCCATGAGCAGGCAGGTGTTTCACCATTCCCAGAAAAGCAGGGCTCCAGCAGGCATAACAGTGACTTGGAAAGTTAGATGCCATCACTTCAAACGTCATTCCCCTTCCTTCTTCTTCCCCAAGTTTTATATGCTGAGCATAATGCCATATGGTATGGAATGTCCCTGTGGTCAGTGGGGGTCAGCTGTCTCAGCTGTGTCCCCTCCCAAGTTCTTGTGCACCCCCAGCCCACTCASTGATGGCTTGGTGTGAGAAGAAAAAGCCTTGACTCTGTTCAAGCACTGCTAATAATGAAAGACAAATCCAAACCAGAGCCCCACACTGCTATGAAGGAAATTAACTCTATCCCAGACAAAACCAGCACAGCTGTACAGCCATTCAGTTTGTGCAGCCCACTGAAGGAAAGGTGTGGGGTTTTTTCTTGTCATTTGATCACTGCTCTGTGTTGCTCCCCCAGCTGCGTGGTGGTGGAAGGGTTTGCAGAGGAGTAGGACAGAGGGAATGTGAGGAGTGGAAGTGTACAGCTGTTTTGGCTGTGAAGGTGCATGTGCACAGTCACACAGCTTGAACTGACCCATGATGCTGCTGCAGCTGGCAATCAGACAAGTTCCTGCCTAAGGGGAGTGAGGCACTTGGGACATGACCTGCTCCAGTGTCATATAGGGAGTCCAGAGAGCTGCTGGGACTGATGATCCTGGATCCCACTCCTTTGCTGCTAGCTAGTACATGCATGCTCTTAATTTCCTTGATTCAAGGAGCTAGACAGGGATGGTGCCAACTGCAATGCTTGGAAAGGAAAGGCCTCCCCAGGAAGTAGATGTTGTACCAGCACTTTCTGATTACCCTTAAATTTCCTCCAGTCCTCCTGCTTGCTTTAAATTCGTATCTTCTTTGTCTCCACCTCCCCAACAGCAGTTCAGCAGCCAGCAAAACGGCTGTCACCTCGTTCCTTTGGTCTTAGCTACTGGAACTTTCCCACTAAGCCAGGGAACTCTTCATTCTTCTTCTGTCATGTCGATGCAATGTGCCAAGTGCAAATTGTTAATCTAAGTGTATCGAAAATCACTTCAAAGCATGAAGGAGGTGCAACTCCGTCCGCTTTACAGACACAGGGAGAGATTAAGCATTGTGCAGGAGCCTCAGCTTTGATTGTTAGTGGCGTTCATGACAAAATCCAATGCACTGCATCCCAGGTCTTCTGTGGTAACTGTGGTGCCTTTCTCTAGAGTAGGGACTTATAAGTGCGTGAGAAGGACGTGTCATACAATGAATYGAAATTAAAATTTATTGTAAATTGTGGCAATTGAGCATGAGGAAAGCATTCTCAAAGATAAGTGAAAAGAAGTGTGATGCAGAGAAGCAAGTAAAAGTGGGATGCTTCTTTACAGATTCTATTCACAGCAATTTAAAAACCTCCAAAAAGACTGTGGAACCCATTTTAAAAAATGACTGGAGGCACTCCCACAGGAAGGCAGTGAGGAAGCACYTACTGGCCATCAGTGGGACTTAGGCTCCTAATTGGAAATTTGAAAAATAACTATACCCAGTGAGTCACTTAACAGAGGGTCTCATCCCAGAAGGCTTCAGGACGTACATTTTCTTTTAGCGAGATTCCAGCATAATGTAGACTCCATTTTTTGGTCCAAGTGTGGCTTTTGATTTGAGCTGCAAAGGAATCTGAAAGAAAAAAGAGCATCTTATGTACAGTTGTATGTGTTTGTTTCTGTGTGTATAACWCCCCCACATACAGACAGACATTTTTGCTGGAGGACCAGTTCATACCAGGATTACTGTGGAAGCTGTAAAGTACTTGTTTTACAGTCAGCTGTGGAAGTATAATATTAAACAGAATTTACAGCCAGAGGCTGAGGCAGTGGTTACCCAGGTATACTGTAGATCTGAACAGAAAGAAATTAACTCTGTAAACTCTGGGGCTGCTGAGTAAGTGCTGGGTGCAAAGTACATAGCAATAGGCATATCCTAAAGTGCTGAGATCCCGCAAAATATGTACACACATTCTCACCCTCTATAAATCATGATATTTTGAGTGCGGTGTTGCCATACTGCTCTCCACTAAGGCAGGGCTGTGTAACAGTTTCTTTTGTTGGAAAAATTACATATCTTAAATCACATTTGGTTAAAATATGCACTCCAGGCCTCTTGTCCCTCATTATGGAACTGACTCTAGCAGTTCTCTCAGATGAAGAGAAGTCACAAAGGCAAATCAGTTTTCCTGTCTAAGACACACTGTCAACTCCCTCAAGTTAACAAGTGTGATCTTTAAGCCTCTGCATGCACAAACCTCAGTCTCTGGGCAGGTCTTGAACTGAAACTTCTGCAAAATCCTCAGAAGAGTCATTTTTGTCTGCAACAAACCCATTTTCATGCCAATGCAGCCACGGGGTCCTGCCCCAAAGGGCAGGTATGCAAAGGGATGTCGTTCCTTCTTGGCCTCCTCTGTAAACCTAGAAGGTGGACAGATGGAAAACAGTTCAAGAAATGCTTTTTGCTCTTGATTCTGTGTTTTTCACTTAAATCTCAAAAGCTGGTTATTTCAATTGGTCTTAATAGGCAGGTCAAGGGGACTATTGACAAATTATGTCCTGACATCTTAAGTAAACAAATAATCGACTTGTAGCCATCAGCCTTTGTCAGCTGGTGATTTCAGAAGAGCACATGGAGACATGAGTATTACTTCCAATCTATCTTGAATGAATTGCTTTCATTTGAGGACTATGCTCAGGAGAATGATAACTTCAGGTGCAGACATGCTGGCTGTGTGGACCTTTGCACATGTGAGGGAGAAATTACAGCTAAAAGGAGACTAATGGACTGAACTAAGTAGAATTAGCAACAGCACTTCCTTGCTGTGCCCTGCAGATGAAGATCAACAGGAATTGCCCTTTGAAGCTTGCAAGGAGGGATGAAATCTCATGGCATTGGACAGGCTGTGGAAGGTGGTTATTCAGTGTAGCCCTTCTTTCTGCCTAAAGACACCAGATTCCCAGCTGGGAAACATTGAAATTGCAGATGGTACTGCACAAGGAAGGAAATTCCTATTTTAACAGTAGTTCAAAGGGGAAAAAAAAAGCAAAATCTGTTCGCCAACATCTGCAAAGATGAATGTCTACTGGACAGAATTCGTACAGACAAGAATACGGTGTCTGAGTCAGTACAAGTTATTAGGGCCAACGGATAGTCAACACAGTGAGGCTCATCCTGGGCTATGCTGAGTCACTCAGCAGAGTGACTCAAAACAAGCAAACCTTTCCACAGATGGCATTACCCTGGAAATCCACAGAACCCTCCCATGCCATAAGGTATTTGGAGCTGTTCTGGCAGTACAGAACTACTTTTCCAGTTCTGTGCATGGATACAGGTTTCATCCTTCATGTATGGAGTCAACCCTGAAAATCTCTCATCTCTTTGGATGCAGTTTCCAAGAACTTCAGACTGCTAAGGCCCAGAGAACTCCCACAGGTAGAAAGAGATGAGAGGTAATACAGGCTATTGTGAGCTTTGGAAAAAAATAATACTGTGGAGTTCCACTAATTCCATCCCCATGCTTAGATAACCTAAGTAACATTCAGATACTACTCCTAAAAGTACTGTATAAGCCTGTAATTTGAGACTGAAGGACAATTAACTCATGTACTAAGCACTGTTGCATATCCCAAGCAAACAGGTTAATGCAATTCTTGCCTTGCTCGCCCCCATTCTGGTAAATTTAAAGTCTCCCTTGAATTACTTCTAAGGCCAATTTCAAAATGAAATATTAGGGGGGAAAAGGCTGCAGCTGAACTATTTCATTTTTTGTTATGCTCTTATTTTATAATACGTGCTAACATTACCAACTGATACAAGCTGAGTAGAGTGTTAGCAATTATGCRTCATTCCTCAGGGAAGTTTCAAAAGGGATTTAATCTCAGATTCATAAGAAGCAGCACTGTGTGAGTCAAGGGGACTGCAGCCCCCACTAACCATTTTACCCTCTACTGTGCTTTCATACTAGTGTTAAAGTGGTGAATAAACAATTAAGAAAGCATTTCTAGATAAGCGTTGCTAAAAATACCCATCCCAGTCTCCCAGTTACTGCTAAGATTCCTCTCCAGCAGAATCTCTGAGTTTCTCTAACCCTGGCATTGCTCTTCTCCTTGTCCAAAAGAGCCTGATGGAGAATATGGCTAGATTTGTTCCAGAAGGACCATTAGGCAAACCCACCCAACACACRTGTTGTCTTACTGGCAAAGATGGTTCTGGGCTGCCTGCCTCACACCCAGTTGTTTGTGGAGCAGGCAGTTTTTTTCCTTAGTAAACTTCCCAATGTAGTGGTAGCTTAAAATGCATTTGCCCACAAAAGAGCTTAAAAATGTAGCYGCCCACAAAACCAAATTGTGATTCCACACAGCACCACATCAGCTGAAACTCTCCCTGTAGACTCAACTCAGCATCTGTAACCCAGGGCATGGTACAAATCCACAGCTCGACAGGGTTCCCCCCACCAGCTGAGGAGAATAAATGCTCCATGTGAAACTATGCCTGGCCAAGCAAGAACCAAGGATCCTAACTTACAGACAGAGAGCAAATTCACAGTGGGAGATGGAGTAGGTTCTCCACTCAGAGTGTACCCACACCATTACAGGATTTCAAGTGAAAAGGGTTCTCTAAACCAGCCAGGAGCTGGATGAGTTTCCCAGGCACATCCAAACCACTGAATATTCTATTCCACTTCAGAATTTCTGCATCCAGAAGCAGCATTATTCACAGCAGCTGATTTGGAAACAKGTCTGAAAACCTGTGCCACATTTCAACCTTGACCAAACCTTGCACCCTCTGTGGGATGCATCACTATCATAATTTGTCCAGTTTTTATGGTCTAAATTAAACTGTGCTCCTCCTGGTGGAAATACTGCTTTGGATGAATAGTGGGTGACTGTGGCTGTGAAACAGCAGCAGGGTCTGCACTGAACAGGTTGGAGTTCTGTGCCCACCCTAATGTGTGGAACAGCCTTTAAGGCAGTCCTCTGATCTAAACAGGCCCAAATATGGACTCCAGCCTAAGAATGAAAAACATTACTCCACGTACCTCTCAGGGATGAACTTCTCAGGCTCTGGCCAGAACTCAGGGTTGTGGTGGAGGTGACCAACTGCAGTTTCAATGACAGCTCCAGCCGGAATATGCTGTCCCAGCACTACACAGTCTTTAGCTGCTTCCCGAGTGAATCTGCAACAATGTCATGTATCCCAGGTGATTAATAAAGGTTAAAAACACAGCAGGACAGATCTATAAAGGTAYCTCTCTTCATCTGACCCTACAATTTCTGGAGTAACACTTTCTCAGTAGTAAATACAACAACTGTTGTTGATGCTAGTGTCTCCTCAGGTTATAACCATCTCCACTTAGAAGGCCACAGCTGCAGCCCAGCTGGCTGACTTTTACCCTTTTCACAGGAAAGCATTTCTGGTTGTGCACTGTTTTCCACAGCATTAAATGTTAAACTGCAACTTTACTGTTGATGTTAGTTTCAGAATAATTTTTTATGAAAGTTGCTGATGAAATCTGTCAGCCATCTCTAATAAGAGGTAGGAAGAGTATGCTGGTTTGCTTCCAGGAAAAAAAAGGGACAGCAAATATAGCTTTGAGTTTGTTTGAGAAGCTCCTCCATGTTGGTACAACACCTGAAACTTAGCAAGGGAGGCTTTTAATGTTAGGGCTAAGTGTGCTGCTGCTGCTGCTACTACAGAAATACAACCAATTCACAAGCCCTGGAAAACCACATTTCACCTACACTCACCAAAGACAGGCATAATGTTAGCAACAAAACTGTGGTTTTCTCCCACCCTGTGGTCATAGATAGGACTATCCTTAGCAGTAGGACTGTCCTTAGGAACCTCATCATGACAAGACTGAGAAAAGCTGCCTGCCAAAGCTGAGCTTGGCTCTGTAAACCTTACAAAAAATTGCGTGTAGGTGTGCATATGTGGTGGTAGGTTCTGATCTAAATCCTTCGGTGCTTGGGTGGTCACTACAGATCCTAAATCAGCCCAGACCCAGGTGGGTGCCCTGCTATCTCAGTCTGGGAGCTATTCCCTGGCACCAGCTGCGAGCACAGGGGTGAGACAATGTGCAGGAACTTCCTTTGCTGCTTCCCACACTCTGCTTAAAAAGTTGAACAAAGATTTCAGTGTCAGGGCTGTCAGTCTGGTATCATTACAGAAACACATTCTTTTCTCGCTGTCACCCATCTCTCTTTCTCATAGACAAATAAATAACAGAGGCTCCAAACCTGGAACAAAACACTGGCATGCTAAAAAAACGCACTGACAAGCTATCTTTCTCATTCTTACATGAATTTAGTGATAATGGAAACATGAGTTCTGAGGGAGAAAGTTCCCTGGATAGTAAGTTCATCAAAAAAAAAGAAAACCAACTCATTTTATAACAAACTTGGCTGCTACAGATTTTTCCCCTACCTCAGCATTATCCTTGTCATAGGCAATTAACACCTTTCAGCGGCACTGGGCTGTCCTATCCATTCCATATCCATCAGAGTAAAAGCCAGATCAATAAACACCACTGACAACGCYAAACAAAACTTCAGAACAACTTTGCTCCATTCTCATTCTGTTTCCCATCTGACAAACATTGATTTTTTCCAGCGACACAGCCCAAACTCAAAGACCCCTGTCACTTTAACAAGCAAAACAGTTTCCACTTGTACACCCCATCATCTCATCCAGGAGCAAATATCTTTGATATTTACTCTCTGAACAATCCTGCAGATGAAAAAAATCTTGACTTCCAATCTTTGTGAACATATAGAAAAGAGTATGGTTTCAAATTTTTTTTATTTTGAGGTGCTTGCAATCATGGGTTAAATTTTTCAAAGGCACTCACAGCAAGCTCAGCTTTGGCTCCTTTCCAGGCATCTGAATTTTTCCCTCAGCTTCAGGAGAAGCAGTGCAACTGATGATCACTTTGAAAAGTTCCATTTCTTAACATTTGTATTTATGCTTGTGATAACTTGGAACTACAACAATCAAAGAAATTAGAAATTTCTTTTTCCCTTGTTTTCAGTTCATCAATATAGTAGAATTAGTCTTGTGTGAATTGGGACAAAACTTGCAAAAGTTAATGGATGTTGCCTTTAGTTTAGCCATATTAGTTTAATGCAGTACTAGGTGAAAATGGGGCAAAGTAAAGCATACATGTAAAATACAGCTTTCTGAATGTGCAACCCTTCCACAGCTCAGGCCCTAATGGCCAACAGGCTAGGGCAGGTCTTTGGTCTGTATCCCCAAAGTCTGAGGCACATGGAAGCAGCAGCCTCTGGCTTTCTCCTAAGGCCAGACCTGCTTCAAAATGGCTCCATCCTCTAACTTTGAGGGATGTGAAGAATGGTGAGGAAGTAACCTTGGCCAATTCACTGTAAAATGTGCTTTAGAAATAACAGAATTAGCCAGCTTTCCTTCAACAGGCCACATTATATCTTTCAAATGCACAAAGCAGTATTGATGTTGGCACAGAGACTACGAGACCACTGGTCTTTCAACTGCAGATTTCCATTTTATAAAGCCAGGGAGCTATGCTGTGTTATCAGAAGGAAAAAAAAAAAAAGATACCTGAATGCAGGTGGGTACATGCGCAATGTCTCTGCAATCACCATGTCCAGATAAGGGAGTTCTTGTACATTTTGGTAATCGGGGACCATCTGAAAGGGCAGGATGAAAGGAACAATTACATTTTCTCACATTTAAGTGCCAAACTCATCTCAGATTAGCTTTTAAATCATCTCTTTTTTACTGGGCATCTTTCCTGTAGAAGAACTCGATGTCTCATCTAAAACAGTAAATGATAAAATTATACAAAAATGTGGGCAGTAATTAAATGTGTGTATAACATTCCTTTCATCATCAAAATGCTTTGGTGCACAGCCCAGCTGAAGATATAATAATAAATCAACTTGCTAGGAAGTATTAAAAGCAGGTCATTACAGAGAGCATTAATAGCTACAACAGAGCTATTGTTTTACAAATGTACCAAAATCTGCACAGGACCCTTGTTTCTTCCCAAGGGCAAGAGCATGGTTCACACTTTGTTCACAAGAAACAGAAAGTCCTTCAGTTACTGTTGTTCCTGTTGGAACAAACCCTCTGCACTTTCCCAGCTATGGAAATAAAGCAGAGTGCTAGTGCTGTGATGCCTGTGAGGGGTGGAGATGGCACTGCAAGACACTGGCACCCCGATGAGGAACAGCACACAGCAGCAAATTGCTCTGCCTGGTAGGGAGGTGCTGAGGTATAGCTCAAATCCCATCTGGCAGGACTACAATAGTGCCTGAGCAGAGAAGCCTCAGTTTCCTCCTGTGGCCAGCCSTTGTTTAATGCTGCTTAATTTTTCATGGTGGTCAATGCCTGAGCCCATGTTTTCACCAGCCTACAAAGCCATCCAGCCCTTGACAAAGAATGGTAGGCACTAAAACCCCAACAGGGCTGTAGATCAGAAGACTTTGCCCTCTGACTGGCAGCAAACAGATAACAAGAGACACCAAACAGCAGCAGTGACACGACTCAGCTCATGGACAAACAGGGAATTTCTGCCACTGTTACCTTCCTTGGAAAAAGGACATTTTCCCTGTTTTATTCGGTGCTCTCAGCAGAGGGCAGCCAAAGAACATCGAATAACATCATCAGGAAAGTAGAGTTTTGTTTTAAATTAGAGCATCTCCTAAAGACTGACACAGAGTAAATTGGAGAAAAGCACAGACGTCAGACTAGACTAAACCTTTTATGAAGATTTGGGGCCCCTGCCGTTCACAAAGGGGACTGGATTCCATCCTTCCTTTATTTACTACAGCACTTTTCATGTATAATGCATATTTTATTGAATTTTCATGCAAAAACATATGGTACATACTGAAAATACTAAGCAGAGAACAACTCCAGATGGTATGCAGAAAAGGCATACAATAGAACAAGGATACCTTGCTGGATTAGGGTATCCACTTATTCAGCACTAAGCCACCATGCACCATTTCACATTAACTGATCTTTTCTAGGAAGGAAATAGATACATTCTATTATCCCCATTTTTTGGCTCAGGAAAGAAAAGCAGAACCAGAGAAAGTAATTTGCACAGGCTGGGTAGAACCAGTGTGTGTGTGCTCCTCTCTTGGGGAAAAGATGCAACTCAGCTTGTCAATAAATGAAGTATTTTTGTCAGTATATGACAAATATTACCAATACAGGAAGTATGGACTGCACTGGCAGCCTTTCAGTGTGGCTTTTTTCCTGTAGTGGTGCCTGCTAACTCAAACCTTTGGCTTAGGTCGGTGGTTATCAGACAAAGGACTGAGACTAAAAGCCACGTGAGAACCATGGCTGAAGGCTGTGTGAGGAACAGTGCTCCAATAATTTCAACAGCTAAAACTAAAGCCAGGAGGATGATTTTTATCACTCTTGTTTTGCAGAAAGGGATCTGAGGGCTGCCTGRTTTCACATGGGAAATCAGTAGCAGAAGCTGGAAATGCAGAGTCAAATTTCAGACCTTTGTGGCACAACAGCCTTTCTCCATGCCCACATAGGTRCTCCACTATTTGATGCAAATGCATGCTGTGGTGTGTATTCTTTCTTTTTTTTTTTTCCTGCCAATTTTGCAGCTATCTTTCAGAACTTTCCTCTGTCCTTTTTATACTGCTGTCCTTCATCTCTTTGAATCCTGAGTCAGCATCTGAGTCCTGTCCCTGCAATCCCTCCTGATTTCATGGCCAGGCTGGCTGAGAGAAGAGTTCAGGCTCAGACAAAATGAGTGGTGGAGCCAAGAGCACACTGAGATGTGTTCAATTCTCTGAACCATGCTCTTTCCACTGGGCCTTCCTGTCTCTCTCATAATCCCTCTACTTACTTCTGGAGTCAATAATTAAGATAATTATATGGTAACCTGATATAATAAGTAGCCACTAAATCAAACCATACATCAACGAATAATATAACACTAAATTATTGGAGCTTTGACTTGCTCTTTCAAATAGCTTCTATACCTTCAGGCGATTAGCAGTTCAGAAAACAAAACAAAGGTGTAAAACCAGCTGATTTTCCTTAGAAGAAAATTCCTTTTGCTTACATAAAGAAAGAGGGGTCGGTCAAATGGCAGCAGATTGAACTCTGCTATCACAGACACATCAGTCATTTCCTACATCTGATGCAACTTAATTATTGGCACTTCCATGCTTTTAGCATCAAAGTAGCTGGACCTAATTTAGCAGTTGTTTGCAAGGTCTGACCTACAGCTGCGTAAAGTACACACAAGCCAAGCATCTCTGTTTAGGAAGGACAGTTTGTTGCTTTTTTTTCCCTTTCAAAGAAAATATTTTCCATTTGTTTTTCCACTCCCTCTCTTAAAAATATGCCTTTAGCCAAGCACATTTCAAAGGAACGTAAATATGCTTTTCTGCCTAAATGTCCCTATTTATATCTATCAACTGCTGGCAGGTTTGCTGGGGTGAGGGTGGTGGTGTGCAAACATGCCACTTTCACCCCCTGCAAAAAAAATTGTCTAAATCGCCTTGTACTCAAGATGAGGGKTTTTTTTTCACTAAGAAAGACTCCTGTCTTTAACAAGTAGAGATGGGGAGTGGGAGGGAGGAGAAAGACGTTGCATATAATAAAACATCATATATTTTAATTTTGCATCCACTGCTTTGCACAGCAGTTTTTCTTATGCTTCACACAGCCTTGTAGTGTATTTTCCTGTTGATGTAGAAGTGAAATGGCCATGTAACATCTTGTGGCATTCCTCTGCATGCATGTTTCCCCAGTTTGATTTCTGGAGGCGTGGTGGTACACCTTTACCAATCCCAGACTGCTCAATCACTTCTGCCATCTAGTTTGGCCACAGATTGTCTTTCATGACTGACAGAAAATCACAAACCTCCATTACTTAGAAAAAGATGGGAAATTAATTCTTCATTCCAGAGAGTACCCTGAGGTGAAATACCAGCAGTGATTATAAAATTGCCTATGTGCTACAAAGATGACGTGTGTTTTAATCCCCATATAAACTCCAAGAGAGATAACTACCTTCAGATCCACCTCTGCTTTTCAGTATTGGTTTTAGCATTTTCTAGGCAGGCAAACCTATTTTTTACCACCGCCCTCAGTTAACTTTTAATTCCTCAATGAACAGCAAGGGAATCCAAGTGCTGACAGGAGCGATCTGGCCAATCACTCTGCTGCAGTTTGAGATGTTACTGTTCCCAGTTGCTGGCTCTTCTTTGCTGGCTGTGGTTAGTGTCACCACAGCCAAGTCAGCAGAAGGGAACATATGCCTGCACCTCAGTTGCTTCCATGCAAGGTCCAGCATGAACCCATCTTCAGTGACAGTTCAAGATGAGACACTAAGTTTTCCCCAAAGTAGCTGACAATTATCCTCTTCTACCGCCTCTGTTTTGGGAATGGTAATCCAAAGTACACATCAGTGAATAAGGGATTTCCACTTATGCTATTGGTCATGGTCTAGTGATGCTCAGCACCCAGAAATGAAAAAAAAAAATGAGAGAAAATTTTGTGCAGCTGACATTGTGACATGCACCTGAAATCAATTAGAAGCAGCAAAGTCTGCCGAGACCACATTCCTCACAACAAGCACTGCTGAGTCATGGCCTAACACTGAACCAGCTGAGGTTTCTGAGAAATTATGATCCAAATCCAATGTCTTATGGGCAGGTGTGGCTGTGACAAAGCCCATGTCAGAGAGATGACGTGCAGATCTGCTGAAGTGCAGATGCAGATCCAGGAGTTATCTGCATATGCATAGCTACACAGCCCACATGGGCACTCCCCCAAAATGTAGACTTTGGACAGCAATAGGATAGGAGTCAAAACCAAGCCAGCATCACCCCCAATTACTGTCACCCAAACCCCTTTCAAATTGCCAAAAGAGCTATTCAGACCACAGTCATTCACAAACAGGTCAATAATGTTTCTTGATCAAATGATCAAAAGCTGCCAATAGATCAAAGAATCTGCCTGTGGTTTTGACCTCTCTTTGGTCACCTCTAGGAGCTGCTCATCCCCTAACAGAATTAGAGCCTATGTGCCTCACTCAGCCTCAGAGAGGGGAAAGAAATGCAAGAATGCAAAGTACAAGAAAGTGAAATTAGGGTTTCTCCATGACAGCTTTGCCAACGACCATATCAGGAAAGGAAAGGTTAGAGACAGGACTGCACTCAAAATGCAGATCAATGAAAAAAAGGAGTGGGATGGTTTAACAGGCTTAAATCTTTAACTTGCTTAAAGAAAGCTTGTCTCCTGTTTTACCACTTCCATGACAACATGCTGGAATACCTGTGAAGCACCAAACTAAAACCTCCCTGCAATCTCAGGCAGCAGGATAGGGACAACGTTGATGAAGTAAAATTTCTTAGCTTTATCCCCAGAACTTGGACCAAACACTTAAAAGATGCCTAAGGCAGTMCTCATACAATACTGCAAATCCTTTCTTTCTGTTCTCTGCAGTCCAGCCTGCACCTGCTAAGTGAGATGTCTCTCTGAACCAAGGCAGAACCAGCCCATGCKGCTGGGGAAACAGGACCCTGAAGCTCCTGAGTCCCACTCACTCTGGGAGGCAGGTCATGGCAGAAGTTGTTGCCTTAAGATAAAGAGAAGTCTGCCTAAAATCATCAAGTGTCTGTCGGCCACTTCCAGTGACAGAGGCCTACAGAACCTCCTAGCAAAATATTAAGTTCTTGACTATACAATCAAGGACAAGATTCAGGAATAAAAAATAGGACAACAAGCCTGATTTCCTAGCACTTCTCAAATCCTTAGAGCACCTCTTGGTAGCACTAAAGCCTCTACCAGCAGCATTGTGCCTTCTCACATGCTCTCAGAAATGAACATTAAAGCAAGTCCTTGGCTCCATCCCCTCATGCCTCTTTCCCCAGAGGCAAGAGAAAGCTATCCAAAACACATACTCCCGAGCTTTCCATTTATTTCTTTGTTCCATGTGGGTTACCTGCCATCTTTCAAACCCATCTGTTTGGGTTGTCATTCAAACGGAATTTTGTCAGGCTCTTGCCTCCACCCTTGGTGGATGCTCATTGCATTTGGGAAAGTTACTTTGCTCATTGAGGCATTTCTCAAGATGTGACAACACTCAGAGTTTCAGACACCTCAAACAAATTCCTCCCAGMTCCCCCTAAAGACTGTGAGGGTCAAATAAATTTAGTATTATAGTTTTTTGTTCAAATCGCCTGCCGGTCACCCTTACCTCTAACTCCACCTCTCTGTGTTTACTACCATGCAAGTCAACTGACCATAGACAGAGGAAGGTGCTGATTTGCAGGCCAAGTCCAGAGCTGGTGGGAAAGGCTGGTGCACCAGTTTCGCACTGATAACCACATTACAGGCAGACCTTGCAGCCAAATTCCATTCACTACTTTGGTGCAAATGCACGCAGCTCCCCGGGGCTCTATCAGTGTAAGGGAGAGGAAAATGCAGTTCTAAGTATGTACCAAACAGTGCTGGGGAAAGGRCTAGAAGGTATAAGGTTACACCAGTGTCAACTCACTTTAATGTTACTTTGCTTTTTGAATCAGAGCATTCAGCTCCTGACAGAAGACAGACCTGCACTACCTCCAGTAGCTTTCACAGTGCTAAAACAAGGTCTTTGTAGCATCACTGCTCACAAGGAAACTTCTGTGAGATAAAAATACTTCCTGAAACTGAACAGTGTCCTAAAGCCAAACAGATAAACACAAAAGCTGCAACCAAAACAGTCAGAAATTCTCTTCCACCTACATTACTACTGACACATGGTGATCAGCAACAACAGAACGAGTGCCATCAGGTAGAAGATCCAGAAAAAAGAAAGTCAGGAAAAGAGAAGAAAATCTCTAAGGAAATACTTTATGACGCAAGCTACAAATGAAAAGAAAGGTGAAAAAAAATGTGTTTCTATTTAGGTTTTGTAAATTTGTCAACCTCACCTAGTCCCAGATTCCCATGCCAGGAGAAGTGTGCGCCCTCAAATGAAAATCTATTAAATAACCATAAGTGAGACTGAGTGCCTGGGGTGCTCTGCTGTCAAGAAGGAAGGTGCAGGTCCCCAGTGCGCTGATAGTGCCAGGCCAGGCAGCTTTTCGTACATAAGTACCCTCACTATACCAATTTTTATTTTTTTACTTAGGTTAAGTGGGGAAGAGTAGCTCCTCTCTAGAAGTGCCTTCCTACCTGTATGCAGTGCATGCCTTCCTCCAGCCATTTGTGGATGTGACATAATCCCTGGCCATGCATTGTAGCAAGCTAAGCTTATCAGAGGCACAGAGAGTGCTTCTTTCTCACCTCCTTAAAAAACACTCAGCCCCCAGGAAATCCGCCCCGGTTCTCTCTGCAGCCCACCGAGGCTCGAAAGTCTCTCTTTCTACACTTGTCTGACACAATCAAGATTTCTACTTGGGTGGCAGAAACGTTGAATGGTGAAGGATCCCAGTGGGAGGGAAGCAAGGAGGAAATTAAACAGGAGAAAGGACTGCCAGAGGCCCAAAAGGCTGAGACAGAGAATTATAAAACTGGGGTAGGTCTGTCCGAAGGGCATGTCACCAGTCCAAAGCACATTAACCACTGAAGTTCGTGCAAGACTTAATCCTTCCTGCTACAGAAGTGTCCCTTGATGGTTGCTGCAGATCTACAGGAATAAAGAGGACGGATTTTTTTTTTTCCCCTCTCAGTAGACATTCATGGTATCACATAAGAGCCAGATGATTTAATTTAATCATTCCTGCTCCAGCTGATATTTTCTGTATGGAGGTGACAGTGCTTTAAATTAGGGCCTTCCATATAAAAGGCCCGTGTGTTTAGTTTAATCAAATGTTCATTTCCTCACGTTATGTTTATATTAAAAGGCATCAGCATGAATTTTCATGTTGCAAATAGAGGCTATCTTATGGGCTATGTAGTGAGGTTGTCTTTGGTTGTTCTTCATCTCTATGGCAGCCTTATGGACTGAGAGGTGACTCAGCCCCAGGCATGCAGTTTGGGGGAATATGCCCTAGGGAACATGGTACAACCTATGAGGAGATCACAGCTTTACACAAAATAAATTACTTCTGTAATTCGCCCTTCTTGAGCCAGTGGCTGCTTAAGTCACTGCCTTCAGCAATTGCTGGATGAGACCTTTTCTGAATTAGTAAACAGGAAAACATTCATAGCAGAGAAACTGCAAGATTCTCTCATCACTCAGCATAATTATTATTTGCTCCGACAAGGGCAGGTCAGTTTTAATACCATACAACATTTATGCAGTGCCTGATGCCTTGAAAACATTTTATGTACATTAGGTGCAGTACAACAACAATAAGACTTTGCCTTTCCATAGACAATAAGACTTTGCCTTTCCATAGCTGTTTTTCCCGAGGCTCACGAAGCATTTAGCAAACATTAATTAGTTGGTCATCTTCCAAACGCATGTGTGAGGTGCTCCTGGTAAATTATCCCTCCCTATACACAAGGGGCCAGCAGAGGTGCTGAAGACTTAGACCACCAATTTACAACCTTAAGAGTTGAGCACCCACCAACTCAAGTCTTCATAACTAGCCTGATTTTTCTTTTCAGCCTCAGTGTGACTCCTGTTCATAAATAGGCAAATACTGCTCTGAATGCATAGACTAAAAGTGACCAAAAAAGAAAGAAATGCATTGCAGGGCATTTAAATATGACTTAAACAAAAAGGAGCTTTGTTTGCTTTCAGCTGCCAAAATCATAACTCAGGGTTCAGCCTGTCCTTGAGAAACTGATGGTACTGAAAGTACAGAATGTAAAGAAGTGTTTCTGGTGTTAAAGCTCCAATTCCTGGCTGTAGACTTCTGCACCTCCTACCTAATACAGGTAAAATCTACTGGTAAAAGCCATGTCCAGTCCTAGCTCCAAATTTTAGCATGTGGCCTTTCTACAAGGAACAAAGAAAAAGTTTGTTCCTGTTGAAACTTCTCCCAGTTTAACTGAAAATATGAAAAATGGAGAAAGGGGAAAAAATTATTTTCTAACCAAAGCTATTCAGTGCCTTTTCCTCTTTTGCTCCCTCTGGAAAGTGCTGACTGCCTTGGGTACAACAAAGCAATTTACAACTGGTATGTGAAAAAATTTGATAGCAGTTGAAACAGCTTTCATGTTTTCTTCCTCCAAAGCATGAAGAAGATCTTTGAAAAAAAACCCAACACTACTTGCCAGTCCAAAATGCACTACCCCAAGCTCAGCGGGGAGCTGGCTGTGACCAGGGGTGTCTGCTACCATGACACTAACCTACGACAATCTTCTCTAGATRTTCAGATAAAGCTGTCTGCAACGAATCCTGGCAGATGCCTATTCAAGGATCTCTTTCCTTTTATTCCCTTACTCTATCTCTCTCCATCTGGGAACACAGAAATTTCCCTAAGCCTGTTCACGCTTAGATTTAGTGAAGCCATCRTGGTGTCATGTTCTGGCGCTGTTTTGTGTCTTTGCTCTCCTCTACCCTTTGTAGACCAGCATGGCACGACTCTCCATCTGTTTATGATTTACTTCTCACAATGACTTGGTCCTGATTACACAGATAGGCACAGTAGGTTACTTGAGGGCCAACTGGACCTCTGTAATGACACTCAAACTGTACCCAAGTTGTGGGAACTTTTCCAATCAAAAAAAGGCCAGTGGAAAAACTCCACTGTATCCTCCCCAAGGAGAGTCTTCCTGTTTTTAAGCCCAGGAAATAAAAACTAAAATTTAGTTTTTTATCTGGAATTCTTTTGCAGTTATCAGCATCCAAGTGAGCCACAAAAATTGAAAAGAAGACAAGAAAAGAGAGTGAGACCTGGGCATTTCTGACATTTAAAGATACATATTGGAGAAGAGATTATAAAGGACAGCATTCCATTCAGGAGACCACACAATTCATGGTCTCCTTCCGCACAGACCTGAATCCCAGAGTCAGAGGACCTGCACCCACATGCATGAGCTGAGGACAGGGCAGCTGTCTCGGGGGCACCAYGCACTGCCAGGGGCAGTAAAGCCCTTCCTCGTGCACTGACTCACTGGCCCTCGTGAGCGCGGGGAAGCGAAGGGGAACAAAAGCACAACTCAAAAAGCTGCAGGATGAAGTCASAGGGTCAGCAATGAGAAAATACAGAATACATTTGTAGTCTGAACAAGGTCGTTTCYAGCATGTTTTAGGATGATATAAGACTTTACAACAAAGGCAAATGGAAAGTATTGCTCACGATTTCTYCTGCTTTATGAGTAAGCTGCTTTGGCCTTTATTTATATATTACCTCACAGTCCCACAATGGTCCTGGTGTGAAGACCAATTTGCTGTTCTTTCTCTCTTGCTTCTCAAAGATACTTTTGCTTCTTGAACCTGACCCTTTCCTGTCTCAGTGCCTGGCCACCTCACTCATTTACCTCCGTATTTCCAAGGATACCCTTATTTTTACCATTTCCAACACCTCCGTGCTGTCATTTAACTTACGGCCACACTAATTTAATGCTCAGTATCTTATCCCTTATTCTTCTTTTTCAAAGCTCTGTCCTGCATCAAGTCTCAAAAGTTCTGGGGTGCAGGGGAACCTGGACAACATGGTGGCACCCACTTGGGTTTGAGCCAGCCCTGACAGGGAAGCCACTCGATCCAGATGCTACTGAGCCACAAAGGTGGCACCCACAACTTGACATATTTTATAGAGTCATTCAACACAAAAGAGTGCTTTTAAAAGAAAAGTGCATAAAACATAGTGTTCTGCAGGGGGTTCACTAGCAATTTCACCCATATGAAATACCTAATAAAGAATGGTATCCTTTGCCCTTTTATCATTAGTTGTGGCAGAAAGATCTATAGATATCTATAGATGGGCTAATTTACGGGGAGGGATTTTCTGAGCACCAAGATGAAGCACAGCTGTAGACTTTTTCTGTAAAGGGCTTGTCACACACAGAAGAGCAGCTAGCATATTACCAATCCTGATCACTCAAAGATTATGAGTGAGGCCCCAACATACTTTGAAATTGGCTGGAAAACACATGAGATTTATGACAAATAACAGTATTTTGAACTTCATATGCCTTCTGGATTCTGAACAGGGATTCATGTTTTCAGTCTTACCTTTTGAACTAGAAACCTTCTTTTCTTTTCCTTTTTTTTTTTTTAATTGGTTGTCTTCTGTTTTAATAATGAAATATGAGATTCTAGTTATACACCCGACTTCAGTGTCGAGTGATTTGAGAGAATACAAAACAAATAACAGAGACTTGCAGCGTGATGGCAGGATGCTGGTAATATTCCATTTACAGAGCACCATGGGCCATCCCTGCCTGCCCTTTGGCCATCTGCTGCTAGCACTCAGCTAGAATCACGAACACTTTTTTTTTTAAAAAAAGAAAAARGTCTACAAGACCAGGAACTTCAAGCATCAGCTACCCCTCAGAGTACCCACAGTACCATAGCACACATTTTGGGGGTGTGTGAGGGGTGTTACTACAAGAGGGGCCTCAAGGATTAATCATCCAACCCCCTTTTGTAAATGCCAAACTCGGTACCTTGGCAAAGCTTGACACAGAACGAAATTGAAACATGCAGACAAAGTAATTGGGGGGGGAAAACTGTGCTGAGTTTATATATAGCATYTTGTTTCTGCTGAGTACTAGGGGGGAGGTGGGGAAGGGAGGAAGTGAGGGGGAAAGAAGGAAAAGAAAGATGAATTTTGGTTGTTGCTGTCAGATGAAGATCCACTTATCTATGGCAGAAGCCCAGACAGCTGCGTGACTCTAAATGAAGAAATTTAATTAAAAAGTAAAAAAATTAAAATCAGAAAAAAAGAAAAGAGAAAAAACAGGACTTCTTGCTTCTCACACCTACCCTGATGTATAAATAGAGAATATCTGACAGATGAAGCGTGCTTATTATTTCTTTGACTTCTGTGTGTGTGAAGAAATCTGCAATACTTTCTAGTGAATAAGCAGGATGATCAAAAAGCCAACGGCATGTTGCTGCTTTCCAACTTTGATGCTCTAGCTTAAATGACACCGTGCAACATCTTGGTAGCCCCAGATATAGCCCCAACCATATAATACATCATGCTAAAAAAAAAAAGAAAACAAACTAAAAAAACCGGGGGGGGCTCTTCCGATCTTGGCTCAATTACAAAGGAAAATATTTTGGAAAGCAGGTTACCAGACACCTATCTTTTAAACCAGGACACTTGGGATCATATTCTGCCAGAGTTACACCACTCATAAGAAATGTGCTGGTAAAAAAAGTGGATGTGATCCCCTTTTGCAGCCCTTGCATACTTTGACCTGCCTTCTGCCAGCATAACTTGGAGCAACCTCAATGGCTTTTCTTGCCTGAGCTCCCAAGGTGTTTGCAATGCARCTCAAAAGAGCCACAGCATCTTGCACTTCTGTCCATACCCACYGCTTTTGCTAACGCGTCCACTTCATATTTCACCTTATGGCACAGTAAGAGAGATTGGTATTAGTACTTTTGGTCTCTCTTCATGTGCGCACACACGTGTGCATGTGTACTTTCTGTAACACATCCATCTACTTGAAGTGGCATAAAAATGACTAAAATATATATGTATTCTTAAAATCTCAGAAGATTCAAAGTGTCAGTGCTGTGAAGTCAGAAAATTCATTCCAAGTCCTATTTATCTGGGTCAGGATGTGGGAAGACTTTTTTTTGTGTTCTGCATATGCACATTACCACTTTTGCTCCTTAGTACTACACAGGCTGGGAGCTGAAGAGCCAGGGAAGATGATAGCTTGCTCCCTGCTTCCAGAGGACTCGATAGAAAATTCCCTTTTGTGTTCCTTATAATGGAGTCTTGTCTCATTTTTACCACAAGAGATGCTTCAGCCAGTATATTACAAATACCATGCTGACAACGCCTATATGTAGCTCTGCCTCAGTGCCACATCACCACTGGCTCTTCTTTAAGGCAGAAGAGAAAAGCACCCAGCAAAGCAAGGAACAAGTTAACAAAAGGCTTCATTTATCTCCAGCTGATACCAACATGACAGCGGGAAATGCGGGGTCAGATTCCAGGCACATTATTGCGAGGGCAGGAGTGCGGGGAGTAGCCCTTGTGTGGCAAAACCACGGGGCCTGCTAGCAGAAGGTCAAGTCCTGATGCAGCTTCCCAAGCAAATTTGGGAAAGTCTCTTCCTCTCCTCCACCACTCTTAGTAAGACCGATGAAGCTTAATCATGAGATTGTATGGATACTGCTGGCAAGCTCAGCGAACGGCAGCATATGATGCTCCTGTTTAAAGCCTGATCACTACATGGTACTAACAACAAATACCCTGCATTTTTAAAAAAAATATTTGGCAGCTAATACTGATATTATATGAAAGAAAGGTAAATCTTGAATGGAAAACAAAATTGTGGACAGACTACTAGAACAGAAAGTTTACACATTCCTTCTGTGTAAATAAAGAAGCGAATTTAACCTGCCATTAAAGCTTTGCTTTACGATGTGCAGTTGCTCAGGGAAAATAGTTGTAATGCATGTTATACACTCACCCACACACCAGCAACACACCAGCAAAGGAACCCACTCTTTGCCTACCTTTGGATGGAAAAAATAACTGCAATTTGAAGTTTAAGGGATCTGCTTTCAAGGTTTATCTAGCTATGATGTCCTTGGGTTCCAGACTGAGGCTGGGATCCATGGAAATTCTCCCTGCTCCCTACACCTCTTCCCTCTCAAATTATGGAAGGGGAACCAGGCAGGGAAACTACTTCTGCTATAAGACCTCTGGAAGAGGAGCTGCACCAAAACTGCTCCCCGAGCAGACACCGGGATGGACTCCTGCAGCCAGTGTCAGGATGTAGAAGCCAGGCTCATGCTGCTCTCATGTCCCATGTTCCCCAAAATCCAGAGGGTAGGCTGTTTGGACAAGGCAAAACCACTCCACCAGGTGCAGCACTACCAGAACATCTCTGCTCTGCTCTGGACAGTGCTTGTCTATTTGATTATTTTTTCCATCATGCATTTCTTACATCATTAAGGGGAGTTATTAATCAGGTGGCCCAGGAGTGGTGAGGCTTCCCTTGAACCCAGCAGTGCCACAGTGAGGGATGGAGCCAGTGTTTTGCTTGGTGTTGGTGCACTCCCTCCTCTCTCAAGCTGAAAGATGGCTCATGTTCAGAGTGCTGCGCATGACCAGGCTCCAGACAGGATGCAACAGGCTCGGCTTGGTGGGAAATGAATAGAATATAGACTCTTTTGTCAGCTTGACTTGGTCTTAATAATGTTTAAATATCTGAAGGTCACTAAATTAGAGTTCAGAAACTTGGCACAAAGGCCTTTCTCTAAGATTATCTAGGTTTGCTGAAGTAAGACAACAAAAGAGAATAAACCAAACTGATCAAAACCAACAGCTGCTGCTGAGATGCTATTCTTCTCATTAAGCCTATACGCTGAGCCTATAGAGGAGGCAGCATTTCCTGTCTCTCTTGCTGACAGTTCAGTATTAGGGCACAAAGGCAGGTCACTGTCCTTGGCGATACAGTAAACAAAGATAAGAGCTGAAAGCAACAGAATATTTTTTTAACCCTGATAATTCAGTCAGTATAAATTCCATTGTGGAGAGATTTATTGTTTACTCAGAACTCCTCAAAAGAGCTCCTTGAGAATGTGCCGGACACGAAACACACATTTCAGCTGAAAGCACTGGCTAAGCCTGCTCAGGGCATCTGTTACTTGTCCCTGGATTCACTTGTATGAAGCATAAGCGAACCTGATGGAAAAATGCAGTCCCAAACATTTGCCCAGATCTGCTTGTTATCCCGGGCTGGGAACTTAAACAGATGTCTTCAACGGGCAGCCATGCTCATGAAAATGCTTTGTCAAAATGCCAACAAAAAACCCCATTGCTTTCCTTCTCTGCTTGCAAAATGTCTGCAGCAGAGCAGCACAAGAGTGAAAACCATTGGTATATTATCTGACACTCTTAGTAGAAGAAGGATCAGTCTTCCCTCTGCCTGCCTCAAATAAAACTCCCCATTCCYTTTCCCTCACAGCTCATTTCCCCAAATGCAGACATACCCCTCCACTACAAGGGTAAGCATGAGAGGATGTCATCACTGCCAACAGCAGAGACTGCCTTATCTTTTCCTTATCTTTTACTTCAAACTCAGCAGCTTAAAGTAAAGCAAGAGTTTAAACATTCGCTGATTAGGAGTGTAGGGCATAAGATGAGAATTTGGGAGCTGTGAGTGCTGCCACAGATTAGGCCATTTAATCCCATTGTGGCTCCCCTTCCCACTTGGGAAGCACAAATAAAACCTCTCCTGCAGCGTGCCTCRGACCTCTGAGAAGTGCATTTGTTAGTCTTATCCTGGGAATACCAGACATAACTGCAAACCCAACCAGACTAGATTTAGGCAAACTGCCCTCCAGAAGAGTGTAGAGTCAGGACTGGAGGAATAACAAGGGATTTCTCATGGTTAGTGCTGTACGTTTGACCTTCCCTACCTTTTCATAGGGTCTCTGGATTTCAACAGAAACAGGAATCCMTTTTCAGGACACAAGAAGGTTTGTTGCAATGCTATTTTCAACATGTGTTTACTGAGGACATCCTAGGATTGGTAGAGATAGATTACTTATAGCCTTGGGCTGTGCTATAAAGTGGATTGCGAGTTTAAAATGTTTCTTTTTCATTTTCTGAGAGAACTATAAGCTTAGCTGTGGCTAAAGTTTCCAACAGCATTCTTGGGCATAGCTTTTGTAAGCTGATCTCATCTCCAAAGCCCACATTAGTTCTTGCCCATTCTGACTAACCTCTCTATATTTCCCTGAGCAGTTAAGAATTCTTTGGCTCTCACAGCACTGCAACACTATGGGACAKACATGTGCATAATTCTCTCGGGTGTTTTCAGATCACCACTACTCTTGCTCAGTGGGTACCAGTTGCTCTATTGCTTGCAGCAGGCATGTACTTGCTCTTTTTCAGCTGTTCTCAGAACCTCTTTTTAGCAGTTCTCTTGCCAGATAATCTGGCAACTCAAAGTACAGAAGCGAGTTCTGTTATCTGTTCCAAGGGAAGTTTTTCCAGGAGCACTCAAACATGCCAAAATCATGGAAGAGCTGTTTACAAAGGTCAGTACACACTGCACCAGCATGCCATCCAGCTTCTAATGCATGGGTCACCCAGGGTTTATCAACGCAAGTGGTGGTTCTTATTGTAGGAAACTAATTTCTATGAGACCAGTCAGCCCACAAACAGAAGCTGAGCGGCTGTGGAGTCCTGAAGAAAACAGCAGTAAAATTAAGCTATTCCAACGTATTGTCATGGGCTTATGGAAAAGGAGAGGTCTGCCCTCCTATGGTCACCATACCCAAAACGCACTGGAGAGCTTATCTGCTGACTGCTACTCCTCATTTCATGTGCTCGAGATGAGACAGAGGCCCTGTATCCACACACCTACATCCTGTGCTATTTGTACAACAGATAACATGTTTGTATTGATATGCCATCTGATGTGTGTTAGAGCGACATGTGCTGGGGTTACATCTTTTTTTCAGAGTTGGAGGTAAAATAAAGCATAGCTTACTAAAAAACAATGGATAGCATAGAAAATGAGGAAAACTCCACGTCAGTACAAGCACACTTTTACTGACTCCTTTCACTGGGCCCATTTATCCCAAAACAGTGAGGACAATAAACAACATTACCACGACGCTTTTGCCAGGGAACTGCATTCATGCTGTAATACACCTCAATGCAGATATCCAATAACTAAAGATGGTTATGAGTGCTGGTGGAAGAACCATACAGTGCATCTGCCCTGTGTAAAGCTGAGGCTGCTAAAAGCACCAAACGACGTCTCATCCAGATATGCATATGGAACACACACTACACAAATGAGTGCAATAGGTGGGTACCCCTCACTACTGCCGAGGGGTATTGCTCCAGCAATCTCATGGATCTGAAACATATGCCCATGCCTTGTCTGCCATTCCTCAAAGAGAGCTTCTTTTCGAAAAGAAGCAAAACTACAAACTTCAGTGCAACATCTGAAAAAACCCCAGAGTAAATGGATTGATAGAATCCATTTCTTCAACCTGTGTAAGTCATAAGTCTATCTATGCATAGGAGAGAAAAGGAATCAGCCCCCTTTTAAACAGGGGTGATAGAAAAGAGCCACAGAGCACATCCCCTGATGGTAGACTTGCCTAATTCGGCTGATAGACTGTTTTAGAATGTGTGTATCAGACAAGAAGCAAAATTAAAATATAATGTAAAGGCATTATATCAACCTAAAGATGCTTGTACTGGAAAAAAAGAAAAGAAGTTATGATGATAGAAGCAGTTTTATATTTGTATACTTCCACGTGTGCTAGGAAGTTGCATGACATTAACTGCATTGGTTTCTAAGTTAATATAGCTATAGCTCTATGATGTGTATAGATAACTATAGCTATATACACATGTTTACACCCACCCACATCCTGTTCTCCCTTCAACACTGTACACAGAAATTCACTGTTCTTTTCTGTAAGACCAGTCATTTCTGTAATATGGAAAGGGCAATTTATATACAGTATTTTTCAACAAAGATCTAATCTAAAAGCAAGACCAAAAAGAGGAAAGATTAATAAAGCACCCATCCACACGGTATTGACTGAAGTTTTCTATCRCAAGCCACTTCAGAAATAAGCATCAGAGTCCCACACTACGACTCACACAAACACATATGCGTGCACACATGCACACACAAAGGCGAGACTAACAGTTATTTGTATTTCCTACTTTGAGAGACAGGAAACCTCCCTTTGCATCTGCTTTTTTCTCACTAAGAAGAATAATTTTAATTACAGACACTTGGCAGGAAGCCAATTCTGATTTTTTTTTAATGACATCTGTCTAAGCGTTTTTAAACTTCCTGCTCAATGYAACTTCCTTCATTTTATAGACCAACACCCAGTTACAGCAAAAAAGAGAAGGGAGTAGCAAATGATTTATTCATTTTTCATGTTAACTCTTATCAGGTATATCAAGCAGTTCATTGTTCTGAGAAGTGATAGTACAGAAAGCAGATTTACAGGGGGAATTTAGGACTTAAGCAGTCTGGGAAAAGGGAAAAAAAAAAGAAAAATCATGCATGGAAAAAACCAACACAGTTGTAACTTAACCCTAAAACAACTCAACGGTTCCTGTTTCACAGACTGATTTTCCTCAGTTCAGCTAGGTTTTCTTTTCACGAAAAGAAAAGAAAAAAAAGAGGGTTGAGAATAGGATAAAGTTAGGGCAACATTAAATACTTAAAACTGAGAACATGAGGCATCAGGACTAGCGGATGCCAGCTATGTCAGCTTGACACTGGGTAAATTTCTGCTGCATCAGTGAAGCTCCTCTGGGCTTGGGCAGTGCCACAGAGGTAGAGTCTGGACTCCAAGTCCACATCCCAAGCTGGTACAGCCTCCTGCTTCAGTCACATAACTGGGACGGGAACAAGGAATCCTATAGGACCTCTAACAAAACTGACTGGAGAAAAAGCAAACATTTTCTTTCAGATGCTGAGCATTAAAGCTGCCTTCCTTCCTCTTCCCTTCATTCTGTCATTACTTACGGCTCACAAGGCTGTATTGCACGGTTTGCTGTTTTCTTCCTGTATATGGATCATGGTGAGCTGAGAGGTGAAGAAGAGGGGGCAAAAACACTGCTGGAGAAGGAAAGCTGAATAATGCAGGAGCAGAGAAAGGAGAGAATGCAGTAGCAGAAAACAGGAGAGATTAATTCAAAGTGAGTGCTGTGGGGTGGAGGGAAGGCACCAAGGACAGAAGCAAAGGTGGATGAGGTGGCAGGGAAGCCACCCCGACAGCATTCACAGCTTTTCAGGTACCTCAGCCTTCCCCTGAGGTCTAGCAGGGAACCACAGCTCCCAGACTAGGACAAGGCAGGGGTCCAGGCTGCACTGGGAGCAGAGAGCAGGAGAGCTGGTGAGGAGCATAGAGGTCCTTCTGGCCACCCATTCCCTGCTGTGTTGGAGCTCAAGCCACAGGTGCGTACCCACACCTGGCTAATGAAAGTCCCAAAGGGATGGGATTTATAACACATCAGGAATGCAGATGGTGTCAGCTATAAGAGTATCTGTCTCGTGGCTGGCCCCACTGCTGGGACACAGGTATCCTAATGAATTGTTAATGCCTTGACACCAAAGCTGCATTTCCATTCTTTGCTCCAGACAACCTAGATTTTATTCTTTTGACTTACATGTTTTCTCGAGCAAGGTAAATCATCTTTCAGGATACATGAACAACACAACACAAATGACCTGGGAAAACTAAGTCTCCCTCCTGCACTTTCTGCCTCCGTGGAGATCTAACCTACAGCTATCCTGAAAACACTGCAAAGTTTCCATGTGATTTTTAATTTCCTGATCCTGGCTGGAACCAGAACTGTGAATGCTGCAAGCCTCTGGAGGACAAATTGGTATTGTCAGATTCTGCCCTAATTTTCCAAGATCCAGGATTTTCAAAGAATATCTCAGCTCTTTAAGTGTTTGGAGACTTCAGTCTCACAAGTGGCTGACTGCCTTCTGACTTGAGTCAACACAGCTGGAAAATGGAGTAAAAAAAACCCCAACTCTGAAACCTCACTGAAAACCAGATGTTGCCATTGAGCAGAGCTACTGTGTTAATAAAACACTAGCACCCCTGCGCTCCCTGAAACAAAATTAATAGCCCTAATAGATTTCCCAAGCTGTGCTTTATGCCAGAAAGAAAGTAGGAGAAAATTTTTTTACGACTTGAAGCAGACTGCAGAGAAGTATGGTTCTGGTGCTGGCACTGGGATTACAGAGCAGTAAAAAAGGTCTCTATTTTTAGGGAGGACAGGCTRTGTTTGCTGTTTGGCAGGAAGCGATCACGACTAGTGATTGCAACATTACTGCTGGACCCACGGTCAGCTGGATATGAATGATGTGTCACAACACATGGTTTGGTACGGCAGTGCCGAGCACACAAATGTTGCTGACATGTGCCCAGTGTTGTGTGCCACACAGTTTAAGCAGGGTCAGGAGTTTATGTGTACCCCTGGGGCAGTAAGTCGTACTCGTATTGTAGCTGTAAAAGAAAACATCTCCGTGCTGTGGGCAGCAAAAGAAAGTTTTCAGAGCAGTTTTGCATAAAAAATAGTGGAGTTTCTTTGCACACTCCCATCAAAGATATTTTTCTATCAACTACAAATGCCTCACAGGATGTAGATGCATGATGCGATATGATGCATACATAACTAAGCAGGAATGCAAGCAAGAACTGAAAAGCAACAGTGGTTTGTTTAAACACCCTGTTTCATCTCATCCAGCCACCATCCCATTATGAGCCACAGGGGGCCAGCTTTCTGAGGCCATCAAGATGTCATCAGTTGAAGAAAATGTTCGCTCAAATGCCCCTTGGGGTTGCTCTGAAAGCCCTGACATGACATCCACAGCCCTCTGCAGCAGAAGCAGCAGCGCCGATTTGTTAGCACGCTACTCAAAGTTGCCACAAAGTAAAGCAAGCTCATATCTTTGGGAAAAAAGCTGACCTCTCTCCCCTTTCCATCATGCACAATGTCCCCATGTTTTCTTCTCCCTCAGCACAGCCGATAAAGGGTCTTTGGAGCTGATAAAGAGCCAAGACAAGATCCACAYACCAAATGGACACAGCCCATGTGCCTCAGACCCTGCACGAGCAGGTTTGGTTTGGTCTGAACCAGAAGCCAAGAGAGAAACGGGTTTTCCTGTCCATGCCGCTTTGTTGCGATGGAGCCCCAAGACCACTGGTGGTACTGACTGGTTATAGCACTATGTTTAGGTTGAATCACTGAKACGACTTAGACTACTGTGAACATCAGTGTCCTTAATCTGTGTGGGTGGTTTATGTTTAGCAACGATAGCAAAAGTAAAGCCAAATTAAAAGTGTAAATATGATGAGGTTTTCAAATACAGAGCTGTGCATTATAAATAATGTGCTGAATGTATGCTGTGCTCTGGCGCTTAACAAAATAAAAATATGGCACCTTTCACCTAGTARTCTCCAGCCATTTTTTAGAAAACAGATGGGGAAGCTGACTCATGAAAAAGGTAAAATGTTTCGCGTAAGGTCACAGATCACAAATTCAGTGCTAGAAAAATCAGTTCCTTAAGCTAATTYCCTTGCTTTGTCACCAGATTATATTGGCTACAGTATACTTGAGCAATAAATTTGACTTTAAAAAACTCAAGGGCATTAGCAAATTATAATTAAGCACACATTCTACAATGAAATGAATTGTTTTCCTAATAAGAAGCAGCAAAAAACTAGTGCCTATAAATTGCACATTGTCGAAGAGCATTACTCCTTCTTAGAGACAACAACAAATAATTTTGGCAGATTTTGAAGATACAGATGTGTGTGTATGCCTGTGCGTGTTTAGAATACAGTAAAAGCAATAACAGCCTGGCTGCCCTCACTGCTGTGCACCTTGATGGGGAAGATAAGTGATACTAGAATCAGAAAACACTTCAGGGCCTGGCTTAATTCAAAAATACACAGTATTTTCTGCATTAAGACTGCTAAACATGTGAATTGTATTTCCTGGAGTGGATGATTTAAGCAGAAGCCCCGAAGAGGCATGAACTGTCTTTGATAACTGCATAAACTGCTTTGACACCTAGCTATTGTTTCTTTGCAGTTAGATGCTGAATGCAAAATCAGCTATGACATACCATATTCAAAATTTGTATGAGATGCCAGATTGGGACAGCCTTCATACATAAATTTTTTGGTGTTAAAGGGTACTGAACATGTAAAGCTCTCATTCACATTGGTGGAGATTGCCTGTGGTTAATCCCTTCAACAAACTTAAGCACCTATTTAGGTGCTTAAATATAGAGTCAGGGGACTAATTTTAGGCACCCGTGACTGAAAATACCACCAGTAAATACTATTTGTGTAGGCTGATGCTGAAATACTACTATGAACTTTCCACAATGTCATGAAAAAGTAGGAGATATAATAAAATTATAATAATATGTTCTCTTCCCTGATGTCCTTTATTTGAGAATCTCAAACACCTAATAAGATAAATATAAGCATGCTCCATTTACCACATGAACAGTCTGTGGTCTTAAAGCAAGTCAGAAGTTAAGAAAGAAACAAGGAGTTCAAGTAACATTAACCAGCTACCACTTCCCTTTCTCTGTCTGTTCAGAGGTGAAGGAACACCATGATCCTCAGCATGTTTTCTAGGGTCCTTCTGAGAAAACCAATAGTCGGAACAGGGTGCCCATGGAAGTGGTGGAGTCACCATCCATGGAGGTATTTAAAAGCTGTGGCATTTAGGGACATGGCTTAGTGGTAAACTTGGCAGTATTAGGGTTATGGTTGGACTTGATCTTATAGGTCTTTTCCAACCTAAACTATTCTATGATTCTATCATCATGGATGCCATGGTCAGCCTGAGGGCATGCCAAAGTTGAATCAAAAGAGAACAATATTTTCAGCTTAGAATTTACTGAAAAACCCTCATACTGACAAAGGAAATAATTGTATTGCTCACTGTGCTCTTTACTGATTTGTTCTCCTTAAACCAGCCCAAGCTACCACCTTCCCCTGGCAGGAGAGTTGGTCAAACATATGATTCTGCAAATGATCTGAGTGCTAGCTGGCACAGGGTAAGAGTGGCARTCATGCACAAAAAGCCTGGCCCACATCTTCTCCTGACTCTGAAGATGCTGCTGTCTCTGTCACCCACTCCAGCTCTTATTCCCTACAACTTACCCACGAAATGGTGGGTCTGCTTTCTCAGTCGCCACTCTGCTGGGCAGCCACCTCTCTTCTTCCACCAGGGTGCAGCTACTAGGACAAGCTTATTACAGCTTCTGGAGCAGTGCTGTTGATTAAACAGTTAAAATATATGCTGCTAYATCAATCCAGCAGACAAAGCCCTTGTTCTTTGATACACCAACAGCACCAAAGTGACATGCATCAGATAGAGAAGAGCGCTAAGGGACGTCTCAGCAATCATTAACTGTACAGCTACATGACTTCTTACATACTCTAGAAACTCGAAACACAGGGGTTTACCCTCTTTGAAATCTTACACTCTTCCCATTGGAGCCATACAGTCAGCGTTTGATTGCCAGAGCTATATGCAGGGTCCCACTCAAGGTCATTGTTGACACCTTCCTCCTGCCAGGAGGAAGGGCTGGGTGTGATGGGCCTCCTGCYAGAGGTCTCTGGGACTATCCCTAGATCAGCAGAGGGACAGTTGCAGTCCTGCCAGGAAGTCTTTCTCTGTCACAAACCACCTGGGTTCTTCCTGTGGGAGCTTTAGCTCTGACTAGTTCAGGGAGAGAGAAAGCAGACCTGTGAATTTAATTCAAGGATCTGAGTGGATACACATCTAGGCACACCCTCTGCACCCAGGGCCAGGACAAATCCCTGCCACTACAGCAGCATGGCCCACAGAAAGTGCTAAGTCCTCATTAACAGTGAAATGAATCTCATCTCATCTGGGAGACAGACAGCATGATGAACAGAAGAAGATGCTTCCTCACAGCCCTTTTTTTGCCCATGGTTACATTGCTGCTGAGCCCTCTGGCTCTGATAGTTCAAACCCAAATGGTGGGTTTGAACTCCCCAAGTCCTGCAGGTGCTCTCAAGCAGACCAGGGGGTGGGCTGCACACCAGGCCTGGACGGCTCTTGGAAAGCACAGGGCTGCTCTGCATGGCATCTGGCTATTCGTGCTTAAAGCAGGGCAGTTTGGGGTGATAGGAACCATGGATGGAAAAGGGTCAGCCCTCCCTTTTCCACTAACCTCTCTTCTACTCCCACAACCTTCTCCATGAGCAACTATAAACAACACACACAGAACCYGCTTAGTGACCAAAACTGCTGCTGCAGGAAAGATTGAATGAGACAGGGAAAAACTGCTCTTGCAAATTCAAATACCCAACTTTTAATAATATAAACAGCTTGCCTTGCTGAAGCAGCAAAGCCAGGCATTGATGGGTATGCCTACTTTCATTTCACAGAGGAATTAAAAGATCACTGGCACCAGCCTTTGAACAGATGATGTTTGAGGCCTCTTCGTTTGTGCTCCTGGGGCTGATACTGTGGGCACCAAACAGCTGGAACCGAGCTCTGGGGGTCCAGACCTGCCTGACCTGCAAGCTCCTCTCATCTGAATGAACCCCTGAGCCTCGAGATTATTAAATGCTGATAATCCTGCATGAATTCATCCTTTTTCTTACTCCCACCATGGAGTGGGCTCTTATCTTCGACAAGGTAAGGTCCACCTCCACCAGAACTTTACAACCTTCAGGAAAAGCTTTGTAAGCCCCATTTTCCCCTGAGTGGGGACAGTGCTCCTGATAGCACCCAGTCTGGCACCATCACCCAAATGGGAAGGACACAGGGCCTGCAGGGCAGCTCACAGGAGGGTTTTCCCTGACTGCTTGCAAGCTCATAAAGGCAATACATGGCAACATGGGCTGAGTGTGAACATTGCACATTGCAAAACCTTACAAGGTCCTTTACAAAGCAATTTATTTTTCTGTTTGCCAGCATATTACAACAAACTATTCTCATCTTGTTTACACTGTTTGGATAATGAATGAGCTGTACGTTTTTGTTTTGCACAATAATGCTCTCTCAGACCCCCATTGCTTTATTTGTACATGCATGCAAGCACAGGATCTGCTAYAAAAATTGACAGTAAAATCTCCAGTAGTCAAAAATATTAGAGCCACCTCTGTTACCACATGGAAATGTCATATGGGGTTGGTTCTCACAGCTGAGCTTTATTCCAGTGGTAAATAAAGTTATTAATACTTCAGACAGCATAAATAGCTAAGTATCCATTTTTAAACATCTGTAATTATCAGTCTGCTATTAGTTTGCTTCTTTAGGCTTTTCCAAACAGGCTTAACTAGGACACAGACAGTACTTATTTCTCATTTAATCCCAGTTATTACAACTGGAAAAAGGTGGCTGCAAAAGGTGACTTATTTGCAATGCCACAGTATCTGTCAATATGACATTCTGATTTAATTTGGAGGTTATAGGGCAGGTATGCTTTATCACGCTGTGGCCATTTCATTACACTTGCAATTACAGAAATAATAGTGTTGATCTTAGGAATTAGAAATAAATAATTGTTCATTTAATGATTGATATTCATTGAAAACAAGATTGTCTTTAATGTAATTGAATAATTAGTTATYGATGAATGGCTCATGATTAATTAAAATTTACCTGCCTTAGCAGGATTTTAAAGATCCAGTATTCATTATTTTCAACGACAATGAAGAAATARAGAATATGCAACTGTTAAACTTCATTATTTCAACACTATGATKTTTTTAAATACTTAAAAGATCTTAAAAACCTTCCTAATACATTAAAATCAAAGCGTGCCTCAGCAGAGATAGTAGTCCTCTGCCTCTGGGCTACACATCCCTCTCCATTGTGAACCCTCTGAGCCTGAGGCTTTGGGACAGGGTTTCAACTGGCACAAATCAGAACAGTTCCTTTGAAACACAYATAGAAAAAAAATCAATTTAATTGGGCATTTGTAGAGGTCACTGAGATTATTTACACTTTGTAAGGAACTTGGATGCTGAAATCGTGGGATCAATTGAAAAATACCAGACAAATAGTTAACAGTTGTCATCTAATCGATCAACAATGGATGCGTAAGGATTGATTTATATGACATTACATCACAGTATCACATCTACGTTAATAGTATCTAGGAAGGGAAAAAGGAAGTGACCATGTTTATACACGTCAACATCTTATGAAGACRGATGTTGCTAAAACCCTGGCTAGGTTTTCTCCCTGTTGCTTTTATTTCTGCTTGCAAAAGGAAGTATGAAGGGAATCTGATACTGGCTAAAGAAGCTGTTCAGAAATGTTTTCAGGCTTACAGATGCTACATACATTATTTTTMTGAAGACATTAATTCCTTTGTTTTGGCTTGATAATCAGTGTCCTTAGTCTTAGTAGTCCTTGACCAGCCCAACAACCTCAGTGTGTTTTCCTAAGAGGGGAGGAGGAATTCCAGATTCATCACCACACAGATTTCACCACTGACAACAAAGCAGTCCATTCATTTAGCACGAAGCATCACTAGTTTTCCGTTTGTATTCAAGAACAAAACGAGTGATGGGATCCCTCCCAAGAACGGAAGAAAGGATCAACTAAATGGAAAATAAAGGTGTGAACACTATAGGTTTCCAAAAAGCACTTAATCTGGCCAAAATAATAATCCCAATGCAGTTGATTCAAAACCTCTCCTAAAATTCTTTTGTTCTGCATGGCTCTGCAGGACAATTTCTCCTTATTGAGCCTGCTCTATTCCCTACATTTGTATGGAAAGTATTTCACTATGCTCCTTTCTTCTCCTCACCCCCTAAACACTAATTCAGAGGTATAACTTGTCCCTTCCCTCCCCTCTCCTCCCCAGAGCATAATTAAAAAAAAAAAAAAAAGAGAAAAAAAAAAAGAAAATGTAATTTACAAGGTGGAAGTAATATAACAAATGATGCCTTATGGGGAAACCCCACTGCTCTAATAAAGAACTAGTAGGATCTTGGGATCATTCCTTGTTGGGGAGGGTTAATGGAGGCCCTGCTCCTTTGCATCACTGTATTAAGCTTGACATTTTTAAAGGAGAAAACACTCCCCACCACAACATAAAAGGTTTTGCCTACAGCACTGCCTATATGTACCACTTCTCTTACAAAGCAAAGCTAAAGCATGGGAAGCTATAAACCACTCTGCAGTCACTGCCAGCAGACAAAGGACTTTCTTTAGAGAAAGCCAGAGATTGTAGCAAGAGTTAAAACAAACCGTTAAGATTACACAGTTCACTTCATTTTCCCTTAGGAAACTGAAACTTCCCTTTCATTCTACTCCTGCTCCCCCTAAATTAAGTTCAATCCACTCATATAAAAGAGCCACAATACAATATCCTTAAGGAAAACGTGTCCCAACTGTGATGTGAACTGCTCCTATCTGAAGACCTTGGAGGTCAAGGCTGTACTAAAAGAGCAACCAAAAAACGCATGAGCCTGGAGAGTTAAGAAAGAATCATTTGCAGCAGTCAATGGGAATCCAAGGGAAACCTTGGATAAACTGATGGCTTTGGGGAAGTGACTTTGGACTGTGTGATGGCAGATTCAACAATTGCCTAATGGGAGCATCCTGGAAATTAAATTTTTCAGAAAAATTAGCACTTGGAAAAGACCCTCTTTTTACGACTTCCACTGACTTGGTAAACTCTGAATATATCATTTTTTTCTCTAGTTTAGAAAGATTTCACTCACTATTAAAAGGTTAATGTGAAAATGAAAACCATTAAAAAGATATCTGCACTCACCAATGTACTAATAACAGCTTTGATCATTAAAGATGAGTKATTTAACAAATGCCCTGCTGCTGCCAGGACTTGAGATCTTGATCTCTTTTTCTTTCTTCCTGTGATACATTATAATTGCAGCTAGTGATGTTTTAATAGAGGTTTCTAGTTGTTTATGAAGGCCTGGGAAATATTTTATGATCCACAGTATGTTGGTGCTGTGTGGAGAAAGAGCTTTGTGGATCCTTTCAAATGAGATTCCCAGTGTCTGCTTCCTCGTGAAGGCACGTGCTATGATGACCCGCGTGTTCTTCCTGGGTTCTTAAGAAAGGGGTGTAAAAATCTAATATTGCATTTTCCCTTCATGCTATTTCTTTAACTTCCTGAATCTATGCAGAATGGGCAGTGGACTCATTTCAGCAGCCCATGCTCCCACGGGTGCACCGTGGCAGCTGCTGGAAGCAGCTTTGTCAGCAGTGCTGTCTGTCCTGTGGTAGAACTTTGGGCAGGGCAGTGTATGGCTGGGCCAGAGGCACACTGTGCATTTTGTGGGTGTCTGAGCTGGATGGACTTACTACTTTCATCATCCATTGCCCATCACCACCCTCAAGTGCAAGCTACCAGCCCCTCAGAACCTGACAGCAGATCTGCTCCCCACTCACTCAGTCCAAAATCCCTAGTACTTTATGATGAAGTCTTACACTAAATTAAAATTTCTTCATTCTAAATGAGGTCATTTTGACTGAGGCAGGTGTGGGAGGCAACTACGCAGGCTTGCAGATTTGAAAGGAAAGTAAACTGTGGTGCAGGGAAAAGGTTGGTTGACAAGCAACTGCTGTCCTGCATTCAGCTCATGTGCATCTAGAGAACTACATGACCACAGTCAGAAGCTTGGATGGTGACCTCAGGAAACAGGCAAGCTCTAACACCACAGAAGGGACACTGGAAATCCAAGTACTCCTTCAGGGTCCCAATCAGTTCAGTGTTGTTTTACTGAAGAGCAATGTTCTCATCTTCTTTTCCTGTATTAGTAAAAGAGTCAACATCTCTAACCACAGTATACAATCTTAAATCCACATTGTTTTGTCAGTTTAAGTACACACTGTAAGCTTTTATGAATCTATGTCCTATCGGGTTTTTTGAACACCATATGCTCCAATAAAATCCAGATCTAGGGTGGAAATTCTCAGTGGAACTGTAGCAATAATCACAGGACTAAGGATTGCAGCGGCATTCCCTCAGGAAGTCTGCTTTGCTCTCTGGTTCCCATGCAGCAGAGATGTGTAAATTATTAAAATGTACCATCAGAAAAAGAAGGGTTGTATGAAAATAAGTACAATTGTTATTTAAGAAGAGAAGCAAATAATGAAGAAGGAGCTTTTTAAAACACATCCATAATTTTTYCACAAAGCAACAAGTGGAATTTTTAGAACTATTTACTGTGAAAGTCTGTTTTGCTTGTTTTATAAAGATATGCATTTTTTAAAATCAGAAACACCAGAAAAAGGAATACAAAGCAAGTTTGAGGCACTTACAAGTGAAAGAGTAGACTTAAAATATGACAGTAGCCAAGAACCTGTTCACTTATTTTACCAGCACAAAACTCTTTAAATTACCAAAGTTCATTTTACTTGGGCTCACATCTATGATATACATTTCTCTGCTTGTTCTAGCACACAAGAGAAAAACAGGGAATTACAAGTGACCTGGAACAAACCTTCAAACCAAGTCCTTGACAGCATTTACCAAGCTAATGCTGTGTGACGTGGTTAGCAGCTCAAATGAAAGCAAACCAGCAAGTGGAAGTAAACGATGTAAGAGAATTATTTAATTTGGGGAGGTAGAACAAAACTTCAATTGCTGTGTTGTTGCCTTAAAAATAATGCCGAATGGATTCAGAACTCTAAATGGAAGAAAAAACCTGCCAGCAGCAGCTGCACTTCACACTTGAGTAGCCACATGGGGAAACCAGGGGCAGATCCTCAGCCAGGGTAAATTGCCCTAGCTCTGAATGGGASCTGAATTCAGTGGGAGTCTATCTGTTCACCGACTTCAATGAGCTGTGAATTAGACCCAAGAGTGCCAGGTTTCCACAATTTCAGAATGCCCTCTTCCTCATTAAAATGTACTTACTAGTGACAGCAGCCAATGTTAACCTAATGAACAAGGAAGTTCATTACTGACGAAAAGTGCTAATGCATTTTTATGTACCACTCATGACAAAATCATCTTTGAAGAAAGCAGGGCAAGATCCTCACCCCTGGCTGGCTTGGACAAATTCCTCATCCAAACATTATGGAAGACCTCCAACAACTGCTTTGCGAGCCTAAATGCAAGTACTACCTTGGGCTGGGGAAATTTGTGAAGCATCAGTGCTGTGAAGACTTTATCTGGCCTTTTCCTGAAGATCCTGCTTTCAGTTAGATTTCCCAAGTCTCTCAATACTAAAGAGAGTAGTAGCCCTTGCCYTGGGGAAGCTGAAACAAGGAAAGGTGCAAAAAGATGGTTTGGGGGATTTTTAGCTTACAATATTTGATCCCATCTCTTTTGTTCTGAAAACCACACCAAGCTTCTTAGAGTAAGTCTATGGTGCATTTAAGGCCACTAATGTGGAYGTACCTGCTGAGCCAGCTTTGAGCCAGCTAAGAGTAATGAAAACCACACCAGAAGCAGAAAGGTCAGTGAGAGCTGAAATCCACTTGAGTAGCTAGAGCAGTGCTCAGACAATTAACTTTTCCTGTCGTCTGGACCATGGTTATTCAGCTAACCAAAAGCTAAACAATTCCTTTCTCTTGGTTATGCTGCAGCYGCTCTACCACGCACACGGGGTATGTAACTAGCGAGAACTAGACTAGGACATTGCAGGGGATTCTTCAAGGCATGAATGCCTGTTTGCCTGTCCAACTACCACTTCAGCTTTTAAGAAGTAGCTGGCAAAATGTCTGGCCTGAATCTTCTCTGTCCAGCACCCTACCAAAATAGTCATACTTTTACAAGCTGAGCATAAAATGCACCTTGATGTGCTTACTTCAGAGCTGCATAAGAAAGAATTACACAAAAGACGTACTCCAGGGCATCAAGCTCACCAGCTCCTGAATGGAAGATGAGTGATAACAGAAGGCTCTAAGTGGATCTTAAAAAGAGCTTGAGTCACCTCAGGACAACTCAATTCAAACAGCCCCCGACAGACTGCAGAATAAGAAAGGATTACTGCATCCAGACACACCCTTCAGCTCTCCAGCATGCTTTCAGTATGGAGCACACTGCAGGCAAAAGTAAGGAACAATAGCATTGTACCACACACAACACACCCAGAACCTGGAGCCACCTTTGAGACACCACTGGTCATATTTTTGGCTTGTGTACCAATAATTACGAATGAAAGATAGAACTCTCTTAAATACAAAACAACAAACCCAAGCCTTAGCTCCACCCTCCCAACACCAAAGACTTAACCAGCACTGGAAGAATTAAGAATGTTAATTGCTCTATGTCTTCAAGAACTCAGTCTCCTGAGAGCATTACATTAAAAGATAATTCTGGCTACCATCTCACAGCACTGTGCCGAGCAAGAAACCTCCATAACCTGCCATAAATGGAGATGAAATACAGCATTGCTGTAAATACCATCATGTCTTTGAGCAAAATCATAGTGACAGGCACTCTGGTCTGCTGCAGTTTACAACTGCATGAAATGGGGGTATGGGTAGGGTACTGTAACAAATAACAGGTATACATTTCAAAACAGAGAAACCCATCATTTGTAAGAAAAATGCAGGCAAAAGAACTGAAATGCAAAGTGTATTGATGGAATCTTAAGTCTCTGGGTGTTGATCTTATTATGCCAGATAATTACTTTACCCCCTTATCCACAATGCCATGTTTACTTAGCAGGCATTAAAAAAGGAGGAGAGGAAAAAGGGTAAAAGAACAAAACCTACAATGACTGAAGCTAAATTTATACGCACAACAGAGACAGATAAAGCATCCCAGGGGACCTTATCAGTTTTACACAATAACCAACAGGCTGTTTCCTGTATATAGCAGCTTAAGGTCGGCGGATGTTTATTAGAGGCAGAGGGGAAAGGAAATGCAGTATCTTTGACTGACACAGCATGGATATATGAGAAGTGCTATTTATGCTTTTGACTTGAATGAGAACCACAGTGACTCATAGATGTCTTATACTTAATATTCCCATTAGTGCTCCAGGAACGCTGAGCAACACTGTACCAAAAATGTGGGGCTTGTTTACTGTTCCTGACAAGACATATTAGAGGGTAAGAAGAATTTAGGCTTCTTCAATCCATTACCATCCCTCAGTTAAGAACTGTTGGGATAGATCAACCTCTTTTCACCCCCTTTGATTTTTTAAAAAGAGACATTAATTATTAAACATTTATATGGTGTCCAGTGGGAATCTGGTCTAGGTTTAAGGCCACACTAAATACAGCTCTGTGGTGTGCTAGGGAAATCGGCTGTCTGCGTGCTAGTCCTTTTCATTCCTGGAAGCCCTGTAGAAACATGAGAAGAGAGGTAAGCATTTGGTCCACTGTTTTCTATGAATCAAGCTAATACATTATTGAAGCGGGAGTTTTGGAAACACAACAGGCATGGGGGGCAGGGATATCTTGTTTAACCACCGCTCTCTCTGCTATCTGGCTATGGTGACAAGCTTAAACCAGAGCTGGGACAGCAAGGTGGAGCAATTAGGAACACAGTATTTAACTGAGACCCTTCCCTAGAGAGGCCAATAAACATCCCCTTGCCCTCACTAGGCTGTGGTGAGCTACAAGAGAAGGTCTGCAGAGCTCCATTGGCACAATTTACCTCTGAAATGAACCTGGGATACAGCCACAGGTGTAATATTTCAGACTCAGAGGGGTAACAGAGTACATGATGCTTCATATTTCATGAGGAAACAAAACATATGGAGAACCACCTTGGCAAAATGAGGCAACTTGTTTCTTGGTTGGAAGAGGAGAGAGAAGAAGTCAGTATCTGCAGGAAAGTTTGAAACTAAAGGAACAATATTTCATTTTAGGGAACATGAACTACCCTGTTGGATGTAACAAAAGGCCTCCTTTGCTCTCCCCTCCACTGTAAGACAGTAGAGCACAATTACACTTCTCTTACGTGCTCTTTAAAACACCAACTGCTTCCCACTGTGCTGTACAGAAAAACAAAGTGGTCACACTGCTCTTGGGGTTTTACCTGCCTTGGCAGAGAAGATGACTTTTTTTGTGACTCCATGCGGAACTGACATAGTCCCTGAGGTCAATGGCACAGGATTTTCTAATTCCCAAAAGCCTTCACTGGGACACAATGATGAGGGAAGGAGCAAGGGTGAAACCGAACAACCAGTCTCTTCCTCCACCTCTGGGATTACACAGGCTTGCAAGTAAGAAAGGGTGTATGCCACTGCTCTAGAGGGAGTGTGAAACTGTACACATTGTACAACATCTGAAAAAAAATGCTGGCTATTACTATTATCCTCTGCAACAAAAAAAAAAACCCTCCTTCCATTATCCTGGACAAAAGGACAAATATTCACCCTTTGCCCCAACTACCTTTTATAAAAGTTTATGTGTAAAACTGCACACAGTTTAACCTTATTCCAATACATGTTGGTGCCAACCTATCTGTTGGATATGAATCATGCTTTCTCATGTCCATCTGGAGGTGTGTGGAGGGAAGGAAAGCTATAGCYGAATGTTTTTTAAATATTTCAAGTAATATTCACGACAAAGTGGATGGAAACTTACTCGCCTCGCAAGAAGGACCTCCGCTCTAATTAGGAACACTGACTTCTAATCCTAATTCCTCACTGCAAGTTTGCCCTGGATATTCAGAGGGTTTTATTTCTGCAGTAGATCTTCCAAGAGAGCTCACCTCCCACCYAGATGTCATGCAAGGGGCAGCCAAAGATCTGAGATTCAAATAGCTGGGCATACTGGTATCACACTAGTATTACTGTGCGCTAGCTGCACACAGCTCTCCCGAAAGCTTGAGTCTCATTCAAGTGCCTAAATGGGGAAAACCTTCAGAGGCATCAAGTTAGGCACATACTTTTCTTGCTCTGTCCCACAAGCTGGACACAAGCTATCATCTACCCACCTGGGTAAAAGAGCAGCAGGACAGAGCTTCAGGCCAGCTTGTAAGCAACAGTATGGTCCATAAATACTTGATCCAGAGATCGAGTACTCTAAGAGGCCCTGCCACTTTTTGTGCCCTGACAAGCCCCTCTAGATTCAAGCCTCTGGTGGCTTGACCCCATCTGGATGCCAGGTGCCTAAACAACTCTTCTCTATCACTCCCCTCTTCTGTGAGACATGGGGGGAAAATATAACGAAAGGCTCATGGGTCAAGATAAGGACGAGGGAATCACTCAGCAATTAACATCACGGGCAAAGCAGACTCAGCTTGGGAAAATTAATTGAGTTTAATACTAATCAAATCAGAGTAAGATAATGAGAGCAAAACTAAATTTTAAAAACACCTTCCCCCTACCCCTCCCTTCTTCCTGAGCTCAATACCCTAGAGTTCCCTACATTCACCTCCTTCCCAGAGGTGCARGGGAACAGGAAGGGGGGTTACAGTTAGTTAATCACACATCATTTCTGCTGCTCCTTCCTCCTCAGGGGGAGGAATCCTCACACTTTTCCCCTGCTCCAGCACGAGGTTCCTCCCACAGGAGACAATTCTCCATGAACTTCCCTGACGTGAGTCCTTCCCACAGGCTGCAGCTCTTCAGGAACAGACTGCTCCAGTATGGGTTCCTTCCACGGGGTGCAGTCATTCAGGAACAGATTGCTCCAGTGTGGGTCCCCCCCGGGGTCACAAGTCCTGCCAGCAAAGCTGCTCCAGAGTGGGCTCCCATCACCATGGATCCACAGGTCCTGCCAGGAGCGTGCGCCAGCTCAGGCTTCCCACAGGATCACAGCCTCCTTTGGGCACATCTGTCTGCTCTGGCATGGGGTCTGCCACAGGCTGCAGATGGGTCTCTGCCCTCCCATGGACTTTCACATGCTGCAGGGGCACAGTCTCACCAYGACCTTCACCACGGGCTGCAGGGCAGTATCTACTCTGGTGCCTGGAGCACCTCCTCCCTCTCATTCTTCTTTGACCTGCAGGGTGTCTGCAGAACTGTTTCTGTCCATATTCTCACTCCTTTTGTCTGACTGCTGCTTCTATTGCACTGTCTTTTTCCCCTCCTTCTTAACTCTGTTATCCTGGAGGCACTACCGTCATCACTAATGGATTCAGCCTCGGCCAGCAGCGGATCCATCTTGGAGCCAGCTGATGTCAGCTCTCTAGTACATGGGGGAGCTCCCAGTAGCTTCTCACAGAAGCCACCCCTGTAGTTTCCCCAGTATGAAAAACTTGCCACACAAACCCGAACCAAAGCCTCACATATGTACGAGCGTCCTGCATGGACACTTCTCTAAAATTTAGGCAAATATTCATACTACAGAAAGCCACCAAGCAAATGTTTGGGAAAAAATCTATCCTCAATTGCAAATGCCAAGCACTGAGTGGAAGCCAGCTGCTTTGACTGTTTTGGAAAGGGAAGGCAGGTGGAGACCTTCACCTCCAGAGCCGTTAGCTCTGGCTGCACATCTCCAGCTCTCCAAACAAGGGGGAGGCAATGCATGTCTCTAGCTACATCCAAGAGCTTAGCCTTGAGGAATACCAATAGCAACAGCACTGCTTGACCCTCAGAGGCCTGCTTTGAATAAAAACAGGTATACACTGAATTGAAACGACTGAGGTTGGAGATGGGAATGAGTTTGCTGCGAATCACATGGCTACAAAAAGGGTATGACATGCACAGCCTTCTGTATGGCACGAGGGAGGGAAGACAGGTGTCTCGTGAATTATGAGTAAAGTGGGACAATTTAGGGAAAGTTTTAACTTTAAAAAAAGAGAAAAAAGAAGAGACCAAAAGCCATTAGATACATAACCTTGTAGTCTAATATGGCCATAAATTAACAGCTGCACTATATTATGTAAATTTATGTTAAATTATTCACTACCTGTCACCATATCTCCATAAAAAATCTACATACTGACATTTACGAAAAATGACATCTTCTGATAATAGTTTTGCTATGTATTTCAGTGGCTGCAATTGCCTTTTAACTATCTTGACTGCTGCTGAGGCAAACACTACTGAAACAGAGATGCTTTAAGAGGTCTAATGAATTCATTAGTATGCACGGATTCACCCTCCAGGAGGGCACYGTCCATGTAAGTCAGTGTCCTTAGGTAGCACACCTCTTCCTCTAGTTTCAGAACTTGCTGGAGAGGAGCCAGGAAGGATCACTGAGGTCCCTCCATCACTCCAGCTATGAGCTGAAATTGGATACCCTGTAAAGACCCCGGCTGCACCCATTTGGTGTCAAATGTGCTGATCACTAAGCATGGCAGGGCCATGTTGGAGAGGTACACAACCCAGCTTGTCCTCCTTCACCCATAAGGAATCAAAGCAATCATCCAGTTGTGAAAACCTGAATCAGAGCTCTTCTTGAGATGCTTTATAAATCACACCTGGTTTGAGATGGACCTTCAACTGTCCAGCTGTGTGCTTCGGCTGACTGGAACTGATACACACAAGTGGGGTGCCCCAGCAATCCTGACTGCAGTGAGGCACAGCACACAGGGACACATTATCCACGCTTATTCTGAACAGGACGTACAATGAGTTTGGGAACTTGTGTGTGTCTCATCATCCACAGCTTMTGAAGCAGCGGTGTCCTTCCCCACCAACTACAAAGCGAGCTCATGATGTGGGTTCATATGAGCCTCACGCAGGTTTACTTGCCCCACACTGTCACTGCAGAGAAGGTGGAGCCTGAACAGCAGGCTCTGACTGTTGGCCTCCCCCTTAAGGGTCTAGGCAAGAAGTTCTGGCTCAGCCGCCCAGTCAAGGGGGGAATCTGACTGGTTTCACTATGTATTTTCTAGCTGACCTCTAATATCCAGCTTAAGCACAAACAGACCTGCACCCACAGAGCACCTATCTGCCACAGGCAACTCTGTCGTGGCTTAAGGTAACAACAGCAACTGGAATTCACTGGAAGACTTCCACTTGTGAACTTTGGAGGAAGCCAAGGACAAGGAAGTAAACTCTGAAGTTCATTGAGAAACGAGAAAGAAGGTTGCCTGCTTCTGCTTCTTCCTGATAAATTTTGAGTATAAGCTAAGAAAAGAAGCACAGGGCAAAAGATAAAAGAAAATTCAGGCACCCTCCTATTAAGCCAAAACCCATTCTATAAATGACTAATGTACTTCCAGGGCCACTGTCCCTAATTTGACCTTGCAGTTCTGCTCAGAAACATTAAGCCAACATTTCAAAGATGGGAGAAAGGGAGAAGGGATGGATGTTAAAGAAAGAAAGAAGGGAGGGAGRGGGAGGAAAGGCAGAAGAATAAACAAGCTTTTGCGACAGCAGGAAGCTCTCTCTTAATTCTGAGATAATGAAACGCTTCTAACCAGGCCCAACTGCTGAATATTACAAGAGCCATCATCTCATGTGGATTGCATGCAGCTTTATTTTCTACTCCCCTGCATGGACTGAGTATGATTCACAGCACAGTCACAGGAAACAGTCATTACTATTTATTTGGAGCGAGATGAGTGACTGCTCTAAACAGCATCAACTGCACCTGCGATAGTGCAGAGAATCTTTTTTTACTAAGCACACCCATGCCTTTTTTTCGCTTCTGCTCTTCAATATTCTCTTYACAAAGTACATTTTATTTCAGTGCTGGCTGCATAGTTGAAAAAGGGAAAAGGCAAATTTACAGCAATCATTAGAGAAGATGCAGAAGCATGGCAGCAAACACTGGCTTCACCACTCTGTGTGCGCAGAAACATCCCCACACCATGCACGTGCCACACAAACAGTCTGTACACAAAGAGAAAGAGACAATACATGAAGTACAGCCACTTATAGTAAAATTATAATAATAATTGCCTGGCTGTGGGTGAACCTCCTTGCCCCCATTTTGTACATTTGCTGCAGCTGGAACATGTCAAAACACCCTGAACTCTGTTTCAGACAGCCCTAAAACCAGCTCGTCTTCCTCAACCTCTGARCAGCTCCTCTGTTTTCTTTACAAGACACTGCTCACAATTTTGCTGCAGCAATTTATCTCTGGCTACACAGAGAGGTAGGCAGCCAGCTCTCCAGGTTGCTGCTGCTCTTTCTCCTGCTGTACTTTAGCAGCCGATGCTGAAGCCTCCCTGGCCCTCAAATACTGTACCTATGAGGTGACAGAGCCTCAGTTAATTCCCACAGCACTCCTATTCTCCCCTTTAGCAGTCTCTGCTGATGAAGGTACTCTTTAGATAGCTATTTAGAATTTAACACACAGTTATAGAGAATCCAGAGCACCCAAAGCACAGATCTCTCTCTCTTCTATAGCCTTTATTGCCCAAGTGCACGCACCTGATGTGCTTACAAAAAATGTCCTTGCTGGCAAAATCCTCTTAAAATGGCACGGCTCTGTTTTCTGCTGGTTTCAGGCCAGCAGTAAGAAGCAGCTAAGACCATTTCATCCCTCTGCTGTAGGTATCAGTATCTCAAGTACCTGCATCCTGTGATGCCATTAAAAGCTTCAGGAGATTAAAAGTGTGGGTTTTCTTGTTTGTCTAACAAAGTAAGGTACTTCATAGCATAATGGATTACTCTTGAAAACTAATACTCCTAATAGCAGCAAACAGATGCACAGACTGGACTGTTTTATCCATATTGAACTTGGGTACTTATTTTTTGTAAATTATGTGTGGTCTCCAGAGCAAGTGTGATTTCAGATCACAGCACTTAGGGGGAACATCCTATTTTGTTTCTTGTTTTCCCATATAATCACTCTGATGCCACATGTGACTGACACAAAGAAATCTTCCTCACCAAACCGGGAGCAAGTCAGAGCCCAGCACTTTCACGGATGAGGTGTCATGGTGAGACCAAAAATACAAAGGAGAGCATAAAGGAGGTACAGAGCTTGGAAGTAAGGACATAGAGGGGAGAMGGGGCAGGAATGACGTTGCGGTGACTTCTGCTCTGTTTAGAGGGGAGCAGCATGGTAATCACCTGTGATCCACACCCAGACACTAAAGCAATTGGTACAGATAAAAAAGATGGTGCAAAAAAAGCAGATTAGTAGAGTTAATACATAAGCCACTAAAAACTGCCTTTGACTGGACTACTAAAGTTCCTAGCCATTACATTGCATGCTGTATGCTTTTCCCCAACTGGTTTTAAAAAAATCTCTTGATATCACTTCTCTTATCACCACCTACCAAAGGATTATTACAAGACAACTTACTTTCCATCTTGGGTCTCAGCAACTGCAGTCTCTGCCCTGTGAGGAGAGCAGCACAACACTCTTCTCTTCTACCAGGATGAGAGATCTGCTCCACCAGCCACATCAACATCCAAGCAGCAGACTTAGCCAGCCAAGGAAGGACTATCATTTCATTGTTGCAAGAGTACGCAGAAAAGTGGAAGCAGTATCATACCAGGCAGGTGAGAAATACATAATATCCAGCATTAGGTCTTTTCCTGATTCCAAAGAAAACATTTTAATTCCTAAGGCAGGAGGATCACCAAGGGCAGTCCAAATTATGGTTTTGCAATACAGATATTAGCTCACTAGGCACTGCTCCCAAACTCTTATCACTTCACTTTTGCTTTGATAACCATTTGTCAAGCAATATCTGGGGACAGATTCTCCTCCTGGTTATAGCGCAGTAAACCCCTGAGCTGACAAGGTTATTCCATATTTATACCCCTAGAAATGAGAGGTAGGCCTCATATTTTATTTTATTTCTGCAGCTGGAGGTAGCTGAGGTACAGCATGGGGATAGCCTCATAGACAGGAGCAGCACAAGGCTGTCTGTGCTCACAGGCCTGTGTGGAGGGGAACTGGCTCTGACCCAGCTGGGGAAGGAGCTGCCCCACATCCTCAGTCTGGGGAGCTTCCCAGGGGACAGGTCACTGTCATGCCAGCATGTTGAGGGCTCGAGTATCCATTGCACATGCCATTGCTCTCTGAGCCTTCCACCCTCAACACCGTCAGGAGGAGCCTTCCTTGTCAAATTGTTCTAAGTAAAAGCCAGGGTTTGAGACAGAAACTGCTTCTTGACGTGTGAACTCTCAGTTCACGAGCAAAGTGAGAGCTACAAAAGATTCATGGGTTCCCCCCTCCCCCCAGTGTTTAAATGATTAATTAACAATTTCTAGAAAGCAATTCATAAAAGAAGAAAGGGCAGACTTTCAAAACTATCAGCTTGTAAATGAAGTAGAGCTGATTCTGTGGCAACCCTTCTAACAAGGCTTCACATTATTTGTTTTATGCTTCCTAAAGACCAGTCCCTAGCTTAAATCCCAGCAGGAAGAGACATCATTGGAGTTTAATTACACTCCACCTATGGGAAACATTCAAGAAACAGAGGTCTAAAAAAAACCCCTACAACTTGGTCTAAAAAGAAAAAAAAATAAAAATGAAAACGATAATCTTATTAAAGCAATGATATGAATGTACTGTGCCTCCTAACCACAGGTTTAAAACATTATCTTCTTACAAGTCTCAAGGCAAAGAGCCAAATTGTCTTCTGAAGTAAACATAATATTTATACCATCAATTTACAACACACATTCAGCATTCAGGCCTATGGCTTAAGTAAATAGTTATGAGACATGGCATTTTAAAGGGTTTTGGTGATTCGTTTTGATTTTTTTTTCTTTTATATGAACTAGACATGCCACATGCTGTGGTGAAAAACCTTGTGATTCAGGACAGATCTTAGAAATAAGACATGGTTAGTGTTTCAAGGGATTAGCACTATGTCCTGTGCTCTGCTGGCTGGGGGTTACGTGTGTGCACACACCCACCCTACAAACACCCGCCTGGCCCCCCGCAGACGCTGAGGCACATCTCACCCCGACCAGGAGGGTGGGCAGGAGTCAAGGATGTGCACAGCAAATGCAAAAGGGAGACTCACTGATCCACAGCCATTACACAGGAACCTGCTGCCCTCAGCACAAGTGTGAAGGAGATGGAAAGAAAACTGCAGGCAGCCTCCTCCAGGTATAATTCTTTAAATCTGGAAAACCCATCTAGCTGAAATATCTTTCTCTGCAGGAATAGGGCAAACGACTCCTGTGCATTCAGCTGGGACACCTGAATGGTGGACTAGGCAGTGGAGGAAAAATACTGTGTTCAAAGCTGAGAGGAAAAACTAGGCGTTTCCACTATTCCCCCTTCTGGTACCCCTAAATCACCCACCTCAGGGTTCTGTAACTGCTCATGATGAGACCCAACCTCAGCACTCAGAGAGGAGCTCCCACGAGGGGTTGCAAAAGGAACATGAGCACCACTTCTCCACCGACTATCCGGAGTCGGCACTATGTCCTGCTGTACACAACGGAGAGACTTGCCACTAAACAAGCACTGAAATGTTTAATCATTCAAAACATTCAAGTGCAACAAAATTATCAATGAAACTAATTAAGAATCTTGAGATAATAAGCACTGATGACAAAATGTTCCACTCTAGTGCCTGCCATCAGGCAGTCAGGATTTATAATATCAGTCATTTATAAAACTTATACCCTGAAGGATCTCAGTGCACTTTCAAAACGTGCCATCGATATAGTCCTGCTCCCCAAGGTGACTCGAACTACTCATGCATACCCAGCAAAGGCTCCAAATCAGGGGTGAGGCCTTCAGATCATGACAACAGAAATGTGAGTATAAATGGCATCACAAGCAGAGAGGCTGGGAAGTGCCAGCTTTGGCGTCCGCAGGGCCAGGTCCTGGGGTCTCATCCAACCCAGTTCTATCACAGAGACCCAGGAGGGCACACCTAAGGAAGGTGAGACAACACTGCACAGAACAGACATGAGGAAAAAGAAAGTCATGGATTTGACAAAAAGAAATGCGCCAGCATTTTATGCATGGGATTTTTCAGCAATTTAGGACAGGAAGTGAACTGGTGTCAGGCGATCGACACTGCAGATGGGTCTTTAAGCAGCCAACATGTAAATGGGTTTTGGCAAAGATACTGCAACTAACAGTCTTTTTTTTCTTTTTTTGTGAGAAATGCCATTTTTAGGTACAGTCAGAGAAATGTTGCCTTCTGCCTGCTAAGAGCAGGTGTACAGATGTCGACAGTGAGTTCAAGCGAGTGCCAGGTACTCGAGAATTGTCACTGGGTATGTGAGCTGCCTCACACCATCTCCAAGCTTTTGCAGGAGGCAGGTTTTATTTTCTGCTGAGGTTTCCAACAAGCCGATTCTCCAGCAGACCCTTGTCTCTGGGCTCAGCAGCTCAGCACAGCCTGATTTTTATTTCGTCTTTGTTTCTAAGTTAAGCTGTCTGCGCCAGGCCAACTCCTAAGTGAGGAAAATGGTGGGTCCCTGTGAGTCACCAGCACGGCTCCCAAGGAGCTGCCCACGAGACAGGTACAGCTAATCTGGAATGACGCCTGGTAACTGCAACATCTAATTTCAGACTCAAGGCACCAATTTCCCAGTCACTTTGTAGCTACACTGTGTTACCGTAACGGGTTCTCTGCACAATTATCACAACACTTAGTAAGTTATTCATTTCCAAGAGAGCTAAGAAACCTTGTAAATTATTTTCGCTTTAAAGAAAGCAGATGTATTCTCCTCTGGAGGAAATAAATAGCTACATTTTTTCACCTGTATTTTGTTTATTATTAATGTTTCACAAATAATACTATCTCATCATTAGTATTGAAGTATCTTTACTTAATAATAAACAGGCAAGAATTTAAAACCCAGGTGCACATGCCTTTGTGGCAACAGCATGCATCAGGCACAGGCAGTTTGAATATTTTATACTTCATAATTTTTTTCTTAAATAATTAACTACCTTTAACTAGTGATTGTCCAGTCCTACCACTGCTGTGGGTTTAACTGCATATTACAGCTCTGAGTGTTCCTTTGGTGGGTCTGCTTCTCTCTGCTCTGAATCCAGACTGAATACAAACCCTGCTTGAGTTTTAGCTTAGAGATCTCTTTCACACCTCACTCTGTAACAGATGTAAATCCATTTCCTACAGCTTTCCCCCCTGCAGCAGACTCAAACAGCTCCAGTTAAGATCTCTAGTGTTCACCGGCTGGACCAGCCTTCAGTCTAGTATCTCTTAGCACAGTGGAGAAACCTCCTTGCTCCATCTGGTGATGTGGGCTTATTCGATTCTCTGTTTGCCTCTTGCAATCCAGAAATGAAGAGTTAAAATCCCATACCTTGGTTTCATTATTGCATTGCTGACAGAAATGCAGAGCTGGACCAGGAGACAAGATGTAGTGAGCCACTAAAGAGTTGTACCCTTTGAATAACACATTTAAATTAAACCCTTTCTCCCCATTGCTGGCTTGGAAAATAAAGTTCCCCTGTGAGCTTTTTCAAAAAAATGTGCTACCAAGAATGACTTACTCTATAATTATCATCCCACAGCATAGTCCAGTGTTGAAGGATGTACAAGTGTACATATATTTAGATGCATAAAGATGCACATGAGGGCTTGGTAGCATTTGCCAATGCACTCACTGCTTAGAATTTCATATCTGCAAGTGCACAGCAAGTGTCCCATGGCTACCACATTTCTCTGCAAAGTCTGAGTGTTAGTGGGATTAAAATTATTACTTCCTTAACCTGAAATGCTAAAAATACAAAAAAAGCAGTATTCAGATTTCTATTCAGTTTCAAGCGACCATTACGGCAATTAGCTCTGACTTGATCTGGTAACAGTGTTTTCCTACAAAACAAAACCTTAACACCCAACTTGAGGCAACACTTCCCACCTAATTTCTCCTTGTGCCTTTATAGAACTATAGAAACAGGGAATTAATACATTGACAAAAAGATCTAACAACACTTAGAAACACTTAACTGCAACAACAACTACAACACTCGAAACACTGAGCAAAACTAGGTCTGTAAAATAAGCTCGGTAAGATTTCACACTGGTGGAAATTTCCTTTTGGAACACTCTATCCTATATATATATAGGAGATATATATATATATATATATATATATGTGGATATAATCTAATATCCACATTTTTTCAAAGAATGTTAAAAACCCATGGGAAAAATTCTGAAAGGAGGCATACCTACTGTATGACTTCTAAAAAAAAATTAAAAATTAAAAAAAGGAAATAATTTTAGGAACGTACAGTTTTAAAACAAGAAAACACTAGCAGGTTATATCACTGTAGTTTATGATTGTAGTCACACAGTGAGGAAAAAATACTTTTCCTATGCAAAAGGTCTTTTGTACAGCAGTCCAAAAATTATGGAAGTTCAGAGGAATCTAAGGGCAATAAATTGAAAGTAGAAACAAACCTAATCTTTATTTAGGAGAAGGATAATTAACYGGAGAAAAGATGAAACAAAACTGTGGTAAATTCACTGTTCACCACAGAAAGATTAGGGTAGAAGCAGGAGGGCATGACACACCGTATTTCCAGCCATATTTATGCAGGATGTCAGGACTGGTGGTGAGATGAACGCATACGGCAGGAATAAGGACGAAATCAGAACCCAATTCCAAAGGTCACCAAACATTAAAAAACTTCACATCTGAATGTTATGGCCTGGATCTACCTATGGTTTTTCTTGTAAAAGCAGCTCTAGGAGAGAAAGTAGGATGTTCACTTTGCACCAAATCTCTGTGTCCTTGCATTGTTCTCTCATTTAAGTGCACTGCTAAGGCTCCACAGATAAAAAAAGAATGATTTAAAAGACCATTCCACAACCTAAGCAAACACTGAGCCTGGCTAATGTTACATATCATATCCTCTTGTCATTTACTGCTACTCTGTGTGTTTACTGTGCCTCTCACTCCCCCTCAGTACCAGCCCAAATTTGCAGCAGAGCAGCTGGTTCTCTGGGGTTGATGGCACAACTGCAACCCCGAACCCAGCAACAGCAGCCTCTTGATTGATTATAAAAGCACAGCTCTGCTCTTACTTAGGATCTGAACCAAAACAATATCCTTCCAAAGCTTTGGGTCAAGTCTTTGCAGATTTCCCAAATGACAGGCACCTCTATGCCACAAGGTGAATTTTACCTCTGGTAAGATCCAAAATTTAATCGAATTATCTGCATTCTTATATGAAGTTTCCTACTTCAGTCTAACAGAGAATATAAAAGTAGGTGATGTGAAGAAGAAAAAGAACTAAAAAAATTGTTTCTGCTCCGTCTTTAACTTCTATAAGAAAAGCTATTATTTTGCATGGATTACTCTTCTTGCATCAAATTCAGTACACAGCATGATAAAAACATCCATGCTCTTCCCATTAATATAGGTGGAAAACTTAATGGAGTGTGTTATGTTTTGCTTTGTCTTTCTCTTGCCATTTTTTGAATGACTGGTTTTGCTTTGTGCTCCTTGCCAGCATGATGAGTATTGCTCCTTTCCTTTAAACAACTGGATTGTAAGAACAAAGAGGTGTGTCTTTGGAGCCTGATTCTCAGTTTCACTATGGTCCTACCAGGGTAGCATAAACAGGCCTTACCATGGCTGCCGGCTCTTGTTTGTATGTTAGCAAGACATCACCAGGCAGCAATGAGGCGATGATAATCCTGCTGCAGATGAAGGGTGAGGCGGATGTGCACACACTTTGATGGTCTGTTCCCATTACAGGAACAGGAAAGAGAGCATAAATGTAAATGAGAATCTGAGTTTGCAGTTACCCTGGATATAGTTTGTAGGATTTATATGTTTAATTAGTGCAAAAGGTAGAAGCTTCAACAACCCTATGAAGACAATATGTTAAACACAGTTTTGCCCAACACTTCTGGAACAGCAAAACTTGCAACAATGGTACAAGAACAATTAAAAAGATTACTAAAACATTTTGTTTCGCTTGTTCTTCTTGGGATCCTTCATTTTCAAAGTCAGGAAAGACATTTTATGCCATCTAATTAAAACAACTGGGAGGCTTCTGGGTTTGTTTTTTTAAACAGATACTCTAATTAATACAAAGAAGTCCTGTGTCCTCGGTCGTACACAAGATTAGACTGCACAATAACAAATTCCTAAACTTAAAATGTATATTTTTCATTAATTTCATAGTCAATACCTCTTTTTCCCCCACTGCAGAATGAAAAAGGACTTTGTAGGGACTACTCAAAACACTGTTGAAAACAGTTTGCATTTCTGTCCTTGCATAGGGTGATGCATGTACATCCTTCAATTTGTGCACACCAGTAGGTCTGTTGACTTCTGTGGTTTGGATCTCTGATTCAAATCACTGTATTTTCACTTAAACCCATGGGGGGAACACCAGATGATTTCGCAAAAGAATTTTTGTGGGATGTAAGTTAACCAAAACATGCAAACACTGCTCAATGCATTCTCTATTTCCCACGCCAAAACTTGAATTCTCTGTGCCTCCTGAAGAAACAGGACCATTAATATTACAAGACTTGTAGGTACTTTTAGAGGTTAGTATTTATGTATTATTTGTATCTTATCATATGAGAAGTGCTAAAATAATCTAAAATATTTAGAAAATATATGGTATCTTTGCTCCCACTGTCAGAAGTCTGCTGTGCTAAAGTGATACCAAGTTACCAAACCTAAAGAAAAGAAAATCATTTTCCTGACAGCTACTGTTTGGGTTAAACATTGTTGAAACCTGTAGGTAAAGCAACCAATTGTCCCTCTGGATAAATATAACAAACAGATAAGCTCCATTACGGAATCAAGTCAGGAGGATTATGGCCCCTGTGCAAAGTCRCAGGCGACTGTTGCCACGCAAAATTACAAGCAAGGTTTTGTGCACAGCATCTGTGGGCAGAGTGGTTTGTCAAGGCAGCTCTCTGCACAGAGCTGTGTGTTCAGGCAAGAAGGAAAAGGATCAGAAAAGGAAAACGGAGCAGGAGACAAGAAGCACCAGGCGCCGTCTCAGAAGTATGGCAAACACGGCTTGGCGAGGGACTGCCATGGTCTGCGCCGCTGCATGGAGCTGTGAGCGCAGGAGCCACGTCCTGCTGCTCCATTCCTGCTCGGATGGGCGAAAAGAGAGTGTGCCCATTCCTTGTAAATAAGTAGGGTCACTTCAAAGACATTTGGCTCTAAGCCAAACAACCCAAAGGCCCTGAAATTTCAGCCAGCAGCTCAACTCAGCACAGGTACTCAAACATAAACAGCCAATAAATTGTGACATGGCACAAAATCTGACAAATGTTGGCATCTTTCTCAGCTGACAATGTGGCCACATCTGCAGAGGTGCACATTTCAGTATGGGAGTTCACACACCCCTTTGGTGAGGGATCAAGCACTCCCAGTTTGCATCCAAATTGTGCATTTTATCTCACATGGAGCTTGCTCAGGCAACAGGCAGTATTTTAGGTAACTACAACTACTTCTTGCTCCTCGTACCTCCATAGGAAATTGCTGGTGGTCATGATGGTCATGACTTTCTTATTACAGAATGTATCAAACATATACAAAAGTTTTAAAATAACAAGCTGTTTGGAGAAAACCCCACAACCTGTGACACTATCTGAAGACACCCATGCAACCAGTGTCAAACTGTGCCACTTAAAGCATTTTTGCAGCACCCACCTAAGACAGCCTGGCAGTGCATATTTGTGAATTTCTCATAGGCAGGGAGCAAAATTATTTTAAACATCATCTTTTTCCCTCATTGACTTCTTCTCCCAGCAGGAGTCTCTGCTGGCTGGTTTCTACCAGGCAGCTCAAGCATGATCACTTCTAAATAACACCTTCTCCTTCTCCCACAACTTGATTTCCTCACCCCAAAGCCTGGGGACATGTATCTGAACACTGGGATGCCAGCACCACAAAGTACCATGGCTCAAAGCAACATATACTGGAGCACGGTGTCCTACTGGTCCAGGACACCCTGGACCACACCAGGCRTCTGGCACAAAGCCAGCTGTGGGGTCAGCACATACAGAGACTTTGGTGGTGAAATCCAAGGCACTCGAACATTTCTGGAACATCCATCACAAGCAAAGCTGCTTGTGAAGATGTATTTTTCAAGGGTGGAAGGCAACAGCACAAAGCTGGGCGAGTGCTGTAATTTGAGCAACAGCAAAGAAGTAGCTGGGCCCTCCTCCTTAGAAAAACAATGGAAAAAGCCACCTTTGGGTGAAGGGGCACTCATACTGCCTGCAAATTGTGCAGTGAAATTCAAGTAACCCCTCGTGACTACTCCCCCTCCTTCCCTGATGCYGAAACAACATCAGAGCTATCTGCCAGTGGTGCTTAAATGCTTGTGTTTTTCACATCAGAGAGGTAGGAGTTTTGGACCCCCTGATTCCTATACTTACATACCTTTGGAAATTAGCATAAACATCTCAGCTGGCTACCGATGTGATTAAGATGTGCCTCCACTTTGCAATTTTTTCTTTGAAACAAAGCAAAAGCTTTCATTTGTTAAGTGAAAATTCCCCAGTGGAAACCCCTCTCTCTTCCCTCCCATTTCTGACCCCATATTGGGCACTTTAATCTAATTTTGGTTTGAGGTTTTAGAAGCTGAAGGCTGCTTCTGAAGATCACTGAGGGAAAAGAAATCACTGGGAGGAACACCACACTTTGAACTGAACATCCCTGGCACAATGCATTTTGGAAAAAGAAAGCACTAAGAGCATTTCCCAATCAATATAGCTGTATTTTTCACAACCAGTTAGAAGAAATGGAAACCTATGGTAAATAATGCTGCTTTGTACAAGTCCAATTACCCTGAATGATAAATTGCCTAATTATTTCAGCTCTAGAATATTTCCCAAGTTCTTTATCCTTTTCTTTGTAGCCACTGTCTGCAGAACAAGAGCGTTTGACTGTTACTAATTAACAAGAGAGAAAGATGCAGGACATTTAGTAAATTCACTTCTGTTTAAATACATCTTATATTTATTTCTCCCCACCAAAGGGGAAAAAAAAGTAACAATTTATTTAAAAGCTGCTCTGATGGAGGAAATTTTTCTCCATGACTACTCTATGATATTAAAACAGTCAGCTTTTATTTTTTACACTCCCTAGAACGCCAAAAGATTAAAGGCACAGCAAGGTTAGATTAACACCTTGAAATTATCTGTAAGGTTCTCTTCTTATCAGGCTATTAAATCTAAATTCCTGACTGCACAAAATCTTCTTCCTATTGTATCATGAGTGCACATGGACTTGATGAAACAAGTTCCAAAAAGCAAGAGCTTTTAAAAGTGTTTTGTTCCAGTTCACAATGCAATGACTTTCTGACATCTTGTTACTTCCTTGTTCCTTCATCTAGATCACCAACAGCAGCAAGAGGTTGTGGATAATAACCCTATGTTCAAAACTTTTTCACTTCTCAATTTTCTCCTTTAAATTTAAAGTGTAGCAAGGAGTATTGAGAAAGATATTAAAGTTTATTCAAAATCTCTATTGAACCAGAAGATAAAAATCATCTTATTGCATTCCATCTTTAAACCTGATGGTATGTAAAGCATTAAAAAACAAGCAAAAAAACCCCACCTTTTTTTTTCCTGCCGCTTATTAACAGAACCTTTWCTGAAATCCAATTTTTAAGATGTGTGTAAAAGCAAAATGTTTTACATATAAAATAATATGAATATTTTGTTGAATTCTGAAAGCATAGATTTCATACAGGTGGAAAACATTGAGTCAACAGTGTAAGAGAATGAATTCATCTGCTCGCACAACATGCCTTAATGTGCTATGCCTCAGTGACAGCCAGGAAGGATAATTCTTAGGACTGAGAAAGCAACTGAGTTCTCAGTCTCACTACATTTGAGACCTGACTAAAGATGGTAACTGCTATTAAATGAATTTTCATTCAAGCATCTATTTCTCCACTTAGTGTTGGTTAAAAACCCAACAATCCAGTCCATACAAGCTACTGGCATTTCTAGTGTAAAACAGTTCTAAGCCTCCCCTGACTGAGGCCCCAAATGCCTACCCCAGTGGCTACTGCAGTGGTGAAATTCCACTTCTGGCCAGACTACTTGCATAGAATGAACAAGAAATTGGGCAAAGGTGGCAAGAGACCCACATGGATAAATAAAGAACTCCTGCCATTACTCAAGCATAAGCAGAAAATACACAGGAGAGGGATGCAGGGTCAGGCCACCTAGAATGAATAGAGAGAGGTTGTCAGAGTAAGTAGAAATGAGACAAGGAAGGCCAAGGCCCATCTGGAATTAAATCTGGCCAAGAATGTCAAGGACAAGAAGAAGGGCTTTTTCAAATACATCAACAACAAAAGGAAAACAAAGGCAACAGGCAGAAACTGATGCACAGGAAGTTCCACCTGAATATGAGGAAGAACTTCTTTACTCTCTGGGTGACCACACACCGGAACAGATTGCGCAGAGAGGGTGTGGAGTCTCCCTCACTGGAGATATTAAAAAACCATCTGGACACAATCCCATGTCATGTGCTCTGGGATGGCCCTGATTGAGCAGGGAGGCTGGATCAGAGGATCCTCTGTGGTCCCTTCCAACCTGATCCATTCAGTGAATATTAGTGAAGAATTGGTATCATCCACTTCTCTGAGACAGTAAAATACACTAACTGGTGTGAAACGGAACAGTCCTCAGATAGAATGTGTTTCCTACTTTTCTTTGTGTTTTGCCAACTACTCCCTTTGCCCCAGTCTTTCTATCTGGTTAAGTATGGAAATGTTCACTCATATCACTGGAAGACCACCACATTTCTAGAGCAAGGGCACACCCAGGGCACACCTTTTCTTTCCTTCCATATTAAAAGAGAAGCATAAGATGAGGCAGGGCAAACAATACAAAAGCCATCTCATGCTAATTAAAAGCAACACAAACATATTGTTAGAAATGGAAATTATTTAAATACATAYGTGCTGCCAGGGTGGTAAAGAAGGCAAAAAAAAAAAGGAGGGGAGGTCACAAGAAGTTCATTCTACCAAAAACTGCTATACATAATCATGAAATGCAAACTAGTTTCCATTCCTTCTGGCACCAGCTCATTCAGACTTCACTTTGAATGCTTATTGACAAATAAATGGATTGGTTACTTCCTATTAATGCTTCCTAATTTATGCACATACCTGGAGGAAAAATTCCATTTTGACCTTACATTCATATAAGCTAAGATCATTTTTAAGCTATGAATATGATGAATACAATTTTAATTTCTTCTTGGTTGCTGCTGGGAATTTGCAGTTTCTTAATAAATTAGGCATGTGTTCTCCTCAGCCCAATTTTTGCACCTTATGCATATAATATGTGCAATTCAGGAGTCTGTCTGAAACTTTCAGATGAAAGACCTTCTTTTCTTCAGTCATGATTCATTCTCTCCCTCCTTCTCTCTCTCATGCAGGTATAGGTGCACAAACAGCACTTGTTTTAGAAACTTTTCCCCAATACTTCTCCTTCTTTTCCTCTTCCCATAGAATGGTTTGGGTTGGAAAGGACCTTAAAGATGATCTAGTTCCAACCCCTCTGCCATCAGCACAGATACCTTCTATTAGATCAGGTTGCTCCATCCAACCTCATCTTGAACACTTCCAGGGATGGGGCATCCCCAGCTTCCCTGGGGAAACTGTTCCAGTGCCTCACCACCCTCACAGTAAAGAATCTAAACTAAACCTACCCTCTTTCAGTTTGAAGTCATTCCCCCCTGTCCTGTCACTACAGGCCCTTGTAGAAGGTCCCATGGAAAGTCCTCATCATGAAAGTACTTGTTTTAACAAATCTCAAGAGTCACTATTGTCCTGACCAGGGAAAACGCTATTAAAGCAAGATTTTATCCCTTGGTCTTGAAGGCCTCTCAGAAGTAAACAGTTGAGTGGAGATCCCTGCAGCAGACGAGGATGACAGGGCCGGGCCAACACCTTCATGCTCTGAAGAATCTGCCTGTCAGTCTGGGGACACAGAGGAATCTCATCCAAAATGAATGCTAACATAAAGCTTGAAAATGCTTCTTTGTTTAGCTTAGTATTGAATACTTCCCAGGAGACGAGTTCCTGCCTGATGAATGCAATTGGCTGCTAATGCTGAGACACAGTGTGGGGTTCTGACACAGATGTTCAAGGCCACCCTCTCTCATTTGTCAGTTCTTTCAAGGGTCAGATGGTTTGGTTTCTCTGATTTTTGCATCTGAGGTTGTGCCTATTGCTAGCTGATCTCTCCTTCTTTGCTAAGTATGATACAGCAGCACATATCTTTTGGAAACTTTCAGTGCCTAACTTCCACGGAAGAAAATAATATATTAGTATACCTGTCTGGGCTTGACTCCTACTTCACATTGAAAAAACTCCTGAGTGCTAGACAGGCTGCCACCCAAAGAACAGACACTTATACCTATGAAGGCATCCCCGTTCCTGAAGAGTCACGCTATGTTCACCTCTTTTCCTGCCATATGTAACTCCTCTGGCTAGACTGGTGAGAATATGTCCCTTCCATTGTCGCGGAGGGGGGCAGTGGTGCTGTATACTGTGCTCCTTACTCTCTTCTGCAAGGTTCAGCTGTCCATTGCAAAATTTGATCTACCAATTCTACCTGGAACTAAGTTTCACCCTGCAAATGATGCTACCTATCTGCAGCTAGAAAGTTAACACTGATATAAATAATTAGCAGTGATTTGGCATTGATATTGGGATCAATTTGGTTTACTCTATCCCTGAAAGAAGCATGTTAATTGCCACATACAGGAGCAGTTGGGATACGAATCCTGAAGAAAACTGTAACCAGTTTCTTGCTCAGCAGTGATATTTTTCCTTAAATTAAACGCAAATATGCTCTTTTCTCCATAAAAGCCTCAAATGAAGGGGGAAGAAAGGAGGGGGGGAAGGAATAGATGCACCACATGGAAGATGCATCCTTCCCTTTACTTCCTCTTTAAACAAATCTGTCTAATTGCATGTAAAGTGTTGCATTATTAACATCTTCTCCATTAAATGTTCCATGTCACTAGAAAAATTTATTCTTTAACATGAACTCTGCGGCAGCGATAGTGGGTCAATTATTAAGAGGATGGCAAAATACCAGGAAAATTCAGGGGTGAAAATGAGTATCTCTCTAGCATACATTACCTGGGACTCAGTTTTGCTCAAGAATAGCAATAAGGCTGCATCACTGAACAACATGTGACATTGCAAGCAAAAGATATATTAGTCTTCAGGAGCAAGAGACTGATAGGCCTGAAAAATTGGAAAAATGAAAGTTTTTTTTTCTTTTTTCTCTTTATTTCTTTTACTTGGGTGAAGAGGGGTAAAGGAACTCTGCAGTGTCAACAACAAGTTCCTTGAAATAAAGGTACATGAATCATCTCAAGACCACCTTATTCCAGGCCATGCAGAATCACCAGTTCTCAGCTGTGAAAAGGATTTTCCTAGGAAAGAAATAAGGTTTTTTTCATACTCAGGTTGTGGTTTTGTTAGGGTTCTTGGAAAAGTCAAGGAAGGAGTACAATGTCAAGATACAACTGGGGTTTAAAACGTTGAATTTGTTCCTATAAGCTAACAGTATAATTTTCAAAAAAGCAAACCCAAACCATTTCAAAAAGATAGCCCGGCCTTAACAATTGATTGACTCAACTCTTTACATATCATAAATAAGCTGACTCTCCAGAAAGTCCTTATTTTTTAAGAGGTACCTTTGGAGAGCAGAAATCTGTAGATAAAATATAAGAACTACAAACGCATGGCAAGCAAGAAGAATTGCCCTCATGTTTTTCTGGCTGGTCACACTCTCCCTGTTTTCCCATGCTTCAGCCAAAGGATGGCGGTGGCTGCCTAGAAGCCACAGTTTCTGTAAAGCAGGATAAAGCAACAGGGATCTTCMAGACAGGCCTCCAGGACAACTTCTCTGACTGGTGCTATGAGGGTACCTGGGACAGAAGGCAACCTATGCGAAGACATACCTGCTAAGGTTCACACACTGAGCAAACTGAGCCCGAGCTTTTGCCCCTCGGTGCTTCCCCTCAGTGTTTGAGTCTAGAAACAGGCTTGTGGTGAAATGGGCAAAGACAAGGCAGGCTTGGACTCAAGACTTTTCTCAGACTACTTCTCCCTACACAGCAGAGACACAAGATGGTAAAGAGACCAAAGCCCTGAGTGTCAAAGGTCCTTAAGTGGTTAAAAGTCAGGAAGAGTTAGGAGTCAAAATAACCTCTGCCCAAGAAGTGGCTTTGGGTCTCTTGAGTCCAAAGCCTGCATTCAAATTAGTAGATTCTATACACGTACAGCAGGGGAGGAATTCAGGGAAAGGCTTATCGTCTTCTCCAAACTTAGCAACCTTTGACTGGTATGTACAGAAGCACCGTGAGACTAAGATAAGTAACTGGTTTCAGACACTGGTTTCAGACGCTTCAGACACATGAGCAACCGCATGAAGAACTGCAGAAATATAACCTATTACTCTGTCTCTACATGTTTAAAAGCATCTTTCTATTTGTTTAAAATAAAACTGATTGCTGACAGCTGACACTCATAAACGATGTGAGGCTCTGCAACACCTTCTTAAACAAAGAGAGAAATCAAAGAGTGTCATTTCCTTCAAGAGAAYAAACAGCAACAACACACAATATTGTTTGTGCTTCCCAGTTCTGTATGTTTTGTGTGTGCATGTGTATGCATGTGTAACAGCGACTCTCTTCTGTAGACTTTTCTCTGCACACTATTTACATTTCAGTCTCCCTTGATAAATGCAAGCCTTCACCGTCAGCAATATTTCCTTACTGAAGCTTAGTCTCTGTAGTTGCAAGCTTCTGAGAGCACAGTGCCTTGAGATACCGCATGAAAGGCACCAAACTCATGCAAATTCTTGTAGTAATTCCCTGACAGTGACATCTCTCTGACTTTCACCTCTCATTTTCACTAATGCTCAGAGAAAACCGCCTGTGCTACCAAGGAGAATCTCTGCACAGACTGCTTAAAAATCTGAAGTACTCAATCAGGCACAGAGACACCATAAAAATGGTCCTACCTCTCTCTGCTCTAGGAATTTTATGGGAAGGGAAAATTTTGAAATGGCAAAATCTCTTTACAATAAGACATCTCCATTAGACTGCAGAGGTATTAGTGAAGGAGCTTTTCAGGGTGAAGAACAGAATCATAAACCAGTGTAAAGCAGTATGATTCCACTCAAGTCAATGATGACAATTACCCCAGATGAGCAAGTGCCACACCCAGCATGTTTGATAAATTACAGCACCAAAATCATCAATCATAAATGAAGAGTTTATGTATCAGTCCAGTCCAACCTGGCCCATTCACAACTGATCACACATAGCAGCTAAAAGGGAATGAAACTACCTTTTCATAAACAAAACCATGGATTGCAATGACTTTGGGGTAGCATCATTCAATATTATTGACATGAAAGAATACAGATGAAACAGTCTGGTTAACATTTTCAATTAAACATATTGAACATATTCCTGGGCCCTAAAGCTATACAAAATCAAGTATTTATAGGAACAGGAAGATTTCTTTCTAGCAAAGAAATATCTCCAAGCCTCCATTTAAATAGAGAGAGAGTATGGCAGGACTCTGAAGTTTCTTTAAACTTTATGGTCTCTAGACAGAGGTGAAAATGTTGGTAAGTCACACCAGCGCTGCATCGTTACACTACTACTTTGTGTGGATAGGAAACTGGACAGAGCAGAGACATGCTGGGCCTTATCCTGCTTTTCATTCCTCTCACACTGATGTTTCTAACTATCATATCAAGCAGTGATAAATAAGAGCTGTACACAGCTTTTTAAAAATAGAATGGGAAACACAGTTAGTCTTGCAGTCTCCAATGAATGTTTTATGGTAATAGCTGCTCTTTCATCTATTCCCCTTTACCTACTTCTCCTGACTCCTGTACTCTCCTTCACCTTTGTCAGGGTTCCTGAAAGTGTTCCTAGGCATCAGCAGCAAGGAGGAGTGAGCTGCTACTCTGTCCTTCACCAGAGCTGAAGCCTTATGTATCAGTGCAGCAACATACCTCAGGCTCTGTAGGTAGCACTAACCCTTCAATGCAACTTTTTCCTGTTGTGCTCTAAGTAATGATAGGTTTTTACAGATATGAGCTAAAAAACCCCAAAACTTGTAGCACCAAGTCTACCCATTTGTTAATGCAAGGCTAGGTTGTCTATTACTGAGAACATGCAGTAAATTATTCCTGAAGCTGAGATTAGAATTCAGGGAGCTCTTGCTCCAGGCTTTTCTATGCTCTGCACCTTCAAGTATGGATATCATCATTACAAGGAGACAGGGCAGCTCGTTCTCATCCCTCTTTTGCCCTCCTTAGCTGCCCCAAGCATGCTTGCTTTTCCCTCTCAAGAAAATGACCTAGTTTCACTGGTTTAACCTGATGTATTTACTTTGCAACAGATCAGGAGCACACACATACAGCCACTCACCACATTTCACCTCAGGGTGACAAATAACTTCTTATGAGAAGTTAGCTTGATCACTTATGGTTTTGCACTCTATTTTGTGCCTCTACGCTTCCAGTCTAAAATTATACAGTCCAGTAAAACTACAATAACAACAACAAAAAAAATATAATTGTGAATGATTCAGGTTTGAGAGCAGGGAGAAGAAAGAGAAAGAGACATTTAAATGCTAAAATGGGAATAAGGGTAAGAAAGAGAGGTCTCACATTGAGGGAATCCCCAGCATGGAAGATCCAATTTTTCATGCCCTAAGCACTGTGGCTTAGGACAAAACACACAGAGCAGCTCAGAGCCCACAGTGGCACTCAGAAGCAAGTGTCCATCTGCTCAGAATAAATGTGTGCTCCAGCCTTGCTATGTTTTTGCTAAGCACACACACACAAGTAAACAAAAATCAACTTGCTTTTACAACAGAATAATCAGCCACAAGTGCAAAAAACTGTTCCTAAATACATTTTGTGAAGGGCTCTTTAAAAACTCTGCACAGGGATCATTTTTGACTGAAATACAGAGGGTGAAGACCATGGGTGCATTCTTTCTCACTTGGTTAATGTGGATAAAAACATCTCTTTCACAACTGTATAGCCTCTAACAGTTTAGGGATGGTTAGCCACAAATGCTACAAAAATAATCTGGTCTTGAAATAGCAACCTTTCTTTTTCTTCCCCATGTTCCTCCTTTACYGGTATATACCAGGCTTGCTTCTCAACTGATGCATATCACCATACCTGTGCTAATACCAAACATGTGCCAGTTTAACCCATCTGAAGACCTGACCCCTCTCTGCTGTCCCAGAAACAGATCTGTGGTCTCTGCAGAAAGTAATATTATTTTATACAGACACAGATGTAGGCGTCCTGCCCCCACTAGTTCATATTTAACTCTCTTTTCATCTTGTTTATTTTGTCTTCGTGGTATCAAAGCAAGCCGCACACCCAGCAACAAGCTTGCAGCAAATAGGTGCATCTTATTTTTAGTGGATTGCCCTTCACAGAGTACATACTACACTCCCAAGGGATTTATGAAGAAAGTCAGGTCGAGGTCTCTACAATTTGAATTTTTATTTGTGTGTTACACGAATTATGCTTAAGCTTGTCTTTTCCAGTGCAGTTGGAGCAGAAACAGGGATTCAAGGGTAGAACGGGAAGATGCAGTGTGTGGTGACAAGCAGTCACCACTCAGTACTTTGTCTCTCTGCTTCCCCAGAGACGATGAAAAGCTCTGCACACCCTTTTCCTACACCCTAAAGACCCAGATAGAGGTGAGGGGCACAATAACCTGTGTGTTCCACCCTCTACAATAACTGAGGCTAGAGGATTCCCCTGCTTGCCAGACTCTGAAATGGGCCAGGTGGCTCTTCTCACTTTGAGGGAAAGAGACACCATGAAGCCTCGACACTGAGTTATCAAGTTTGGTAAAGACCTAAGAAGTCCTTTAGCAAACAGACTAGGATTGTCCTAGAGGTAAAAAAAAGAAAGGTGACAACCCATGACTCAGGCACTGTTTTCTGAGGACACTTGCCTGGAAGCACCATCTCCACAGTGTATTCAGGCTGTGTGGTGCAGAGTGGCAGTGAGATCTCCCAAGACAGCTCTGAAACAAACTTGGCTGGAAACAACAGAGCTGGACAACATGGTCAGTCAGACCTGCCTCTCCTCTGGGCTCCCGACTCCCAGCGCTAGGGCTAGACCACTTCCAGCACCTAGCTTTGTATTCCCGCACCACACTGCAGCAGTTTGCATCATGCCTGCCCAGGGATCTCTAACACAGCACTGCCTCAGTTTTCTCTATCCCCTTTATGCTCTCCCATCCTGCCAACGGACCCACTGTGCAGGACAGACAAATTAAGATCACAGTAAACTCAGGAGTGCCCTCAAGTACAACACCCAGACCCACCAAAATACTGCTGTATGCCCAGATGGACCAACCTTCCTCCCTGACTGGCTATCACAAGGTCACCGTGCTTTGCGTTTCTGACTGGTGTGCCAAAAAGCTGGAACTGTGCCTGTCATTTATAGCACCTTTTCTCAGATGGCTCTCACGTGTCTTTATAAACTTCGGTAAATGAGTATATAAATCACTCTGTCCACCACCCAAGTACAGTCATCTCTGGGATGATACACAGCAGCTGCTGTAAAATCAGACTACAGCACTACACCACAGATTAGGGCAATAAAACATCCTGCATGAGGCAACTGCAATGGCTGGAGGAAGGAAGGGGGACATGGTGGAGGGCATTTTGTAGTTATAATTACCTGAGTATAAATTTTGCTGAAAAGCGTACTGTGTTTAATACTTTAATATCTACAAATCAAACCAGTCTTCTACCACACGTCAAAACAATCTGTACCATTCCCCCTGTTTTGGCCTTCTAAAGCCCTTCCTTTCTGAAAATTGCAAAGCACCTCGACAAGAGCAAAGCTGATGTGCTGAGTACAACCAATAACCTAATCAAATTTCTTAGCAACTGACTTGATAACTGTGAGTCTGTAGCTTCTCTGTCCCCTCCCTTCCTCTCTCTTGCATGACAACTGAACATAGCATCTATATATACCCAGTTCTAAAATAGCTTCTGCTCCCATAACTTGCAAACCGTTCACATAGATCTCATTTTTCTAGGCTAAGAGTAGTTAATTACAGTCTCTAAGGGGACTCAACTGCTGCACCCTTTTCCTTATTCCGGGATGGGCTCCTTGAGCAGTGTATTGCCCCCTCCCACCCCACTGCCAAATCATGAACTGTTTATAAAAGGAAATCTTTTGAAGGATGGGGCTGCACAGATCAGAGCCACAAATTTCCTGGTATCAGGGACTGCAGATGAATAGTTATCCTTTTCTCTCTCTTCTCCTTGGCCATACAGCCATATCTGCATCATCTAAAGCTAAACCTGAAAACTTATAAAGTACAGGGAAGTTATTTGAAAGGTACTTCCAATCAATATACGACATGGGACAGCATGGTTTGGGATGAGGACACCAGTTTGAGTTGAGGCACCACACAGACTTTGTACAGAGCTGACCTGCAAAAATTAATTTGAGTGCAATCYCTCTATATTGACTTCTCTGCCACAAGTGTCCCTAGCTTCATAACTTCTCCCAGATAGTGCAAAAGCTGAAATTATTAGCAATATATTGATAGAGAACCAAGAGAGTCAGGAATTGTGCATTTGAATTTGATTATTATTGAAATATTACTAACAGTGAGTGGCAGCTCAGGCAGACCACATAAAAGAAAGGCTCTGTTTGGTTCTCTAGTTTGGATCAGAAGCACACTCACATGTGAACCTCTTGCACTGGTTCACACTGCAGTCTCCAAGTGCACAGCAAGGGCTCCTTCAACTGGAACTAGACCAGACCAACGGCTAAGGGAAATTTGGTGCACACAGAGCCAGACTTTAACTAACCCAGAATAAAGTCCTGAGGTACACAGAGTGTGCACCCAACAGTCCCCACTACCAGCTGTGCTAGATGATGAAGCTGTGCCTGCAGGAGCACAYTACCTGTTAACCTAGACAAGGCCACATGCATGGACTCCCTACGTGGAATGTCTTTGATCAACCAGCCAGTTAATGACTGACTGCACTCAGATTTCTATGCACTTGCATGGAAAAGTTGACTTTTTCACATCCCCATCTACAGACAGATAGGAATGACATCCCAAACCTATCCTACGGGATACCTCTCCCAGCAATTTCACTTCGGTTTCGTAGGCTGTCAGCTTTCAGGAACTGGTGAGGAGACGAACCATATTTTTCTTGGAGCTGTATAGGAGGGGCTTCTGTGTGCAACTCTGCCCTAGTATTACCCAGTAAACTGCCCATACTCCAGGCCAAGTTGCACCTTCACATCTTGGCAGGCTCTGAGGAAGTCAGCTGAAGGGCACGACTAGCCCTGCCATATATGAATGAAACAAGTCAACAACTCCAGCTCCAGGAAACATAAATGCCCTTGGCAAATACAGATAGTGAAGGAGAAGTAATTTGAACACAGTATAAGATAATTAGGTATCGTGATTTTTTTAAAACTCACACATATATTCTGCTGCTAAAGGAAAAAGAAATTATGAACATTTAAAGCAAAACTTTGAAGTTTATAATTTGTAAGAACACTATTTATGCTCCTATAAAGATCAGTAAATAAAATTGACCACAAAAACAATAGAAGCACTTGTACCAGAGGAAAAAAATAGAAATACGCAGTTTTAGAGCCTGACAACAGCTGGTTGATTTCAATAATGTAAAATATTTTTTAAAAGTTAAGCTTTCACTATGACACAAAGTTTCAAGGCTATCTCTTGTGTTGCTTTAAAGTGATATTATTTAACAGCTTCCAAAAAAACCTGCACAATATAAATTTTAAATTTTTGACTGAAAATATTAATAAAATGCTAATATATGCACACATAACTGAGACAAATACGGGCCATGCAGGTGTCCCAGAGGCATGAAGAAATTCACGTTCCCTTGCTCCCCGCATGAAGCCCCACACCAGCACATACTCACGTGTTTTGCAGAGAACTCGTCGACCTCCCGAAGCACCTTCTCCTGGCACTCTGGGTTGGTGGCCAGCAAGTACGTGGCAAAGGACAGTGTGCTCGTGGTGGTCTCATAACCAGCAATCAAGAACAGGAAAGCTTGGCCTGCTATCTCATCCTCTGTGAGTGTCTTCTGAACCTTTTCAGATGGAGCCCTGCCAGCCAGAGGCATCTCATTCTGTCTGGGAGCAGCAGGTGGGCTGATCACATCCGAACACCCAGCTGAGTCACGGGAGTCAAGCATCCACTGGAGAAAATCTCTGCGCCTCTGCAGAACACAGGGGGAGAAGGAACATGAAGAATGGGTCACAGAGCAATGCCTTCCATGGGGGATGGAAGGAGAGAGCTAGTTCCTATTTATAGTGCACACTTGGCTCCAACAGAATGGCCACCATTGAGAAATGACCTTTCACAGAATGAGAAGACTTCTATAAATCAGCTGGAAATGCCATAACTAAGAGCCTGTCATTGCAYTCTTCCCAGTGAGATGAGTCTGATCTGTCCCCAATACATAACAGGTACATATTTTCACAGGGGATTGCTCATGGCCAGCTCTATACAGAGCTTCTTCCATTCTTAGGGTTAGTTCTTGGCACTTGCTGGAAATCAGGGGATTGACATGGACACTGTACATGCGGGTCCCATGTGCAACTGCCAGATGGAGGTGGCACAACTCATGCTTGGAGGAGTTTGTCCATCTGCCTGGATGCACCATCCTCATTTGTTCATACGGTCCGAAGCATGAAAGTCACCATCCAAGTTCAGAGTTGCATCTACAATACTTTCTGTACCAGCTTAACATGACAGGACTGAAATCTAATCTCAGTAAATTGGGACATCTTTTTAATGAGAAAGTACAGTTAAGAACGCTTGTACCAACACAGCTTTTAAAAATTTTTTTAAAAATATATTTGCAGAACCATATTACAACAGCAAGCGTCCCTCTACCACAAAACCTGTTTGGGTGGTTTGTCTTTGCAAAATGCCCATTGAATGATTCTACTGTTATGAAAACTCTGTTCTTTCACACTAGTTTCTGACACAAAAGCTCTAATAAACAGACCTATGGACAAGAGTGAGCTGACTCCAAACCAGGGCAGACAGCAAGCTTGATTAGGCTTTGAAATATAACCCAAAAGGTTTGAATTGACTTTTGTGAGTGGGCATAATAGAACTGTGCTGAACCTAAGCCATAAGGCTGTGTGATTGATTTTCAATTCCTCAAATACCAACAGAATACATCATAGCTCAAGCACTTGGAAGTGACTGCAGTGCCAGAACATGACAACTTGTGCAGTGGGATGGACAAAAGAAGGGACCAAGTCTTTCTTCAAAAGAAAAGAACATGCTGTAAAGCTGCATTTATCTGTTTAAAAATAAATCATTTGAATGATTCCTTTGATCTGATGATTGAGAGATAAAGTAGAAAAAAGAAGGGCCAGAGAAAAGGACAGGCAAACACGATAAGAGTAAGGAAGAACTAATTAATTATAAATGTCAAAGGACTTAATCAGATTATTTATTTTTCACACGACATGGGAAAAGAGAGCAGTGACACAACAAAACATTAGAAATACTCAGTGTCCTGTACGTAGCTCWGCTGCCAACAAACTGTTCTGATCGATCTACAGGCAGAGAGGAATGGTTATTTTGGGGTTTGAGTAACACAAGGGATTGGCACAGTGCCTCTTTAACAGCTCCTTCCCTCCACCCCACAGAACCCTTTCATTTTGGATTGTGCACCTTGTACCCATGAACATCTTGCACCCTGGTACACCCAAAAATCAATGCTCAAGATAGCAGCCAGTGCCAGTCATTGCATGCTGAAGGACTCTACACATTGAGCAGTCAGACTGAATCACCTCCAAGGCATGGGAGACAGGCTTTTCCACCAGTAAGTGGAAGCAGACAAAGCAGTGCTACAGACATTGTGCTCCAAAATGAGCTCCAGCTCTGAAAATACTTCCTTGTGCCTAGGCACAGCTTCCACAGGCACGATAGGATACCTCTGCTCCATTATGCTCTTCTAGATTGGAGGAAGCAAGACTTTATGCAGACTTCAGCTGTGAATAGCTACAAATCCGATTTAACTTTTCCAGGAAGGGCATTATTCACATCCTGGGAGTTCATGTATTGCACAACTGAGAGTCCAACTCTTTGGCATAGCCTGTGCATCAGGGATTTCCCCGGTACATATACTTGCATTAGGACATTTCTAAAATTAAAAAAAAAACACCAAAAAACCAAAACAAAACACAACAAAACAAAACCCAAAAAAAACCACCAAAAAACCAAACCAAAACACAACAAAACAAAACCCAAAAAACCCCTCAAAACAAAACAAAGAAAAAACCAAAAAAACCCCAAAAATCAAGTGAGTCCGGTTCCAGTGTGTTCATTACTGTGTGGATAAACTAATTCAGTGTAGTAATGAACTGCATCTGTAGAGATAGTCTCTTTATCTGCAAGACTAGTCACCATCACCTAAACTACCTTTATAACATAAATGTATTATCACATTCATATTCAGTGGAATGGTAACACTGCAACATCCTACAGCTCAAAAGGTGTAACATTTGCTATGGTTCTGCATCCATCCTTCTCTAGCTGTGAATTTTCTTGTAAACAAACCCATTGCTCTCTGAGGGTTTGCTGTTCCCAGTCATGAGCTGTTAGACGAGTCTGGTCTTATATTTAGACAATACACTCTCTGGAGACCCTATAAGATGTTTCTCCAGCCTTAAACAAAATCAGGTCCTGGCCTTATACAAAGCATCTGGTTATTGCTGTGATAGCAAAGTAATAATCATAATGACTAGTGAATAAAATTTCATTCATGAGAATTTTTGCTGAAAGCAAACTTAATGAATACTAGCACAAGTGAATATTCCCAGGAATGTGCTCTGAAATGCCTCTGTGGCCATTTTGAGGAGCTCTTTTTATTACTCACGTAATACATTTGGTTAGGAATTTAAAAGCTTGTCTTGTTGCAGAATCTGTTTTTAAGGTCACCCTATTGAGAAACAACTGGATACCTTATCTGTGCCATGTAATTTGCTCACAGGTGAGCAGGGGTTGCTAAGAGCAATGGCTTCATAAACAAACCTTGCAAAAACAACATTCATTTGTAAAAACTACTTGAATAATAGTAGGGGAAAAAAAGCATAACATTACAAAGAAGCAAGCTTTTTTCCAGCATAATGCTACACGGTGGAAGGAGCGATATTTTAGCAAAGCTTCTCTTCCTTATGCTTCATTCTACTTCACTTTAGGCATCAGTATAGAATGCCACATAAAAAATCATCATCAACCCAAGCGAGAGAAGAGATTTCCAGGGTTATAACAAGTCATAATGAAACATATTTTTTTCCGCACCATCAGGATGGAAAAATCGCTCTGATTCAAAAGCCTAACAATGGCAATAGAGGCAAATACTAGCATAAACCCAAATATAATTGCATTGTTAAGTGCTAGAAATAAGGAAGAGGCATCTCATGAAAATTCACAGGGGGTGTTTCTCCACTTCAGTTGACAGCAGAAGGGAAAAAAAAAATTAAAAAGGCATTTTTTTCAGTTTGACAACAGACCAGATACTGACAGTGCCACGGCACAAAAACATTCTTTGGTCATCACATCCAGCTGCTGGCTTCCTTTTTCCATCGGGGACATTTGTTTGATTTTCCTCACAAAAAGCAGAAGCCCATAATAGTCTCCATCCTGTCCTCTGACACTTGCATAGTTATGTTACAATGGCCTCAGAAACAAATTCCTGCCACAAAAGAATGGCGTGTTAATGGGATGGACTCTTGATTTGCCCCCATACAACACAGAGCCTGTCATTAAGCCAATGATAATTAAATGGAAAGCTATGATTTGAAAAAAATATATACAATTTGAATGCGGTATGGGACAGGGTGCATGTCTAACTTGGTGGTGACACAGACATCCCCTTTGAAATATATAATAAGACAAGCCCCGCTTACAGCTTCCCCGAGATAGACACCTTGCAATATATTTCCTGACACCAGTGTTCTGGGCCGTATCATTTCTCTCATTAGTCTCCTTAAACATCACCTGGCCATGCAGAGAAATCACTCTGCACAGAAGCGTAACGAGCGATGCGCTCCGCGCTGGAAGAATAGACGTGTGCTGTGCTGGGGAAGGCCAAGCCGGCAGAATCCACCTCTCCTCCTCAAATCACTGCTTTTAAGTTTTGCAGCTGTCAGAAGAAGAGAGATGTATCGCTCACATGCGAGATGCAGCATGACTTTTCTCACAGGGGGCAAGGGTCCTGGGGGGCGGGGGATGTCTCCAGCTCTTTCCATCCTAAACAGGGAGTTGTGTTTTCATATTTAAGACTGACATGCCAGCTGACCTTCTGGCAAATTCACCGCTGCTTTGGGGATCCAGGGGACCCTTGGGTCATGCTTTTGGTAGAGAGATGAAGCCGTTCAACTTCTCTGCAACCTGAAGCAAAAAATTACTTAAGGAAAACTACCAAATATCAGCTGGAATTTTAGTTCTTAATGCTTTGGTTTCAATCATGTTTTCTACAAACTATACTCAAATTTTGCACCACTCTGATAGTTCAGATCTCCACTTTGAGTTCAAAAGAGCCCAGAAATGCAAAAATCTACTTTATGGTGAATGAAGGAATCAAAATAAATGACATAATTTGTCAGTATTCTGTAAAGCACTTGCTGTGGTGTAAAAGTCATACAAATGCGATGCWGCTAACATAATAACAATCACAATAAACTGCAGAGACCTTCCTGGTCTTTCTCAAATGGTCAGCTCAAAAAAGACAGACTTCAGAATCCTTATCTAGCAGGTAGAAAGCTCACATCTCATATTATTTCAGCAAACTTGTACAAACACTGCTTTATCAATGTATATCCAGGTCACTTTTTATAAGCTTGATTTGGCAACCATCTTTTAAGGTGAGACAAACCTGTGTCACCATGAAGTTATCAGTAAAGCACTGCAGTAGCTACCCAGATCATTTTGAAAAAGAAGCACAAAATGCAGTCCCACTAAAATTATCATTTTGCCAAACTTCTTTGAAAGGATCAAATTCAACCTCTAACACTTGCAGGTTTCATTTGGTTTCTCAGTGAAATCACAAAAAGCATGATTTTCTCCGCCAATATACCCAATTCCAAAACATTTCAGAGAGACTGTCCTTTTGCCTTATACTTGAACACAGAAGCTGAAATCAACTGAGAGACCAGAGCTGACAGTGCTCAAATTTGTGTGTCCGAAGGTTGAGGACATGGCGCTCTCACAGGTCATGCTCAGCTCTGGAAGGACCCGGACTCTGTTGGACTGCAGAGTATGGCCAATGCTCAGGAGTGGCTGGGAGACTTTTCAGTCTGGCAGATACAACTCTTTCGTTTGCATTTGTTAACATCAGCTGAAGAAACCACTGTAATGTTTTTATTGTAAGTGGGCTGAGTGTCTGGGGGCAGGCAGGTCTTACAAAGCAATATAACTTGCATTTAAAAACTGACTAAATTTAAAGCAAAAAAGAAAAATTAACTGAGTGCTGACTTGGAAGGTGGAGCAGCCTTTTGTCAGCCTGATCTGATCTTAATATTTATAGTGAAACCCCAGACTGAGAAGACTTTGTATAACTTTGGACTCATTCTGATATTTTTGTATATTATCATCATTAACCTTGTATGCAAGTTTTTGACGGCAGTTCACAGATATGAGAGAACACTGATCAACAATTGACACTGCATTTGATGTCAGAAGTCACAGCAATGCCTTTGCTTGCTTCTTGAAAGAAAAGTGTCCCTACAATAATGTTGCAAAAAGGCAACATGAAACGCTGACCGGGCCCAGAAGGGCAGAAACGTCAGCAGACAGGTGAAGGCACCTGACAATAGAAAGTGTTAAACATGGTAACAAAAYATATCTTCTCTATGTGACCAATGTTCTTGTAAAAATAAAAAACAAAAATAAAGCCAAGAGTAAGCCTAAATTAGAATATGATATGGATTTTACTGGTTGAGTTTGCCAATAAACCTGCAAGGTGGCCAGTATGACTTACTGGTTAAAGCACTGTCCTTCCATAGAAGCTGAGCTGCTGAAAGCTGCACTCCCTTTTTTGCTTGTAAAGCACAGCTATAACTGGTGCAGCTTCTCCATCTGTAAAATYGGTACAACAGACATCAAATCTTATAAAACACCGTGAAGAAAAGCTAATGAYGATCTCAGAAAACCCTTTAAGACCCAGGATGAAAACAGATTTACACAGACTCAAAGGGTTTAAGGCAAAAGCATCATCATAGAGGRGAAGGAGCCCTGGAAGGAACTCAGCAAGTTATCTACTTCATCCCCTTGCCACAAGGCAACATCAGCCAAACCAGCACTGACAGCTGTTTGTCTAACCTGTTCCTAAAAACCCAGCAAACTCTGACTCCTCACAGCCTCCTCAGGCAGTCCACCCCGCCACTGGACCATTTTTCGTCACTGGAGAGGTTTCCCATCCTCCAGTGAGTCACCGTAAATCACAGCATTTCACCAGCTACATCCATAATGTCTGAAACCCTACAATTTGTACATTTTATATATATATATATATATATACATACACACACATATATATATATAAAATTTCAATATATCTTTAACAAAGCATGCTGATAACAGATAAACCAAACTGCTGAAAAATACAAAATGATTTTCACTTAGGAGTGCCTTCATTCATGGGGGAGAAGAGTGCTCAGATACTGACGGTTTCTTCCTCAAAAATTTTGCTCTTTTCTGACCTTCAAAATGCAAAGTTACAGTAAGAGCATTAGTAACCTACAGAAGGATGGGTAAGCCTAATTCAGCCTGAAAATAAAGCTGGGGGGAATTTTTAAAACCAAGATTTTGTTAGCGACCCATCTCCCCTCAGCTGATACTGCTGCAAGAGGGCTCACGTCTTGAAAGACAGCAGCCTYCTTCTCCAGATGTTCCCACACAGAGCAGGGATGAAAATAAATCTGTGTTTCAGATCTAATTGTTAGTGAATGAAGAGAGAGCAAAGAACTGTTTCTAGATGACACAATCTTAATACAGGTCTTTACAACTCTTTTAGAAGGAGACTGGGTTTAAGATCCTAGCCAGAGGCCTGACTTGGCTGAAGTGATATGTAGGATGAATAGATATTACAGTTWTGGGTGGGAGAAAATGAGATACACTCCTATTTGATTGTTTCATTAACTGTGTGGGCCCACAGAGAAACCCACAGCTTGCCTAGAGAGCTGAAAACTGTGTAAAATCAAGGGATTGTCTGCAGCTGGGCCCATTTACACCCCTAATGAACTGGCCATTGTCTCTGACTCTACAGAGTTTCCTTCCAGTACCGGGCTCAGGTACCTAAGAGAAGYACTAAGTTTTTCACCACGAAATTCAGTCTAATGCCAAACAAATGTCATGTAGTTTGTGGCAGCTGCTTGGCAGCTCTGCCACATYGGGCTGGCAGCCTCAGCCCAGGTCACAGAACAATGGTATAACCAGCACAGCTCCCTCCATCCCATGCACGCTGGGGGAGGGCTCAGAAAGCAGCCCAAAATTCAATGGCTAGAGTCCCATCCAGCTTTCCCAGTCCCTGAATCGTGGTGAGCAAGAGACATTGGTAGCAAATATCAGTGGACAACAACCTCCTCATTCGACATTTGCAAAACATTTAGGATAACAACACTCTGATAATGACTCCTGGCATTATCACAGTGCAAACAAKAAATATTGGATTTGTGTGTGCGGTAGCTTAGTTTCTCCTGCCCCACAGGTTTTGCTCCCTGAAGGTGTAGGAGTGACATTATCAGAACACACAGTGTGAAATAACTGAGTGATAGGGGAAAGGAATAGCTCAGGCCAGGCCCCACCACGCATGCCAGCACGTGGAACAGGCAGTCATTCCCAAATCAGCAGAAGCTGACCATCCTACTTCACACTGTATGCATGAATCCTTTCCCAAAACTTATCTGGCCTCCCACTAAACCATCTGACACTCCTCCCCTCTGTTATTTGCACGAGGAAGGGAGGATGCAGGAAGGGAGTGTTTTAGGCTAAGCGTCTGACACCCAGAAGCTTGACCCTCTGCTGACTTAAATTCCTGACAAAAGGCTGCTGTTGCAGGCAGCCCTCTGTTCCTTTTCTATTTGCCACAGATTATAATTTTATTTGCTTAAATTTAATTCCTGATTAATAATAATTTCTTGTTTTAGCAGTTGCCTGACATTCAAGAAAATGCACAAGAATCTTATTATTTCTTCCTTACCCTTTGATTTTCCTGCCCCATATGCTCCTTTTAATATTCTTGCAAAGCCTCACCACTCACTTTGAAGAGCCATCAGGATGTTTCGGGGCCATTCTGGGAATTTACTGTTCACATCCTGCCCTCCCTCATCTCTACCCAGAGTTTGTTCAAGGTTCTTTCTTTTTGCCTCACACAACATAAAGATTGCATATGTTTTGAGGGAAGGAGCGGCTCATTATTTGGCTTTGTGATGCCCTTAAGTAATTTCAGGTAACTAAAGAAAAAAAATTATAACTAAACTAATCACGCTTTTGAGACTGATACAAATGGCATGTAGTTTGGTTTTTTTTTAARTACAGTTGTTATTTATATTCTTTATTAACAATATGGAAAAAAATTGTCTTTATCACTTCTACAAGCAACTGCTCTTCACTGCTGGCAGGCAATCCTACTGCCGGCTTATCCATTCGTGATCACACCTGCACCCTACRTTAGGATTTATCCTGGATTTTCAGCTATATTAAACTGGCTTTTACCTAAAGTACATAAATCACATCTATATCTGACTCTCATGACTTGTGTGCATGAAGGGATACAGGTTTCTAACATGATGGGTGAAAGCATTGGGAAGGAAAGGATTATTTTCAGCTAACCGGTGGCGAATAACAAACTGTGTTATCCTCCACAGTTTCATGGATGCTCGGTTCAGTTATGGGTTTTATCCAATAGATGGCTCCTCAGTAGCAGGAAGGATTCTCCCCCAGCTCTCCTTTCCTTYACAGAGCTTCAATATGACTTTCTAATATTTACACAGCTATTATCTTGCAAATATAGGCATTTTGTGCACACTGATAAACACACAGAAGAAGCATGTGTGCGTGAATTACAGAACAAAAGAAAAATTAGATGACATTTTATATACTTCATGCCACTTTGTCCTCTGCCAGTACAGGGATGCATGAAAAATGACAACCTGGAATGCTTCCTAAAGTCAAACTAAAAAAAAAATTAAAAATACAACTACAGAAACATTAACAGCATGCCAAATATGAGCTGTCTTTCTCCCCCAAAAACATGAGGACATCTCCCACATCTTACATATCCCTGACTGAGCAATACTTAAGGAACTTACAGGCATCATTACTCCTCTGTCAACAAAAGGTTTTTCACAAGAAAAAAATACAATCCTGTGTGTAATTATTGATATTATGAACCAGGAGAGCTCYGTGTAATTGGCAGGGTGCAAGCTAATATCATGAGTAATGTTAACATATCAGAGACCGTGAAAGTGAATACATTTTTGTTGTCTTACAGGAAAACATAATCAGAATAAAAATAGCAAACCCCCAAGATATTCAGAAAAATAATGCTTATCCCAAACAGGCACTTGTGATTTCTCTGCATCAGAAGAGCAGTTCCCTGTTATTTCTGTCCTGAGATCTATCCTGCATCTCGCTCAGATCTGGTCAACACCTGGCAGTAACCCCATTTTGGGGATTGTGACCCTCTGATCAGACCCCACGATCAAGTGAAAACAGAACACCCTCAATAAATAATAAACTGCATAGAAGCCAGATCAYGGCTATTTAAATTCCTACGACTTAACGCTTCAATGGGGCACAAGTGTAAGCCCACTATACCTGCTGTTAGCATCTAAAATAATATCATTCCTAATAATAACCTTTATCCTTGAAACACTAAGCTGCTTTGAAAAGTGGGAGAAAGGTACCATTTTACTACAAAAACACAAATAAATATGTAGCATCATAACATTAGCACAATTACAGCGATAACAACCATCAAGAAAAAAATAACTGTTTTGTCCCTGTTCAAAGCTGAGCACAATCACTGCTTACATTTTAGCATTCCAAAAGGACTTGCCTAATTCCATGCCTCAAATCAGCTTTTTGCTGGCTAAAACTTGGAAAATTCAAACCAACTTGCACTTTTCTCACTCCAAAATCAGCTCAGCAGCAGCATGCTTGACTGTGGGCTGTTACACTACTGTTTCCCCTTACCCCTGAGCAGACACCCCGAACAGCCCTCTATCTTTGATGTGTATTATGCAGAGAAACAGCACATGTAAATGTAGCCTCATGATCTGGTGATCCCTCAGCTTTGGGCAGGCAAGAGGCTCTTTGCATGCTCAAAGACCTTACTCTCAAACTGCAAGGAGCAGATTTAAACTCTGGCCAGTCCCAATTGTGGTGAAACACAAAAGCCCCATCTTTCCTCCTGTCTCTCAGGATGCTGCAGCCAGCAGAACTTACCCAGACCCAAAGCCAAGCCTGTAGACTTTCACCCACCTCCTCTTTTTAAGGGGCAAAGATACAGACACACCAAAAACTCAGAGTTCACAACCGAAATACTGACAATCATTTTCACCGTGGAGCAGTTTAAAAGAGGCAGCAGTGATATTCATTAAGCTGTTAATAATGGATTGTGGCACAAAGCAATTTATCAAGTTTCCACTGTAATTAAAATCACTGAATATTTGGGCACTTGCAATGCACCTAGCTCTCCCTGCTTCTGAAGCTTTACATTTTAATGTGAATTATAGCTCCCTCTCCCCAGAGAGCTACTAAAAAGCCCATTTTAATTGGTATGTTTTTAATTGTGATTACATTATTAAAAAGTGTAAATTTCTGTTGAAGAGAGAARGGAGGTGCTCAGCTCCCCTTTAGTCTCTGTCTCTCTATTAGATATAGCTTGCTTATCTCAGTGGGAGGGAAAAATGAAGGGTAGGTGCTGTGAAGAAAGTGGAGAAAGCCCTGAGCAGTCACAGGCTGTGAAGCCAGGGCAAGGCTGCCATTGACTGCCACGGATGCAGGATTTTCTAGGCAGATTTTCGGGAGTGAGAGGAATCACTACCATCGTTCAGGCTATTCTTAACAAAAGGCAGGCGGAGAAACGCCACGCAGGGATTCCTGCCTCGTAGCCAGCTGACATCGAGGGCACGTTTTAGAAAGCCTCTCCTCGAGGTTACCAGTGACAGACAATCTGTCGTTTTCCACAATAAGTAACTCTAATGTTAAATTCTCCTCAAAATCCAGACGCAGTCATGAACGGATGGGTTCTGCTGGCTCCAGAAGGCTGGAAGCAGGGGTGCAGGTGGGGAGAAGAAGCCCCTGGGGCAGCCTAGATACGGTGGCAAGAAGAGAGTTGCCCCAGCAAACGAAGGTAGTTGCCTTTGTGCACAGAGGTGGTCAGACTGACTTGTCACCATGCTCAAAAGAAAAGCAACTTCATGCACTTGGCATCCAAATGCTGGCCACATAAATGGTTCTCCTGCTGGCAAGACGGACTGTCAGTGTCTCTAATAAATGGGAGTACGGACCTGTTAAGGTAAGTAGACACAAGAGAAAAGGGAGAAATATCAAAAGAGTGCAAAGTAGATGGCAACAGCTGAGATAGATCAAGGAAAAAACCTCCAGAGATCAAAACATGCCAAAAGATGGACAAGATGGTTGAACAAGAAGGAAATATCACAGAACAGCTTTTTCATAACTGCTTCAGAAAAGGTCATGCTGTATTGCAAAAAGAAGGCAGTGCTTGGGGCTGAGAGAGGTCACTGTAGGCAAACAGAGACACAGAGAGACTAACACAGATAAATTCAAAGATCACCCACTAATACCACAAGGGCTGCAACTCCTCTTCTAGTTCTGGAAGTGACTAAAGAAGGAAGAATGGTGAACCAAGAACAGATAAAAAGAGGGGATAAAAAAGGATGAAACGTGAAAGACAAAACTGAAATTGTTAAAACAGAGGAAACAGAGAAAGGGAAAGCTCTGTTACTACAATTAGGTCAGTAAATCTGTGACTTTTTTCTAAATTAAGAATTTAGATGCTACACTCTAGTTACACATGTCAGAAGAAAGTCTGCTTGTAGTGGGAAAGTACACAAAAAATATGCTATTGCTCTGAAGAGCAAGGTAAAATTAATACATGAAATTCCCAGTCCCAGTCAATAGGCCCCTTGCAGATTTACATCAAGAATAAGTAAAAACAAAAACTGTGTAAATACAGACTAAATCTTATATCCCACCTTGGCATTAAAGACCACCACTCTGTTGTGGTGCAGAAAGTTAACCTCCAGTTTATTTAATTTAATGCAAGATTCCATTTGCCTGCTGGTTTGAAAACCCCACACCCAGATCACAGATTACACAGCAAAAAGGGTTTTCAGCGACCTCAAGTAGAATCTTCTGAGAAACTTGTGGGGAGCAGACTGCAAAGGCAACATACAGAAGAGATGAGGAACAGTATGAGAGACAAGTTACAAAAGAAAGGGAATATGCACAACCTCAGGGTAATAATTTTCCCTTTCAGCTGAAGGGGTGAATACTGAGACCATACCATGAAGGAAAACAAATGACAGGAAGCGGGAAAAGATAGGCTGGGCAAGATCTGCTTTATGCCAACAGAATCGCAAAGGCAAACTGTGCTTCCAAGCCTACAGGAAGATAGCCCTAAAAGACCGATTTAACACTGCTTAGGCTGGATATTTTGCACAGATGAAAACACGCAGCAGAAAGGCCAGATTACTTACTGATTCGGCATGTATCAACAAATATATGACCACATAAGATTCTACTCTGAGTGCTATAAAAGAAAAGGCAGCTGGAGGTGCTTTACTCTCTTTCCAGAAAACAGATACCTTTTTCCCAGCCCTGGACACAACAAAGCCTCATTGGGTATGTGTAATTTCTGCGGCTTCAGCACCTAGGAACATTTCCCCAAACACACACAGTGATCCACCAGGTTGCAAGAGCCTTGGTTCAATTATTTTCTCTGGTAAGAGTATCAGGAAAGTTGCTAACTATCCAAGGGTACAAACTTTATGTCTGAGGTCATGAAAGTGCAGCACTGAGTACTAGGTATAAAAAGTATTAAAGCCAATGCCACATCCTCCTCAAACAGATGGCCTTTCAGAAAGATTTAATCAGACACTGAAATGCATGCTGCGAATACTCATTACTAGCACAGGATCAGGCTGGGACAAGTGGCCAGCACTGACGTTATTGCCTACAGGGAATTACCACAGGCATAAACAGGATTCTGAATGTTTGAACCTCACTCTGGATAGCAAGCACAGGGTCCCCTTGTCATCATAAAGGAGGGTAAAGCAAAAAATTTATGATGAGGTCTACACTGCAGGGAGAAGCAAGAGACCCAGACAAGGAACAACCACCTGGGGTTTTTTGCTTTCTCATCCTGTTTTTTCACCTGTGCTGGTTAAGCCACCACAAAACTCAGTGACACAGGCCAGTGTTTTCTGGATCCCACCTTCAAAGCAAGATGAGCTATTGCTCATCTTATTTTTATGGACATGTAAAATAGAGCTGTGACTACTCCCTCCCCTTCAGTATCACAAAGAGGAAAGACAACATGTAGCCACAACAACCAGCACCTAGAAGGAGGGAAAAAAAAAAAGATAAGAGGACTTTTGATCTCTCCTTCAATGATGGAGTGGCTTCTTTGAAATAGGCAGGTTTGCCTTTCAATTCTTTCCTCTTTCAGTTTTTCAGAGAAATTTTACTGCAAACATTATTTGGAAGAGTCCTTCAGCTATATTTTGGCCTGGATTTTTGATAAACAGTATTTTAAGTGACTGTTTTTACCATGTAAACACAATTTTTAAAAGTCACTAAAAACCTTGACATTAACAACAACTGAGCATGGGGGTTTATTTATTTTTACTCTAGATGAAAAAGCCTTTTCAAAGCCTAAAGATCCCACCCTTCTCAACTAAAAGATGTTTCTCATATGCTGTAGGTTGGAAAAGCCAAATGTCCATCTTCACTTCCCACACCGGCTGGTGAAAACAGGAGGAAAATGCATGCAAAACTTATTGACAGAAGCATTAAAGTCCTTCCTCCTTTTAACTCCAAAGGCATCTTGTTGGCTTAGTGACTTCCTGTGGATTAATGCTCCTACAGGGAGCATCTGAACCTTCCCTGTTCTGCCCAGAGAGGGCCAAACTTATAATTTTTTTGAAGGCCCTCTGAAGGAGCTCCAACACACATCTCTTAGAAAGTAAAGTTAGCTTTTTCTGCATAGATACATTTTCCTGGTACTATCTGCAAGATCATTCTTGGCAACTCCGAACATGCAAAAACTTAACCAGACAAATCAGCATGAACACCCTGGTGCTTCGATTTCATTTCTGTCCTTTAGTACAAGTCTCTGTTCTTGCAAACGGAAGCAGCGTCATCCCCTGTACTTGGCTCTGGTGAGGCTGCACCTCGAATCCTGTGTCCAGTGTTGGGCCCCTCACTACAAGAAAGACACTGAGGTGCTGGACCATGTCCAGAGAAGGGCAAGGGAGCTGGGGAAGGGTCTGGAGCACAAGTCTGATGAGGAGCAGTTGAAGGAGCTGGGGATGTTTAGCCCAGAAAAGGAGGAACCTTATCACTATCTACAACCACCTGAAACAAGGTTGGAGCCAGGTGGGAGTAGGTCCTTTTTCCCAAGTAACAGGACAAGCAGAAGTAGCCTCAAGTTGAACAAAGTAAGGTTTTGATTGGATATTCGGAAAAAATTCTTCACCAAAAGGGTCAGTTGTTGGAACAGGCTGCCCAGGGAATGGGTTCACTTAYTAACCCCAGAGACATGTAAAATTTATGTAGATGTGGYACTTGGTGGACATGGTTTAGTGGTGGACTTGGCAGTGCTGGGTTAATGGTTGGACTTAATGATCTTAAAGGTCTTTCCCAATCTAAATGATTCTCTGATTCTGTGTGAGCAGTGCTCCGAGAAGTCATTGAGATGGCTCATGTGCATGACGGCACTTAGAAYCCAGAGTGTAGCTGAGGTGGGATGTGTGAAGTATGAGACAGGGACAACTCTCCTGTCACCTCCTGAAGAAGAAATGGAGATACACTGCAGTGGTTGAGAAAGACCAAAAGGGAGTGGAGAGAGGTGGAGGTGTCAGAGGAAGATCAGACGTCAAGATTATTTTGTTAGGTTTGCTGCAGGGTTTGCTGGAGTGGGGCAGTAATAGATACATGATACCATCTGCCTATTCTTTGTCGAGAATCCATAAAGTACTCTGAGCCATAACCAAGGAGACAGTAAAATGGTGCGTCAGAGCAAAGGGTGAGCAACAGCAAGCAGAACTGCTACATGCTTGCTGCAGCAGGTAACCAAGCAGACATTTGCTTAACTTCTTGTGACCATAGTGCTCATAAAGCCCTGGGCTCACAGGTGTTCTGGGCTGCAGAGCTGGGACAGATGCAGCAGTAATGCAAAACTCTTCCTGTACGCCTCAGGGAGGCGAGAAAGTCACCGCTCTTGTTACTTATTCTGTCCTTGATCTCTTTCGAGCAGAGAGACTGCAGAGCTGCATTTCATGATGAAAACACCTCAGCCAGACACTTCAGCCCAGGCCTGAAACCCAAAGATCACATTTGGTAAGCCTGCAGTTCCTCCTTGGAAAGATAACAACAGGCTGATCAAGAAATTTCCACTGGTGCCTAAAAGTAASAGGGATTTCAAGTTAATTACCATTCAAGGTTTTGTGGCTCTGTTATGTTACCCACTTCAGAAATCCTGAAAAATTATAAAATTCATTACATCTTTAAGAAAAGTAAATATAATAAATAACTGTAAAAAAACCCATTTTTCTTCAAATGTGTGAAGGAAGGAACACAATTTAAAACACAAGCAAATGGCTTGACTTTTAAAAGAAGGTGAATAATTAAAATGCCTTTTAATATAATTAATAATATAATATTAATATATTAATATATATAATATAATATTAATATAATTATAATATAATACTCCTTTTTTTCCTCAAAATCACCAAATGCTGCCCAAGTAYGGACACCAGATACAATGTTCAAAAGTTTTTTAGCACGTTCTAGAGGAATTATATCCTTCTGCTTAAAGCAGCAGAAATAGAGGTTTGAGAATTGTGTTCAACTCCATATTTAGCCCAAAATTCTTCTATATCTTTAAGACACACATTCACCTTTCTGGAAAGTCCACTTCACATTTCCACCTGACAAAGGCAGTGGATAATGGCATGATCAAACTGTGAGAACAGCCCAGCAGAATAGAATCATAGCATCCCTCCAACAGACTTAGAAAAACAAAGGGACCAGACTGATCCTTTGTTTTATTGACTTTATTAATCACTAAAAATAGATTATTTAATATTGCCATATAGTGTGTATCCTTAAATGGACACCACCCTCTTCCAAACACAAACATATTTTGCTTGGTTTTCTACAAGGGTAAGAATACTGCACACTATTAGGTGTCTAATCCTCCCATCTGCTGTTTCCGTAGGAAAATATTTACCTTTTAACATCTGTACTGCATTTACACAGTTCAAACACACACATAGCTCCTGGAATGTACACAGTATTTAGCAAATTTTTAACTAAGTTTTCTTTGTAATTGTATAGTTTTCCCTTGACAAAGAGAGGATCAGACTTTTTCAGGAGGATTACCTCTGCTCAACTCATTTCAAGCAGCTCTTGAATAAAATAGTTCATTAGTTCACGAAAAGGAAAAACTCCAGGGAACTGCTGGGGAAGGCAGAGAGAAGAACAGAGTGTCCAGTAATTAGGTTTTCAGATTGTCCCTTATCCTCCAGAATGCAGGTACACACACACATGTCCCTCTTCCCCTTAGGGGAGATCATTGCATGTTTTTCCCTGGGAATCAGTGTTCCAGAGATTAAAGTTCTAACCAGGCCATCATTTCCCAGAAAGATATTAAAAGATACCTCTTGTTTACAGCACATTTCTGTTTCTAGTCCATAGAGCAAAGGCAGTTCACCCCCCTTTGCAAGTATTTAAATACCTTAGCTTCAGAGTACTCAAAATTCAGTTTCCTGACCTTTTTAGGTTCCCATGGCTGATGCTGGAAAACCAAAACATCTCCACTCACCAGGAATCACTGATGCCTGCTCAGGTGTACAGGCAGCCTGGAAACAGCAGAGCCACTGACTGTAGCTACMGGGGATCGGGGAAAAGATTGGCCAGGAATGAGGATGGCAAGCAGGGAAAACTGGAGGGAGTTGCAATGGTTGACCAGAGGACAACCTCTTTTGATCTATACCTGGCACAGTAGAGCACAGAGCATCCCAGGGCCATACCAATTAATAGGAGGCCAGATCATCACCAGGATTGACAACACTGTACAGTTTCTGTGTGCCTTTACACCATGGGGCTCAATGGGAAGCATGGTTCACAGCAGCACAGCCTTCACACTCTTCTCCTGTTGTTCCTTCTGTCTAATCTGCATTTACATTAAAAGCATTCAAGTAGTCTGTAGGTCTCCAGCCACATTGACTAAACTGCAAACTGAGTTGCCAGTGAATAGTTCTGGTGATACTTCCCTGGGCTTTGTCACTCTCTCATTTCAAAYTGGCTTGAGAGCACCTAAAAGCAGCTTATGGCCATCAGAAATATCATCAGATCACTACCAGCCTGGCATGGATCTGTGACCTTGAATTATGCATTCACAGCAGACAGTATGACTGGAAAAATAAGGAAATGTCAGAAGAAAGTGTTGAAGCCCCTATGAATTCTCCAATTCTCCTTGTTAAAGGATATATATTTTCAATAATGGATTTTCCCACAAATCTGCTGTGATTTTCCAAAAATAATGTTTTGCAATATCCTTAAATTGTTACATTCCTATTGTTGTTATTACTACAGATTACAAACAAAATTCGGGACTTTCATCTGCTGACAGGGGGCTTAGTTTCAACCCACAGCTTTAGAAAAAAGTCTCAGTCTTGAGCACTATGAAAGACTCCTTCATCTAGATATCATAATTTAAAAGAAACTAGTAGGTTAAGAACTGAGCTATAACATGATATAAAAACAACTCTTACATGAATAATGATTTGCATATCAGATTATTAAATGAAAATCTATCAAAGTATCATTTATTGAAGTAAACAGTCTATCTGCCCTGTTTTTGGAAACATTTTGCCTCAGGGAAAAATTTAAACCTGGGCAGATAATCAGGATAAGGTATTTGAACACTTAAATCTTGCTGGAGTCTTTAAAGTAGGTGTTAAGTGGTGCGTTAAATTTGTGCTGTTTCTTCCGAGCAGGGTAAATTTGCTCGTCTGTAAATAGTGGGAAAAGCCTTTTACAATAATTTGAATCCATGAATAAATGTAATATATTAAAATTTCTAAAGTACAACCATTAGATGTTTTTGTACATAAACCAAATGAGTGGAATATCCAGGACTAAAATTATTCGAGTGACCACAGAAAGATAATATATAATTAAAATGACATCTGCACCACTAACCACAGGATGAGAGAAAGTGACATCACAGATCTCATATAAGCTGCAARCGTATTATTAGATCTAAACCTGGCTGTAAAATTACTATCTACCCATGGGATTATCTTTAGGCATTCAGAAGCATTGTTTCATTTACAGATAGAACAGGGATGATAACAGGCTGACTTTGCTTGTCACATTGTTTTTTGGCCTTTCTTTATTCTTTGTTCACATTAGCTGCAGATGAGAGGAAGACAAGCTGAATCACTGTTGTGGAGCTTTTCATTGTTTTACAGTTTGTTCCAAAGGCTTTTTTTATCGTCCTCACCCTCTCCCCTCAAGAAAAGAACCCAAAAGCATTTTTAATGGTGATAAAATCAATGAGGAGTAAAAGATGCACACAATGTAACATCTAGGAATGTGGCAACCGAAGGAATACCCATTGGCCTAATGCACCTCAGGGAGACCATAAGACTTTGCTTACATGTCTCATTATTAGCACAAAGAACCAGTAGCTACTAGTTATATCTTGGCCTTATTAAAATTCAGMGCCAAAACTCTGACTGGTTTCAGTGGGTTCATTTCTTCATTTGAGACCTAGGACACAGGACATAACTCTCCTTCACATGCAGGGCTATCTGGGACACCTAATCTCTACAGATTTGATTTCTGCATTAAATTGAAAAAAGCTGCATTTTGATCTGTTTCACACACCATTTTTATGACCCTGGCAAATATTAGTTGCCTATATTTGTAACAAGACTCATGTGCCACCAACCTAAAATAGTCAAAATTCTAAAAGTATGTTACAAGACAGGCAGTGAAAAGGGTGAAAAAAGAAAGTTCCAAACTTTCCAGTCACCTTTGAAAGCCTCAGTAATGATCCTGAGCTGCAAAGGATCAGAAATCTACCCTCAGAAATCTGGTCCTAAGTGTCTAACTCCCAGCACTTGAAGTTCCCATATGCCAATTTCCCATATGCCAATTTCACAAACTAGGCGAACGTCCAGGAGCAGACGGGTCCACAGGCAGTCATAGAGTTGTGCATACACTGTTAAGGCAAACATGGACCTTGTACTTTCCTCCACACTGCCCTGGTATTGGGCAGCTACTGCCACGTGTTATCTCTTACAGCACCTCCCAATATCCCTTCCAATATAACCTTAAACCCCTGCTCCATCAACCACAGAAATCTGCAAACAGGCTGTATATGCAGAGATTTCTGCCTCCTGCTCTTGTCACTACAATCTCGGTTTTCTTTGTTTTCCCTTGTTTAAGGGAGTCACCAGCTCTAGCATAGTGAAGGATTTAGCCCATGATTGATCCCCTCAGTGCTACTACCACAGAAATGCATTGCATTTTATTTACAACAGTTAATACAGTAACTACTTTTAATCCACATTAGATTGTTTCATTGTYCCTTTTATCCTTTGATAATTGATACATGCAATTCCATGCAGACCCCTTTGTCCTGAATCTTTGATTTAAGACTGTCCATACATACAGCCACATCTGTATGCCATTAAAAGTTCACACTGGATCCCTGCACTAGAAATGAGGCATCTGCAAGCAGTTTATATACACCATCATGGCTGGAAAATATTCCTCCAGCACTCAACCTGGGCCAGGAACCATGTTTACAAATCACGAGTTGTTTGTGGCCAGTCAGTGGTGCCTACCATTTTTTGGATGTAAAGAAGGACAAAGACCTCAAGGCTACTGAGGGCAAAGACTGATAAAGGTGGGCTGAAGGAACAATGAGCAGCATGTGGTGATAAAGTGCAACAACTACAGAAGTGAGACACCACTTCAGAAAAACTCAAAGAGCAGCAATGTCTTTGAATATAAATTTTATTTTTAAATGTGCCCTGGAAGTAATGTAGGGTAAACTAAAATCCACTTATCGTGAAAAGTGGCAGCTGTGGGGCCAAGCTGTGAGAAGAAGTTGGGAGGGTCCAGTCTCACCTGTGCTGTTACTCCATCAGCCTTACTCTTCATCTCAAAGTGGTTAGAAATACCTCTTCTACTTCAATATTAACAGCTTCCTTCATGTGTATGTTGTGTGTTTCATGACAATTGTTATGCAAAAATTTGTCTCAGTTACCTTAAAAAAGGAATTCTCACTGATATGTTTGTTTCTTACTACACCTACATAATTAAGTGGTTAACTTATTATTAGGGATACTATGTGCAGTCTGCAGTAAAGAATGGTCCAAAAAGACATACTACAAAGGCAATTTCATTCATTCTACAAAGGAAATTTCATTTAATTTCATTTCATGAATCTTGGGATTTCAATCCTTTCATGAAATGAATTTTCATTTCATGAAGGAAATTAAATAAAAAGTCAAGGAATGAAATGAAATGAAAGGAAATGAAACTTAATGGCATGAATTGAAAKGAAAGGAAAGGAAAAATAACAAAATGACATTAAAAGAAATCTTGGGATTTCATTTTCTTTCCTTGCATGAAATTTCATTTCAAGAAAGGAAATGAAATGAAATGAAATGAAATGAAATGAAATGAAATGAAATGAAATGAAATGAAACAAAACTTCATGGAATAAAATGAAATGAAATGGAAATTATATGAAATGAAGTGAAATGAAATGAAAGGAAAGGAAAGGAAATGGAATTAGATGAAATCTCAAGACTTCCTTTCATGAAATGAAAATTCAGATCAAGGAATGAAATGAAATCAAATGAAACTTCATGAAACTTCATGAAATGAAACTTAACAAAATGAAATAAAAAATCTCAATATTTCATTTCCTTTCATGAAATGAAATGAATTTTTTTCCTGAAAGGAAATGAAATTAAAAGTCAAAGAATGAAATGAAACAAAACTTAACAGAATTAATTTGAATTGAAAGGAAAAATAACAAAATGAAATTAAAAGAAATCTTGGGATTTCACTTCCTTTCACGCTTGTCTTTTTGCACAACAGAAGAACTTTTGTATCATATAACCAAAGCACAGGCCTACGTTCCAAATGCTGCATATCCCAAAAATAGAGAGACTTTCATAAAAATGTATGTGCCTTCACATACTTTATAAAACAACAGTGATTAAAAACAAACACAAAAAACCCTCAGACTTTCTTATGTCCAAACAAAAGAGGCAACAAATGATTTGCTAACAACGCATACCCATTTGTTTGCTTATTTCAGGTGGTATTTACTACGTTTCTATCTAGCCATATCAGTATCAAGTGACTGCTCTAACCAGACATTCAGGTTCTTTCCATGTTCCAAAGCAGTAGGAACTGTCACAGGAGTATACAAAACCTGCCTCAGCTCTTAGGTAGTGACTGGGTTGAAATACTCAGTGGGGGCTTCTTTTTCTCTGGTCCTTAAGGAAAACAAGTTGTAAATATGACACCTGACTTTAAGATGAGAAAAAATTCCAAAGGCTGAATCCTTCCTTCTGGTCTGGAAACCAGGCTGAAAAGTCATCCCAGATATAACATTTTTGCCTCCTTACTTGAATAGAAATACGAAGAGAAGCAATCTTGTAATGTGTTAACAATTCTGCCTGATGGTACATAAAGTTAAAATTAATCAAACCTTCACTAAAATACTTTGAATGTTCAGACTGAGTTTGCTTTTTAAACTGAGGCTTATGTCACTTTSAGTTTTTCCTCGAACCATTTGCTTATCCATATATTTATCACAGAAATAGCCTTACCTCAGTTGCATCTTGCTGGTGTCTGTAGACAATTGCACTTTTTATGGTTTGGATAAAAAATCTGTTTAGCTCCTTTTGTTTCTTGTTTGGAAAAATGCGTAGCAATGGGATCATTATGAATGGGAAAGAAACTGTAAGAGATGTTAAAGAAGAAAACATTGAATCAGATTGTGAAGGCATATAATAGTGTAACCCCTCCCACCTTTCATTAATATTACAAATCTCATCAAGTGCAATGTGTTCCTTTTGTGAAAACTGAAACTATCTTCCTTTCCTTCTTTTTTTCTTCCACCTCCACAGGCTGGTAAAGGATTTCCTTTTAGAAATGTCATGCTGGCCAGGACTCTCCTGCCAGACAGATGCCTTCCAAGGTTGTTTCCACAACGCTTCAGGATTTTGCTTCAGCTTTTTGATGTCACAGAGCCATCACAACAAAGGGGAGCATTATTTCCCCTGCCTACTCAGAGAATTATACAAAGAAGGTGGGGGATCTTGAACTGGCCTAGCAGCTTACGGCACCAAAATGTGAAATTGTGTAGTGTTCATTCTCTTTTACAGTTCTCCGGTATTAGGAGACCTAAAAGAAGGATGGGTAAAAACTCTTTAGCAGGGCCTCTTGGTATAGGGCAAAGGCTATGGCTTTTAAACTAAAAGAGGGTGAATTCAAATTAGATATAAGGAAGAAGTTTTTTACGATGAAGCTTGTAAAACATTGGCATAGGTTGCCCAAAGAGGTAGTGGATGCCCCATCTCTGGAAACATTCAAGGTCAGGATGGACAGGGCTCTGAGCAAACAGACCTAGCTGAAGACACCCCTGCTCATTGCAGGGACTAGATGACTAGTGGACTAGATGAGTTTTAAAGGTCCCTTCTAACACAGACTATTCTATAACTCTATTGATTTTGCTTCTCTAAACAGGTCGGAGACTCCAGAAGTGGGGTGTTATCACAAGGATGGTCTCCAATCCATGGCCTAGAGTCAGGAACTAGAAACCTGAGCAAAGTCTTGCATCCTAATAAACCCCTCATTAACTTACGAACAACTTAAAACTAACAAATCAATCACTGGAAAAACCGTGTCCTGCCAACAGGGCAACACATCGTGGAAATTCAGACCACATCAATGAATGAGTAGAAAGAGATGAACCAAGGAATCCAACCCCAACCCCTACAGAAACTTTCTTTAATGAAGGACATGGTCTTAGATGTATAGGGGCACTTTGCTGTTCCTTAAGAAATTGGTCACAAATTACATTTTGCAATCAGGTTAAACATTAACCCTGGGGCAATTTGGATATGGAGCTCCAGAAGGAAACAGTAGATGCACTGCGAGTACAGGTGCAATCTGCAATGCCAGCAGGATCAGATGGGCACAAGAAACTTTGCCACTGTACCACCTGACACTACTGCATGCAGGTCTAGATAACAAGATGATAAAACCTCAAAAGCCTTGATTATGCTGTGGCTTTCTCAGCTATGATGCTTACTGYCCTTGGATTAACAAGACCATCCCCACCATGAAGCCTTAGCTTTCATGCCCTAGAACTGATTGGCTTGAAACCCCATTCTTGAATTGCCTATCTATTCACCTGAAAATAAATGTATTCTCTTCACAACACTTGTTATCTTTATCCTTCAGAGCCATCAACCAGGCTGCTGCTGCTGTTCAAAAAAGAATTGAGAGGACTTACACTATCTGTTTATGCTCCTTTTCTTTAGTCGGTTGTTAATGGATGGGATTTCTATCTCTACTAAGCAAACCAAGTGCACAAAAACTTATGTTCCAGAGGGCAGTTACTCTGTTTTAGTGAGAAGTGTATTAAAACAAGTGTTGCAGAAACTGCAGGACCCAGAAACTTTCCTCTCAGATCAACCTGGAGCATTGTGTTCCTGGACTCTCAGTTTCTGAAGTTTCATCAACAGTGACAAGACCTGTAGAGCATATGGTGGAAATCTCAAGGGTGTATTTGGCCTGTAGGTTGCATTCTGAACATCTCTGAAATAACATCATCTATAAAACTTCCTGCTCTGACTTCAGCCTGTTTTGCAGTTTGAGAATGACTGCTAGGAAATTATCATAAGAAAGTAGACAAATGTAGACTATACTCACGGATTAGAATGAGAAGAGGCTTAAACAAAGACATTTCAAAGAATGTTCTGCAATTCTTAACAAAGGGGTCATCAGGATTCTTCTGAGAATCCACCTCAGTACCGAACGCTACACTACCAACGACATCCAAGGTAAAGCAGTTGTAACACCTGCATTTAAATGAAGAATGATAAATCATTATCTAAAAAAATCACATATCCATTAATATCTTGCTTCTACAAACATCACATAGCATTAATTTTTGCCACTGAGTTTCTTTTTGCTTTTAGATTTGAGCTTTTCCAACAAGAGATGTTTCCATCATTCTGACAAATGCTTATGCTTGATAATGATCACCTTCTCTACACCTACAAAGTGAACATATTTTCATATGGCTCCATAATTCCACAAAAAATTTATTTAAACAATTTAATTTGTTATTACCTAGAAATCAAATGCAACACATCAGAGATTCATAAGCATTTTATTAGTGTGCATCCTAACAAATGAGGTCACTTCCTTTCTCATTTTAAACTGCAAAAACCACACCTACTACCAGTCCAGTCTAAACTCTCAGAGACGAGGTGCTTAAGGATTTCCTTCTTCTTCTTCATACCTCCTTTGTAACGTAAATCCATGGACAAAAGCAAGAGGAACTGACAACATGTGAAGTCTCTATCTCTGCAGAGGAGCAGCCAAACAACAGAGAAATGAGCTGGGGACCATAATCTAGAAAATTCAGAATTTACTGAATCACTCCCTGCCTATCTGACCATCTATCCAGTTGTCTCACCATCTTTATTTTCCTACTGGACTTTAGCAGTTCTATTTAGTTTTGATTAAAGGGGACTGAGAATGTAAAATATCCTGGAATTTGATTCTTCTGATCTGCGGTAAAGACTGCAATGACTGTTCTATGATCCTTACAAAAGGCTAATATCAATCTCTGGTATTTTAACTTGAGTGAGCATGTATGAAGAGAAGGACAGAAGTCAGGCCCATTATATCCTGYATATATTGTGAAGCAGTATTTCTTAACTATGGACTTTGGGCACTGTCATTCTGATGACACCAGAGCAGATTTGAAAGATAACAACAATACTGTAAAGCTAAGTAACTTCTTTGGGTCTTCAACTCTTACAAATACACACATACAAAAAAAAGCATTATTAGAAGTTAAAATGTTAAAAGAGGTGGCATTGCCATAAAACCATAATTTCAGAAGCACTCAATCATCTACCTCTCCAAGGTACTGAAAAAAACTCTTACAAACTAAATTTTGAGTTGTTGGCAAAACACAAAATGGCTAAAGACAACCAATATACAAGGTCACAGAAGGCTACAGATAGGGTCTTTACATCCAAAAAAAAACAGCTCCCAAGGCAATTCTGTGAAACTGCAGTGAAATGAGAATCACATTTATAAATATGTCAAACCTGCTGAAATGGTAGTATGGTAAAACAACTGGAAGATYGTCAATGGTCAACATCATTCATTTATACATTCAAAAGGTCTTTTCCAAAGTGTCTCTTGAGAAGTGAAACCTTATAATGGATCGATAGCTAAAAGACCAGTCAAAGACAAAGGACAAATGGAAAAAAAGGGAAAAGTCTGGAAGGACTGAAAAGGTCAATTTTCCTCAGAGCACTAGGCTACTGTAATGTATCTTGAGGTTTTATAGCATCTCTTCAGGAGTTTAATAAAGAGATCTCTGTGCACACATACACACACTTGCATGTGCACGCGTACACATACTTGAAAAAACGATGAATAAATTTGGGCTAAATATCCATTTCTTCAGATGGAACAATACTATTTGCACTGCTCCAGTTTGACGAAAATCATGAAGAACTTCAGAGGGTGCTGACCAACCCAGCAAGTGAAGTGTACACAAAAATAGTGCCTATTAGAAAGAATGCATTTGAACTACTCCTATGTTGCCCAGGGTGTTAGAGGAAACGCATCTACTCAGAGAAGGGACTAGACAGCGTTGTGAACAGTTCAGTGAAGACCTCTGATAAAAGAGCAACAAAAAAGATAATAGGATATTAAATGCATAACAAATAAGAGAAAGCACAATATGGAAAACATTAAAATGTCATTTTATAAATCAATGGTGCATTTTCATCCGGAGTACTGATCCCGTTGTTTCACAAAAAGCTAGCATGCCATGAGAAAGGGCTATAAAGAATGTGGTAGGAATGATTAAGTGCTCAAAAAAACCCTCATATAAAAAAAAGAAAAAGGGTGATGGACTAGAGATATTTGATACTAGATCAATTCTTATATTTGTACATTATTGGCATCCTGTAGAGAACAGACTGGACAGGGACTGATGCAGCCTTCCTTTGTGCTTCCAGCTGTTAAAACTTCATTAAATAACTGCTAGAAATACATTAGATGCTTTTCCAAAATTACTTTTCAAGTATGCAATGGTTGTCCCCCGGAAGAAAAGGCATTTATCAGACACACCCTCTATTAAACTATGATCTCCACTTTTAAAAGTGAGGGAAGAAAAAAATCTTTTATACAGCAATTATTATTTTATTATGCATATTTGGAATAACTGCTGCTACTGACATTTTTTCTTTTTTTTTTTTTTAAATCCGCTACTAATTTTTGGCATGTTCAACATACCTCTGGATATCAAAAGCTTTGCCAGAATCTGCATAGACTTTCAAKTTACACAGCAGGATGTCACAGGCCTGGTTTATCAGTGGTGTCATCTAGAAAGGAACACACTGAATTGTGAGAAAACATTAAAATGTTAAGAAGAAACGGAACAAAACACAAAAATAATTATTTAGAATTATTTTTATCTGATAAATGGGATAGAGCTCTCAGGTTCCTCGGCAGGTGTTGTTAGGCACTTACACACAGGTAAGATGAAATGTTGGCACTTTCCGCTAAAAATAAACCTGCACATTACGGAGATGTCCTTCTCCAGTTCTGGGCCTAAATACAAGAGGCTGTGTCATTTACCTAACCAATGGTTCTTGCCCACCGGTGGCTACATACACAGAGAACAACCAAGCAAAAACATCCCCCTCTCTTTTTAATCACTCCCTATTCCAACTGATGATTTATCACCATCTGTATTTGGAGTACATCACATTTAGGTTACATATGCTCCAGGGTAGAAGGAATAATATTTTGCAAAGTCCTGTAAAGGTATTGCCATAAGAGGTCCAGCACTTCCACCCTGCTGTCTCTTGGTTTGAGGGACTTAACATGTACACTAGAAAACCACCCTGGATACCATTACAAGCTGCTGAGGGCAAACTGATGTTGGTACATGAGGAGAGGCTTTTCTGGAGTGGTAAGGCCACTAAATGGACATTCACGTGAACTTATTCAACTAATGGTTCTTTCCAGTTACTGACACATGTTAGTAGACTTACCCACAGCCTGGCTGTAGCAAACAGTGCAATAGTCTCCTCTGCAGGACTTCATGGAAACCATAACACAGGCAATCATCAAGACCTCATTAAAGCCTCTCTTTCTGTCTTTAGCTTCTTACATATGAGAGGCATCAGACACTTCCCTGATTACACCAAACAGGGGGGCAGAGGAAGGGTGCAGCAGCAATCCAGCTGTGAACCTAAAAGAATTATGTCCTATGGTTCTTTCCCATATAGACTGCCAAGAGCAGCCTACAACTTAATACCACAGCCTTGCCTCAACATCGTGCCAAGCATCAGCAATGCACACACAGGAACTTGCCTTTCCTTCCTGAACAACCTCCTTCAGCATACGGATGTCAACAAACATGAGAACAGACTTATTCTACTCCTCTGACATTCTTGTTACCAAAAAAGACTTACTGCAGCCTCACAGCACACTCTGAGAGCTATGCAGCCTGCCCAGCCAAGTCCATTTTGCTTGGCACTTCTACCTCTGTGAAACTGGCATAACACTTTGTGCACAGGCACGCTGCCATCTTAACACATGGGCAAGACTATACGCAATCAAAAGGCCAACGCGGGAGCATCCAATATGTTTTCCAAAGGCAGAAGTCTGAGTCAAGAATGTGTCTAGCTGCTCTCAAGGTCCCGTGCCTATACAGGAGAAATTACATTTCAAAGTCGGATTGATTTGGGCTTTGCCACAGTCTCATAAGACAACTCTGATGCCAGATTAGTATTCAGTAAAAGTAGCTGTTACACTTTCGGGAGGTGCACACCACGTTATGGGGCAGTCTTCTTCCCCTTCTGGCTTTCCAGAGAAGGTCCCCTACAGCAAGCTTCTTCTCAAATGGTTCAACAAAATTAACATATTTCTGTTCAACAGATTGAACCAAGGTGAAATACTTTGTAATCTTTGGGTCCAGCCCTACCAATGAACTGAACCAGTCAAGGAGAACAAAATGAAAATCCGTATTTTAACAGGTATGATGTTTCCTAAACAGATGGTGATCATTTCAGATTTTCCTTTTATTGCTTTATTTTCTCTTTTATTCTTCATCACATCACCAGATCTGTAACCAGCCAGCTGGTTGCTATCACTTTTCAACAGCTGGCAGAGACATCAGGGGCATGTACGTCTGGCCAGGGCGTCCCACAGCACCTCTGCACTTTCCACATTCCACCAGCCTTTTGAAATACTGTTGCAATTCATTTCCAGCCATAAGGTATTTTTATTAGTAAATCTAACCAGGAAAATAGGGAGGGGGGCACATGGATTTAATTTATTGATAGCATGATAGGACAGAGTCATATCAATGAGACAATTATTTGTGTATGAAGGCCACAGGGGATAGCTATTCCAGAATCCTAGACTGGGTTTGGGTTTTTATTCCCCTGAGGGACATAAATTAGTCCAAGATTGTGAACTACAAAGACCACAGACTGAAACATTCTCAAGTCTCATAACACCTCAAAATCTTTGTCCAATTGTCAAGAAAAATAAAGTAGTGTCGGAGGAGGTGAACTATACCAAACATTGAAAACTGGCTCAGAAACAGACACGTTGATCTTCACTGCCTTGGGTATCAGTGACTTCCCATACACTCTCATTTGCCAGTCAGAACATAAAACCTGCATAACCTGCCTGGGATTCAGTTCTTGGTGGGTAAACAAACCCCAGCTGCTCTGTGTTCAGATTGGCTGAGAGTAACAGGATGAAGAAAAATCTAAACAATATGGTCCCTGTAAATATTTGATCTGCCAGTTATCTAATAGCAAGAGTAGCCCAGAGTCCAAATTTCTTTCTTTTTGCCAAAGAAGAGCACTTGGGGTTAGGGTTTTCATGATGCCAGGGGCTTTGCTGTATAAATCCTGCCAATATGCTATTTGGCACATAACAACAATTAGCTTCTGATTCTGCGTGTGCACAGTGCATGTGGATGTTTGCAGTGTTCAAAGGCATCAGAGTCATGTTCCTCTAGCTAGATGTGGCTCTCAGTATTCATCAGTATTATTATTCTCTTTATCATCAGCATTCAAACTAAAAAGTAGAAGGCTGGATCATATTCACCACAGACAGACAAACTGGAGACTTTACTCTTCACATACAGTACACAGAAGTTGTGTTGGGCCTCTTGTCCCACAACTGTTATGAAATATAAAGGAAGGAGAAGGAAAAAGAATACATCCTTAACACAAGAATTGCTTCTGTTCCAGATTTCAAGTCCCTGAATAAAACCAGGAAAAGAGCAAAGGGTCGGAAAGGTGTTTTGTGAGAGGATTTGTTTTCATAACCTGACAGTGGGGCCCTGCTATTCCTGGGCACAACTTACCAAAATGAGCAACTTAACAACCCATTGGCCTGTGGCTCAAGAATATGCACATTTCATGTACCAGTTTTTACATTAGTGATTTCCTTTGCCTTAGGTGAGCACTCCTGCTTTGTCCAGCAACAACAGCATTCTTCAGGGACCCTTCCAAAATGCCTTGGACCAATGTGCACAAACAGAGCAAATCAAGGAAACCTTAACGGCTGTACTGTCAGATCTTATGTCCTAGTGGGACATGAAAGATCTACATGCCTGAGAGTGACACTAGAGGATTTTTCTGCACTGTTCTGCCACGTTATTACAAGTTCTGCTTTGTGTCTCCCTTTGTTTGAAAGAAATGCCTCAACACAAACTTCACTTCACAGGTAATTTAGGACAATGCTACATTAAGCTGTGCTCTCTTCTTTAATTTTTGTGTTCTGTTTTGTTTTAATGGTTTGTTAATGGAGGAGAGGATCCCTGGCATACTGATAGGAGATGACAAGACTACTGCAGCACCATCAGAATAAATAAAAATCAATAGGTTTTCTGCTGGTGTTGGCTGTAAAAGAGAGTAAAGCTATTTATCAAGTCTGACAAGGGGTCCAGAACTGCAGGATCATCACAGGCACCACAGCAAAAAGAAGAGGAACAAAATAAGAAATACTAAATAGGGAATCAAGATTGGTACAGCAAGATCACTAACATGTCAGCTTGTTTCAATACATAACAGCTGAGGAGAGCATGACAGGAACACTGGGAAATTATTCTTTTACTTAGAGCCTCCAGGTATTAGAATTCACCAGTTCCTCAAGAACTACATCTTCGATCAACTTTCAGTGATTGGTATTGCTCCCATTTAACAGATAAAAGTTGTTTCAYGTGCAGAGAATTTAAGTAGCTTCTGTCAGATCACCCACAGGCAGTCAATGGCAGAGCTGCAAGTGACATTTCTTGGGTTTCCTGCCTCCTGTCTCTCATTTCCCATTCTTAGTTCCCATTCCATGCTCCCATAGCAATGGCACTATGAGGTTCTTTCAGGGGTCTTACTGGAAAGAGTTTATTATTACATCTGCTACCAACTCCAGTGGCACCACATGTGGGATGCTACCAAATCTTACTGCAGGATCAAGCTTACAAGTCTATTGCTTTATGCTATGCTCACCACCACTACAGTATTTGTGTTTAATGTTATCCAGAGCCAAACCTTCCTTCAGCTGGAGTGGACTGCTTTACTAATCTTTACATGCTTGTTGGGAAAAGGAAAAGGAAATTAAAATGGGAGAACGCCCAATACATAGAAATCTATAAAAGAAACAGTGCATTGCTTTTAAAGAGAAATTATGAAAAGAGAGAGAGAAAGCTGGAGAAGATGTCAGAAACTTCTGAAAAATGTTTTGAAAACAACTCTCTCCAGACATGCAGAAACCATTACATTGGCTACACAACAGCTCAATAACCTAGTTTCAGCTCATTCTGGAATCAGCTTTTCATCATTTCGTGACTGGCTCTTGGAGGTATCTGCCAAACTACGGGGAAATTCCTCAAGCTCAGTGAACYGCTCAGTGACATTACATCACTTCTGTGCAGTGACAAGAGCAAAACACACCTCTGTCCATAGCTGCAGCAGCCAGGTGCCTCTGTGGAGCATTGCAGGTTAAATCTTAGCAACACACATTAGCTCTGTCTTGGGTCTTGTCCTCCAGCAGCCAGGCCAAAGTGGATGACTGGCTTCTCATTCTTGCTAGCTCTGAAATTGTCCTTTCTTGTGTTTCTGAAATGGAGATATCAGGAACCTATGCTGAACTCTCTGTCCCTCGGTGCATTTTTCATCTGAAGTGATTGCTATGGGGAGCACAAGGAGTTGTTAACATTTATTGCTCTGTCACAGGCTAATAGCTCCCAATTCTCTCAGAGCATGCAGACAGACAAGTCTGTGTTTGGAGCGGCACTAGAGGCTGCAGCACTCAAGGGGAACCACTCTCCAAAGACACTTGGGAGGTCTGCAGTCTCTCCAGCATCACGGGGGAATTTGCATAAAGGAAAAAAAGGTAAGGCAGACATCCAGAGTGAACAGAGAGGAAGACTTTGGTGTGGGATTTTGTCAGAGGAATCAATGTCTTGGAAGAAGAAATAAGGAATGTGCCTAGTAGTATTTATAAATATGTATAAAATAGCATATCTAGGTTCTTATGCAATAAATTAGTACCAAATCTAGCTTGCTTGTAGCTCAAAGTAGAGAGGAAGGGTTTACTATAAACAGGATGTCTTGTAGRTAACTCTGAATACTCTGTTGTATGGCCAATACTAGAACATGGTATTTTTGTTTCCATACTGCTGTAGAGGTTCTGAGAGAATACCAAATACRGGAGAGTTAAAAAGTGAGATCATAATTAATGAGCATTGATTTCCTTTGAGAAGTGTTGGTATGGCTTCTAAATTAAGCAACAGCAGGAAAAGCACATGGGCAAGGACTTAAGTTGCATTAACTTCAAATCCCAGGATTGTTAATGTATTTGGGTAGAAAATGAAATGCAAGGCTGAGGAGCACATCCGTTCAACAGCAGTTCTTAATTTCACATGGGCTTACTGCAAGTGTCTGTCTGTGTAGGGATGGACAGACTTCTGCGAAGGCATGGAAGAGAGAGAAGCAAAGTTGAGCCTTTCAGAGAGACCTACCCCACTTCTCTTTTTCCTCACTTACTGTAAATGGGAGGAGAAAGGGACCATTTCCAGGTCACCCTAAGCCCATGCACAATCACACACCTTCCATAGAGCTTGGAAGAGGCAGCATGGGGAAAGCTGATTATCAGGCTAAAAATAAAGATCTCAATCTTTGAATGCAAGACAGCTACCAGGCACTGGCCAGCCCTCYATTTTACTTCCTATCACTATTCCTGCATTCCAGCTCAACCGCCAAGCAGCGCAAAGGGAGAGCCATAACTTCTCCTCCAGCCCAGTTTGATTGGTCAGACCCTGCAAAGCCATGCGTGCCCAGTCCCAAAGCAGGATCCCCGAGGCTCCACTTGCCTGCCCTCCTCGTGCTCTTCAGCCAAGCCTGCCTGGCTGGTGCYGGCAGAGGTTGCTCTCCACAAATTGAGGGGAGTGCGGCGTTATCTTTTGTTAGTCCGTGAGCAAAGAGCCAATGACCTGCAGTAAGGCAGATTAATTTCTGCTAGAAAAATGCAAAACTCTCCTCTCCCCACCATGCCATGTGCAACTAATCGCTTKCATATTTAAACACCCTTGCCTCGCTAAAATTTCGTGATGGAGTCGGTGACAGAGCAAATGTCAGGGCRCATAACCAATGGCATTGTCAGTCGTGATTAATCAGCATCTCCGCCAGGCTCGCGGCCAATTAGAATTTACCATAATAAGGAGGTGACAGCCGGCGTTGCTAAGCGACCACTGTCTATAGAGCTGGGAGAGCCAGACACATTTAGATGTTACTGTGGATTTCGACAGCGGCATGTCAAAACAACACAAGCGTCTGCCCAGTGGAAAATTTTACAACCCAGGACTGGGCAATGGAGTGAGGCATGATTCCCTTTCAGAATAAAATATATAAAGGAAGAGGTGATTTTTTTGTTGTGGGTGCTTTTTTTATTTTCTGTTGAAAGAAGACTTTAACCACTCAATCATTTATCTGCATTTAATTAAGAGATATCGTGTCACTGSAACAGGACTTTGTTACTGGGTAATGGGTTCCCATGGCTGAGCAAATGCCGATACATTTATAGGAAATTAGCAGCAGGTCAGCGCAGAGATATTTATTTTCAGTCAGAGGTATTTATCTGGCAATGACATTCTGTTCCAGTGACTTATTTTATTATATGAAAGGATTAAAGAATAAAAGGAGGAGGGAAGGGGAAGGAGATGGAGAAATGAAAATAGACTGACAGCAGTTCCTGTGTTAGCATGAGAGTTGCTGACTCTGCACATCATGAAAAGCTATGTTCCAACTGGGAGCAATAACCTTTCCTGTACTTAAGCTTAGTCCTAACAGGACAGGGGAGAGGAAGGTGTAAGGGTCCTTCTTCAATATGGTACACTTTCATAGACAAACTAACTTAAATAGAGGAAGACAGAGGATCATATCCTCAGATGAGCTATTCCAATCTCCACCAGTCCATGACCAGAACCAAGCCATACAGATGCTCTAGTGCACATGCTCTTCACCTCTAAATAAAGTGGCACAAAGTAGCAGGTTTTACCTGTCCTTAATATGGACCTACATAAAGCAGATGCCTGCACAAGTCTTCTAAATTATGAAAGCAGCAATGTCTACACCTTACCTCTTTCAGTTTGGTATCGCTGAASGCTGGGGTCAGGAGGCTCCGCACATACTTCCATCTGTCATCACGAAGACAAAGGATGCTGTCAAGCATTGGCTTGGAAACCAAGTTCGGCTTCTAAGTCAAAAGAAAACATAATTCAGTTTTAACACAAATGCAACTAGAGCTACTCAAGACTCTGGAACTTGGAAAGATTGGCCAGGAATGGCATCGCACTGCTGTCCCACGACGAGAGATTAAAATCAGTTCCAAACACCAAGCTAAACACGGATGAGGCTAGAGAAAATTTCTATTTCGCTGCACTCATTTGCTCTTGGGCTTGTAAAAGTCCTAAGCCAGCCGAGTAACTCCTTTCTCACACTGCTCTGGTTCTGATGTTCCTGGTGTTCTCCTGAGATCGCCTTCACCAAACCCCAGCTTCTTCCCTCTCTTTCTAAGGTGACTAGCAAGAGGACTTGTCAACACTCCCTCTCCGTGCAACATGAGTGCCAACGCACTGCATGCCGGTGTTGGGRGACATGATTTCTGGTGACAGCTGGTATGTCAGACTGTTACATGCATTTTAAAAGTCTTCAGAAAATATGTTGATTAGAAAGCAAGTCCCAGTCCTTACTCTGTCTATAAGGAACACTCTCTCTAAGAAGTTGTGGCCTGTGACTCTTACAGCTGCAGCAGTTGGTCAAATAAGTGTTTTTTAAAGCACTGGCCCATGAAGTTCTGTACCAAAATGACTACTGTGGATTTACTAAATTTTTATCTCCCCCATCATCTAAGAAATTCCTGTCCAGAGAACAGTGATATTCACCAAAGAGTAAAAGGATATAAAAGATGAAAGCATGTCAGAAAACAACACACTTCTGCCTGGAAGAAGCATCAGGAGATGTCCAGCCCCACAGCAGAAAATATTAGAACTTATATTATGTCAGAAGATGTTTCCTAATTGTTCCTGAAGACCTCCAATAACAGAGATTCAATAACCTCTCCACTCAAACTCTTCCAGTTCTGTACTACTTTTACCATGGTAGCACAATCTCTCTTGATGGAACTTTAGTCTTTGCGCTGTCACAGGCATAGAAACCAGGTTATTCTCCCCATCTTTGCAGCAGCCTATATAGACAGAGGGCTATAATAACCACTAAGCGTATTACTGCCATCTACCCCACATAATACCCATTCACTCAATACATACCTACCAGTTATGTTATCTAGGACTGTTTGTTCAGTGTTGTTACTGTTCCTCTGCATAGTCTTGTTGATTTACTTCTTTCTCAAGGTACAGTCCCTTTGTCCTGATATGGTACTCCAGGAAAGGAAGGATTTTTTTTTTCCCCCAGACGTTCTGCAAGCTATAATCCTTTCAATTCACCCTGGAATACTACATACCACAGCATGACAAYGTACTCATGTACTGGTTTGTGGTTCCCTGCAACTCTCAGACTTCTTTCTGGGTAATCACTCCCTAGGAAGTTATTCCTTTATCATCAAAGTTRGTTACTCCCAAGAGTCACATATAGAACATGTCCTTTTTGAACTGTGACCATTCCCTTTATGATTACTTGTCCAACTGATCAAGATCACTTTGAATTTTAGCCCTTTCTTTCATAGTGTCTTTCATCCTTACCAGCTTTCTACATAAATTGTTAGTGTACTCAGTGCCATCATCCAAATCATTAAAAAAAGTACAGAATAGTACTTCCAAAGAAGGCACCGCTGGGCTCCTCCCTTCCCTTCCAACAATGGACTGTTCCAATACGCATTTCAGGCATTGTACAACAATGTCCTCCAGAAAAAACATCCTAAGATTGGTGGGTGTGGGTGGAAGGTGTACACTTCTCTAGTTACCAGGATGTACTGAGACACTGATTTGTGCGTGTGAGATCTTCTGGATACAGCAGTGGCAGTACAGTCCCTCATGTTATCAGTAGCAACAGTATCTACCTGACTGGGAAAGACCCAAACAAAGTAATGCCATCTGTTGATCCCTTTTGCCCTCTAACCTTTACTTTCAGTCTTTCTTTCATTACTAATGTACATGAAAAACAAATTCTTACAACCTGTTACACACCTGGATACTTTTATATCATTCTGTGCCGCGATACTTCTGATTTTATTGCCACTACATGTTATTTTTTTATCCTTTTTCTTGGAAATCTGACCTACTTTCCACTCTGTAAAAAACAACTTCTCTTCAGGAGCCATGAGAAGCTGGCAGTTTAGCTACACTGGTCTTCTACTGCACTTCCTTAACTTTCCTCCTTATTGGAAGAGTTTGCACTTAATATCATTCCTTTAAGGAGCTGCCAGCTCTCCTTAACACCTTTTTGCTTTACACTTGCCAAATTCTTACTACACTGCATAAGCTTGTAAAAGGCAGAAGCCTATTTTATATTGCAAACAGGCTAATGGGATAGTTTTACATTCTCAGCAACACCATCCAGTGTAGTAAACTAATGTCACTGGACTGACACTACAGACAGTTTTGAGCAAAGATGAGCAGTTTTCAAGCAGAAAACCACATAGCAGGATACTAAGCTGAAGGAAGAGACTGACTTAGGTACTCTCATCAGATGACTACTGTAAAACAAAATATGGGTACTTTTTAATGTATATATAGACAAATCTATTTTGTACAATAACAGGGAAAACCTGGGACAGGCTGTCAAAATTGAAACATCTTGAACTGTTTTCTCTGAGTAATCTCTTTAAATAAATGATCTGTTTTCTAAATTGTCAGTAGGTATCTTTCCTGAGGATCAGAAGTGCAGCTAGAAAGACCATCACTCACTGGACCACTCCATCATTTGTTACAGATATTCAAAGGCACAGTAGAATCAGAAGAGAGAGACTCTAGACAATTGGAAATGAGCATCATCCTGTCAGAAAGTACTGTATGCTAGCCTCTGCTTCATAGTTCTTATATGCTGCTAGSGCAGCTGTTTACACTAAATCTTGACTCAGCTGGTCACCAAACAAGTATTCCTTATATCTTCTGTCTTCAATTTCAAACCCTGAGACCCAAATTGCAGTGGTCCTGAGCGCTCACTGAAATCAACAACAGGGAATGTGCCTTGATCATGTGAAATCCATTAGTCCAAGAAATCAGGTCATTGAATGCAGCCCCCAAATTTGCAAACACTCTCCCACCCATGTTTCTACCACCAGCCTTCACTCCTGCTTTATAAAGTGGAGGTATCACATCACCTCCTCAGATCTGCTAACAATACATTAACATTTCTGAGGCACTCAGAAACTACAGTGAAAGAGCAGAATAACAATTCCCACAAGGAAATGACCAATTTTGTCTTCCAAGCAAGGTTTAAATAGCATACAGAAAAGAAAACCAGAAAAAATTACAGGGCAACACTTGGAAAAGTATTTTGCATCCAGTCTTAAATTGAAGGCTGCCCAAATTGTGCACTCTATAAGACAAATCTCCTTTGCAAGACAAAGCTCCACTTAGATAATAACAGATGTGATATAAATCTCACTGCATTTGTCTTGAAAGCAAATTCCCTTCCTAAAACCAAACATTCACCCTAAAAAGTGTTCCTAATTGCATAAAGACTGTATATAGCATATTCACAGAGAGGGACACAGTTTCTGAACAAAAAGCCTGTTAACTATAATATTATAACCACTACACTAACTACAGCATTGCCTTTTAGCACTCTATGTCAGTATGCTCCCTTAACATATTTTTGGTGTGTATATTATTATATATGCATATAAATGCTCCAAGGAAGGAAAAACAACTTTGGCCATAAATTATTTTACTCTGTATCTTTAAAACTGGGCACACAAAAATATGTCTGTGTTTATTGGAATAGCATCAGCATGACTGACAGTGTAGAGTGGATTTCATTTATCAGGTATTCCTTATCGTTTCTGCAAACACTTTCCTCCTAATTGCATAACCTGTGTTACAGGTTCATATAGCAGGAGTGAAAATGGATTTGGTATGAGAATGAGCTTGAAGTATCCTAGCAAAAGATGAAGTGTCACCTCTTTCCAAATGGAAGAAGCACTAGATGTACCTGAAAATTCTTGAGCCTATAAAAATCACTAAAAAAATTACCATGGGAGGCAGCTGTATTATTTTCAGGGGTGGGWTTTTGGTTTTTAAGTGGCGAAGGAGGTTGCTTTTAAGTCAAATGCAATCAGGCTCATGTTCCATCTAGCATTATCTAAATACTCAACAACAGCTCTGCACTTCCTTCTCCTGTGTAATCAACCATTTCTGACCGTGGTACAGCAATGCTGCATGAAAASTACCGGCGGCATGGCAATCTCTTGCAGTGTACCTGAAAGTGCTGCCGAGTTCCCACAATCACAGACATGCCATCAACAACAATGAAGAAAATTGGAGGGATTTGCTTGCAAACAAATCCCTTAAAACATCAGTGCTTTTAAAAGAGAAAACAAAATAGTATTTGCAGATGTGCAGCATCTCTGCAATTGACACAAGGATTCCCTCCCCCTTGAGGTGCTCCTTACGCTGATGCTTCAGACCCAGTTATTGGCTTGTTCGTCCCTGAGTCAATTTGGCTTCCTCTGTATTACTAAATAATTCAGGCAAGTGAATCTTCTCTAGCTCTGAGGCCAAGTGGAACAGAACACCTACTATYCCCAAAGTTAAATTCCTTTCCCAAACAGAATGGACATATCCAAACTGCTTATGGTCATGCTACATGTTCATCTCCTTAACTGTGCCCAGACCATGCCTGACGGACAACTAATCAATACACAACAAAACCATGCTAAGAAGCATGTCAATATGGACATCTGGAGGACCTATTCATGCACTAATATCCTGTCCCTGTTTTATCCTGGAGTAAAACTGTAGCCTTCTGTGATTCATACAACATTTGTTCCTTTCCTGAGTTTGCCTCTAGCAGGCTACACTGAACCTCTGGCAGCCAACAGTGACTGCCCTAGAGCAGGAGGAAGGGTAACAGCACCATGATATTCCCTTAGAAACCTCTTCTTATTCCTTTGGTAGAAAAATGAGGGGTAAGGGTTTGTGGCCAGCAGAAGGCCGTTAATGCAGCCATGCACTCTTTAAATATCCTGAATAGATGAATCCTCAAAGAACCTGAAGTGTACCTTTAAAGACCTTTAAAAACCACTCAGCTCCATCGAACCAGCTGCTAATCTTCTCCATGTGCTTTGACAACACAGTGAGAAATGAAACTCTATAAAACAGGATCTCAGAAACTTTATCTTAAACTTAGACTTAATCATAGCTCACTGCTAACAAAACCAATCAAAAACAATTTACTTCTACAGGAGTCAAACCTCAGCACTCAGTCTGCTTAGATTCAGAGGAGGAACTAAGCTCTAGAGCACCCAAAATCCCAAATCCAAACAGTAACTCCAACACTAATTCTGGCATYAGTCATCTGTAGCAAACACCATTTACCACCATATAAGCTTTCTTCCAGTCCTGCAGGCTTTGCAGTATCCAGCTTTAACTGGAATCCTATGCCCACGCTCCCCTGAACTTTAGTCCTAGTCTCAACCCTACAACCCACACTAATGAGAGTCATTTGCCCTCTCTTCTTCAGCCTTTTTTCAGTACCCACAGGCATTACAGTATCCAAAGTCTAACTGTGGGTTCCTCCCACCCTCTTCCCTCTTTAGTGAGATTTTTGGGGTATATTCCCAATGCAAGGGGTCATCCTTCTCCCAGCTTTCACGCACGCCATGCAGTTATCTGTGTCAGCTCTAGTGGGAAACAGCTCTAGGCTTTCTCCCCAGGGCATGCTTCAGAAGCGATGAGGAGGCAGCAGTGCTTGCACATCACTGGGTTGACTTGTCCGTCTTCTTATTTTCAAGGAGGGTTGCTGTCTTTCTCTTGCTAAAAATGCACTTGTGATTAGGCATTGCCCTCCCACTTACAAAATTGCATTTTTAAATTGAATTTAATGAAATTAAAATTAATGAAAAATTAGAGAGAACGTTTGCAGCATGAAGACAAGACACTATCCCCATACCTCAGACAAGAATTATTAATAAAATCTCTTCTTAAGATTACCCATTCAACTCCCCTTGACTGACAGCTCATCACCACCAGTTCAGCCAGCAGGTGGAACCAGTAAACCCATGAACTGCCCATATGGTATTTCATCCAGTCAGTGGCAGTGGCATGACACCTAACAGATCAACATAACACTTACTATTAAAAAAAGTAACAGAAAAAAAAATTCCTGAGATATCTCCTGGAATACATCTTACCAAGCTTGCAGTAAGTGGATCATGAAAGTGGGAAGGCAGAAGATGCCTCCATATACCAGTTTTAAAAATTCGCTGTTGGTAAACTGATACAGTATATTTCTTCAAACTTGCTTGGCATTTTAAGTCATGCTCAGCTCTCCCTGTATTCATGACATTCAACAACATATTGTGTAGTGGCTTCTGATTGAGCCAGGAGAGCACCGTGCTGCATGTATTTAAAAACCAAAATAGAGTTCATTTATGTCATATGCCCTGTAGTTCATTGTTGTTTCCATCTGGAAGGCCCTTGCATACACAGATGTTATAGGCACATCTCTTCAAAGCACATAAAATTTTTCTCTTCACAAATCATCACTCCATAATGGAACAAGACCTAAGTCCTTACCCCAAGATCAAAGCCTTCACAGAGGGCATTGCCCACTGAGGGCTGTCCCCCAGTGTGGGAGACCTCTGGGCCGCTGTCACCCCTCTGCTGTACCTGTGAGGGGCCTCCCATCCAGACAACACCCGAGACAACACAGGAGTTGTCTCTCCCAAAGTAGACTCACTCTTCATTTGCCTTTCCAAAACTCCACTTCCAAATCCTCAGATGCCACACACCCCACACTGCTGGTCCCAGGTAGCTGAAATCAGTCCTTCCTTGCCCATTCAAACTATGTGCACAGATGCTACTTCACGCTTTGCCCAAAACCCTCCCAGATCATCAACCCTCCTAACAGACTATTACACTTCTTTTTTCTCCTCTATAAAAGCTTGTTTAAAACAAACTTGATTTTATTATGTATGAATCAGGAGGTGATCTTATGGATGCAGAGGGGGAAAAAAAAATCACCAAACTAACTCCAAAAAGCTCATGTTGCTTTGCAATGTCATAAAAGAGTCTAGTAAAAGTTTTCAGCTTAATTTGAAACCAACATGCCTGCAGAGGAGAAAATGTCCATGGATTATCCATTTCATCAAGCTTTTAGGTTCTCCTTGGTCATTAAGGTACTTCAAAAGAGTGTTACAAGGTAGACTTGGTTTCAGTGATTACAACAATCGTCTTTCATTCTACTCTACGGATCGGACTATACAAAAAGGTGTCTCCAAGCTGGTTCTTTTGTTGTCAAGTCAGGATCTTCAGCAACAGACTAATGACTACCGTTCCTAATTACTCATTGGAAAAATGGCACAGCCAACACCAGCTTACAAGCAAATACTGGCTTTTTTCCCCCTCTGTGGCAAGCAGCCTGGAAACATCTGTTCTTGTCCCTGCAAACATTCTCTTAAGTCATGGTTTTGTCAATAGAAACCAAAGCGAGTCATTGCAATGAGGTAAATACAACCATTCATAAATGCTAAAATAAACACATATGGCCTCCTGCAGTCTGACCTGAGCTGATGCAAGTCACACGTTCCATTTGTTGGTGTAAGCAAGACCAAAATTAAGTCCATGCCTTCATCAGTTTGCATGTGGTGGTCAGTTTGCATATTTGGGATCAAAACAATCAAACCAAAGAAAAAAGTATTTGCTCTTAATTAGGAATTTTGGTATTATAAACAAATTCAGGTTGCACTAGAGAACCCATACGCTATACATAGTTACTGCTGTGCTGAGAAGCAGTTTTTAAACACGTTTAAATCTACTTTCCAGCTGACATAACTGTACTTTTTAATATTGGATAAAGTTATAAGACTATTAAAAGCCTCTCTGTTTATCTACACTTCTTGACGAAAGGTTGAGGACCAGAAAGTTCCTTCTACAGATTGCAAGGAGTATTTGGAGAAAAAAAGTCCCCAGTAACACACAGATATATTCCCATGCATTCAGACATTGGCATGCATAGGAATGACAGGCAATGGCAATAAGAACTTTGGCTAGATCTTTTATTTACACAGCACCATTGTATTCCATACTCTGCTCATTCAGAGACATGCCTGCAGCAACCTTGAAGCTTCTGGAGAATACCAAGAGAGACCGTAAGTACTACCCAGCCTCCCACTGCCTGTCCTCTTGGCTGCTGACCCCTCTCATAATCCTGACCCAAATGCCTTGGGTATGCATTTAGATACCTCAGAAAAAGAATTCACTAAAGCTGAGCACCGACTTGTCCAAGCTGCCACGACAGCATCGTAGGACAAGTCCTGCACTTCCTTAAGGTCTCACCACCTTTCTTCTCATGGACATAATAACACAATGCATTCCAGAATAGGTCATTATAGCTGTGATCAGGGATCAGTTGTGATCCCTTTATTACAACTGCAAAGTGAAAGGAGTCATGGTAGTAACCGCCTTTCAAACAATCACTAGAGAACCAAACACATGGGGGGGGGGAAAAGTTGTAACTCCTTCCTGTGGATTAGGATAGAAAGAAAACTAAGGAAATAAGAATAATGAAGAAGGAAAGAATTATCACAGCAGGAGTGCAGGTTGGAGGTGGGAAGGGATAGTCTGAGGCCCTTCTGTCTTTTTTAGTGAATACTTAGAAGTGGACTCAGACTGGACTTAGCGCATTCATTCCCCTTGTGAAAAGGGCTTAAGACCCAGTTTTTCTCCAAYGGCTGTTTATATAAAACTATCTGTAGAGAAAGATACATGGGTAATATTTTGCAGTAATATTCAAAACCTCAGCCTCCATGATTAGCAATATTTTGTGGCAGTATCTGAAACTTTGACTCCCCCAATCCAGACGACTGCCCTATTAGGCTGCAGACTGCATTGACTTCTTTATCCAGAATGCCATGGATCGCATAGAATGTGGAGTCTGTTCCACATATAAGGTTGCAAGTGCATCTTCTCAAAGAATCACCTGTAAGTTTCAAGGTAGAGCACTTCACAGAGAGATGAGATGAGTGCCTTGGAGTGATTTCTAGCAGGTAAATACATGAAAGCCTTTCTCTTATGCTCTGGGCAGCTCCCCTTGTCATGGGGGACTGTACTGAAGAGGCCTGGCTCCACCACCTTGTGATTCAAAGAACTATGTTTGTTGCTGCTACATTTTCTGCAGTGCCTGAAATGCCAGCCAGTTTCAGAAGTCCCTGTGAGGGCCACCTTCCCTTAAAACATCATATTCATAGATCTCCTCAGCTGGACGAGATTCAACGCTGCTAAGCTTTGAATTGGTGATTTTAGCTGCTGCTGAAATCAGCAGCTCCAAGGGATTCRAGGCACTTATAAACATTAGCTATGACTGAGCAAGAGTTTTAAATCTGTATTGTCAAATTAAGCACCTCAAATAGGGGTTAAATGCTTAGGACTTTCTGTTCACTAGCAGAGGTAAGCTAGCCAGGTGAAGGGGAGGCTTACCAATGGCTTAGTTTAAAAATATCACTTGCATGCAAAATTTTTATTCAGAGAAAAGTATGTATAAGAAATGTCACTTTTTCATATATTTCATATTTTATGGACAATTTTAGTTTGATCTCTTCCACGCAGGTGTTGTAATACAGAAATGAAATTATATACAGGCCAGTCTAGCTTAAAATCTCAAAGCACTGAGAAACACTGACAATAAACAAGCGGGTAAGTAGCAAACTATGACCAAAAAGGTGAAAGACTTTTCACAGGGTTTATATCAGTCTCCTAAGTTCCCATGTAGCACCTAAAACTTGTTGCCTAATAGCCCATTTTCTGTGTGACAACATCCTGATATACAAAATATACTTCAAACTGTCATTTATCTAATCTGAAACAGAACATTTGGGATTAATACTTCAAAGCAATGATCTCCAATATGTGCAAAACAACCCAAGGAAAAAGCATTTCACCTTTTTCCCCCAGTACCAAAAAGGAAATTCCAAAACAATGTTAAACAAAGCAGATAAAAGTTTGCTTGTGAAGACTCCTAAAGCTTTAAAAAACAAAAAATGGGTTCAAGATGATATTTAAATCAAACTACTGGAAGAAAAGGGCTATTAAAAATTAAAAACATGAATACAGCTTTTAGCCTAGGAAGTCAACCATGGACAGTCAGATGTTAGGGGGATAGTCTACGGGAAATACTGTTAAGTACTTGCTCTGCTCTTTCTCAAAGCAYATGCTGCTAGTTTGAGTCAGAACACTCCCTGGCCAAATACTAACCTTTCTATGTTACTTTTCCTTTGAAAAGTCACTGAGAAAGAAAACTCCGGGTCAGCTGTAATGGCAGAATGACAAGCTGTCAACAAATCTCATTTGCAGTGTCTGCTCGGCTGAAGAATTTGAATTCCCTGCCTGCTACTTCACGACTCTTTCTAATTACATTAAGTGGRTATCTACACATCAGGGAAAAAAATCCAAATTTCATATATTAAGATTTCCACATCTATCTATCAAAACATTCACGCATTTTCCTGATAGCAGTAGCTGTTTTCATTCCTCATTTATTTGTCCCTCAAGAAGAGCTAGGCTATAAAACTTTCCCAGTAGTTGCATAGCACACTTCAGCATTTTATCTTCCAAGATTTCATATTTGTGATTATTGCCTGGATTCAATCAAATTAAAAAAACCCCTAATTTATGAAAGCATGTCAAAACACGCTTATATGAAATAGTGTTTGTTCATTTGCCTCTCACAAATTAATTTGAGCATATCTAGAATTAAATGTTTGTCATAAGATAATTTCAACAATAATAAAGTCCTATTGCATGCAGATAACATACAKGACTTATCATGAGTTCCCTGGAGCTCACAATTTCTGTAAAACAGCCTTACTTCACAAACAACCTGTAAGCAGACTGTTGCTCACATCACTCTTATTTGATTTCTTCAAGGAGAGAAGCTAAAACACTCCTCTGAGTATCAGCAAGTACCTTGTTCAAAATAAATTAACAGTATCAGTTACTTTTGCATTCTCAAACATATTAGACTTGTAATAGGAAGCAGTGCAGATTAAGAAGCATAAAGCAACACCATATCTTGTTATCTTAAGAGTTCTAGGATAAGATAAAACTTTAAAACAACCAAAACCCCCACAATTTGGAGCCCACACCACAGAGCTCACAGATCCCTTTCTTGACAAACGAGCCTCTTTTAGGCAATTCAGCATTTGAGGGGCCTGTCTCACTACTCTGTTGCTTCCGTTTTACACGAAACCAGAGGGGTGGATCAGAGCCTGAATTCTCCCCACCCATGTTTCCCAAAAAGCCAGCACTAGCATTTCAGGCACAGACAAGCTGGAAGCTCAGCAAATGCACACAGGGACAGAGTGAGATTTGGGATTTAGATTCTCTYTTATCGAGTGCCCGGGGAAGGAGTGTGTGCCAGCCATGAGAATGAGACACCTGCAATCTTTCACTGAGGATTAATCCCACGACAGACAGGCACACACGGAAAGGCAGTGGCCAACCTGAGTGGAGGTTGCCAGTTCTGCCTGCTGGGATTTCCCATGTGAAGAAGGAAAGAGGCTTCACTCTTTGGAAGGACCACACACCAGTGAAATTGCCAAGCTGTACCCATACTCAGCACACAAATCACACTTGATTGCACGSACCCAGCAAGTTATTTTTATCTGCAAGTTATTAGTATCTGCACTTCCAAGCCCAGCTTTATTGGTGGGTGGGAGTAGAAGCTCCCAAGCATCCGTGGTGGCCAGCACAGCACACACTCCCACATCACACGAACTCATTTTGCATCTGTACAACTGCTTCTCCCACACCTGAGGTTCATGCTGAACTCCCCCAGCATACAGCAGCCTGAAAAATAAAAGGATCTTGAAACTGAAAAAAATAACCCTCTGTGACATGTCTAAAACCCTGCCGATTTTTTTACTTCAAATAAATTTTAACCCTGGGACAAACCTAAGTTCTTACAGCCAAAAGTGACTGTCACTGCCAATATAGTATAAATGTTACCACAAGCACAGAGGGAACAGCCGAAAAAAGTGAAGAAATGAGAGCTGCTCCACTTGACCACAAGGAGGGTAAAACCAAAGCTGCACGATGCATCCAGCAGCCAGGGCATTTAAAGACTCTAATCTGACATGGTGAAACACCAGCTAGGCAGGGTACATTCCTTTTAAAAAATCAAATCAAACAATAAACAWAAGTAAAATTAGAGCTGGTTAGAGAAACTTAAATAAAGCTGTGTGTTTGCAAGAAACTGGAAATACTGCAAAATCAATTTGTTTCTCTAGGCTTTCTTGAAGAAAAAAAGGAGAAAAGTTCCAAGACAGTATCTTTTTATGGATGTTTTTGGAACAAAAAAACCTTACCTTGTAAGTTGAAACTACTTTTTCTTTACAATAAAAGCCGTAACTGAAACAAATTATTTTAACCAACTTTTTATTTTTATTTTGGCTTTTGACTCTTCAAAATCAGACACAACATGAAAATTCTCTCTTCCACACGTTTCCTAATCAATTCTCAGAAATCACTAAGGTAAGGCTTTTTTTTTTTTTATTTCTTGCTGCTGACAATATAGTATGCCATCAATTCCTACTGCAGTCAATTACAATTATATTAGCAGGATATCAGAGAGCAAAATAAAGCATTAAGAGGTCTGAAAATATTAGGTTTAGTGCAGTCTTTGAATCCTAAAGCATATGTGAAAATGGGTCCAAATGGGTCCAATTCTTTAGTTATGTTATCATATACTAGTTTTTTCCCCACAAGATCTCTGTTTGATTTTTCAAATTTAAGATTTCTAGAGAAAATAATATCTTGAAAGGTTTTAACGTTACACACAAAAAAACCCAAAAATCTTTCATGTAAAATGAATGTCACAAACTCAAGATTCTCATCCTTCAGACATAAAGCTCACATGATGACTCGTAGAAATTCTTAGTCATCTGTATAGTTCTGTCAGCAGAGAGCGATAGTAGTAAGTCAGTCTCCTTTAATAATTTTTTGTTGAGTCTGTGTTTACTGAGATTCTTCAGGGGCTTATAAACTTAAGCAGTTTGGTCAGATTTTCAAAGTGGTTTTTATATCGAGCCCTTAACACTAGAGGGAACAAAGCCAAAGCCAAAGCAATAGACTCTGGGTTTATTTTCCTCACAATCAATAAATAACCCTAACTTTTCCCTAGGCATTGTCTCCAAAATAGCAAGACCATTTTGACTGAAAAATTCTAAATGGAAAATACTAATTGAAGCAGTTAAACTAYGATAATCTCCTGAAAGGAAAACATTGTAATGGGAGACACTGGGCAACTTTAATTATAGATCTCACCATTGCTTCTGTGACAATACAGCTTTGGAACTGATGAAATACCAATGTAGTCCTGATGACATTAAAACTTGACTGAAGGTCAATGACTGGTTAAACTGGAATGTTTCTGAGCCATTGTTAAATTATTCAGAATTATTTTAGGAAAGCTGCATAAAAAGTGCAAGAGTGCAGTTTTAGCTTCATCTAAATGCACATACTGAGAATGGAAAAGGAAATAGGGAAACTGTCATTTGCAATTGCCTTGAAAAGGGAAAAAAATAATATCTTGTGTACCTTCAACTTACAATTAATCTAGCAGAGGAGAAGAGTGCAAGATACTTCCTGTTTTTACTACTTATTTCCCCAAACCCTTTTCTGCAAGAGCAAGAATGAAAAGAAAAGAAGAGGAATGGAGCATTATTTCTGTAAAGAATGTAATTATTTTTGTTTCTATTGCTTAACACCAGTGAGAGAAGGCTGGCAGGAGTAAATAATTAACAACAATCAACAATACCTTACTTTTGCTGCAGGACAGCTGTTTCCTGATCTCTGTATATATGTTGCTGAATATGTGTCTGTGAGGCTAAATGGAGTCTCCTCGAGCCATCACTGAGCCTTCAGAAAGAGATGAAGCAACATGAAAATGAGCAGTGGCCAAGTGTGCTCCAAGTAGGGAGCACTCATGGCACAGGAGAGCCGGGAGCAAGCCATGCAGTGTAAAAACTTGAATTTTACACCTCTCATCCTCTTCCCTTTCCTTTTTAAGTGTGGTTAACTAAATGCTGACAATACATCAGCACTGGCCAGTGTCCTGCAACTTTCCCTGGTCATGATCAGGAGCCCTGCATGCACAGTGTGGCGCTTCCACAGCACTGCATAACACACAGCAGCACCCTCCCTTCCCAAGGCTCAGATCAGCCAGCTATTTGCTATCAATTATTCACAACAAACGGTGCCAAGATATGTGGTTACTATATAAAGAAKAATTCTCACTAGAGAATAAAGTAATACCTGACAACTCATTCTTCACTTATGATCCGCAAGATTTACAGCTGTAACACGCAGTCAGTGGTGAGGAGTGCACAGTCTCTAAACATCCTTTCCCATGGAGGTTTCATTCTTGCAGAATAAATGTTGCATGGTGCAGGTCACAAGCAAAAAAACCAGGATRGCCAAAATTTTTGCTTAGCACAGATCTACTAGAGTTAATTAAAGAGAACTTTCCAGGCTCTGGTCAGAGGACCCCTGCAAACCAGCTGCATCAATATAAGATGCTATGACCCCATCAACTGTTCACCACTCCCCATCTATTGGAGACAACCACTATTGAAATGGAGCTGGTGGAGAGCCCTTGTGAGCACTCCTCATTAGCTTCAGTGCCAAGTCAGCCTGCAGAGTTCTGAAAAAGTCCACATTGACATATAAATTAAGATGGATTAGCTTCTGAGCTGGACCAGATGAGGAATGTTCATGTGATCAATTTTGCAGGCCTTGCTGTGGAAATGGTAAGTCCACCTAAGACAACTTAAAGAAAGGATATTAGCATTGTGCTAGAAAAGAATATTATCATTATATATAAAAAAAAAAAAAAAGGAAAGGAAAGGACCTTTCCCACTTTTAAGTTCAAATATAAACATAAAGGCAGGTAAATGGATTAAGCTATCTGAATGAATGTCTAAAGAGAGTGTTATTCCCACTGTTTTGAAGATGACAATGCTACCTTTAAAATACTTTAAATGAAGAGCAAAGGCCTGCAAGGATTAGTATAATAATGCCCACACGTATCACATTAACTCTCACTGAAGAGGAATGAATTTCACTAGGGACACGAGTCCCCAGATAGAACTACCATGTTCAAAACAAAAAACTTGAAAAAATCCATGAAAAAAATCCATTTAAAAAAAAAACCAAAACCACCTGCTAGCGTAACAGTTAATGGAAAGGATTCAGAATGGGATGGGCTGAGGTAGGAACAAATTTTTAGCCAATGGAGCTATTGGGAGAAATGATGCCTAGATGCAATCTCTGGCACTGGAAGTCAGCACAGCACTGGCTGCTGCAGGCCGGGCAGATAAGCCAGAAGGAAGATTACTGTCACTGTCTGTCCTGCTGTTATGTTAGTCTTTTGAATTCTGCTGCTGGCCACTTTTGAAAGAGGACACTCAGCCAGGCTAAACAGATCTCAGGCATGATACATGACAACCATTCAAATATCACATATTGCCATGTCACATCCACTCCAGTGCTGAACTACCAGACTTCTAGGTACGTACATGTAAATCACTTCTCTGTGCTGTGAATCATCTCTTGCATAGACCTAAGAGGGTTCCTGTGTCATCAGATGCTTCAAAAGGACTTCTTGCACATGAGCAGCTGAGTTACCTCCAAATGTGGTTAAAGACATGAAAACAAAGCAAAGCACTGGGTCTGAACTCTGACTGCTCAAGCATGTAGAAAGGCCAACTCAAATATTGTGATCTGAGCCTATGTCAATTCTGGAACAAGTGACAAACTAATTACTCTTCTAAACAAAAGCAGACTGGGAAAGGCAGGAATCAAAGAACATGACACTCTGCTATATGTCAAGAATAGGGAAAATGAAGAAAATTGTAAACAAAACAACCGATCTGCTACTGTCAAATAACAGTTTCAGAAGTCAGAAATGAGGGACTGTTAAAAACCTGTGCTATTAGACTGAATAAGCTTCCGAAAAAATATTCTCACAGCATGTGTCCAAAGAAGTAGGATAAGTTGAATTTCCCTTTAAAAAAACCAACAAATCAACAGAAATCAAAGGTCAGGAACAGCAAAAACCTGCACAGACTGCATTTCCACTCCACCTCCTCATAACACAGTCAGCTAAGGGCAGGATTAGATAAGGAAGCAATAACATATTTAAACAAGAAAAAATATTCATCTGACTTAAGATTTCACATATTTTATCCAGCAGTAAAACATGTTCTTTAAACAAGGAACAGAGCCCCAGGAATAGATAGTCCTTTCCTGCCTGTAAGTGTTGTTTCTCTTCAATGTTATTATTCAGTATTAAAAAAAAAGTGCTGCAAACCCAGTAAATAAATAGCCAATGTAGGTTTGATGAAAGATTGACTCAGAAGACTGCTTTTGGCCTGAATAGAAAGATATGCTTTCATCCTGTTTTGACTATACTCATACGTTTACCTAACATAATTGGATGTAGTTAATATTGCAGGAGCCTTCAAGCAGCRCACATTTCCCTCATTAGTGGGTTTAAAGCCTTAATGATATCTCCTGTGCTGCAGAAAAGCCCAATGTAGGCTTTAAAAGTGATTGGCAAGTTTTAACAGGAGAAAAACGGGGAAGGAAAGGCAAAACCTAATAAAACTCTGATCTTGTTTTCTTCAGTTATTTAGAAAAGGAAATTTTGGAGAATGATAAAATAAAGAAAAAAAGGGGTGAGGATAAACAAGCCAAACCAGATAATTTCAAAAGTTGATCTTACAGTAACTCAAAGAAATGTGAAATAAACACGGAGTGGGTAAAAAGAGAGCGTGACCTTTCACATACCTGCAACACATACCTAGTCGTACACAAGCTCCTCATGACATAAACAAGTGCACATACACAGGATATTGTCAAATCAGCATCTTCCTACACCTGCAGCAAAACCACCTTTTTGTAGTTTCATTATGCAGTATCCCCCCTCCCCTTTAAGTCTCAATAGAGTTTGGCAGGGAAGCCTTGCATTTAAGAAACAGAATGTCACAATATACCATTAACTAAGTACATGCAAAGTGTTTGGGGTTTTGTTGTTTGTTTGTTTTGTTGGTTTTTATTGACTAATTTTGACCATTTTCCAGGAACAGAAATTTCACAGGCTGATTTAGTTTCAAAAGAAGCGTAATTATGTACAGCTGTATTCAGTATTTCTTGACTGCCTTGAACAAGCAGTGAAAGGGAGATTTGCACACATTATCAGCCACTATCATTAGTGCTGTAAAGTACGTAATCCATCTGGTGCTCTGGTGTCTACCTAGGAGCAGGTATTGGACCAATGATGGCTGCAGGATAAAAGCATAAAGAGAGAGTGTTAAAAATTAACAAAACAACACAGTAACCTGAGTCATTTCTCGATACTAGATTGTCCTCGCATTTGTGTTCTCCTATGGTTTTGCAAACCATTTTTAGAGGTACAAGCACAGAGAGTGGAGTATTAAAAATGTAAATTTCATCAACATGCGGTTTTGCAGTCTTCACAGGGGAAGAGGTAGCAGGATACCATGGTGATGGCAGCACTGCAGCCCATTAATAAACCACAGAAAGACTCAGGGATAGATTCAAATACTTAGACTCATGCTGAAAGATAACTCATTTCATAGTAATTCCTGTGAAAAATAAGAGGACTGTGCATCTCAACATCAGCTGTGGTCTCGACCTGCTAATTCATCGTTTCTTGATGGGGGGCAAGGAAAGAGGAAACTTGGTTTTAAGTCTTGTAGCCTCCTTACAGTCAATTGCATTGCTTTTATATTGCCAAGGTTTATGGCCCATAGCATCTGAAAACAGACAACCCATGCCTGGAAAAGAGAAAACTGTAAAGTTTTTATTTTGTATTTCATCTGTGTGTAACCCATCTGTTTCCACCATCACTGCTAGCCCTTCATGCAGAAGGAATCAGCCAGTTTTATTTGSAATCTTACCTGGAAATGGGACAAATATTAGTGTTTACTTACTCAATTAGAGATTCATAAATCTCAAGCAAACAAATTAATATGACCTATCTGGACAACAATATATTACCCAGTTAGAATAGCAGCCTCACTAGAAGTGTGGCTTTCTCCAAACCCAGCTACACCCCATCCACCACTGCTGGGGCATATGCTGAGAGCTTCCTCCAGCCATAACAAAGGAAACCTTCCTCAAACAGCAAAGTACCTAAGCCACCGCTCAAAGGAAATACACTGCCAATTAGAGGGTCTCTCCAAGTCAGTCAACAGGACCATCCTCAAATTCATTGGACTTAACGACAGTCAGTGTTCAAAGATTGTTTGTTTGTAAGCTGTTCTGTRGCACTCTAAATTGCTGTTATTTCTATCTTCCTAAACTTTCACAAGTCTTTATCAAATACTTAAATGTTTGAGAAGAGACTGTGTTCACCCTCTTTTCCATGAGAGGCAAAGAAAAAACAAAGCCTCCCATTTAAGGGAATATTCCAGTTCTGGACAGAATAAACATACTTTTGTAAATACACAGTCATGGCCCACTGAATTGAGAAGTAAGAATGTGCATAGAAGTAAGCAAATGCTGACATCTTTTTACGAACACTGGATTTATGGTTTAGGAACGGTACTCCCCAATTCTGTGCCCCCACTGAGACTCTGAGACTCCCTAAACTGGTTGGGAGTTGCTCCTCTACTTCCCCCCATCCCATTCCCTGTGGCAGGATGGAGAAGGGAACTGGAGGCATGAAAGGCAAAGATCACGGGTGGAGATGAGAACAATTTACTGGAAGCAGCAATGAGATAAGAAAGTGAACAGTAACAGCAACAACACTAGTGACAGAGGGTACAAGAAAAGAAAGGATTTACAGAGAACCGCCTGACAATAAACAATACCGGGATGGCTCCTTCCACCAGCTTACTTGACTGGAAGGAAACCCTTCTCCCCAGAAGACAGTCCCTTTCCCCTTCCCCTCACCCATGTGAGGTGGTATAAAATAACCTCAGGGTTCTGGCCGTGTCCCCACTCAGCTACTGAAAAACCATTAACCCTGTCCTGGCTGGAACCAGGACCAGTGGTCAGCAGAAGCGGGTGCCAGGTGTTCCAAAGATAAATACAAACGAGCTTTTCCACTCTTCAGGACACAGTTTTCACTTGGTTTCCTGTTCTGAATCAGAATCATAAATAAAAACTACAAACTTCAGAAATTACGATCCTCAAATACATTCAATCGAATCAAATAATATTAACTTTTCTACTTTAGCTTCTTTTTGTACTTCAAAATAGAAACTTACTTAAAAGGAAAAAAAAAAAAGAGCTTTCATTAAAACTTTTTAATCCACATTTCTGAAGCTTCTTTTAAAAACAAAGAACCCTCCCACAACAACAATTTGAATCCACATTTCTGAAGCTTCTTTTAAAAACAAAGAACCCTCCCACAAAAACTATTTGAATTAACAGATAAACCAAACCCCAACCCATTGCCATCAGTCCTGAATCACTAACATTCACTAATGAGACTGTTCAGCTGGAAATTCCCAGCATACTCTTTTACATTTATTAAGGTGACAAAGCACTTCCTAAATGCTTTACCCTTGTGAATGCAGGAATTCTGTAGGAAGGCCAAAACCTGAGCTCAGAGCTCCTAAATCTCAACCTACAGCTCTAATCACAAAACCAGACTTCTTCTCACTGGGATTCAGAGGATCAGGTGGCTCACAGAACACACTCTACTCAGTTCTTTCTTTAAGGGTAACTGAAGCCAAAGTCTGATTAATTTTACAGTCAATAGCAGTGATCATTTGACAACATTAGTTTTGTGCTATTAGCTTCAGCATATGGGGAATAAGGGGCAATTTGTTGTGCACGCATAAAAAGACTTGGTGTAAAAGAAATGACCCTCTCAATATTTATTATTTTAATTTTCAAGTGTCTATTGCAAGCATATGCACTGCTACTTTAAAACATTTAAACAAAACTGAATTTAATTGCTCAGAAAAATTAACCTGCAAGCTCTCAAAGCAGAAAGGGGAAAGAAAAAAGAAATCCTGAATTAAAAGCTATTTTAGGAGGCATAGAAGGCAGCAAAATAGTTACATATATATTGGTCAAGCTAGGAAGGTATTCTAGTACATCTAGAAGACAGCCATGGAGATGCACTTGGGAAAGAAACCAGATATTAGGGTTGTTTAGCCTCAGTGCTCCTGAACCATCAGGTCAAAACAAGGACAAGAGCCCTTGCTCAGCTTCCTGGCAGGGACTGGCAGCAGAAAATCAGGCATCTGGGCTCACGTGGCTGTACACCACCACCCACAAATATGCAGTCAAATTAATATTAAACAGATAGGTGCTATACAGCCAAATGAATTCCCTGCTAACATGATTCCCTTTCTATAGTGATGCTGTACCAGCCAAGACTTCAAAACAACTATGATCTAGAAGCTGTAGAAAACTGGTAGGCAAAAAAAAGTAAATCTTTATAAATTCACTGCTTGGACACCTTTTCACTTATCCTCGTAAGGCACAGAATGATTTTTGGAAGCACCGAATATTCTCAGCTCGACGAGACCAAGGCTTATTGTACATGTGGCAGGATTGATGCTTGGATTTGTCCTACAAAGTCAGGGAGGGAGGGAAGAACATCGCAGCTCTGTATCACAAACAACTGGATGTTCAAGGCATGGCCTGCCATCACACACAACGGCTTTACTGCATCAGGAACTGAAATGCCACCACGGCAGGTACAAAGAGGCCTGTTTGGCAAAGTTTCCATAATAAGATATGGCACAATTGATGTGTGCAATGCTCTAGTTAGGACTAGAGATTCAGCCTCTCCTCAAATCACGAGACCCAAAATCAGTATGTGTGCATCTGCATGCATCCATAAATGCATACAGATATGTAAGCATGCACACGTGCAGGCATAGCAACTCATCTTGGGAGATGTCAGCTCCAGAGGTGTTATGCCAGTCACCTTCCACGTCCCACATGAACCAAACAAAAACCAAGATGAACAAATGGAAAAGTGAAAAAACATACCTAAATAGAATGAGGCAGTGAAAAAATTGAAAGCACATTCCTTCTCTCCGCAGCCACAAAACCCAGCGTGTTTTCAAAACTAAATATCACAATCAAACTATTCGCACACACCGGAACATCACTTGTGTACTAAGCTATCCCACTGGACAGTCATTTTAAAGGGTGGAAAAATGGAGACCTCATTATATTTACCATGTTTTCTCATTTGTTTGAATCGTTTTCCAAGTATTGACTTGCCCCCTATCATACTGTGTCGCTGGTGCTCCAAACCATGTGCCCATGTGAAGGTAAGCTTCCAACAAAGCTCATTCATCATCTGTTTACAAACTGAGTTCATCGCACTTTACAACAACAATTTCTAAGTAAACTAAGAAATTCACATGAAAGGATGACGGCGATGGCATTGACACAACCGGAAATAATCCTAGGAAGTTTAAACTGAAGAAAAGAAACATTTCTAAACCAAACAACCAAGGGTACAGGTTCAAGGCAGCATGCATATGTGTCTTTTGGCAACAGTATACAACTTTTCATTCCTTAACTATTTTTACATTACATGTCTCCAAATGAGTATGTTAGTGAGTTCACTTCTCAAAACAAAAACTGTATTTGTGAGAGACAGACTGAAGAAACAGCCCAGCCCATAAGCTGGAGCAGTCTCTGGGTTTGGATACACAACCGAATTACCACTGTTTACTGCAAGACAGCACATCAGTGGGGCTGATGCCCGTTCTCTAGAAATCAAGGCAGAAGGCATCTAGAAAGATCTTGCACAAGACACACAAGCGATCCTTTACTTGCAAAAGGCAAAGAACACAGACGCACACAAGCCAATTCCTGAGGCACCACTCTGAGTTGTTTGAAGCCAGTTGTTACATCCCAGTCCTGCTCTGGAGACACATAATCACTATCAGGCCGTGTAGAGTCATCTAAAGTTAATAGAAATATGTTGATTTCTGCTGACTGAGGGTCTGACCCAAAATTCACAGAATTACAGGATGGTTGCGTTCGGAAGGGCCCTCTGGAGGGCATCTTGTATCAAATTTGGATAGATCTTTTGATACGGTAATATACAATTTTCTTTCCCCTAGCAAGAGACCAGAAAGAGCAGCCAATTCAGGGATATTTCAGGTATCCCAGACCACAACCGAACAAGATACAGAAAGTAGGTTCCTTCCTACTTGGTGGTTGCATTTTATTTGTTTAATGCCCTAGGTAAACCTGAAGATTTACAGGTTTACCAAAATAAAGATGAAGCCAACAGCTTAGTGTAACAGACAAATTCTACATCTGAAAAGAATAATCAGATCTCTTGTGGATGAACTAGAAGATGAAGAGAAAGAATAAACAAGCAAAAAGAAAAGAAGCTCAGGCAACTCAGTTTTCCTTCAAAAGGGACACAAGGAATTTTTATCACATTATATTCATGGTACTTTTTTTTCTTACTTTTACCACTTCATTATCGTTTGCTGTTAATCCATGATTTTTTCCACTGTAGCAGCAAAGGTTCTGATGAGAAAACAGTGATGTTTTCTTACAGCTGTTGGAATTGGTGTAAATTTTTGAATTTAAAAACCTCACTCTCCTCCAGCTTGTTGGCCGGTAGATTTAAGGATTTGGTCTGAATCAACCACTAGTTTCCACTTGTGACAGCAACATGAATCCTGGCAGAGACTCCAGCAACATAGCAAACCTTGACTAACCAGTAGTTACCTTTACCTTAGGGCTCACTGATCCACATATTTAGGAAATATTTTGACATACAACTTCTGAGTTATTTGAATTATGTACCAGGTAATGTTCCTCTTCACATTGTTCCATCTTAACATTCTACTCCTACATTTTTAAAAGTACACTTTAATGATTCTCAAGTACTAATTGAAAAACAAATTTTCAATGCAGAAATTAAAACAATCTGAAAACAGATTATGTATCATTATCCCACCTGGCAGAATGCAACAAACATCACAATCCTATCTCACTCCCAACACAGTAATGAAGTTAAAAATGGTCTTAGTGCTCTTAAAAGGAAACTTCTATTCAAGAGACAACTTAACACAGTTGTGAGAAAAAGGTATCATTCACCCCAGCACAGCCCTGCCTAGATGCTGGCTGAGGTTTCCATGGTTAACCTAAATTAAAATTAATTCCATATTTTTTGGCAGAAGGTCTATAAACTAATTTTCGTCTTTTCTTCTTCAACCTTAATTAAAAACATGGGGAAAAGGCTTCATATGCCTCAAGTATGAAGGTATATTACAGCAGACATTTTTGGTTTTAAATGGCTACAATGCTTATGTTAATTGAGACAAGATTAAATGGGAAAGTAGAGTGTCATTATTGCCTTCCTGTGATTATACAGTTAACAATACATATTCCCTGTGCCTACAAGGCAATAACAGCCTGCATGCTAGACTTGGTTGCTTGTTCTAAAAGAAAGTGAACCTTAATGTAGATTTGATCTGCAGTCACCATACACTTCTTTTGGAAGCATTATTAATCAGTAATTCAGAAACAAGAGAAGATGGCAGGGGAACATAAAAGACTTTTTACAGCAATATTTGAAAGATATTCATAATAAAGATGTGAAATGTGTAATATCAAAGAGAAACATAATTGCATAAAATGAAGACTAGTTTGGCTTGTGTCCACATGCAAGATCTACTTTGTCTATATAATGAGTGAACAGACAGGTTCAATGTGTGAGAAGTGCACAAATGGTCTAGGTCTTTCTGGATGTGGAGAGAGGACACAAGATGCTTCCAAAACAATCCTCTCAGCAGATTAAAACCACTTTCATTCCAGAAAGGCCTTCTGATGACTGCCCAGAAGGTAGTCCACAAGCGCACAATCCCAGATTAAGGTCATCCTGCTTACGAGCACTCAAAGGCATGACATCACAGTACAGACAGCTTTAATAAAAGCTGTCAGAGTTCACTGAATCATCATCTTATTGGCTTCTGTCTATCAAGTACATCCACTGTTTGCAAATTCAGTTCCCCATTGTCTCAATCAAATACGTATATATTTTACAATTTATTAAAAAAGACATAAACATGGAAATAAACTTTTTCCACACTTAGCTTTTAGAATTAGTCCTGCCCATCCTGAAATTCGGTGACAATCTATTAACATATGATTGCTACAACTGCTACAGAATGTGGTGATTAATCTCTTTCAGGCATTCTCGGTTATCTAACTCACATTTCACTCTGGTGGATGAAGTACAAATCTTGATAATGGAAGTGCATGTGGGGATGTGAGGAAGAAAAGTACAAGTGTGTTTTCCTAAGACTTGTTCAAAACCAATGCTCTCACCTGATTTCCCATCCTCTCAGCCTAAAAGGCTGACACTCTTAAGCTAAAAAAAGGCTTTGGGTTGAAATAATAAGCATGTGCCATGTCTGGACTGAAATATATTAGCCCAGCTTTGTGAACAGCACTGACTCCAAAGTCAGGTTTAAACCCACTCATCAGTAAACCATTGGGGAAGGAACTGGTAAAACAAAGTAAGGGGATCTATTTAGCATTTTGAATTCTCCACTAGCAAATAGAAACCCTCACTTGAAGTAGAGAAGCTTGCTTTAATTAATTTTAAAATATACAAAGAGAAGCAACCCTATTAAAAGGCTTAAAATTACATTTATTCAGTCAATATAAGAAAGAATTGTATTACTTGGAAAGCGCTTTTCTCACTCTCACCCTTCAAACATTACTTGCATACAACCCAAACATCTGAATAAATTCCACTGGCCTTCCTTATGTACCATCCATCATTATTTGTTTTCAGGTAGAATTATTAGCGTACAGGATAGCCAAACACTTCACCAAGGGAGCTGATTGCAACTTAAAGAGGAGACAGAGCTTCCAGTGTGAGGGGAAAAAGATCCCCAAGTTAGATGAGGAAGGACCCAGAAACAGAAAGCTGCTTTTCTTCAATAAGTGAAAAGCAATGGCTGAAAGAGGGGAGAACAAAGTGGAAAGGGAGAAATGATCAAAGATTGTAGGTATGTGAGAAAACCATAGAACAAGCAGATGAGAGCATATGAGATGAAGGAAGTTCATTTGAATTAGACTCATGGGCATTAAGCAAGCCAGAAATACCAACACTGCACGGGGTAGAAACTGTTAATTTTGCTAAAGGGAAGGCTAGGAATTACATTTTCTCATCTGTCATAGGCTTTCTGGTTAGTGGCAGGGATGTCACTCAGTCTGTGTCTCAGTTCCTCATCGATAAAGCAGGATGTTGCACAGAAAAGCCACACATGATTCAGGGGACTGTCAAGTGATAAGGGCAAGATATGAACCTGAAGAGACAGCTATACCTAACAGATCCCTGATGAAGAAAATAAAAAGGAGAGAGAGGGAGAGACTGGCTATAATGACATAACCTACCTGAATTTTAGAGAGGAACACAAATGTTACAGACCATGGCAGATGGATGTACAACCACAAGAGAGAGAGATAAACCTCTGAACACAAAAAGCTGAGAGAGGACGAAAAATTTCACCCACTGAGAAGGGTGACAATACAGAAACAGATATATTCAAATGACCAGGCTGACTAAAGTTAAGAGCAGAACAAATCTCTGAGCACACCCTCAAAGGAAAGCTCTCTAATTTCAGGAAGGTGTTATTTGGTCACCAGCTACTGCTAGGAGTGGTGGGTACAGTCTACTGCTATCAAATATACACAAGAAAAGCATGGGAAAGTTTAGACAGGAAGAAATAGGGTTCCTACTTGCAGTGGAATAAGGGAAGGGATGGAAAATTTCAAGTATACAGAAAATGGGGAAAAGACCCTTGCCACACACAACAACTTCAGTCTAAGAAGCCTAAGAATAGATTCTTCCACTCAGGTGTGATTTATGGGCAGAATGGGGGGCAACTGGTACCAGTAGTTATTAAGATATAGGCAGTGACAAGATAAAACTCGTGTACCAAAAGAAGCAAGCAAAGGAGACAAGCAGTCTGCAAACAGACTGTCTGGCTGCAGAGAGGATCAGAGGGACAGGAGACAGACAGCTGATCAGAGAAATTTTCCCTGAGGGCACAAACAACCCTCCTGAATACAGGTGAGTTTATTTGAGCAGGTTTGAGCATACTAAGGGGCCAGAGGGAAGCAGAGAATGGATGGGACCGAGGCAGCATGCAGTGACAGTATTTCCTTGGAAAATGCTGAGCAACTGCTGGAGATCTTTACCATCCCTCTGGCCATTCACCCTCATTATTTGTTCTAACCAGCTCTTGAAAATGAGCTTTCCAACATGTGTGTAACCAACAGCATACGTATAAGCTCTTGCTAACTYCACCTTCCTTCTTTGCTATTTATTATTTTCAGAGTGACAGGTATGACTAAGTAATATACAATAGCTGTGGGAGGCATGTCCTTGTCCCAAGCAGACTGCTCCTGCCCTGTGAAGTCTAAAATCACAAAACAGGCCATGTGTGGGAGAAAGCAAATAATACCATCTCCATGTTATAGATTGAAAACTGAGGAAGAGAGCTAGTAAGTGATTTTCCCAGGATTTCACAGGAAGTCAGTGGCAAAACTGGATATTGAAACCCTTTCTCTTCAACATCCATCTGGTGCTTCAGTCAGAAGGGCAGTGCGTCTCTTCTAAGGATGTTTCCTTTCACCCTCAGAATGTTCTGGTAACAAGAGTCTTTGACTGAATATGAGTGTAAATAGCTTAAAGTCTTGTTGAACCATGTTGTAGTTTTTCCTCTATTTCCAGCTTCCTAGTAGACACTTCTGGCCTGAGCTCAAATTAGCAGTGCTACCAACTCCATCCACAAAGCCTACTCTTTTATGTACTTACAGTTCTGTTGGTGAAGTTACTGAAGTCTGTCACTAAGATTTGCTTGATCATCTCTGGTGAGGAGACCACCACAAACATCTGGCGACCAACATAATACCTAGAAAGAAATAAAGTAGAGAATCATTTTAGCAGACAGTGACCACAGAGAACCATCTCCTTCCTTAAAATATCTCTTTTTGCTTGAATATACTTGCAGCAAACAAATGTATTCCCTTAGGTAAAGCAGTATCTTTCCCCACCCCTCTCAACCATTAAWGTACGATGCATGTTTCTGGAATTTAAAGGAAACAGCTTAAAATCTTTTACTGATTAATCAATACTCAGCCAACATTTTAAAGTAAAGGTTTACACACTCTGTGCTCACTCTGAATTCTGTACAAAGTGATGTAGTATCACTAAACCAAACTACGGAGGAGCAAAACATTAGAAACCAACAACACAAATAATCATGAAAGATCTACAAAATTGAATTTCCTGCTGTCAGCCACATGAAATGTCTTTTCACGGCGAAGTTCTGTCTACAATGAGTCTTTCCAGAAGTCCCCCCAAGCATGACTGCAATAAAGGCACACTTCCACCACTTTTACTAGTACTGGAACTGAGTGCATCTCAGGCTCTGCATTGGCATGGATGAACCTTACATTACACCAATAGGAAGAGGGAGAAAAAGGGGAAAAAAAGGAACAAAAGTTTTACAAAGTCTAAGGGAATTAATAAAACTTCAGAAGAAGAATGCTTGATGGGGTGCTGCTGCCTATACACCCTCTATCTCCCTGGTCCCATTTTAATATGATCTTGTGGAGCCAGGGTCTGTCCTTCTGGGTCTTCACACCATTGTGGATGCTGCAGAGGTACTGGGATCCATCCCAACCCTACAACTCCGAGGGGTGCAGAGATGCCTTCTCCAGCACATTCCCTCAAAGGCCCACAGGCACTCTGTGCTCGGCTGCTCTGCTGGGGGAAGAAGAAGCAGCACCAGTAAGCAGAGGTTGCTTGCGGTCCCTACCTTTGTTGATTGCTGGACCAGAAAGACTATTCAGGCAGCGCTGTCTTTTCTCCACCAGGAGAGAGGAAGAAGAGGTTGGAGGCAGGCACAGAAGGGCCAGGCAGCTCATAGCAGAACACAAGAGCAATACCACAGATGCTGCAATACCATGGTAATATCTGTGCCTAATAATTTTGGGATGATATAGCTTAGTATCGATATATTGCTTATCACCTGTCTACATTGCAGCAACTGAATAGACAAGCAAACSCTGGGCTGAATTAAATATAGTAACTAGAGGTTCCCATGGCAATGAAGCTGCAGCAGCCTGATTTCTTCAAGGGCAAACAAATCAGACAAATATCTTGATTCCAAAGCAAGGTTTCACAGCCCAACTTGACCTCCTTGCCACCAAAACTCATAACACACAAATAGCAGAGAAGAGTAAGAACACAATGTTCATCAGGAGTGAAGATATCTTTTCTTCTCTGGTGGGTTTCCAGAGGGAACTTTTATTTCCCAAATACAATCTACAGGCCCTATTTGAAGCTTAGATATGGGTGGTGAGGTCTATGAAGGTAAAACTTTTTCATCTCTCCCAGTTTGCTCAACCACAGCAAAAGTATCTGTCTTTTAATGGTTAAATTTTTATTCGGAATCCCAGGAGGTGCATGCAAAAGAGCTGAGGCCTCAATTTAAAGAGAGTTTTGATCATGGACTTTAGCAAAAGAGTATGATGCCCTACATGCACCTTCTGCATGTAGTTTGCACAGTTTTCCTGGCATCAGATAGGCAACACAAGCTCTCGAGGCAGAGACGTGCTGCTCTGAACCTACCCAAGACAATCCGCCATGAATACTGACCTCTCCTGCTCACACCTTGCTTTTCTCTTCCTCCCTCCAAGTTTACTAAGTTCCTTGTCACATTTAATGGTTAGTGGCTGATGGTCCTGCAACAAACAGCTTTTTCACAGAGACCAATTTCCTAACACCAGATTCCAAATGTGAATCAGAAGCTGATTATGTCTACCCGGATAGGTTAACTCTGACCAGCAAGAGGCACCCCACAATGCATCATGCAAAGCATGTGTGTGCAAGAGAGAAACACTTCTAATTTATTTCAAACCTGGGAAGTTGCAAAGCTCCAGCTCCTGTCCACTAGGATAACAGGATGGTACTCACAGTAAGAGTCTTTATGTCACAGTGCACTTTGTGCTTGAAAGCATTCAGGACTGAAAATTTGGGACAGGAGCATCTCCTACTCAAGCTGCTTTTATGAGAAAGTGACTCACAAGCCAAGCTTATGCAAACAAATCTATTCATCATCCTCCAACTCAGACCAGTCATCCGAATTCCCAGTTCTGTTTTGTCTTGGGGATTGTTATCCCATATTCAGGGTGTGCCCAAAATTAATGCTCCTCTTCTCTTTCCCTTTCCCCCTTCCCGGTTCGGGATGCTTGGGGACCCCGGCCAAGATCCTGGCAGGGGACGGGGCCAGGAGTTGCTCTCTCTCTTCCARTTCCAGATCGGAGCGGTGTGGCTGTGTGTGACAAGAGCCAAGACCAGAGCCGCTTCCTGCCAGACCCCTGCCCTGCCGTGTGGTGCCACAGCTGCTCCTGTGCTGAGAGCCGAGACCGGAGCCGCTCCCCGCTGGGCTCCTGCCCGCCATGTGCTGCCGCGCCTGCTCCTGCCTGAAGCCCGGGACCGGGGGGGGGCCAAGCCAGGGAGGGAAAGCACACTGAAAGGCTCCAGCCCAGCTGTTTCGCCTGCTGTGACTGCTGTGGGAGAAGAGRTCAATGCCAGGTAGCCGCTGGGTTTTCCCCCCTGCTGTTGGAACTGCCCTCTGGAAGTTCCACTCCCCTCAGGGTGAGAGCCGGCGCCATCTTGGACCACGCGTTGGGAAAGGGCTTGTTCCTCCAGCACTGCCCCCCACCCTCCAGGCAATTTTTTGGGGGTTGTTATAAATGGATTTTTGGGTGTCGCATTCAATAAAGGGTTAATTAGTGTAGGAATTATAGTTGGGGGGTATGTTTAAAGGTTATTAGTGGTTGTGGTTAACCTTAATTAGTTGTTAATGGGTTCAAGGATTCAACTTTTAAAATGTTAAAATAAGTTCAGAATGCTCTGTAGTTAAAATGAGCTGGGATTCAATGGTTGAAATGTTCTGTGGTAAAAGCAAGTGGTTGAGCTCACCCATAGGACTGAATGTGGAAGGCTCCAGAAATTAGTGATGTAATGGAAGGGGCGARCCTTCGAGGCAGACAAAGAGCAGCATTGGATAAACAAGGAACCAATGAGAAGACCCTAGACAAGAGACCATCAAGAGAAAGGCAGGCAGGACTCCTGAGACATCTACGAGCCCATCTCGAGAGACCTGGTGGGAGGAGGAATGGGTGGTCTATGGGCGGAGTTTGGGGGTATAAAAGGTGCTGCCCATAGATTGCAAGTGTGCCTCTGGCCGTAGCTGTCCGTGGTTGTGCACCCAGTGCTGTGCTGTGCTGTGCTGTGCTGTGCTGTGCTGTGCTGTGCTGTGCTGCGCTGTGCTGCGCTGTGCTGCGCTGTGCTGCGCTGTGCTGCGCTGTGCTTTGTGTGAGGCAGATCGCCGCAATGGTTTCTAATCGTTTGTATTTTAGCTAATTAGTTCCATGTTTAATAAATTAATTAAATTTTCAAGATTGTGACCTCGTTTTTCACAGGGGTTTTTGTTCCTCTGTGTTTGTGTGGGCAAGTGGGTTCTGGTGGTTCAGTGCTTAACAGTTATTTACTTTTTTTCCCTCACCTTGCAGGTGGGCATTCTGTTTGTTAATAAACCTTTTTTTTTCCCCCCCACTTTCATCTATTAGTATTCATTCCCTAGTGGTGGAAAGGTATTTTTGGAACCCTTTTGGAGAGAAGGACTCAGTCCAGAGAGTATTCTCTTAAATTTGTCTCAAAACTGAGACATGTTTCCACAGCTAAGCTCTTTCTTTTTGTTTACTCTTCTCTAACTTTCAAGTTACGGGCACCTGCTTTTCCTTTCTTTATGCCTTATAAATTAGGGCAGAGAAGGAGAAGAAGAAAATCCCCTACAACTAATAAATTGAAAATGCTGGAAAAAAACCCTAAATTGCTTTTTGGGCAAAAGTCKGCCTGTTTTTAAGCAATGACTGCTATAAAACACACACAGACTACCATCTCATATTTCATCCCAAACACCAAAAGCTCTCTTCCTGCCTTTTTTCCATTCTCCTGCTTTCTGTATATAATCTCTCTAACCTTTTCTAGGACACAAAAAGACAAGGGTGTGTATGAACATACTTTGGAAGTCAAAATCCATAGGCTAGAAGCATGACTTCCATGATCTTTTCCTGAAGTTAAGGAAAAATGACAGGAACTAAGCATGAAACAAAATCACCTGAGCTATTTCATTTAGCAAACACTGGTTTGGAACCTGAAAAGCCACCAGAAAGATGCTTAACTGAGTTTTAATATATCTAAAATCCTTTCCAGGATCAAGGTCTTGGTCACAAAACAAGAGGCTATCTCCAAACTAGGTGTTTTGGGGTTTTTTCACTTGTTTCGAAATAGCAAGTAAAAGATAAAATCCTCCGGAACAATAATCTATTATTCCCAAGTAAATAACATATTCACTCCTGCCATATAACTTCATTTTGATTCTGTATTACTAGATGAGGATATCACTAGTCTCACACAGACTAAGATTTATTATTGAACAAAACCTGATATTCTTGTCAGATTTTAATAAATAAGAGTTTGAGAAAAACAAAAGCCTCTGGGCAAGTACATTGCAAATGGATTCATGAATAATTTAGGACAGCACTTTTTATTAACTTTTCCTAGGTTAATCTTTTCACAGGGCTCATTCACACACAGCAGTCCTACCTTTAGCTACAGTACCATTACACTGCTTGACCCAACACTATAATATTTTCATGTAGGGCATTCAGGGTGTAAAGCAAATGCTTGGGACTACCTAGACCACTCCTACAGAGAAGCAAGAATTCATGCRTGTAGTATGGCACCCTCGGGATGATGCAACTCCGTCCACATGGAAATAGGTTGTAACACTGCCATACCAGCAAAAATAAATTTCATGACCCATGCACAAAGGCAATTTTCCTGTGTGGAAGAGGTGTCAATTAAGTTATGCTGTTAGAGCAATTTCTATTATAGTTCAGTTTAAACTGCAGCCCTCCAAAATAGAAAAAAAAATTCACATTTTAGACCAGCAGCTTAGCTCCAATTGGAAGGTGAGACARGAAAGACCTGGTACCAGTACATCAACAGCACGAGGATAGTGTGAGCTTCCTCCAGCAGATGAAAGTGTGGATGAGGAGCCATTGCCCCAGCAGCTGCCGTTGCAGAAGCAGGCGGCCCTGTGCTGCATCATCCCCAGGAGGGCCAGGCAAAAAGTTTTTCACAAGTGTTCAGCAGAGGGCATGGATCTATACCCAGGAGTTGTGGAAAAGGCAAAGATTGCCAAAGGCCTTGCAGGTCAAGGAGGTGGTTATGTTACAGGGTATTGACCAAAATAAACTAATCTTCATTTGAAGTGATTTAATAAATGAAGAGGCTACAAACACCCACCACACCCAACTGCAGCAGTTTTGTTCCTAAGAGCAGACAAGCACCACTCTTAAGGGAACTAATGAAAAGGACAGAGACTACTGCCTTCTGTTCAGGTTTCACCCAGGATGTTGCAGTCCTCTTTACAATGATTTCGTCATTTAGTAAACACATCTTTTCTTTATCCACAAGAATAAACAGCAATCCAGCAATGATGTCTGCTCTTTTGCTCCTGCACCAGTGTGGCTTTCTGCGGAGATGTGGCCTAGGTGTCTCATTCCACACCTAGTGCCTACCATGGCCACAGCCACAGAAGATAACCCATGGAGGCAAGGGATGCCTGCCATGTCCAGCTATGAGCTGAAGGAGAAGCAGTGAGACAAGGGGCACATTGGACTGCCCAGTCCCTCCTGCAACACTTAAGCACATCATCTTCTTTCACAGTGTTTGCCAGGGATYCCCCCAGAAAGCAGATTTCTGTTCTCAGATGATGAAGTGGATCAATCAGCTACTTTTAATTTGAAAGAAATTTAGCATTATCCTTTCCGCGCTCCCAAGATCATCCTGGCCACACTGCATGGTCATCTGCTGCCAACACCATCCCCCAGCTCCTGAGCCATAGAYGTGCTCTCTGAGCAAAGCTCACAGCAATATTGCCTTGTTGTGCAGGAAAAGGTGGAGAGCACACACAGTACCTTATGGCAAAGGGCCATATGTTTTTGTGTAACATCCATCAGGTGGGAAACACCTGCAACCCTTTCACCTTGTTTATAGTGCTGCTGTCAATTCACAGAAGACTTTGATCTCCCTATCTATTATCAGTCCCATGTATTACAAACACATTAATCATAAAACATACATATGCTGTTAGGCAATAAGCAAGGCTTTGTCTCCTATGCTGCAGTCTGGTAAAGTACACAAAGATCATCTGCAAAGCCATATCAAAATAGAATATTTTATTATCTCTATTTTTTCAGGGAAGAACAAAGACCAAAAAAAAGGGGGGCAAGGGAAAGGAGAGGTATGCAAAGACACAGAGATACGGGGGAAAAGACTAATTTTCTTACAAGACATTTCCTTAAAAGAAGTTCCTCAATCATTTTGCCTCTTTTGTTTAGAAACACCCTTTCACTGCAGGCAGAGAAACATAAAAATGAATAGAGCTCTGCTTGTTTAAAATAGGACTGAAGCCCAGCGTTAATTATTTCAGAGGTCAGCAAATTGATTTGTCATGAGCACTGTCCCCTTTCAGTGCTTGCAGGCAATTCAGATGAGGTAGGACTAAGCCCTACGTAATGAACAGCTGCAAAACCCAAACACAATCTTCACAGAAAGGGTTATTTTGGGCTGAGAGGAAAGGAAAGGAATGGGACAAATTTGTCAAGTACCGTGAGTCCCATTATTATTTGTGTTATATTAGCAGCTAGAGGCCTCCAAKGTCTCTATGCCCTAATTTGACAGGAAATACACATAAGTAGAAAGCTTATTCTAGGCCTGTGGAGCCTACAATTTAAATAACCTGGAGTGACAGTGAGGAAAACAAATAACGTCTTTCATTTTCCATCTGAGGGACTAGGCGACAGGAGGTATGGAGAAGATGGGAATTGACAGCAATCACCAATTTTTTTTTTTTTTTGTGTTGACACTCTGCAAGAACAGAGCTTCTCAGCTGCTATATACACCTGGAAATCCCATGCCAGCTTTCTTCAGGAAAGTTGGGAGCTAACTCCTGTGTCACTTGTCCTGCATCCTAGGCTGTGAGTAGCTGGCAGAGTGCCTTCCCTGGGCTATTTTTATGAAGCACTCATGAGCTGAGTATCTCCAGATTAAAGAACTGGGAAATATCCATTACCACTTAAGAGAAACAAACAAACAAAAAAACCCCAAAACACCCCAAAAACCACAAAGCCCTAGAAACAGCTGAAATTACTGCATGTGAAAATTAAGCCCTAGTAGCACTGAGAAGTCTCAGGCACAGGGAAAAGTTTCAAAGCACAGCTCTGCCAACACACATACGCACACCTCATCCAGAGACTAATCCAACGCATTGTGCAAATTCATAGGAAAAAAAAAAAAGACATGGCCACAATGATTTCTATTTAAGAATAAATTGGTCCTCATTTCCTTTTTCAATGAACTACGTTTTTTTCGTGTTGTGAAAGCTTTAAAATAAGCACATAGAACTATTAATTTAATTCTTGACTGTATTAAAAATATCACGTAACATAAGATGCTTGCTCGCGCACACTTCCCGCGCCGCTCTGTATGGCTATGCATCCAACTCTTTGTCCACGCACCCGGGATTTAAAATGCTATCTTCTACATACCAAGAACCTCTGCGCTATCTCAGATTTGCACCTTGCCAAAAGGCCTCTGCTTTCTGACATGCTTAAGGAAGTATCAAAAAAGGAAGAAAATTCCGGGATTATTTATATTCTCCCCACTACTAAAAGCACAGCTGTTTTTAAAGGAGCTCCTCCCTTGTCAGGTGCAGTTAGAGACGTGTGGTATGGAAGTAATAGATTTAGGGTTGACAATAAGGAGAAGAAGGGCTGATTGGGGCCATTACAAGGTACAGAGCCAGTAGAGTCTTTCAAATAACTTACACCAGGGTGCAAATGAAATCTATTTCTGAGCATCTCTAACCCCAGGGTTTAGCAACTTGAGGATGTCACACACATTTACTAATCCCTTCCCCCTTCCAAGTGAGCAGTGCAGGAGACACAGACTCTGCATGGCTGTGTTAATTCATTCATGAAATGAAGTAGATGACATTTACCCACATATAAGAAATGACAGAGATTAAATTAAGCTCACAAAGTGCCACGAAGGAGAAAAAAAAAAAGCACCTCTGAATTATACAAGCATATTCGGCAATCTACGTCCATTTGCTTTTTGGAGGAAATCTCAGTCTAGACCCAAGTGGAAGTACAAAAACTCATGCCAACATTCAGAGGCTGGGAAAAGAAGCAGCAAAAGGGATGGGCAGGGATAACAGAATTGTTTCTTTTGTCTGTTCAGGTGGTTTGCAGCAGAAGCTGGGCTCCAGGGCAGTGCAGAGCCAGGGGGTCATGGGCTGTGCTCCTCCACAGCCGGGAAGCTGCCTCTTCCCAGGGCTGGCAGGGGTTATTTTTATCCTGCCAACTGGGCTAAGATGATTGCCACCACTGCCGCTGCTCCGTGCGCTTGCATCATACCGCTAGCGCTGATTAGCTACATCAGTATTCCACTTCATTAATGCCAAATGAAAGCTGTAAATAGGGTACTGCTTTTACAGGATGCTACTGGAAATGAGAAGTACTGTAATATTAATAAGAAACCAGTCGCTCCTCCTGCGTGGGTGTGTGGTGCTATTGTGGCTGGGTGATGCTGAAAGTCCTCATAGCTCTTCACCTCAGCAAGAGTGCCAGAAGAATGTTTCTAAATCTTTTTCCCATGGTGTTTCCCACCAAGCTTGGGCTGTATTAGTCTGTGTTTTGTTACTCGTGTTTAGACTGTGGCGTTTTCACCAGAGCTTGTTTTGTCTGCGCTCGCTAAAGCGCGCCATGCCTGACTGCCCTCGTGTGATGGTGCAGCAGGCGTTTCCTGTGGGTTTMAGCATATTTCTGTGCCTGGTCTTTCTGGGGGTTTTCGAGATGCAGCGTGAGAGCAGTCTCATCTCTTGTTCTTTGCACYTAATTCACTACTAAAGTACTCCTTTGCCATACTCTGAGGGGAAAAAACATCAGAACACTGGATTTCCAGAACACTGGATTATTATTTCTAGGGAAGGCTACCTCTGGAAGATGGCAAATTTTCTGTTTCTCCAAACTTTACTTGCTACTGCAAAGTAGTATGGATTTGTACGAGTTTATTATTTATATTCAGCAGTGCTACCCATTTTTGCCAGTGAAAAGACAAAAGCCTACAAGATGGCTGAGGAGGATAAGCAGACAATGTTACTTGGAGTAAACAAGGGTAACCTTTTCTCCATCTTTTTTTTTTCTCCACATAAGGGGAGAAATCCCCACGTAGGGATCTGCTGAGTGCTCATCCTGATTTCTAGTTAGGAGCTCTAAGCAGCTTTGCTTGACAGACAGGTAAGCAATTTCTGGGAAACAAACAGCCAGCATTACCCTGGCAGGGCTGGAGCCGTTTCATACAAGATAAATGGAGACAGAGCAGTGCACTAGCAGAAGATGAGGGATATGACTGTGATGCTACATCAAATAATATGGCTGAGAGAACATGTAGAAAAGAGGCATGCAGTGCAGCGCTGCTTCCTAGCAAAGTATGGGAGACCTATCTGAACATGTGTCCATGAAGCCAAGGAGGATCCTCAGTGTCCAAGAAAGCAGGGGAGCATGTGTGTGTCACAGTGCAGGATCCAAGAAAAATCTGGGAACAGGAAACAAAAGGAGGAGTGCATACATGCGACCATACGGAGAAAATTAAACAGGAAGGTCAAAGAATTTAAATATAATTTCTGATGCTATGACATCACAAGATACACCAAGCAATAAAGGAGGTTGACTATAATAAAAGCACAAGTGTAATAAAGTTGATAGTTAACACAACCATCACTAAACTTCATATAAGCAAACACACTCCAGGATGATTAAAACAAAACCAATGTGATCTGACTTCTGCCTCTCATAAAGCATTTCTGACCATGATGAAATTGAGGTTTGTSTTATTTTTCCTCCCTGAGACCTGACATCAGGGTATGCAGAAAAGCCATCCATAAGTTTGCATTTCTGCAACCTTCATCCYATGTATGCTTTACTTATCATGGCCAGAACCCAAGTGTAACTGGATTTTTTCACTTCTCTGGTTTTAGTGAGCCATTTTAGCCCTGAAGGSAAGAAAAGGCTTTCAGAACACACTGAGTATCCCTATCTGCTGAGAAGTCATGTCCTCATACATATCTTCAAAAGCAGCATTCGGAACAGAGGCATTCAAAATCAGTAGGCTGTTCCTGTTTGTTTTAATTCTGCACTTTATCTTTCATTTCTTTATAGGCAAGACAGCTCATCTGCCTCCTGTAAATAGGATCAGCAGTGGTGGACGAAACAATATTTTTATTTTTAATGTATTTGAAATAAACATGTACATAATTTTCTTTCAGTCTACTCCTTCTTACTGGCATTTTGATCTTAAATSAATGAGAGAGTTACATTCTATTTCACACCATCCCTCTTAATTCCTTTGCTCTGCTTATGTTAATGCAGATGCATGCATTTCTGAAATAATACTGTCTTAATATTAGAATATTTTAATTCTTCAATAATATATAGAACTCAATAGGCTGATTTTTTTTTTGCATCATGAACATAACATGATGGAATGAGTAAGCTAAATTGAATTTTGTGTAACTATACACGCAATAGATTGTTTTGTAGGATAAGAAATGACACTTTGGTCATGGTTACTAGCCTGAAAATATCTGAAGATGAAGCAAATGAAAGCAGGGTTTCATAAGTGGGAAGCAATGGGCAACCCATTCATTTGGTTTGTGTGCAATAAAGACGCAGATCCCAGCCAACAATAGGCTGGGATCCAGCCTTACTCAGGGAAGGAAAGGCTTGTCATACTGACCATGAGGGGGACAGTCACCAGGACTTGCTTTTCTTGCACAATCTGCCTAAAAAAAATATGTCTAAACAAAGAAAAAAAAGATAGTAACCACCTACTTGAGCTCCTGGGAATGTACTTTTTTATGCTACAGCATACAAAATGCATACAGGAAAGATTAATTTTTTACCTATAGCAGCATGTGCTTTTTCTATACATTCTTAAGATCTACACACACACAAACCCATTTATTTTGTTAATGCATTATTAAATGTACACTAATAAAAGTAATTTCCCAATGCTTCATGCATCTATCATGAAACCACTAGCAGAATTCTTTACAATAAAAATGCTAGCAGTACACATGACCAACCTAAATTATCTAGGGAAATGGCTAATATCTGACCATGTAGAAACATTAGAAAGCAGAGCTTGGTTATAGGATAGAAGAAAAAAATAGATGTATTTTCTTAAAGAAAAATTGCAATGATAAAATTATTTTTAATAGTAAAACGCTACAGCTCCAGGAAATTTTCCTGAATCAATTCAATCTGTGTCGTGCGGGACTTTAAAAACCCATTAAAAATAACCATGATAAATTTCCTAACCTCTTTCAGTGCACCACGAAGAAGACAAAGGAAACTGCAATTCAACAGAGATAGAAAAAGAAAGAAAAGAATGGAAAAACCTGATAGCTTGTGTATCAGCAATAACATCCTCACTAACAACAATGAGCAAATCTGCACCACAAAGGACAAGAAGAGCAGGAGTGACGTGTACAGCTGACAATGGCACTCCAAAGTAATGACTTCCAGGAAAATCTGCTGTTACAAATGGACAACACACTGCTGAGAGGAAGTTGAGTCATAGCTTTCATAACATGGCAAATTATTTCAGCCTAAAAATGAATGTACCAAACCCCAGGATGTATAAGGCAACTATGGGGACTACAGCCTACAAACAGCTAATATGCTCACCTGGTTTAAATTATTAAACCTCACTGAAATCCATGTAGGTTCAGTGATTTTTTTCCCCATGTTTAATGTGTAGTCATAAGATACAGATCATGTTTCAAACAGTACTATTAGTGAGAGCACTGCCTTGTTGACCTATTTTCCATTTASCATGTTGTACATATCATCAGCTGTAACCAACACGCTTCTTTTGCTGCTCCCTTCCTTGCGGTGGGAGAAGGGGGCAATTGCTTAACAAATGGCATATCCATCACTGTATCATGAAACAAGCCAAATCCCTGAGGCTGGAAGAGTATACATAGCCCTCTCTTCCACAGGCATATCCTTTCACCTTCACCAGCAGGTCCTGTTCACCCACTCCTTCTGTTGCCACCCAGCCAGAACACAGCATATCACACTGATGCTGCACTGCACACGCGTGAGCTCTCTTCACAGCTGCATTAAACAGCTGTCCCAGGCCCGTATCTGGCTGCCTGGGGACATGAGTGAGATGTAGACTCAAGAATTTCTCCTCTCTGCCTCAGCTATAGCTGCTTGGCTAAAGACCACAGGACTCCCGTGGACCTGCCTCATTTTTGAGCCCATGTTATCATTCAACACCGTCTTGCTATGTTACTCCCCAAAACCTCTGGATCTCTCGAGTCTGCTGGAGCAGTTTCCTAGAGCCCTTTCCTCCAAACAGTTGAACATACATGAAACACCAGCAGTCATACATAAGATTTCTGAGGAGAACATTTCTGAAAAAAATAAAATCACATTTTCAATTACTCAAAGTCTACCTAGAAAAAAGGAAAAACCAGTAGATTTGAATACAAACCAATGTAAACACTTAATATTCCTTCTAAATATAAAGATATTGGGGCAAGTTCAAGCAACTCAATCCTCATGCAACGACAGAGATATAGCAGAGATACAACCCACTGAATCTATTCATAACCCCTATAAACAAAGCAAAAAAAAAAAATACAAGCACAACTGTAGGATGAACCATCATTGAAGTAAATATATTGATCTATCAAAAATGATTGAAGACTGACAATAAAAGGGTTATAAATTCTTAGAAGAAAGAGAAAGTAAAAAAACCACAAAACCAACCCACTGAAAAACTCCCACCTACATTCACAGGGAAAAATAGACTGGAACAATAAAACACAATGGCAGTGCCTGTACATCTTTGATAGCTGCCCCTCCCAAAAGCTGGAACAATCCTGCTATAAACCAAGCAAATGAAAATGTAAATGCATGAACAATCGTCTGGGGGATTCAGATGCTTTGTGTCCTGTAGGCAAAGAAGGAAGGAGAAAAAGGTAGGAAAGCACAAGAAGGCACCACTTTTAATATCGGCAATTATTGATTATGCTCTTCTCACCTGGAGCCTTTTAAATCCAGCAGAGACCTTCCAGTTAAACATGCAAAGCTGCCTGCATGGCAGGTTTAGCACTGACAGCAACACCCCTTGTCCTCTGACCTCAGCACAATCCGCTGCTTCCACTCCTCTGGCAGCAGGGACTGCCTGTGGATTTTGGATGTACCAGCCAGTGCAAGTACAGCTGCCTGCAGAAATCCAATATTCAAAATGGCAAGCTCAGAAGAGGCATAGGATTGGGAAATACACTGAATGCAATGCCCAGACTGTCCTGTGACTATGTATAAACACAGTGCTGTATCAAAGGGGTGTCAGGGTCTACTCCAAGGCTTACAAATTGTGCATTTGTTTAAATATTTTGCTAAGGAAATGAGCAGGATGAAAATTACGGTAGTTTCACAAAGTTCTGTTTTTACCACTGATGAAAAACCAACTGTATTAGTTGTTGGACAAAAGCAAATAAAACGCCACTGACACAAGAGAAAAGATGGGTCTGTAGTAAGAATACATTTAGGTACTTCAAATATTAATCTTCCCATTTGGTAATATAATTCTCTATTTCAAAAATAAAAATTTAAATTATTTTAATAGAATTTAATATTTAAGAGCTAATGCCTTTCCCTGTGATGTTACATTACGATCTGTCCTACTTTARCATGTGTCTCTGTACTGCACTTGGAGACCTACTTTCTCTTTCTCCTGCCCCAAACATTTGCTACTGGCCTAAATGGACAGCCAGTGAACATATAAAAACAAAATTGTTAGGCTGCTTTGGTAACATTTTACTTTGGCCCTTCATACAGAGTATTTTATAAGATGTTCCATATAGTAAAAGGTCCCGAAGAACCAAGATCTTCTCATAATGTCACTTTGAAAGACTCTGCAGCAATTCCCAGTGTCCTTGCCAAGATCTTTTTTCAATAAAATAGATTCCAACATTGACAGAAAAGCTTGGATTATTGCTGAGTGATAAAATGTCTGCTGCTAGCCCTTACAGAGTCAGAACATTGCTCCCAACTCACTCCTTTTTCTGTAAACTACTTTAAGAGGTCTGGGTATGTCTTAAAATTTGCTGTACAAAACCTAATTTTATTCAGTAGTACCATCATCCAAAAATTGAAGTTATATAACATGAGAGAGACTTAAAAATATTGGGTCAAGATCCTCAAATAGTCATGACTCTATGCCTGTAATGGAGCTACACTGAAGTAAACAACATCTTGAAGGTCCAGACCACTATTTTCAGGCTTGTTTATGTGGGCCAGAGAGGAGATTCTGGGACAAGACATGATTTGAATCTTAATAAAGTTAAACTAGAAAAAAAAACTCCTATGGGAGCACACCTCTATAATTGCTGGACGTCACGGTCAGTCTTTTCCCTGATGTAGTTTCTGTCGTTTCAGAACTGCTATGTCTCTGCATGGGAGATTTTTTGACATTACTATAGCTTTTTAATTATACCAGTACAATTTTATCAGCATGACTAAAATAAATCCTCCTTCAAGACAAGCCTTCAGGTTTAGCCACTAAATTTACTGGAAGGAAAGAAAAATTCACAATTCCCAGGATAATGGTGGCTCAGCTCATTCCATGTTCCCCAAGAGAGGAAAAAACAAATGAACAGAGTAAAAGCTGAAAACAACTTCTTCCTCTGCAGTGGGGTATACTTTTGCCTATTGCCTGATGAAATCATACCCAGTTCACTGCCAGCAGAAGGTCTGACATAAAGCAGACTCTCCAGGGAAAGAAGAGAGGTAGTCAAACAGAGAAAAAGGGTAATTTGAAGATGGTGCCAAACCAACACAGAAAAAGGAGATATTTTGTTCTCCTTACTACTAATAAAATATAGTAGACTAAAATTGATCCCCAGACTAATATGGTGGAGGAAAAACTAAAACCTATATATGACAAAACAATAAAAAAGTAATGAAGAGATTTATGGAAATACATAAAAAGCTTGGAATGACGTTAAAATTGTCAGGTCATGTTACTGTTTTCAACTCAACATGGATAAGAAAAACAGGGAGGAATAAAAATTAGAGCATGGAGGAAAGATGGAGCTAAAGAGGACGGAGAGAAGTTAGAGACAGAAAACAAAGCCAGAGCAGATATTGGGGGGGGGAGGGGAAAGTATGAAAAAGCACGAATACAGAGCCTACAAGGCAAGGTCGTGAATGGAAAAAAACAAATACGGAACAAACCCCAATAAAGTGGCGGCACCACTGAAGGACAACAGGCAGCACTTGTTAGCAAACGCCTCCRTAGATACCTGGCAAAGTGTAGTCATCCTCACAAAAGAACATATGACTATTTTTAAGAAACTAATCAATAGACATCCCAAATCCATTCCTGTGGAATGCTTTGGTGTCCTCAGGGGCAGAGGCCCCATGAGGTCTTGTCTAAGGGTTCCCCAGCACGGGGAGAGAGCACCTGGAGCTCCTAGCAGGTGGGCATCAGAAGTGGACACAGCCTTGGATGCTACAGCCTGTGCTGGGCTTGCAGACAACAGACACATACAACAGGCTGCTGAAGTTTCTGGATCTTTCTGGATCTTTCTGGATCTTTCTCCAGACCCCAGTGTGGGACAAGTGGGAAAGGGAAATCCCTTTTGCTTGATGCTTCTCATGGCACATGACAAAACAGTCACAAGCTGCTTTTGGATTTCTTTGGGCTGCCAGAAAGAAGGGTAAACTGGCAGTAGGGAGTCACCTGGAGAGATCTCCTCTGAAGTGTTAAGTGACCAAGGCAGGTAAGAGGAGTTCCTGAATTGAGCATTGAAGTTGATCTGTTTCAAAGGCTGCCAAGAAGGGGAAGGGGACACACACACACACATACACACACACACACATACACATTGGGAAGCATGATGCATTTTCCTCCCTTTATGTAGAGTCAGGGAAAATTATTCAGGAAATGCATTAAAAAATAACCATGCATGACACTGGGAACACCAGTTCTAAATCAGATATGTAGTGAGTGAAGACAGACACCATTAATAGCTATTGAACTTTACATATTGCATGTATCCACTTTAGGTTTGCATCAATACTTCTGAGTGCTGTAGGAAATTCTAATGAAAGCATTTAATATGCACAGCAAAATCTATAACACTGCTGTTTTCCCATACTTTCTAGTAGGATTGGTATATTAAAATGATGCCTCAGATTTTTCAGTGTTTTAAAAGCCCTCCACCTGCTTCTTTCCAAATGGTGGAAAGGGTGTGTGGGGGGGGGAAATTACAAGGTGGACTTTACAGTCTGTTAAAAATTTTAACAAATACAGGCTCCAGTGGATAGTGAAGACAGTAGAGCAAGGTGAAATTGAGTCTAAGAAACTAGTTTTTGTAACTCAGAATGTTTCCTCCCCCTTCCTTGAACGAAGATGACACATTCTGGTATGCAGGTGTAATATGATAAGAAGCGGCAATCTGTTTAGCAGTCTCCTTCCCTTTAAAATGATAATTTTAACCATTAATTAGCTAAGAAGCAGGCAGCAGAGATCAAAGATCACCCGTGCTGTATATTAGCTGTAAAACACTCCTCAGACAGCATGTTTTCAAATGAAACTTCATTTTTCGAATAATCCTGAAATGGTGCTCACAAGGACTATGCTTCAATAGCTAAATGCTGCACACTACCAGTGTGCAAGGAACCAAGGGAATGAAGAAACACTTCTGCAGGAGGAAATGGAAGTGAAACCTCTTCCTAGCCAAGGCTGCTACCTGCACATGCAGAAGCAGACCAAGATTTAATCAAGTTCCTCCAATGCTAAGAAATGGTATAAGGGCCTGCTCCTACTTCCATTGTCAATCTTAGGAGCTGAGACAGTTCTGGCCAACCTCACAGAGGTCTCCTGTGTCCAGTCAATGCTCTCAGCGGAGCCATACCAACCAGGAGATTTTCCTCTACACAAACAGTAATTTGCTAAGCTACGATCACAGCAGTTTGCACACGCCGTGAGTACAGAAACAAGCAACAGGAACACGGTGCAGGTGACAGGCTACGTCCTTTGTTGCCTTGCCAAGAGCACATAAAATGTTGTCTGTCTCATACAGTTGGATTTCACACTCTTTCCAGAGGCGTAAAAGATTACATCAGGTCTTTGACTTACATCGGCTTAAACACCTGCAGTAGAGTCATGGAGGGATTGGATGGAGGAAACAAACTTGGGAAAAAGCTCAGCAGTGAGCACATGCCTGCAGCTCAGCCATGCCAGGGCAATGTCTGGAGCCTCAGAGAAGAGTGGGAGAGCTCTGCACACAGAAGAGATTACCATTTGCACCAAGCGCTTCCATCCAAATGGCTTTGCCTGAGCTGAGGGCTGGAACTGCAACATTTCGGTGGGCTTTTGAGTTCTGTCTGTGAATACATGGAACACAAGTGTCCCTGGACCTTACTGGGACAGCAAGAGGCTACAGCAACAAATCAAGAACCATCAGAGATTACCCAAGCTCAAGTTGCACGGTTCTCATGGGAAGTCACAGTCCACACATTAGATTTGTCTATGGCTACAAGCTGCTCATTATAATAAATACCTTTGACATTACTAGTACACTAGGTATCAATTTGCAATGTTCCAGAGACCTAAGTACATTTGAAACATGCCAGAACTAAACTAGTCAACCAATTTACCATAAATTCTGCCAATAAACTGCAGCTCACAGGTCTGTGTATGCAGAATGTAAAACGTTCCATAATGATCAAGCACCTGTAACAGTGACAYGGACTCCAATTCTCAGAACAGTGGTGTCTGCAACTCTTGGGGGAAATCTAGGCATCAGTACCACAGGAGGCTATGTTTTTAAGACCAATTAGCTCTAGAGACAACAAGAGAACCTGATGATGATATACCCATGAGTAACTCACAGGACTTGTTTGCAGCTTGATTTAACAATTGGAGCTGACTATAACCAATACCTAATTATGGTTAAGTGGGGGGATTCATATGGACGTGTAGCATTGTACCATGAATTCTGCCCTGGAGTTTCTGCCAGGAGGATTGTTGGGTTTCAGTTCTTTTTTGAAAGACAACTTTCTTTAAAAATAGAGGTTACTATTAACAAATTCTCAAAGTGCTAACTAAAAAAAAGTTAAACTTTCAGATGGCTTCTTTTTTAAGAACATGAAGATTGTCCTATTGTCCTGTCCATTTATGTGATAATATTTTCCATTTCAGAGAGAATGGCTAACACATTTCACAGAAGAGCAATTAAATTAACTAAATTGTCTACACACAATGCACTATCACAAGAGAGGGTGAGGAGGGAGAAGAAATATTTTTCTCCCCATTTACTTCTTCCAGGTACAATAGAACTAGGTGTTTATGTGTACCAACAGCACTAAAAATATTTTTAAGGCACAATTGCAATTRGTTTTTTTATGGCCCTGATTCAGCAAGGTAGACTTGCCCTTCTGGCTAACTTGAAGCATGTTGAGTAATACCATTGACTTTAATGCGATTACTCATGTGCTCAAAGTTAGGTACATGTTTAAGGGTTCTGCTGTACTGTACAATTTGCAGGTAGTTAATGGAAGAAAGAGATAACTCTAGCTCACAACAGCAATTCTGGGGCTCATCAACAATCTTATAGAGCCAAAGGACCTTATCACAACACATAAAAGAGAGAACAGTGAGAAGAAAATAAATCTAGATAAAATATGAAAGACCTGACAATGGCCAAAAAATATACTGCTCTTTAAGAAAACAAAAATCCAGGCAAGTGAGGCTACCGAAATTCCCTGTCAGGTTACATGTAAAACAGAGATTATGAAGAGCTATAAAACGGCAACAGGAAGCTTGTTTTTCCCTATCCTTGCCAAGGTGTGATTTCCTCTAGTTGAAATATGAAAGGTAAATTTTTTAAAATATCAGACTAAAGGAATCATCACAAGAGAGGCAGTAAGTCCATTAGACCCCCCCAGTGCAAAAGAGAAAATTAAATAGAATAAGATTGTTTCATAAAACTAAGTTTTTTACATGAGCCTTCAGAAACAAAGATGAGAATACTTGTCCTGGAATTACTTTTTCCACAGAAAGCAGAATAAGGCTAGAAATAAAGGGGTTAAAAAAACTTTGAGAAATTAAAATAGCAATAAAGACACTGTTTCTTCAGTTGAATTAGCCCCATGATGAAGACATTGGCTGCTCCCTGCAGAAGGAGATCCTGCCGTATCCACCTTAGGTTTGTCCCAAGGTGTTTGATGATGGCAGAAGGAAGGAAAAGGCTTTGAGTAAAGTTCCAGATACCCAAATCCCAGGAATGCACATCCCTCTTCCATCAACACAAAGGGACAGCCCCGAGCCCYCACAGCAACTAACCAGAGCTTCTACTACAGACATCTTCAGACTTCTCACAGCAGGTTGCAGCTGAGTGTTCCAGTCAAGGAAAAGTAAGAATAGGGTTTGACCTGCTGCAAGCTTTTTCAGATGCAAAATGACATGAAGAAAAAATGTCACTGCACAAATTGCACTGAATTTTAATCTGTTCTCACTCTTTGATCATACACAGTGAAGTCTATGTTATGAACTCTTACATTCTTCCCCAGTCCAAATGCACTGCTACAGTCGAAGGCGGAGTAAGTTCCTTCATCCCAGAGCAATCACCTGCCCACTTGGGGCTGATTCATACTTTCTACCTTCATCGGTAGTACATTGTTGGGCCAAGAATATATTACTTATTTTGGCATATTTCTTTAACTCCAAATCAGCCATACATGCTTACAGTGCTGTAAAGTCACAGTGATGCAATTACAGTAGAGTGGTCAAGTGCATATGAAGTGTATATATATAGTTAAATTAACTCTCCGTCTCTATACCTCTGCTCATATTGTAGTAGTTGCTTTTCTGATTCCATAAAAGATACTCTCCCTCTGTATTTCTCCTCTTCAACTCAGAAGCTCTTTTTTTCTCTGACTGCTCTTATCACCTATTTCCAATCAGTAGTCATAGCCTACAATTGAAATGGAACAATTGTATATGGTGGAGATGAAAATAAAGTATCAAAACCTCAGTATTCATCCAAAAAATAAGTGGTGTAAGACAGAAATTTCCAAAGAAAACAGGGCTACTCTTCTGCAAAACTCTTACATGAATGGGAGAATATTCAAGGCAAATATTAACATGTATTACTACATTGTTTCCCAAATAGGATGTTTTTCCATTTTATTTTTGCTATGGAGAAATAGCACAAATTTTAGAGGAAGCATTTTTATAGAAGGTACTCTGAACTATAGCTAAATCAAAGACTACCACTCTGTTACAGGACCTGTTCAAAAGTCATGTCAGTGGCTTGGATTCCCCCATTGAATAGAAATGCTCCATCCCTGCTTTTGCAGCAAACCAGAGCTGTTACTTTCTGCCTTGGCCTCCATCTTGGGCCACCTCTGTATGAAAACAGACAGTTTTCACAGCACAAACTCACAAGTGATGACTATTTGCATTGTCTCTCTTTAGAAAATATCAATACCATCACCTCTCCTTTGGATTTGCACACGGGAGCAAAGGGAAAAAAAAGCTTTTGTGACCTACAAAAGCCTTACTTGAAATAATTCTCTACGACTTGAGGTCTTTTGGAATGGAAGGGATATATTGTTTTGACTTGATTAAAGCTGAAAAGTTGATTTGACATCCTGTTGTCAAGGAAACCAATTCACACACAAAAGAAAACAGTTGTGATGGTATCATTCAGACTATTCAAGTGACCTTAGGAAGAAAAAAAGGCTTCAGTTCCAAAGATTTGTATTCAACTCACTTCACCACTGTAGAAATAAAGATCATTGCTCTTTATGCTTATTGGAAAGCAGTTTTCAATCTGGGAAAAGAAAAATGCCACATCTTCTTCCATCTGCCAGATCCAATACTTTGCTGGGAGTGTACACATAAACACACCTACCATTTATTTGCCTATTTCAAAGAACCACAGAAAGAATCACACTGAAGACTTATAGGGAAGGAGAAGGAATTTCTTTAGTTGACAGGACTGTGATAGATACCTCCTGACACATTCCCCATCTATTGAACAGCAGCTCGCAAGCTGGGTTTTAAAATATCCTCCTTCAACTACAAATAGACCTTACCTTGAACACAGCATTGTTTGCATCCACCTTTGTTTTGCTGGGAGATATCAAAAAGCAGTATTTTTTTCTGTGCCAGCCCCCTAGTCCCCTCACAAACTGTTTACCATGCATGCAGTAAATGAAGTAYACCCATGCTCAATCTGCTCACTCTTCCTACCTACAGAATCCCAAAGAGGCAGAACTATCCTGGCTGACCACTACCACCATCATCCAGCTTTGCAGTCCATGCAAGTCTCACAGAGGTTTCATTCCCTAACAGTAGAAATGAAACTTTCTATCTGCTCACACTGTAATTATACATCTCTTTCTCCAGTGACATAGCCATGACTGGCTGAGTGAGCAGACAGATGACTAAATAGCAACTTGTCTTAAATTCAGCTTAGGAAAAAAATAGGCATGATATTAATAAGGAGGGAAATATACTGAGGAATGAATGCCAGTGTTCTTACATTATTGTCATTTACGGGCATCACACCAAAGGTCATGGAGATAATAAGCCTCAGTCACTTTCCATTTGTTACACAACATACAAATTGCCACAGCATTAATGAATATCTTTTCCCATTCCTGGCCAGCCAAGACACTGTATTATTTCCTCTTAGACAAGTACCTAACCCTTGGAATTCATTATTTCCATCACTTCTTTCAGCACTTTGTCCTTAAGGCTGAGCATAAATGCCACAAGGCGGCTGTGACTGGAGCATCAAATGCTTCGTATGCCTGAGCCTGGCTTCTTTCTGCTACAGCTTTTTTGCTGGAAGAGCATACAAAGCATATTGCTATATTTTATGTCAAGTATGTATACACACAGACATTCATATATGCTCTCTTACAAATGTCTTAAACCCCTTGCAGACCACAGGGGAAAAAAATTGACATTTTCTGTACTTTTTGGATATTGCTTGATACTTGCCTATTGAAATAATAGTTATGCTACAAACACTAATGGACCACAACAATAGAAGGTACCACGAAATAACTGCATTTCCACTTAAAATGATGACAACTGGAAAGTAGTTCTTGGAACAGAAATGACATTCACAGAAATGTGGAAGGGTTTCTACGAAGGGATRTACTGCTTAAACCCTCTTTACTTCTAATAAACTGCTAAGATAGCACAGCTGAGCTATAGAGAGAGGAATGCCTCATTTCTAATCTGTACCTCATTGTATTTTAAGTTTAGGAATTTTGCATAAATATAGATAGCAACAGCTGAACGAAATTCATGCTATTTCATAAACTGAGGGGTTTTTAAGATGACAAATTATTATTTCCACTGTTCACTGTAAGTATAAAGACTATGCAGATGAAAAGAGAATATTGAAGGCTGGTAGCTTTGTACAGTTCTGAAAAGGACTAAACTTTATGTGCATAATTAAAATAAGAGAGAAAAATGAAGTCCAATACCAAATGCTGAACTAAAATAAGCCAAGAATACTTGCTGCATGTAATCAAACCACCTCCACCTCTGTCCCTCAGACTGAAACACTGCACTCTGCATTGTGATTAACATCTTATCTTGGTATTTTCTCCTCTCCCACCCAAAAAACTCAAACAGCAAAAGCCAGAAGGAAGAAAGCTGATAGCACTGTTAAGCTTACCCACAAACAGGTCCATACTCTGTTATGAGTTTTGTGTGGTTTTCCCAAAAACCCTGGAATAAAGAAAAATAACACAGTATTTTAGAACAGTGCCTAACAGAAGCTGTTACACACTGTTTCTAACACTCACACARAGCTTTGAACCTCAACCAGGAGAGCCATAGTATTAATTCATAACCTCACCTTTCTCTCATTGTCCATATGTGACATACATAGTCTAGAAATGATGACTGGAAAAAAAAAATATCCCAACCCCAAAAAAGACCTGGAAAGCCATGAAACATGTCTTCATCAAGGTCTTACGCTCCAAAATCTGTTACCATTTCATGATTTATGCTTTTTAAACTAATTTCATCATTGCGGTCCTGACTCAATTCTTTTAAGATATGTGAATGGATGGAAAATTAACAAAGAAATTAATAAGAGGATAAGTATATGACTTACTACACAAAGGAGAAGCACAGGGAATGTGGCAAGGTCATCTTGTTTTGGTTTTAATCACATTATTTAAAAAAACCCCAAACCTGCCAAGTCAGAGTTCAGCACAAGGCAGTCACCTGGTACACTCTGCAGAATAGTAAGCAGACGTATTTTAAAAATTTTTTAGATTTTTTACTGTGTTTCATTTTCATAATTGATGAAAATTGTTATCCATTTATCTAAATAAACCTGCCACTATACTAAATTGTTAGGGTCTTAAATGAATTCAAATTGATCAATCTAAAGAAGGTGTACAAAATATATCCCCAAAAGTGAACATAAAAAAATCTGTTTTAATGAAACCGCAGTATCTGAGATTTGTACTCCATTGTGTTTGTAACTTGTCTATGGAAAAAGTAACACATTTGATTGCATTAATCTGCATTTATATTAATGGAAGAAAGACTATCATGATCTATCTTCATTCTTAAGAGAAAATTCACTAACAAAGTAGCATATTTATGTCTCATATTGAATCTTTCTTGGTTTTTGTGACATACAGCAGAATATTAGCTAGAACAAAATGAACTATTCTAAATACATCTACTGCTGACATAAATAAACAAGACTGTGTRATGTGTTTATGCTTCGAGAGCATTTTACCACACTAAGTAAAATAAAATCTGATAATCAAAAGTAGTGATCTGACTTACCTTGGGTGCTAACTTATTGCTCAAATCAGCAAAGCAGTTGCCACCACCTACAGCCCTCCTTCCATAGAGCCCCTCAATTGTTTTCTATTCTTATAATATGGTAGTGCTTTTTACTTTGTTATTTTTTTAATCTTGCACTTGTAATACTTGCATTCTGCAGGACAATATGTCTCCAGTTTAAAGCAAGAACTCTAGGTTTTCCTTTAGCTACAAAAAGCACTGGATGATGTGTAAGAAAACACACTACAGATAAAATTATGAAAGAGGTGGATTAGGATGACTGCCTGAGGAGAATGTATATTGCCTGAAAAGAATATATATTCTCACCTGAAAAATTCTTTACTATTACAGTAAGCAGAAAAGCCTCATCCATTAGCACACAGAAACTAAGGTGGACAAAGCCTTTGTAATATCACAAATACGTCCAGCTAACTCAAAAAGGCTTTTATCAGCAGACTCTGTGGGAGGGGAAAAGGTACATACACAWTCACACCGACCTGCATTTTTCCATAGCAATACTTAAGGCGTTGCAGGAGCTCAGCCTGCAATTGCTGTGATTTCAGCATTACAAAGGTTGTCCACTGCTTCCCTTGCTGATGCAACGGGAAATCCTGGGGCCAAATTCCCCCAGCACTGTTCTCCAGTTGGCCCTTTAAGGCTGGGTCCAGCAGGCTCAGCTCACGGGCACGCTCTGACCGCTTGGCCCAGGAGAGCAGCTCCAACCTGCACAAACCCAGCTGGCATTTCCAGCCACGCTGCGGCACCAGCGCGACACAGGGCACAGCTCGAGGTCACCGGGCACAGCCACACGAGGGGTGCAAAGCGCTGTTGTATCACAGCCGCGCTGCTTGCTCAGGGCAGAGGAACTTGCAGTCCTGTGAGACGATGCCAAATCAGGTCTGCTCTCCAGCCTGCTTCCCTCCTAGCCTGAGCCTTCAGCAAGGACACCCACACTGCAGCCTGAACCTTGCCTGCTAAGTTGTGCTTTGGATTGCAAGCACGCACATAGGTATTGCACTTGCTGTACCCACCAGCTGCATTCCAGTGAGCCAGCAGGATATTAACATTTTCAAGAAGCCTAGGCTTTAAATGATTCAGTGAAAAAGCCTTCCAGAAAGCCAGCTTCTTGGAATAACTGCTTCTGGCTCACTACACTAGGGGGGTCAGGCAGAACACATTTCAAATCAGGTCTGTTAACCAGTAACTGGTTTTCCACCTCCAGGACTCCTAAATGAGTGCACTGGCTTAAAATTAACCACACTTAATTTTTCTTCCCCAAAGTGAGAAGTACAGGCCTGCAGAATGCGGGAAGAGAAGGAGCTGAAAAGCACCTAGGAGAGACTGCGAGAAAGCATCCTCAGAAGTAAGGAAAATCCTTCATTCTCTATCCTCCAGGACACTTTCTCATGCCCTGCACCACTGCACACACACACTCACCATTACCTGCCTCCACTGTCCACCCTAGGACCCACGGCTATCCTGGCCTCCTTCAGGGGCCTGGTAAGCAGGTCTCCTCGGAATTCCTGGGAAAGATAAGCCAGAAGCACACAGAGAACCCTGTGAGGCTGCAGTGGCCAGAACATGGGCAAGGCAGAGAGTACATGTGCATGCATCCCTTACAAGCCAGTGACACCTCTCAGCTGGAGGAAGCTGGAGTCATATAAAGGCACCTGCATTTGCTCTTGATAGCCATGAGGAAGGCCAATGAACCTGGACTGGACTCAGAACAGAGTGAGGGGATATACCATGTGCACATAGCTCTGCCAGTTTTGCAGCAGCATCTCCAAACACAGCTTCCAGCAGACAGGTACCCTGAAAACGTCCTCCTCCTCCTGTGAGTCATGCTGGAAGCAAGCAAGCCTCATAAGTGCTTTGGGTAACTTATTTACACTGGCTGAGGTTGGTTTGCTTCAAGCAATTACTGCAGACTTGTCCATGTTTATAATTGCAATTGTACTTAGTATGTGTGGTGTAACTAAGTACCTGCCCACCACCAGCTGCTGTTTTACAAGAAAATGGAAGTAGAGATCACCTCTCTGCTTCCTTTCCKCATATTTATCCACTGGGTGATCTTCAGTCAAACTCAGAAATGGTACCTGCTGACTTGTACCCAGTAGCTTTAACAGCCCTAAACTAGGAATTATACCAAAGCAACGTGGGCATTAGGAAGAGAATAACCAGGAAAAAAGGAAACATATGTATTCTGATTTTTTAGGAAAAGAGAAGGAAACTGAAAAGAAAAACAACACACAGTATTATGACGACACCATGTGCATCAGGAAGAACTATAGTGCATAAAACAGTCACTAGTGACAATTAAAAGCATATTTATTAATGCTGTTCCAAGTTTAAAAAAATCACTTAGCTCTTTCTTTGTTTGGAAGCTGCAGAATACGAATTGCCATCAACAACTCAGAAGAGTTGGGCCAGGGGGGACTCGTTGTGTGTGGCCCATACAGTGAGGTACGAGCCTGATGACAGTCCATTATCAAACAAGATCATGCAGGAGTATGAAAAGCTTCTTTCCCTGAAGAAAGCATATTTTACAGCATCTGGTATACCATGGAAACAGCAGCTCAAGTGGGTTGACTGCTGCACACCCAGAAGGCTTCTTTGTTTACATGGCTGGCAGTTGCCTCCTCGCAGGGAATTTGCATTCTCCCCTTCCTCTGAGTATCATCAGCTGCATCTGTGGATAGAACCRCTCACAAGGCCAGATCTTGCTTTCAGGGATATGGGTACAATCCCTATGGAAGAGAACAAGATTTGGGTCTGCACCAGACAGAGCAAAATCTGGTCATTGCCAACCATTTGTCTTGAGATACCGAATGCTGAAGCTTCAGCTTGAGCTGCATACATGAAAGGGCTTCAATTGCTCAAGTATCCCTTTTCCTTTTTTTCAATAAACTCTGCCACTCCAAGACAGATACTTCAGCAATTTCCTTCTCATTGCATATTCACCTTGCTAGTTCCTCACAGCAAGGAAAAAATCTGCGGCAATGTCATCTTCCCTCCTTGCTGAAAATGGTTGCAGGCACTAAGCCAAAGTTTTCAGAAAGAGGCAGTATTTCAGAAAGAAGCAATGCATTTTGATTTTTGGGGTGTTTAACGTGAGGCATATCCAACCTATTAGTTGCTCAATGCCTGCAGATCTCGTGGCTGCGAATGGGAATTGACTCAGATTGCATGGAGGATGCTTTGAACATTTCAGCTTGCTGGAGCTGGAAAACAAATGATGTGGTTTGTGAACTTCACTATACTCCTTCAGGGTCACGAGATAAAATGGTTTGAAGAGGGCCACAAAGGCAGGATCCAGCAGAGGCATGGTCCTGACATTTATTCAAAATTTGGACTCTAAAAAAGGGTCCTAGAGAATGCAACGAGGGTAGCCCTTGAATTTTGTAGTGTGCTAAATGCCACAAAAGCTACTGAGCTCTTTGGAGATGGATGTGAGAGTCAAAATTCATTACAAGTGGGAAACATTACCCATGCAAGAACAGCCAAGGGAAAAAGGCTTCTTTTGTTGCCCCTTTCTGAAAAGTATCACATATTACCTGATGTCAATCACTTAATCAAGACGCCCTGGATTCAAACTTGTGACTCAGAAGCCAAAGATGCCACATCCCAGAAGTAGTCCCATATATGGTCCATCCTTATCGCCCTATATCAGACGTGATGCTCTGTTTCATTGTGATATTAATAACCACAGCATCATTGTTTGAGTGCGCACCTCATATCAAGAGATTAAAAATCTTTACAGTTATTTATGGTACATAATGACAATGAATGACATTTATGGATCAGATTTTTAGTGTTCAATGGGCTTTGCATGTCTTTTTCCCTTAGACCACCTGAAAAAGAAAATTGCTAATAACCTAGTACCCAAAGTGATTTTTTTAACAGAAGCTAAGATTTAATTAAAGCAACCTTGTATCAGTCTGCAACCCCCTTTGAAGGAATGACCCCAGACTGTACATCATCTCCAGTAATAATCCTAGTGAAATCACTAGGATGCCAGCAGACAAGAGGAGGAAAACAGCATGAACTTCTAAGCAGCCTGATTCTGAGCTATGTACATAGTTTGTTTCCTTTGATCATTACCATTAGCAGTTGTCCTCTGTGTGTAATTTGGTTTAATTTATGTGTGTGTCATTTCAGATTTTAAAAAACACATATAGCCCTTCTAAATTTATTAAAAGCAGCCTTCGTACCCTTAATAGTTATTAAGAGAGGTTAGTGTTATGTAATTAAGTTAATCTCATCTGTAAAGGCTAATTAACTGAACACTAATTGAATCTGCATATGAAAATTTGGACAATGTGTTCTCATTACATAATTAAAAAAAAAATTACCTGAGCTAAATGCCAAACAAACCATAAATTTCTTTCCTTCTACCTTTTYAGATCTTTCATAAAAACTAAGTGGGCAGGTTTATTTCTGTGTGCTGTTTTAGTCCTTGTTGTCCACAACAAAGAGCTGTTGTCTCACTTCAGAGAAATGGCTTGAGTCCTTCCCTGAAATGTGGTTATTTCTTTCAGAAATTGAACTGAACTTCTTTCAGAACTCTTCCCTCCTCTCTGTCCTTACCCCATACCTTTCATTACCCTCTTCTGCCATCTGTCACCTGCTCCACTCAGGGAGGGCAAAGGTTCTTGAGTTCAAGTCATATCACACAAAGGATAAGAAGGCATCCAGTTATCACCCAAAAGGATCAGATRGCACAATCAGTCATGCCCATGCAGCACCCCAAAGCCTGAACACAACCAGCTTAAAGTCACCTTGGCAGCTTTTGTAGGGCACTACCTTTTTGCCCCCAAAGACCACTTGCCACTGAAATACCCATCCTTCTCTGCCTGGGTGTGCCTGCATTACAAAAGCAAGACATGCTTTGGACTCTTTTCAGCCTCTTATTGAAACATTTACCGTTTAAATCAGTCAGGTTTCCAAGAGGGAATTAAGAAAAGCACATCATCCTTTCTGGTATTTGCTGTTTCTCCCCATTAACCAGGTTAATGGCTGATTCTAATAGGTTGGTAACTGAAGAGTTGGAGAGRGGGGAAGCCAAGCAAGTAAACACACAATTGCAAGCCTGACCCCAATAGCATCCAAGATTTCTCAGTGTGTGGGACACTGAGTCCTCAGATTTTCCTCACAAACCCCACCGTATGTTTTTAACACTGGAGTTGGAAGCACGTGCACTGCCCAAGTGGCCTGGCTGGATCGAGCAGCTCCAGCCAGTTAACAATTCCTCAGGCACCATTCCCAGCCCACCAGTACCGACACGGCACCCTTCTTCACGGCAAATACTTAAAGGAAAGAGGGTTGCACGAATGAGAAATGGGATACCCTGCTTGTTATCTTTCTTTGGGAAGATAACATTTTCCAGGTGGGGGAACAATGGAATATGTACACAGATTTCAGTAATGCATTTGGTCTGGTGGCTGGCAAACGCCACACCCAAAAGGATGAAAATCAGGGTCAAAAATGAGAGACAGTAAAACATTGAAACTGTAGGCAAGTGAGTATGGACTGAGTAGAAAGAAAGGAAGAAATCCATAATTTTCTCAAGGATCAGTCCAGGGACAAACCTYGTTCAACGTTTGGAGGACTGAGTTTGGCACAAAAGGCAGTCAGGCTTCAGTGAAGTACGTGGTTCTGGGTTGAAAAGACAGATCCCTCCCTCAGCAGGCAGARATTGAGATTGCCATACCAGAAAAACTGGATGACCTAAAGAACCYGAGCAACTGCAACAGAGAGTCTTTAGCTGAAAGCAAAGCTTCATGCCCTTAGAGAGACTGTGTTAACTCCAAGAATTTCTACAGTAGTAGACAATTGTTCGAAAATAAGAGAGAAGGGAAAAACCTGGATGAACACATTAACCATAGGATAAAGATGATGGAAAATGTATGATGGAAAAAAGTATGGTGGAAACTACAGATGTAGAATATCTGGGATAGGCTTTCTCTGGAATACTGCATGTAAATCTGATGAGCTGCCACGTTCAAAAGGAATGAATTAAAAATGGAACAAGTGGAGAAAAGGGTTACAAGGATCCTCGGGGAAGAGAAGGCCTGTCTTACAAGTCATAATTAGGAGAGTCCATTTTAGCTAACCAAAGGTTCATTTTAACAGACCAAAGGGAGGAGACATGCTTGCTGTCTATAACTRTACTGAGAGGAATCACCAGGGAGTGAAAAATATCTATTTAATATAAAGGCCTACATTACTAAAAGATCAAACTAGTATAAACTGGCTATGGATAAATGTTGCTTGAAATTAGATAAGTTATCGAGTATCAAAGTAGCAAGATTTTAGAACAGCCTAAAGTTCTAGTTCAGAACAGTGGGACAAGAACCTCAAGAAGGGTTTTTGAGGCACAGAAGGCAAGATGGGGATACTCAGAAAAAATGAAGTGCAGGATGAATAACCCAGCTCATTCACACCAGCCCCTCAAGGTGATCTACAGTCACTTCTAGAATAAGAGGGACTCTTCTCCTGGGAAAGATTTACTACACTTTCACATGTGCACAATGCATTCACACTTGTAGTTGACTCACCTTAACTTTCCAACTCTTTCTCATATAGATACAGTCTCATACATTAATTTGGCATACTGGAATGAGATTCTCTCTTTCTTTTTGTCTCTCTTTTTTCAATCTCATTTCACTTTACAAACTTCTTTTCCTCGACATCCCTGGGATGTTAAATGCCCATCTGTCACAGGTGGGGAGTTGGAACTATACAAGATTAAGCAATCTACCAAATGCCACACAAGAAGTCAATTGTAGAGCCAGAGAAAAACTGAAGGTTTCACAACCCTCCTCCTTGGTAGCTTACAAAAACATTCCTTCTTTTCCACAGAAACACAGCCAGTATATGAGAAAGGATAGGAATATCAACAAATTCAATCTATTTCTGAGCTCTCGGACATATCACATGCCTGAGGCTTTGAAGAAAGGCAAGAGGAAAAGAACCCTATATACACGGCTAACTCTAAAATGCTTTAAAGTAGAGGGAGGTTTCTTCCTCACCCAACTATTAGCTTAAGATTCAATTACTCTTATAGTATGCATAGCTACAAATGAAATTAGTCATAAAATTATCCAGACCCTCAAATTATTCCAGCTGCTCTATTAGACTCCCTGATTATTGCAATGATGAATTCTCCAGTCTGATTACACTGGCTAGAATAATATTTCCTTTTATCTATTTGAAAGTTACCTGCTGTTAGCTTAGACCTTGTTTATATCTGCTATAGAGATATAATTGCAAACTTACTATTTTTATTAGAACTATTGTCTAGATAACACTTACTCCTGCTAGGTCCTTATATTACTTCATAGTAAATGTCACAGATGACACCTATTCAGGCTTCTAGGAACCTTTGTCAAAACCAGAAAACATGTCATTATGAAGACATGCACAAAGAGAATTACAATTTGTTCAATGTGTGTTCATGAAAGGCTCCGTATGAGGTCTTACAGACTCACTGCAGTTTCTGATCCTGCAATAAACATATACTTATAATAAGTCAAGAAACTAGAAAAAAATAGAAAGGAATGACGGATTTATTTTTTTTACTAAAGTATGTAATTTCCAATAATGTCTTCTAAGTTGTCTTCCTTCCAAACCGAGTGTAATTCTCTCCTATACAATCTCTACTTACATGTAATTCCACTGGATTGCTAACCACCTTTACTGCCTTAATATTASTACATCCTCAAATTACAACAGGAAGACAGAGAATTACAGTGCTCTCTATAGGAGGGAATTCATTGTGCAATAGAAGACCACTGCAACGTGGATTTTCACTGTGAGTTCAATGTCTCTCAGATGGATTAGCATAAGCATTCAGCACATCTTACTAATGGTGAAGGAACTTTATTAGTTTTCCTTGCTGGCCTCCCTTAAGAGAAGCAAAACAGTAATTGCATAATTTAAAGAAGTGGAAACAACTTCTTGTAGGATAGACAGACATGATAGCTAAATCTAAGGAAAACAAAGATTTGGGGAGCACTCTGACAACACAGCAGTTTTAGGGGGCAACAAAATGGCATTTGGAGAAATGAAAGTTGACTTCTTTCCCAAGAAAGCGAGACAGGGACTCTTTCCTCCRAGGAGATTTTCCATGTCAGAAAGATTGTCCCCTTTCTTCTCAGACCTATCAACAGCACATTCCACCAGACTATGAAAGCATCGTTTTAAAGGATAAGATACATTAACCAAACCCATTGTGCAATAGTCTGTCTTGGGTGCCACAGAGTGCAAACAGACTTTCAAATGAGTATTGGAAAAACTACACACCCACGTGCAAATCTTGCATCTTCACCTACAGAATTGGGAAGAGAGTGGCTAACCTTTCTTTTCTGATGCAAACTCTGGGCCATCTCGTACTGCTTACTAGTGTGTATGTGGGTACTATTTAGATAGGTGGGTTTCAAGAAAACCTCATCTATGGGAAACAAGATTACCCATTGAATGGGCAATATCTTGGCCTCCTCAGAGACATTCCCCTTTTATAGTGCTAGGGGTCTCTGCCATTATTTCTGAACTGATTATAAAGTCAATGCCACTTAATTATCTGTGACCACCAAGTCTGAAACTATGAAACATACACCTGAAAGAACTAAAGATTATCACAAACTCCATGTGTATTCAGCTCCCAAATTTTGATCTTTTATTCTGAAGACRCTAAGACACAAAACAGTGCCCAAACCAAAGCACTAGACAGCATGCAGAGTACTGCATCAAGGGAAGAGACCTGGAAAGAGCATTACATGTGACAGACATTAATCGTGCCACTTAATGCATTACTGAAAGATACTAGGACTATTTCTGTATTTTAACATATCTAGACAAGCTCAGCTTCTTYTTGTCTAATTGCCACCTTGTATGGATGCAGCTATCAAGCATGAAAAGAGAAAAATGTCCCTATAGATTGTACTGGCCTCTGATGCAGAACAGAGCATACTGCTATCTGCAGCATGGACGGGCCAGACATAGGCATGACAGGTCCCTTTTTACTCCCATCTATCACATGGCACCTCTGTAAAAGCCACAAGGTTAAGGGCAGACACGTCAGGTTGACACACACAAGCCCTGAGGTGAGCCCATACATTCAGCAGGGCAGGAGGGGGAACGTGTCTGTGGAGCGACGAGCATCTTCAGCCTAGCCATGGGAACAAACACTCACTGTGCTTCATCCTGCTCCCAGAGTGACATGACACCAGGTAGGACAGACCTACCCAAACCACTATGGACAGAGATGTGCTGCAGGATCCTGTGCAGAATAGAATAATTTTATCCCTTTGGGAATACAACAAGCTGCAGCCCCAACAGCCACATTACATGTCGACTCTTCAGCTATTTTAAAATAACTATTCCAACAAAATCTCCTTGTTTTCATAAGGTAAGTTACTCTTCATGTTCTGTCTTGAAGCCAAACACTGTTTAACACCGAAGCCACCCATGTGGTAGCTGGTAGGATCCGAGCATGAAAAACAGAAATACTAGAAAGCCATATCAGGCCTCCCTGGAAAGGGATTAGGAAGAGGCAGACAGAAACACACAGTGCCAATCTCTGTGTGGGCTGGAGAGAGGATTGCAGAGAGCATCAGAAACTGAGATAGCACAAGGAAACTAAACAAGAGGCTGCAGTGGAATGAGAATTTGGGACAGCTCTAGCAATCAGCAAGACCACTGGCCAGCACCTAGGGCAAGCACAGGTCACGTCAAGCAGAAGCACAGTCAGAGTTTCAGCTGTGACAATTTCATAGACAGAAGAACTCAGGTTTGGAGGTGGGGATTGAATTGGCTCCTGTCAGCCATTCATTTCTGTTTCTAGATCATCACTCAGAGCTGGATTCTGCAGCAGCATCAGAAAAAAACACCTTGTCAAGCCATCTGGGCTTGTTTGTTTTTTTTTTTTTAAATGAATGATGCTACACACCTGCAAATGCCAGATATTTTCCAGAGGAACCGGTGCATTTAGCTGTCCTTTCATGACTGAATTCATCTGCACCCAGGAAAGGAAAGAGGGGATTGGCACCCTCATTCAGTACAACACTTATGCAGGAGTAGATGCTTTGGCATAAGGCACAAAGTCGAGAGCAAACAGCACTCCTCTCTCTCCCTGTGAATTAACCATATCCCTAGGAGACTGGCAGAAGGTAACCACTGCCAGGGACAAAAAACAGCCCTCCCATCACATCCTCCCCATAAAGCAACCACCTGGAGGGACTGCAGAGGAAAACAACACAACCAAGCTCCCGATGAAGACATCATCTCAGACAGAAAACTGTCAGCACTCTTGCACTCTCTACTGCTTTTCTTATGTATACAGTAGCATTATAGAGAGTAGGGGGTTTGCATGTTCCCAGGTCCAGGAGGGTCACATACTGTAGGTAGTGGTTTCAAAGCAGGGGCTTTCTCCTGAAGGTCCTCAAAGAAAAGGGGACCATTGTTTGGTAAACAGTAAGAAATCAAATTACGGGACATTTGAAGGAAAAATTCTCTCCAGTAGTAGGAATCAAAATAAAATTACGTACAGTTAGAAGAGGTGCTAAAAGTTTAACTTGTCTGACAGCTATGTTTGTCCTACAGAAAAAAGGATAGAGGACTGACCACTAGAGAATGTGACACTCATGTCCTTGGAATTAAAGGGGTATCCAACCATACCACCGGGAATAGCATGGGACACCCTATGAAAGCCATGGAGAAGCTCCTGCCAGTGCAAGATTGAGCAGCAGTGCTGGCTGATCTCTAAACCTAGCCCTTGATCAACAGGTACATCAGGAAATACTGGCATGACGAGAAGGTGAACGGACTCCAAATCTACTGCCAGGTCCCCAAGACCTTTCACAGACACAGGATACTTAAACTTCATTGATTAAATTGGGGTTTTTTGACCACTTGTGCTGGTTTTGGCTAGGGTAATTTTTCTTCACAGTGGCTAGTACAGGGCTATGTTTTGGATTTGTGCTGAACACAGGGTTGATAATATAGAGATGTTTTTGTTATCGCTGAGCAGAGCTTACACAGAGCCACTCTAAAAACTTGGCCTCTTCATCATAGATTTGTGTTAATGCCTCTTTTTAACTCAGGATATAAATTACAGGGTTGACATGGAAGAGCAAGACCCAGATGAAGAGTGTATATATCTAGTCCTCTGACTCTCCTGCCAAAATTTCAAGCTAAAAACGTTATACGTACACCTCCCTACTTATATGCAAGAAAATATCTCTATATATTCAAAACAACCTCAGGTTATTATTTATATGACAATGTAGGATGCACAAGAGAACCAGGTCCCCTAAAATACAGGCAAATATCTCAGCTCCTGCAGAAAAAGTCATTCCTAGAGGACGATAAATTAAATTCAATTAAAGGAACAGATATGAAGCATTGTCTTTAGAGCAGAGTTCCTCTCTCCCACAAGTCCTTAACACAGTAGCTGGACATCTAGTTTTGTTACACGCCAAAATCTTTGTGCCTTGTAAAGAAAGAGGCAGGAGAAGGAATGTTAACGACCTCTTTCGACAGTAGCCAGTTGTCAAAGGGGGTGGGAGAAAACAAGCCACACGGAAAACAATTGCCAATTTGTGGTCTTGACCATTTAAATATGGATCCCAAAATAGTCTGCTGAATTGTTTCACCCGGAGCAAAATTACCCATGAATACATATGCATGCACACAAAAACAACATCTCTTGACGCAGTGCTGATGGTGACTGCAGTCAAGGAAGAAGCGTTATTGCATTCCACATTGTGAAAAGACCACAATGCAGTAATTATTCTGAAAGGTTTTCACAAAGCACAATTATTAAGCTAACATTATCCTATTATTGTTTGTTGCTACGGAGATAATATAATCAATATATTTTCTGGATTGATTTTTTTAATACTACTAGCACATTGCCCAGAATAGCAAGATTTAACTCAATGCATTAACTGATTTTAGTTTATGATTGGCAAAGTCTTGAGGCAATAGATTGCAATCCATCTCATGCCTATTATTCTATCAAGACACTTAATGTCAAAATCTCTGCGGCAAAAGCAAGTTTACTTGTTGAAAATGAGGAAAAGGATAACAAATCTCTCTGAAGAGAGGCAATGTTCTAAGCATGAATTTAACACTTATTTCTATTTTTCCTAAGCCAAGTGAAAATTACCAGACTGACTATAAAAGTAGTAGGAAAGCAAGTTGGGTTTGAACTCTCAACTTAAGATACTTATTTATTCCAGTGGGGATGTTTTGAGGCATTATCCTCCTACATGCAATATAAGCTTTTCGTGCAGCAGCAGGGGACTGTGGGAAGGTGGCATCAATTGTGGCACTGTGTTGGATCCCACTGGATGCAGATGCAGTCCACAGCATTTGTCACCACCTCTTCTGCACAAGCTCAGAGGAATCACTTGCTACCTTCTCCCGTGCCCAGTGAAGACAGAGGGCACTTGGCTATTGGTCCCAGCGAAGCAAAACTGTTATAGCCACAGCCCTCAGTTTCCTTGCCCATAAAACTGCAAGCATGCTTCCTTTTGTCCAAGTCTGCCTCCGCAGACGATAAGCTTTCAGCTTATCAAGTGAATGCTCCTGTGTTAGGACAGTGGTAAGTCTGCCCCAACCCAAGTCTCAGATCTYTGCGAGACAGTAATATAATATATTAAAAGGCTTCAATTTTGATGCTGTTGTTGCAGCCTGTTACCTCTCCTATCAAAAGATGGGCTCATCATTGTGCAAGGTCTCAAAGCCTTTTAACATATATTTGCAATAATTGTTCAGAGAAGGATTTTAACAGGTTTTCCCCTCCCAAGTGGCCATACTGTGTAAATCACCTTTTCCTTGGTCATAGAGTAGTTTGGGTTGGAAGGGACCTTAAAGGCCATCTAGTCCAACTCCCCTGAAATAAGCAGGGACACCTTCAGGTTGCTCAGAGCCCTGTCCAACACAATCTTTAATGTTTCCAAGGACGGGAAACCCCAGTTTCCAGAAACCTGAGTCCCAAAGGTGACCATATTTTGTCAGCATAGTATATGCTTAAGACAAAAATTTTAAGTGCAACAGGTTAGACTTTGCATAACTAAATAAAAGGAGTTATAGCAACATTTGAAAGTACCAACACCTGTTAACTCCTGTGACAATCATATGGCTATGCTTTTGGGTGCCAAAGCATGGCTTTAGCTGCCTTGGTTTAGACACCAGTATATAAGCCTTTTGGCCACAGAGCGTACAGATGCTTGATAAAAGGGGAAAATCACAGCAGTTCCACCTTCTCCCTTCCCTAAAGGCACTAGATTGGGTGGTCTTGTCTTTCTACGTGAAGTAGGCTGGGGCTCAGCAATGTAACTTGTGGACTGTCTGGAGGGGATCCATCAGGAAAGATCATTCACAGATTAAATATGTTGCCTATGCAATGCAACACAGCTGGCCCTTCTGGCCCAGGGGATAAGTAATAGAGTCGGGAATGCACATACACAGCCCACCCCCTGCAAGATTGCTGTGCTGACACCAACCCAAGCAGATCTAGGGCCGGTTTATGAACCACCTCTGCCCTCCCTGCTCCAGCTGGCACAGATCATTTTCTTCCATCACATTTCTCAATGATGCCACTTGTATCAAAATGATACTGAATTGCTATGTGGGCATGTGCCACAATGAACAAGATAAGCACATACGTCAGGTTGCTTGCCTTCCCACCTTGTTTACTTTTATGTGAATTTATAAATGATTTTTCTGCTGGATGGGGCTTAGATAAGCAGATACGATAGTGCCCTGGTTACAGAGACGGGGTGGAGTTTCAGTGCTGTGTGGGTGTGACCAAGCTGTTATTGCCTACCAGCCACATCATTGCTGCAGGCAGTGGTTTTGGCAGGAAAAGCCAGGCACTTTTTTTTGTSCCTCCCTTACCGGAAGGGGCAGGAGAAGGGAAGTGGCTTATTTGGTATTTAATTTCCTGCTGATGTTAAAACCAGCATGGATATTCATTCAAACAGGTTACTGTCAGATGTGCAGCCTTAAAGGACACCATCTGCTAGTGCACCAGCACAGTAAAGTATTGCTTGATACACACCTCTGTGTCAAATATGAAGAAAAACCCCATTTGTTTCTAACCACTGACTGCATGCTGTCCACCACAACACCTTATCACGCAACAGCCCAGAAATTCTGCAAACATAAAAACTCATTTCGCTGTGRTCAGGCAGGGAATATCAATTTTAATAACAAGAATGATACAATTACATTCCGAAGCAATTAGTCTCAATAACAGACAGACAGCATCTCTGGTAAATTGTCTGCAGGCCTGATTTTACCAGTCTCATTCATACCGAGCAGAGCTTACTAGCAAGACCACTTTCATCTCAGTGCTGGGGGACTAAGACACCACTTAGCAAAAGTAAAGTTATCAGTGTCAAGCTACAAAGGTTGAGTTTAATCACATTTTGCTCTGTTAAACACTGTAATTGCTGTGTATCACCTTCTAGCCAAAGACAATATTTTTTTTTTAATTGATTAAATCATAAAAATAATAATTATCATTACTCCACAACACAGAGGTTTAACTTTGTTGCTGGAGAGTGACCTCACATGTAGTAGAGTCACACAGCAGCAAGAGACGTGGCACTGAGGCATCTGTCGGGGGGAGTCCCATCCCTGTGCAGCAGGATTTCTCCTGAAACTCAGATTTGCCAGTCCACTCGTCCCCAGCAAGTACACTGAGCCAGTCTGCTCCAGGAAGATACGGGGATCCTGCAACCTTAACTTCATGACTTTTCCCTCACAGGCTAGGAAAAATTTGTTTSCTGAAAGGGTTGTCAAGCACTGAACAGGCTGCCCAGGGAAGTGGTTGAGTCACCATCCCTGGAAGCATTTAARAGACATGTAGATGTGACACTTAGAGACATGATTTGGTGGTGGATTTGGCACCACTGGGTTATCAGTTGGATTCAAACTTAAGAGTCTTTTGTAACCTGAAAGGTTCTATGTACAACACAGCCTCAGGGGAACAGAAAAAGGACAGCCCTTACACAGGTCACCCCATGGTGCAAAAGGCTCTTGCAAACTTCCTTCTCTACTACCTCCACAGCTAAATATAATTGAACTTGAAACACTTGGCCCATACTTATGCAAAAAGGTGGATTTGAGATGGGAGGTTGGAGGGGAAGCCTGCACCACGCATTGCAGAGCTCCCTTTGCCGGCTCCGGAGCAGTGCTGTGCTCTGGGAGACAGGAGCTGTTCAAATGTTTTGACAGAACACGCCGATTCCTCGGGAATGTTTTTATTCTAGTCGATGTGCCAATTCTGCACAGATTTCTAGTAGAAAGCAGGCAGACTGTCTGGGTCTTCTGAATTAAAACTACTTCACCCAGAAAGAAGAAAAAGTTGCATTTTCAGACTATTTTTACTCAATCCATCATTGTATTTGTTTTAGTGAGTTTGTTGGATTGTTTTCAATTTTACCTGGAAACTCCATTTTCTAGCAGAATCCAAAGACAGGCCAAAAGGCACCAAAACACTGTAGAAAACGAAGCTCAAGCAAAAGACATCTGAGGACTTTGGAGATATAATTTTGCAAGTAAACAATGCTAAGAGAGAAATAGGGAAACCCAAAAATTAACCATGTCCTAACTAGAAGTGCTTAGTCTGGTTCTGCAGGAACCCAAACCCTCCATTTCTGTATTTGTAGTTGTCTTTCAAAGGCTTTCTTTTTTCTCTTTGCCTTAGGGAGTTATTTATAGGGCTATTATAATTTGAGGTCTGGTCTTCTCATGGCAGGTCCTCCATCCAGGAAATGAAATAGCATTAGAAAATGAAATCTCACGTTTATGAGGTCTTAGAGATGGCTCCCTGGGGCACTGGAGAGAACAAAAAAAAGGTAGTGAAAAATATAAACACAAATATAACTACAAGATACTCACAAGGTCCCTAATTCTATCTGTGATGAACTTTATGAGACTCTTTATTAGAATAGAGACCTCTGGTATAAGGTCACCAACAGTTTTTTTTCCCCAAAACCCCTCCCATTTCCCCCTTCTCTGTGATCAAGTGCCTTTTCCACTCCACCTTGGCTGAAAGGTGCTCCTGCCCTATACTGCCTTCAGAAGTGGAACAAAAATAAGGATAAATCAAATTCTACCCTTCCTCCTTCTGCCTTGTCACATGCTTTTCACAACACACCACATGTTGCAGTGTATTAACAGTTCAAGGCAGATGTGTTCACGCCTTTGCAAAAATCATATATCAATCACCAATTTCTTATTCATACTTTATACTTCTTTCATAGACTATTCTCTAGAGCCACAAGGTCCCTTATCCTATTCAGGGCTTATCACCCACTGTTTCCTCTAAATATATGGAAATAAAAGACAATAGAGGCAAATCAGGGAAGACTTTGGGGTTCCCCATCCCCTGGGTATGTGTTCTCTGTGTGTCCAAAGAGACATTTCCCTCCAACACCTGCTCTTGCCATGTATCTTTTTCCCTTTTTCCTGAGCAGAACAGGAAAAGTGCCATTCAGCTGAAAAATAACAACTGTGTTTAAAGTCCCTCTCAACTTCACAGAGAATATTTCAACTCATCATTGTATGTGACTTCTTATGGCTCCTTTAGCCCAGCTTTCACTAATCCTACCTAAATCACCTCTGGCATCATGCTGCCTATGACTTAACAGCTTTGTATACTCACAGAAATAAAAAAAAAAGACATCAGATATAATGCACAAAAACTATGGAAATTCAGCAAATAGCAAAGACTAATTGCAATTATTTTARTGTTTATTTCTTGTATGCTTTATTATGAAAATACATATTTGAGAATACTTTGAAACATATAGCTCCGTTTCAATTTCTTTTTCTCTGGTTTATAATTTTCAAGTTTCTTGTAGTAAGGTGAAATAAGACACTAATGTTCAGAGAGTTGTTTTTGCTACCTGAATATTTAAAACTGCTCGACTGCAACTGTCCAAAGAACACTTCACTTTTCCCTCTGACTTATTATAAAGCTTCTAAAATTCATGGAATATTAAAAAATTACAAAATGTAAGCAGGAAAAAAGGCTAACAGTTCATAAATAAAATGAAAAGTTAAAAGTTCAAGGACAACCCAAGGCTATCATCCAATTCACTCATCCATTCATCAGCATTGCATGATGACAAAAACAAAAAGCAAACACAGCAATTTGAAATACATTTCTTTTTAAAGCACACAGGTTTGTTTAGGCTTTCTGTTGATCTTTGTTTTCTAAAAACCAAACAAACAAGCAACCACCCAACCACAATAAAAAACCCAGTCAGTTCTCAAAAAAACCTGATTAGAATCCAGCTATGGTTGATTCTTGTTTCACATTACCATCTAAATTTAGACGTGTGCCGAGGCCTCTGAGGCTGTGGAGAAATAGATTAACTTTTGAACTTTCTACGTCTCCAATAAGATCAGTCCTTTCTTACACTTCAATGTCTTTCTAGGCAACTTGTGTTTCTGGATCAAGCTGCATAAATCCTTATCAAAAAGAAAATAAAAAGCTCTCAAGAAAATAACTTTTCATTTATTTCTGAGAAGAGAATCCTGAGCGCATAACAACCAGGTTACATCCATGCCACGTCTGCAGCAACTGAAGCACTCGCAGCCCTGCCCCAGTGCCCACCCTACAAACTCACCCTGCCTTCCCAGCACTGCATCCACTTGACTACATGCCAGAAGTACAACCTAATTTCATGCTCAGTCCCTCTTACGGAAAGTTATATTTCACCTCTACATCCTGCCTAGGGAGGGGAGGAMGTGGGAAGAACCCAGCAGGTCATGAGTCTGACATCCAGATAAAGCTACAGGGAGGTGGTGCCATCCAAGGTGCATGATAGGCAAGCAGAAGGCAGCACACAATGAATACCAGGGATTTACTGGCACATGTTTGAACAGGCCATTCTCCAAAGCCTTCTATTATTCATTTTAATATATAACCTTGCAGAAACCAAGCTTAGCTAGCTGCAGTGGATCAGACCCACAGCAGCTGTACCTGCCTATTCCCAGAAAGGACAGGGATGTATCTTGTCACCCTTTCAGGATGACTTGCTGTACAGAAGGCCAGCTTCTTATCTGAAAAGACATGTCATGCTGTAAACATTTCTAGTGRAGCTTGGGTTAGCAGCACTTGTAAGAAAACTCTAATGAAAATAAATTGTTATGTATTTACCCATATGCTGAGGAGCATATGGCTAATGCATTTAGACACTGCTAATGAAGTTAAGACTCTGCTAAATTTGTTGGCTCATGGATAACAACTGTTCACAACAACCAATCTGAGCCTGCTATAATTTTAGTATTACAACTGATACCTGACCATTATTATATGTACTGGTCTTGCTGACATAGGAGAACTGGCTCTCTGAATGTGGATTTTTCCACATGCAATGAGAAGGTAAACAACATATGATGCTACTAAACTCCAAATTGACAGGTAATGTGAGCAAGTTACAATTTCTGTAAAATAACAGTTGCTCTTATTCATTGCAGTCCTGAGTCTATTGTTTTCTTTCCTTTTTTCCTTAATTTCAAGGACTAAGAGATTTTATCTAGTCCAACCCCACTCTTTCCAGACCAGTGCCACACTGATGTGACTACAGGCAAAACTGAAGAGAAGAAAATCACGCCCAAGAAATAGCCCTGCTTTTTCAAGTCCATGTGTAAAAGCCCATTGAGTTTACTACAACAGCTATTGGAATCCTCCTGTTCAACCATATCACTGTTGTGCTGCTCTTCAAGGTGAAGGTTCCTACATCTTCTGGAGTCCAAGGTAAAGTCCTGTTTAGTTGACTACACTGGCTCTACCTGTATGCTACTACCTTCGTAACTATACATTATCTTCATTCTCTCAAGCCAACTGCTGTGTAGCATGGCTGTTTTGTGTTCACTGCTGCTGCACATCATGCCAGAGCTGGCTTTAGTTTAGCAGTACACACTGCTTGAAGAGCAGGCTACATAGCAAATTCCAGAGACTTATGTGACGAACATGCAAATATACTCTCCAAAAGACACAGCATGTGGCAAACTTCCCCTACGCCATTCTCGTGAGCCAAGTGTCATTTTAATGATGCAGACCTCTGCTCTGACAGATCTTGGGTAGTCATTTGGCAGCTGCCACCAAAAACCCATCAAAGGACAGTGGTCAAGGATGGCAGAGAACTATCCTTCAGCACTGTTATCTGGGGCACCCACCTCACTCAGACACTTTCATTCACAGACCAGAACTCAGGCCTGGCATTAATTCACAGCCCTGCTTGCTCTGCAAATGTAATGAAAACATTTAAACTCCCTCTGGCCTTTGAGCACCCAATCCATTTAAGACAGCAGAGACACCAGCCTCCCCAGAGAACAGAGAAAGTCCCCAAAGAAGTTGTTCAAAGTGTTTCCCCATAACCTGATGAGAAAGCAGACTTACCTATTCCAAAAACTTTTGCAGGTGGATAAAAGAAGCCCGAGGTAAAGCAAAAGGAAGAGATTTGCTTACCCGGAAAAGAAGAAAGTTTTTCCCCAGTCAGGCTTGCCCAGAATCACACTGAGAGTCTGAGGAAAGCCAGAAGCGTGATCAGGTAGTCTCTCTTCTCACACACTGTGTTGCCACAGAGAACATCATCCCTTTTCCACTTAACAGCTACCAGTTGCCTCAAGCCTTTGCCTCTTACCCTCATGCAGTGTTTAATAAAGCCAGCATAAAGTATGTCAAAAGGAACAACCAAAACATGGGTTAAGGGACACCAAAACCACATACGTCTCCTTCTAGGGGCAACTGCTGAGGTCTACAGGAAACATTCCCCCAGCCCTACACAACAAATAGATGTCAGACCTGCCCTAGGAAAAACCCACAAGGTCAACACACCATTCCTTGTAATACAAAAAGGACTTGTTTCTTCTCTCAAAGGAGAAATGGTATAGTCCAAAAAAGCGTCTGTCATGACCACCACCACCTTCATCGCTTGGGTCAGCATTATTCACCAGCAGAGCAGCAACAATTCACCCCATTTCTCTGTCACATAAAACCCAGCAGTTGCTTTGTGTATCCTAAAACTGTCTCGGCTTCCACAAATGCTATTTAAAGTTGACATCACATTCAGGTGTATCTTGCAAACACAGTTATCTGACACACTGAGTGYAGAAAAGCCGAGGACATTGTGTCTCTGCAGAAGGGTCTCTGAGGTGCACACACTGCTCCCCCAGAAGCAGGCTCACCCTGCTGAGGCCCCATCAGTGCAGGGAGAAGCTGGGTGAGCTACAGCACAGCTCCACCTGATGCTCTTCTCAGAAACTAAGGTCCAGCTCTTGCTGAAGGCTGCAAATAGCATTTAGCATTAGTCAAGTGGGAGACAGCCAATTGTGATGTCTGGATTTCCTGCATTAGGTTCCCCCAAACAGGTACTGCACCAACTTTGTCAGGTTATCTGACAATGCTAACGTCTGATCAAAGGAGGTAGCACAGAGTATCAACTGAAACTAGGAAAATATATGTTTTTGAAGGGGAGAGAGACTGGCTTTATAGATGTAGAAATATACACATAAAACCACATCTAACCCCGGGTTTTCTGTCATGTTACAGACTCTGACATGGCTATGTTTAGATCTGCACCACAGATCTAAACATAAAGGCCTTCCAGTCTAGGGTGGTGGCATTCCCAGGACGAAAGAGAATGGAGCACCCCATGAGGTCTGTTCAGGCAGTCAGCAACCCACAGCAGATGCACACAGATGTCTGGGGGAGATAAAGACAGGTTGGTTGGTGATGCCACAGCCACCCCTTTCTGGTTCCACACAAATAGCTATCAAGTTGCAAAACACACACTCCCGATCCCATTCTTCTCATTTATCTGCACAAAGCAACACAAAACCGTATGCAGGCTCTCACTGTCAATATAAGCCATATTATTCTTGTAATTCAATCCAGGTCCACAGCCCGAGAGCTCCTTTTCCTCCCTTTCTCTTTTCCCCCTCTTCGCTCCCCTCACCATTTGCCTCTCTGCAACCTTGTTTAGGTTTACATGCTGTGTCATTAAATTCCAGAACAGTAAACACTGCAGCCTCTCTCTCTCTCTAAGCACCCACACACTGCTTTCTAGGCTAAAAATTAGACATGGGGTTAATTTCGTTCCTGCAAGGACTCTGCCTTTTATTTTTCTTTACATCTAGCTCAAAGGATGCTTTTGGCAGATGCATAGTGGAGAAAAAAATAATGTTTGCTCTCTGCTTCCTCCCTGCACTCCCCCTTTCTCCACTCCCACCCATCAGCCATAAAACAACACAGCCCAGCCAGATCCCAAACTGAAAGCAAGACAAAGCACCCACACAGCCCCCACTTCCATTCAGCAGAAATGGGCCGCTCCAGGGTAGCCCAGGATCTACAAGTAGGCCAGACTGAAATAAACCGAGTAAACAAAGAGTATCCTGTCCAAGCAGAGAGGGGCTAAAGAGAGTGATGTCTTTCATTAACATGCAAGGCAGGGATGCAAGCACACAGTCAGTCAAAAGCATCACTGGAGCTTGCTAGGAGTAATAGGAGGARAGCAACACATGATCACACCATTATAAGGACCCAAAGCACATCACTCAGCTGCACGCAGGGTGCAACTGCATGCCCCGCCTACCAAGGGCCAAAACAATAAGGCAAGGCAGCAACCCACACACCTACCACCACCCCAAAACATYAGGGGTCAGCCCCGAGGCTGCTGCAGCACAGTGTGGCTCTCCAGGAGGCTGGGTAGGGAGCAGTGCACACAGGTACAGTACCAGGCAGCCGGGGCCGTGCAAATGCCAGAGCCAATGACATTTAAAACAGCACAGCTGTCATTTTAGGAAAGGGATGGCAAAGCAGGAGAAAAGCACAGYACAGCCATAGCAACAGGTCAAGTGTTTGCCAGAGAGAGAAAGGGTGATGTGGACATGTGCCTTCTCGGTTTTCAGAGCATTTGTCACGTAATAAAATCATTAACCTGGGAACTGATAGGAGAGTTTGGTTTAGYTTTTCTGCAACCTGCTGCTCTGAAGCCCATATAGACCCATGTGTGAAAGTCCATGCTGTGTATACCCCTGCRTCTCCCATTACACAGCTATCACAAACAACCCTCACGTTTTTCCACAGACTCGTAGGAAAAATGCAGTACATGGAGAGGTAGGGGAACAGTCAGGAATTTGCAGCAAAACAGAAGCCTGTCGGCTGCAARTCTGCTCAGCTATTGGAAAAAATTGAACATGCTGCTTTTTTTAAGCAGCCTAATCATATTTACTATTACATCAGACTTACCCACCACAAATTGTTCTCATGCAATGGAAGAATTTTTAATCTAATATCTTGGACTCAGACAATTTTCCAGCTGTAGAACTGCAATAATTTCCTATCTCCTCATTGTTGAGATAAGCCGATTAACTTGGATATGTTTTAGTTTCAGAGTGTGATTATCTCCCTTTATTGTACTTGAGAGAGAAGGGGTGACTTACAGTAAAATAACTTTGTTTTCCCCAAGTCAGCTCTTAAACTCTGCTTCTCTGTGATGGAGGTAGGTCTTTCCTGTTGCATTTTCCTTAGCCCCTTAACTTTCCACACTTCGTCTTGCTCTCTCAGGGACACTATATTAACAGCAACTGTTATTTTACTCAAAGAAAATATACCGTTCAAGAAATCCCTGAAATAATTATTTCAAAAAAAAATCTCATGAACAAAGTATTTTCTTGTTTAAAATACCTTTGAAAGTTTATTAAATACCCCACAACCCAGCACTACTGGTCAAATCCTGCTTGCACTGTTCATTTGTTTTCAGGCACATTTAAAGAAGAATTGCAAAAGAACAATGATAAGGCCTGAAGCTCTGTTCACATGTACAGTGCAGCAAAACAGGAAACTCCATGTATTTCAGTAGAAGTGATTTACACCCAAGTGAGGGAAAAGACAAGCAAATCCTTGAATTTATGCCATTACAAATCGTACTTATTCACATGATTTTGTTGAGATTTTTTGATATTTAATCTTTCTTCTTAAATTCACAGGTCCTAGATTTACTCTATCATGTCAAAGGGACTCCCTCTCCTGCTTTATTTCTTTTCCTTAAATTTCTAGCAATCACGTTCTAAGAGAAAAGCCTGAAATCATGAGATGAGGACACTTTTTGAACTGCAAGGCTGTATATGCTGAAGTCTTTTGATTTCCCTTTCTCTTCTAAATCTCACTTGTGTTCAGGGCTTTTCAACCTGTGTTAATTTGCAGACCAAATTCAACACTGGAAATGTATGAATTACACATATGCAGATTCCCACATGGCACATATCAATTCATTCCTCTTAGTCACCATTCATTAATTCCTTTGAAATAAAYGTTCATGGTTGAAAAGCACTGGTCTGATGATTTAATGGGAGTGTGGCTCATGTGTTTTCCCTGCACATTTGCTATGCTAAGAAAGAGCTGGCCTGTTTAAAAGGGAGACTCTCTAAAAAGATAGTTCAGTGGAAAGATGTATTCGCATAAACATGGAAGGGCAAGAACTTCTTAATATTACAGATGTAGCAACAGAAGAAATCAACCTTTTGCTACTCTCTATAAAAAAAAATAAAGGAAACCCAGCCCCAACAAGCTGCAACTCATGCACAGCTCTGTGCCTCACAGCTAAGCCCCTAAAACCATCCCAGTTCACAGCAAGGTGATGAGCAAGCTCTGGTTCTCCCCTGCTGGGAAAGGGAAAGTGGACGATGTCCTCTACTGACTGCAGTGAGAGCACTTGTGTCCCTGGAAATGCTCTCATAGAGAACAGCCTGCAGTATAAAAGCAGGGCTCCATTACTGGCACGTTGCTATGGGCACTATTCTAAGAAAGCAGCCACAGGAGCAGATCCAGAAAAAATGGCAAAATATACGAGGGAAGAAAGAAAAATTACAAGGGGCCTCGACTCCTCCCTGCCTAATCCTCCTGGCAGCAATAGGGTGGTAGAGAAGATGGATGGTGAAATGCCATAGTGCTGGACATACAGCCTGACAGTGCTTGTGGCTTTGCATCACTCGACTCTGTTTCAAAACCCTGCCTGATATCGTTATTTCTTGGTATCCCAAGATACGATTTCTCAGCTACCTTTAATTTATTTTTCTTCCTAAAAGTTAGTAAAATCAAGTTTACCTTTTCTGCGTTAGCCTGCTTTAAGTTATTTAATGAATGCTATTCTGGTAATGAAATTTGCCTGACAGATCATGTGACTGTTTTGGATCATTTCCCAAAAACTTTACGCTTGTACACTGGTACAGGGCAAACCTATCTACAACGTGTAAGAATAACTATGTCTCTAGGCACCTTTACCTAACAGCAAGTGTTAGCAGGTGACTAATGGTAACTGGATTTCACCACCAAGGAGCTATAATGAGTGGCTTTCTGCCACCCAGCTGAATTGAAACCAGAAGAGTGAAGGTGAACTGGTCTGTATTCCACACCACCAGCATCCCTTGCAAGTTAAAGTCACCCTGCCAATTCCAGTTCAAATTAATCTAGAGCGGATTAAGTCTACCTTTTATGTTATTTTCTAAATGAAATCAGATGTACATGTAAAACTGGTATTTAAAAGGGTTTTATCTAATAATGAGTCAGATATTGACAGAACAATCACCATGAAGACCAAGGTAAAAGGCAATATATTCTCATTAATAATTCAAATCTCAGCATGGATATTGATGACCATGCACTTAACAGAGAAAACTGGGCAGCAGTTGGAGTTGGCCCAGATTTCCTGAAAAGTTGTTGGGCTTCAACAGAGACACACTGGAGAGATTTTACTGTAAGATCCAACCGGAGAAATGGCAGCTCTTCATTATTAACATATCTTGGACCCTCAGTAATATTACTGAAATTGAGCAAGGAACAAAACACAGCATTAGCAGGTTATTGAAAGAGGATGGGTGAGAAAAACAAGGGAATGAAATCTGGGGGCAGAATCCCACCACATCCACTTCCTCCCAGTCCTAATATTTGGGGCACAGAGCAACAGCATTCAGCAGTACCTCATTCCAGTTACTGTTTAGGAGCAAGCAACGTTTAAAGCTTTAAAATAAATGTGTATAATCAGCAAAAGTARAAACAAACATAAAGGTCATAGGAGCCAAAACCACTCAGAACAAACCAGTTGGGGCTAGTTAACATAATCTGCTCTATTCACATAACTAAGTTCGTTTCACTGAGGGCATGAACTTTCTTGGAAAAGCACAAGTAATTAACTGCAGGAGCTTACACATTTTCTTTCCCTCAAGTTTACTTTACCCTGAAATTATAGCTGCTTACACACAACTGCTTCTAACAATTCATTCAAAAAGCTGAGTTTTGCTTGTCTTTTCCAGAGGGACAGGCTTGAAGAGATGGCACCATTGAAGTGTAGGATTCCCTTCAATTCCTCCTGCCTCCTATCCACTCTTCTCATCAGTTTGGATGGATACAAAGAAAAACATATCCTACCTCACGGAAAAAGAGCAGGTTTCCAATGAAAGGAAGAGGTGGAGGATGTCGGATCCCTACTCTGCTTAGTTTGGAGAATGCAGATGTGGAGTACCTGGAAAAAAATAAGGTAGTAAATTAGTTTTGGATCTTGTCATGATAGAACTTACCACAGTAACTAATTCGGATGACTTCCCTGGATTCAGAGAGAGAGAATGTGCTTTCTGTGTTGGCCGAACAGAACTGCCAATGAAATGACATTGCTCAGCAGCTCCTCAGGTCACACAAGTGCAATACACTGTTGCTTCAGAGAGGGCAAAAGAGCCAAGGGACTCAAACACAAGCCTGAAAAATTGAGCAGTGGAATTAGAGAGCTGCTCCTCTTCCCACAGAGGGCCTTGTAAATCGGAAGTGACTCTCCAAAGCTACGTGAGGTTACAAACGAGTTCAAAAGCAGTGTTTGGGGCTTGACTTCTGTGGCACAGCTGGGAAAGGAACAAGACAGACTTTCAGACTATTATTTTCTTCTTCCATCACCTCTACCTATACAGATCACAGAACAAGAATTCAGACTAGTCTTAGTTGTCTGTGAGCCAAGACACTGTCAGTATGTTCAAGTCAAGCCTAGTATTTGAGCCAGATATGCTGATTAAGTGATTTTTAGAGCTGCTAGTCAGCAAATTAAACAAATATAAAAAATACAGGAAAACAAAACCCGGACTGAAAAGATTCATGCATCCCTTGTTTCAGATAAAACTGTGGCATTTTGACAGGGACAATACTGGGAAAAAAAAGTAGAAAAGAAAAATCCAACCCTGGAGCCATTTTTTCCCTCTCCTCCCCCTTTCTTAATACAAACAATGGATATAAGTCAATGGACTTCAGTTAGTGAAACCTGAAAGAGMAGGAGCTAACAGCAGCAGCTTTGATTACCCAAAGACACAACTTTCGTTGTGTATTTCCGTTTCCTGAGATTTCCTGCAGCACAGTAACTATTGTTTTAATGGATTTTCTTTTGTGAAGATATTTTACAAAAATCATAATCAGAAAATAGAGATTTGATAATTTTTAAATAGCAACAATTTTCTTTTTTTAATGGGACAGTACAAACCTTTGAAACACAAACACTCTCAATAGAAATGATGTGTCTTCAGTCTATGCAAGGACACTGTCAAGTATGACAGTATCGTGGAATAAAGGCACAGAAGTCAACATTTATTACACATTTTATACATATTATTGACTTCTTGGCTACTTAACTGCTTTAAAAAATATGAGGTTTTCCTCAGCTAATACTCTTGGGAAAAGAAATGTTTTAACTTTAAAATGACAAAACAGCCTACATGATACATTTTCTTCCCCAAAGAGAGGATTTTTCTTTTGCTGCTGCTGTTTGAAATCTTCCTAAAATGTCTTTGTGTCATAGCAAAGTCTTCATCTTCAGCATGTAAACAGTGAGAAAGATTAAAATCCCTGTCAAAGGAAACCTGTCAATTTTGCAGCATTCTATCCTGATGTTTTCACTGTAAAATACATGGCAGATCACAAAACACCAGGCTGGGCTACAGTTAACTGCTCATTTCACTGCACACCAGACTGCCTGTAGACTCCTGGTTTTTATGTACAGCAAAGTGAAGAGTGACTGCAACAGAGGCTTACACTGGACAAAGTAAATTATGTGATCACCAAACATTTAAAAAGGAAAAAAAATACTGAGTACAGTGCGCCCAGTTTCACAAGGCAAGAAACACAGAGACTGTGAAGACTATTTATGCTTAGATGAACAGTTCATCATTGTCAGCTTCTGAACATTACTGGCAGCTTCACACAGCTGAGGATTTGCTTTTCTTTTTCCCTCCTAACATGGTTTTCTTCCTTGCTTTTTATTCAGTTACATTTGAAGTAGGTTTTCGAAAGATAGGGAACCACAGTTTACAATGAGATGGGACAGAGAAGCACTGTAGTCAAGCTACAGACTGAAATGTGACAACGAAAGGGTGAGGCCAGCAGGAGAAAACAAAAAAAAAGAATCTCATCAATAAACACATCTAGCTCTACTCTATGATTTTACAGTATTTCTGGTATTGTTGAAATTACATGCAGTTCTACAGAAAACAAAACAGTATGCAAGTGACCAAAGACTGACGTGGCTGCATGCACAAAAGAAGGAGGACCTAACACTGCACATGTAGCCTTGAATTTGGCCATTTCTAATGGAACAGCTTACTTTCTGCAACCTTAAATAGTAAGAGCTTCTCCCCATCTCTGTAATATTTCAGCACATTCCCACTATTTTGGGTGGGGAAGAGAGAAAGGAAGGAGTGGCTTGTGGACTTCTTAGGAAAAAAAGAAAAGAGAGAGAAATTGTCGTGTATAACACACAGTGAACACCAGCAATACATGAATCTGACCGCTTCGTGGCACAAACCTTTGCCTTTCGAGCCAGAAGAGACAGATAACTCAAACAGGCCAGTTTATGTGATTGGGTTACTCAGCACGCCCATGACACACACTTGGCCAGTAACTCAGAGCTGCATCCAAAATGCACAGGGAAGATAGTGTCTGGGTTTTGTTGCTGGGAAGCGAAGGTGGGCTGGAAGGTGGGCTAGGTGCTGGACAAGTGCAAACAGGCAAGGCTGCCTCATAGGCAAAGACATTCGTCTGGAGAAGCTGTACGTCTAAATGAAACAGTTGCAAGCCTGCCTTATCACCAGCAGGAAGTCTTCTTTCTCACTCTGCCACTTAACACACTTCTACATTATTTTATCACAAAAATTAATCTGATATCAGACAACCTCCTGCTGTGGCTGTGGGTACACAGTAAGGGTAGAAGATCAGCCAATGGACCAGAAAGGCTAAATCAAATGAAAAATCCAGAAACAGAAGAGATGCTGAGAGGTGACCAAGATGACTAAGAGATATGGAATCACTTCTGTACAAGGAATAAGCAAACAGGCTATAATCTTAATCAAGGAAAAAAGAAGCAACTGATGCAAATATGACAAATATATTTAATATTCCGCATGGCTTAAAAAATAAATTAAAAGTTATTACCCACTAATTAATGATTTAATAATAAAATCCACAAAGAATATTCAGGTGACAGGATTAAAAACTAAATACTTTTCCAGGAAATACATATACTAACTAGAGAACTCCTTGCCATGGAATATTATCTATTCCAGAAGTTTTAAAAGCTTCAAAAGGTGATAGAATAAATTAATGAAAGGAGGGAAAAAAGAAGGAAAAAAAAAATCAACAGACACTTTTAGCTAGTAAATTTAGCAAAAAAAACGCACGTGGAAAGCATTAAAGGAAAGGAGAGAAAATTAATCACATTTATTTTCTTAATCAGGGAACTAGTCTGTAAGCTTCCAATGGCAGATTAAGAGATTAGACTGTTATAAAAGCTAAAAGATAAAACCTCAGACACTTCAGCTTTCTTAAGAAGAAGAGAGGAAGGAGCCTGTGCAAAGTGAGGGGCATGAAAAGGATAAAACTGATGGCAGCAATATTTGCTGGACAATCTAGCACCTTCTCACTCAAAAGAGAAACATACCCTAATATTTACACAAGTACAGCTTCCTGCACAACTATTAATTTAAAAGCTTGGCATTATATTTTGAACAAAGTGACAAGACATGAAAAAGAACCAGAGGAACAGCAGTAATGAAGTAGATCGATAAACAATTCAATAACCCTTTGAAGATGTTCTGACGGCCTCTGAGAGCTAAATGCTCTCTGTATATATTAAACACAACTGTTAAAAGAAAGTTAACATGCCAAATACATTCCTGTAGGCGAGCATGGCAGATATAAGCTCTCTGAAATTCTAACTTCTCTCCACAAAATGCCATGCAAAAAATATATTTAAAAAAATTAATATAAGCTGGGATAGATATATAATCAACAGAACTAGCCATCTGCCATCCAGGTCAGTACTGATTAGTACTGAAAGAAAAAGTATTACACAGTCTACCATTAAGTGTCATCAATTTGTGTAGCAGATAACACTAGAGAGTTTCCAGTTCTGCATCATAGAGTTCAACATACTATTGAAATTACCCCAAATTTCTCCCAATAGAGAGTGCGTCATTCCTTCTACATCTAAGTAATATACAACCTAATAATATCTGAAAGCTATAAACTAGGACACAGAGATAAAGAAAAAGTGATGTTATTTAATCTCATTGTTGGGAGGTGCGTTATTTTGCAAGACTGAGTGGGAAAACAAAGTATTGTGCTGAGATAATGGAAATCAGCCCTGCCAAACAAGAGATAATCATCATGCATTTTTGCCTATTTGCCTGTATATTTACATATACCCATACCAGACTCCAGTTAACATTGGGGTGTATTTTGCTCACAAAGTAGTAATAATATACAAAATAATGGTAGCCTCCCCAACATTACAGTGATGGCTCACGAAAAAATATTCAAGCATCCCTGGGAGCACAGTCTCACCAAAACACTGATATCATCTTGAAGGTAGCTACAGACTTTCTGCTCTCAGCCCTCTGGGAAATTCTGCATTATGAATACCGCAGTAGGGTCACTGGAGAGCTGCCATCACATAAGTCTTTCCTTTTGTCTGATGCTTGGGGTATTTAAGGTAGAAAATCACTATCTGGTCGCATTCCGACACAGGAACACACAGAACCCGGGTCTTGCAAGTGGGTGAGTATTGCAGCCAAAGTGGATACCACCCCAGAGGGATACAGCCACCTCTGGTTATTACCTCTAGAAAGTGTACTCACAAACAAAACCACAACAAACCACAAAATTAAATCATCTATTCATCCCCCAGGGACAGGTAGGACCTGAAGCACTCTCTCAGGAAGCAGAAGAGAGAAAAATGGAGAAAGTAAACCCCTCTTCCTTGGTGAACACTGGTTACCAAATTGCCCTTTACTGTTACCTAGCAGTACCTCTGGTGGAAAAAGAGTGGTTTGCTAAATGAAAATACACTTGGATGTCTAGAATATCAAAGTCAGAGCATGGAATTATTACTATACCTCCAAAAAGAGATTCAGAATATCCGCAAGTATACCTCTAAAAATGAACTGAAATTAATCTTCAAGAGACACTTTAGTCAGTTTGGGATAAGGATATTTGAGTACTGCAATTTAATTTTCAAGCTCAACAAATCTATACTTTTTAACCATGAATTTGTAGGGCTATAATAACAGTTTCAGGGATAATGAGAACTTTCATGTAACACTTGCTCTCCTTAATCACTTGCATGCACTCACGGTGCCTTAATTTTTACATAATTGCACAAGAAAAAGACATTGCACACACTTGTACCATCTGCCTCCACAGGGGCAGATGTTTTCCAGCTGCAAAACCTAAATGACCATAGGACATTATTTCATTGGAGTATTTGATAATACATCAGGAATAGTGTGTAGAAAAGGCCAAATTATGTGTCCAATATTAAATTTATAGCTCATCTATCTGCTAACAATCATCTTGTAATCCATACTGTTCTGGTCTGTTGAACAGTTTCCTTAGTGTCTCTTATCTAAAGAGAACCCATAATCTCAAGAGACTGGTTGTAATAAGGCTTCAGGTTGTCACAGTGTATTTAAACTTTTTGGGGGGGTGCTCCGATTTAAGTTCTAAAAAATTAGCAGTGAATCAAGGCTAATTAAATGAAAAAGCCTGTATAGAAAAAGCAACACACTTCACCATATTCCAGAGTAGCCCTGGGAGAGACAGATGGTCTGTACAGCAGGTCAATGACAATATTTCATCACCTCTCTCACAGTGCAACCTCTTCACACTGGGCGGTGACTTTTCGCAAATGAACAAGAGTCGTAAATCCACAGCTTCAGCCCTTCTTTCTTTGCTCAACACCTTTAAACAAAATGATGGAGGTCAACAGCAGCAGAGGCCATTGCCTCCTTATAGCAACATACAACCTTGGGGAAGGAGGTGGGAGCTCCATTCCACATGACCACAAATGGGAGTCTCTTCACCAGGAGGACTGACCACAGCAGATCTGAGGTCTGGTGCATACATGAGGCCATACACGATGTCTGCAGGAAGCCTGGGTCAGAGCTGATAGCTAAACTCCGCTCTCATGTCCCAACCCTGCTGCCTTAACCACAGACCACACCTTCCTTTCCCTCTCTGGGACCACCGGCACCACACCTTTCTTAAGGACCAACTTCCCCAAGTGCCTGTTTATTCAAACAGATATTGTGAGGCACACAGAAGAAAATGGTACCACCTCAAGGCTATAAATGTTCTTGCCTCAGCCAGGAAGACTGAAGTTTACAAAAACATGTGCATTGCTAGAAACACGGTGTTCAGAAACCATAGCAAAATTCATGACCATTTATTCCCCCTCTCTCCTCAAGTAATTACATATCTTAATTTTGCAAATGGACATCTTACATAATTAAAAGAACACAAAGTTTCAACTTAATCAGCCTTCCWATTTGTTATGCAAGTTCATATCCTAGTGATGCCACTCCATTTGCAGAAAACATGGCATCAGTTTCTGTATGCATCTCAACCATTCCTATATACCGGCAAGAATTGTAGGGATGCATGATTTTCACTGACATAAAGCAGGTACTCACTAGGCCACCGGCCCATTATTTCATAGAGTCAAAAAGGGGTTGCAGTGCTGTGGTGGCTGAACTCCGGAAATGTTATCTAGCGTGCATGTCAAGGGGTGATGTGCTGTGCAGGCAAAGCCACACTGCATTCCTACTAGAGCATACCTACCTCAGCTGCCTTTCGTAAGTTATTCCATGCAGTTGTGGTCTCACACAACTTGCCTAATGTCTGTTGCTGTCAGGGAACTGGTTTTAGAGTTCAGGTCTTGTACCACATTCCTCAGCAGCAACAGCACATGCGGAGCCGCTCAGTGCTATTAAGAGCCAGCTGGCACAAGGTTTGCATGAAGTCGCATCCTGCCAGGAAAGCCCCAGGAAAAACAAAATTGCTTCAAGAGGCTCGATATCTCCCAGGGCTTTAGGGCCAGAGACATCTTCCTTAATTGAAGGTGAGGTGGGGAACACAGTCCTATCCCCCTTTTTGAGACCAGCCTGTCAGCATACATAGAGCAGGTACGAAAGCAGGGACAAAGTTATGGAGCAAACTCCGGGCACCTTCTCCGCTTGTAATCTCAAATGAGCAGCTGTGACAGACTGCAGGGACAAGTCACCTCCCTATGGACAGTTCTGAATAAATGCTCAGACCTCATGATTACACAGCACATGAACTAATTGAGTTTATTTATTTAAGTTAACATCAAGGAGCCACCATCCATCTAGTGCACTGAATGTGGCAGAGGTCCTATCAACCAGAGACATATGCAATCAGAGCACCAGAGATCGTTTCATGGTCATCTTCATTCAGAGAGCCTGAATTAATGGTCCGCAGCCCAACTTTGTTCTGGCATTTCCTAACTTGTGTGGGCTTCACTTCACAACCTCAATAAAGTGCCTTTAATGCAATTTTCTTTGCAAGTTCTCATTTTTTAAAAAAAAGCTCGTTAAAAATATATCACATTGCATCATTTTGCATCCACAGGGGTCATCAAAAGACCCCAGACTATGGCAGAGACCTTTGCCAAGTGAGCTAATGGCAGAGCTGAGAGAAGCAGCAGGTTGTCTTTCACACAAGGGAGCTACGAGGCACAGCCTGCCAGAGAGTCTCTCAATATTTCCTCAGAGAGAAAAAACAGCAAAATTGAGGGGTTCCTAAACCAAAATGCTAGGCTTCCTTCTGGGTGCTGACATCTCACCAGTGAGCCCTCATCTGCTCTTCTGCCAGCATTGCCACATCCCTGTCATTCCTCATCCATGGACCTGCCACCAGCCCCAGCCTCTGCTTCCCACTTGAGCTGACTGCATTCCCCCCTCACCCAGCCCTTGCTTCACCTCCCATCTTGAGCTCCACAGCTGATCCCTTCCCAGCACAGTCCCACACTGGCTTGTAGCAGCCATTCACCCTCCTCCATGCAGCAATTTATCCCAGTTTTTCCTTGCCTAAACCCATTCCTACCAGACTGCACAAGTTCCTCCTTCTTTATCACTTTGACACCTACAGTACACAGCCTTTCCCTCCTCCCCAGCAGCAGGGCACACAGGTGAGGGTGAGTAAGGGGGAGAGGGCTGGTGGAGARGTAAGACAGGCTCCCCACTTGCAGTTCTTGTGCCCAAGCCTCATTGATGTCCCCAGTGCAATCCCATTAGAGAAATGCTTCTCAGTCCCTGTAATCACAGCAAGCTGAACTGCTCTCAGGAACCTGCTTCCTGGTCACCCCTCCACGCACACAACGGGTGGGAATACGCTTAGCAAAGAGAGAATGAGAAATATTAGCTCAAAATTATATATAAACATAAGAGATTCCAGTGAACGTGTGCTAACTGTAATTTTTCAAAGACACAATTTGCCCAAATTTGCATCAGAAAGGCAAAAAGTACATCCACTGACAAAAAACCACCTCCTCTCACCAAATATTGAAACCCGGCTTTAAAGCTAATATAAAAATCAAAATATCACTTCTAAAGAATAATAAAATAAAGAAAAAAAAAAAACCAAGCCCCAAAAGATTCCCAAAATAAACCAAACATTTTTCTTTAGCATTTGTCTCAGAAATTACAGAGTTCATTTTAACTTAAATTTTTCAATAATTCCTCCTAAGAGACAGCAGCCCTGGAAAACTTCAATCCTAGCTGCTTCGAGTTTGATAAAGCAATAAGCAATTTAAAATAGAGTTGTGTAATGAGAGCATCACACAACCTTAATTTGTGTTGCTCTCAGACCCACCTATAATTAAGTAAACCAGACTGAAAATAAAGGAAGTTCTGGCTCTCAGTCTGAGAGCACACATAAAATCTCAGCTCATGGCTAGTTATTTTATGCAGGTTCTAATCCATTATAGTAGGGGGGTGACAATGACAATGTTGTCTGACCCTTAATTACAGGAAGGATGCTCGTCTGTACATACCAGACAGCATATGATAAACTTGAAATTAATACTGGAGACACTGCCTGCTCCCCATGACTTCAAAACCAGGAGTACCCTGATGCCATGAGGAGAAAAGATGCCTCTTTATTTTTCTTTTCTTGATCAGATTTTCATTCCTGTTTCTCTCATTTTTCCATATAACAAAAAAAAAAAATTTAAAAAAACTGAAACAACCTACSACAAGCTATTAAATTATACTTCACACATACACGTTTCATTTTCACATCTTTTGGGTAGAGAAGAGACACAAAAACCTCTAGAGGAGTGATCCCATGTCCTGGCAGGTGGCTGAACCAGACACATAAAGCAGCATAGAAAGACCCAGTGGAAGTGAGACTGCTTCAGGGAACAAATGACAATCTGCCACATCACAAAGTAGCACCAGTGCTGGCTGCAAGGCCTCAGAATTGAACAAGACAAGCTACCATACGTGCATCTAAACAGTGCAAGTCCAGAGCCCTGCTTTGCTGCATGATTTAATACCACTAGAATTAAAGTAAAGGGTGTCTGGAGCTCCTTTCATGAAAAGCAAAGCACAGAACTGGAGTCACCAGGGAGAAACATCATTAATTTCTGAAGGGAAGAAGAGAAAATTCTTCCAACCTCAGGGCTCATGCACACATGAACAGTGAGGGGAAGTACAGAAGTGGGGTTCAAAGCCTTGTGGCAATACAGAAAATAAACTCAGCCTCCTTTTTTCTTTTGCATCTTATTCATGACTTCTTGAGTACCTGTGGACTGACAAGAGTTGAGCACGCAGAAGAGTAATTCAGTCCTTTTCATAATGTGGGTTAATCTTATAAAGAAACATAGTAGAGCAAGGAATATGCATAACATATTCCCTACCCCAGGACTAGCAGAATACCCTTTAGCAACCACAGGCATGAGACAGGAGCAGTGAAATTATTTCAATCACCTTTCAGTGTGCTTGAGCAGTCAACCGCCATCACCAGCCGGAGTAAGCTACCGTAGGCCACTAACAAAGGCAGAAAATAGTTCCTACAAAACAGAAGATAGTTGAATAGATGCCAAACAAAGCCAAAGGAAAAGCAGAATTTCAAACAGACTGGATGAAAGGATTGCAGGAAGCAAACTTCAAGGAGATCCTCTGAACTTGAAAAACTGCCTAAAAAAAGCAGGCTCAAGTGTTACTCCCAAGTGCCATCCAGATTAAAAGCAAAACAAAGGCAATTGGGGTTTCCTGGAGCTCTGAATCACCCATTCAAGCTGTAAGGAGACTGAGCAACCGATTACACACAGGAATAGCAACGCTGGGTATCCACAAAGTGTGAAACCCAGAGCAGAACGGACTGAGAGATATTTTCTTTCTTTAATCACTGAAAAATGCAGTAATGCCATGCATTACTTGTAAAACAGCAGGTTGGACTGTTCAGACAGAAATATACTTTTTAAGCTGACATGCTCCTCTCTGGGCTGTTGGCTATTAAAAAAAAGTGCTTGTTTCACATTATCTCATCTTTTGACTTCACTTTGAAGTCCATTCTGGCCATTCCTCCATGACAGAGACAAATTCCAATCCTGAGGAATAATTCCCTTAACTTCATAAAGAAACCCTTGTTCAAGTGAGATAATTTTCATGTAGAGGCTGACATGGAAATGGCTTTCCTGGAACAGAGTTGATTTGCATTACTCGGTGTCATAGCACATGACAGCTTACTCTGCAGCCCACTTGTCTGGATCTTCCATAATCCAGGCAGCCACAGTCCTCCTCTCCATGAAGCAGTTGTGCACATGACAGGAAGAACTAATTTAAATGAAGAGTCTTTGCTCTTGTATTGGTCATGTTCTCTCTCAAACTGTTTATCTGGCAGGCTCCTGGATGCCATTTGTAATCATTGCTCCCTGCTAACAATGGAAAAGTCTATTACTGTCGCCTGTCCCTTTGACTCCGGGGTTTTTAACATCTGACATAGTGCTCCACGAGTAATGTACCATACGAATCCATTAAAGACCCCCTTCCCAGCATCTCTCAAAGGATCTGCTATTGCACCCCAGTCCCAGCTCACCCTCTCTCCTTCAGTTAAACAGTCTCAAACGCTGCTGGCACATGAAAGCAAAACGCTTCAACGCCTCAACTGCAAATTCACTGAGACAGAGACCATCTTTCTGTAACATTGCACACCCCTCATGCACACAGCAGAGCCCTCGTCTTTGACAGGGGTTCGCAGCTCCTGCTGAAACACAAATGGTAAATAAATCATCACCATGAGGTCCCCTAAAGTGGAGGGAAGTCTGTGCACTGTCATTCGATTACTTTTTAACTAACACAATGAACTAGAATTCCACAGGGAGGTAACGATAGTGAGTCATTAGCATGAACGATTCACCTTCAAAGAGAGACAGGAGAGCTGAAGCCCAGAGAAGCAGGTTTCCTCCACTCCCTCTGCAAGCACCTGGGTGCAGATTAGTGATCTTTTCCAAGGCAGAACAAAGACACTAGATGATGATACACACGGGGTTTAAAAGAGATTAGGAAGTTTATAAAAACAAAAGGGTTGACAACAGAACTGGGATTGAGAGCAGAAAAGAACAAGAGCAAGATGTGATACAAATGACAGAAATCCTGGCAGGAAGAAAGGGGCTCATTTGAGGGAAAGGAAAGGGCCAGACGAAGTCTCAGAGAAGTCACCTACTTGAGAGGGGATGCAGGATTTCAACACCACCTTGAGCAACATAAACAGAAGATACTCTGCTATGATTAAATGCATTAATTATTGCAGTTGAATTTGTGTATTTCTTGTCCTAACTAAAACAATGATTTTTTTTTAAGGCTCATTACAGATTTGCATCATTATTTCCAGCTTTAGTTTTTCTCCAAGGAGCTAACCATAAGACATGAAGTTGGATGCCTGAAGACAAATACTTTTACTTATCTCTGGAGAGTTTAAGTTTAGTGCCTATCATAAAAGAGGCTAGATACAAAGATCCAGTGATAGAAAACTTTGAATTGGAGGAATATGAAAAAAAAGGCACTCAGGAAAGCATTAGCAAAATCTGCTCAAACCAAGTAAAGTGTAGTAGTGCACCGATCTGATAGACCATGTGCAACCTGGCAAAAGGTGACCCTCCCTGGACCCTACCAGAACTCTGAGGATAATCTTTACTTTTAACATCTTCCCCAAGTGGTAAGTGAAAACTGTGGTTGTAATGTAAAGGCCCACTTAAGGTGGTGCATTCCCATACTGGCACACCACACTGCACAGTGGCTGCTTTGTTTAGTTTGACACTACGCTAGGGATAGCTAACTCAAGCTGAAATACTTTTGAACCCTTTAGGAAACCATACTTCTATATTTAGTTATATATCCATATGTTTACATTCATGTGCATACATACACACACTCTAAATCTGTTCATTTCCCCACAGAACAAAATGAACACTTTACAATTCTTTATGTTTTGGACACTGTTCATTTTGCACAAGGGTTACTCTAACACCATTGATAGGTTTTGCACACCGGACATCCATCTTTAACGTGAATCTATCCCTTGAAGATGCATCTGCAGCATAGGTGTGGATGATACTCCGCATTCACACCATCTCCTTCTAGAAAGGAATGTTTTCCTACTCCTTAGGAAGCTCCCCTACTGAACAATGCTCAAGGAAAACCTAACATGCAAGATTGAAGATTTTCCATGCCATGGTCCCACCAGTTACAGTTAGTTTTGTTCTGTTCTATTTTTTGGGCTGCTCACTGGAGAACCTAGTCCTTCTCAACCCCTTTTATCTAGGAAGCAGAAATACGGATCATACATCCAGGATGGAAGGATCTGCTTGGAAAGACCATGGACACAGAACCATAGAATTTTTTTTTGTCGGAAAAGACCTCCAAGATCATCAAGTCCATCGATTAACCTACCACTGCCAAGTCCACCACCAAACCATGTCCCGAAGCACCACATCCATGTCTTTTAAATGCCTCCAGGAATGGTGACTCTACCTCTTCCCCAGGCAGCATATTCCAGTGTTTGACAACCCTTCCAGTGAAGAAATTTTTCCTAATACCCAACCTAAACCTCCCGTGGCACAACCTGAGGCCATTTCCTCTTGTCCTATCTCTTAGCCCTTGGGAGAACAGACTGACCCCCACCCCACTACAACCTCCTTTCAGGTTCAGGCACAGCTCCTTTCATATACTGGAAGCATTGCTGGTGGGGCTGAAAGCACCAACAGAATCTCCAGGGGTACAAAAAGGGGCCACCAGGCACAAGTGAGCAAACAACATGTAGAGCATTTGTAAACCAACAGTGCAACCGCTACACAAAGTACTTTTCAGGAAAGACATGGGAGTAGTGGGTGGAGCTCAAAGTACATCTTGGAAGAGATCTAAGGATGGGGAATTAAAAATAAAACAAGCTTTTAAGTGTCAGTGCAGTATATTGAACAGAAAGTTGAGAAGTGCCTTTACTGCTGCCTACAAATACTTGCTCAAGAACCAGCTCTAACAGCAAGCAACTCCCCGTCTTCCAGGACAAAGCCAAAATATTCACAGAGCTGGGTATATACTTTACAGAAATGAAACCATGAATTCAGACACCATTTCTTGGGGTGGAGGGCACGTAAAGATTAAAACAGTTTACCAGGGAAGCTGTTGGATTCACTGCAGCTTTCAGCTTTTAGAAGACTCCCTTTTCTTTCTTAAAAAAAAAAAAAAGTACAACCAAACAAAACCCCACACCACACAGCACTTCCCCCTACAAAGTTTAAAGGAAAACACAGAGCCTGAAAAAACAGGAAGTCACACTAGATGGACGCATAGCTCATTCTGGTCTATAAATAAACAAGTGATTAACTATTGCTCTAATTGTTGTTTGCTATCGATGGAAGAGGGACTATTTTCCTCCTGTCCCATCAGGGAGGGATTTGTGTTACCAATACAAATCAGTTGACAAAGTCAAGGCACTGGCCCCTTCCAAAGCAATACAGTCACACAGCTAAAGACAGCAACAAAAAGGCTTTGGCTAGAACTTGCCCACAGCTTACCTGTAAAGACAAATACTTTGCCTCTTTGAATGGAAGCCTAAGCAAAGATACCAAGCCAGCCAACAATTAGCCAAGCAGTCCCAGACACGTTTAGGCTTTTCTGTACTAAAAGTTTTATTAGAATCTAGCATCTGGTCTTTAATTTGTTACCTTATCCTACCACACAGTTTCATTAAACATATTTTAGGACAGGTAGCCTTCTATATAAAGTCAGCACTGAAACCTCTGAGAGGAAAGACAAGTCTCTCTTCATCATAGCAAATAAAGCTTATTTGGGAAACAAATTATTTCACAAATCTTTCACTTTTTTAATAAAGAAATAAATAAATAAAACCAATCATAAAATTCCAAAAAAAAGTCAATTAGTGGAAATAGCAATTCTTTGAAGGAAAGGGGGGAAACAACAAAAGAAACTTTTTCACGCTCAGAGGGGAATACTTATTATTAAAGGGAACAGTCACAGACAGAGATGCCAGACCACAATTTCACCATTTTGAAGCTTACAACTACAGGACAACACCATTAGAGGATTTTGTGCCACCTTCTATATGTACACGGGAATGAGCACATGTGGATGTATGAACAGCTGTAAAGAACCATTTCCAACTTACAGTAACTGCCAGTAACCTAAAGCACCTTGTAAGGAAGGAGGAAAAAAGTAGCAAAAACCTACCCTTTCCAAGTCAGCACACCTAAACACACTCTCAAATACATACAGCATTTTCTAGAAGACCTATTGATATAGTAAACCTCTAACAAAGTTTTCTCTCCAATATAAACTGAGAAACAGTTCATTTGTCTAACCTGCCCATAATACCAGACCTTATAAGGCTTAGTCTCACCTTGAAAAGACGAGCATCCAGAAGAGACCACATATCCTTCAGCAGCTATGCCTGCACTGGTTTACCACTCTAGGAGACACAGGCAAGCAGGATTAATTATTCCATTAGCAGCATATATTGCTCCTGAGACTTATTACCATGGCCAGGCCATTTGTGGGCTTAAACCTCCCGAAAATTAAAGTTATTACTCTTCTCTCCTGGCAGATGGAAGCCAGAAGAACAGTTGCTTTTTTGATTCTGAAACAAGTCTATTTGAACAGAGCTGTATTTTACGGCAGAGCACAGCCCTTTTTTGGCAGGTGTGCAACTTGCCTCTGGTTGCTTGACCACTGGCACAGGCTTTCAAATGCACCCACCCTATCATAGCTTTTCTTGCTATGGAGCAAAGCAGTAAAAGACTGACCTGTGATGTTAAAAACCAGCGTTTAAGAAGGAAAAAAAGGAAAAGGAGGAGTTTGATGGCAGTATACTGCAACGGGATAAAATCTGGGGACTGGCTGATCTGAATTGCTTGTGGCTGAGCTTAGAAAAAGAGGTTTTTACAGTTATAGCTGTTGGCATGTTGGTCAAAGGGCRTCTGAGACTTGCCTGCACCTGGTTGGTGAAACATTACAACAAATAGATGGGAGATGACTCAGAGGCCCTTATGAAACATCCTCAGACCAGTCATCCGAGGCTACTGTGGTTCCTATTGTTCCATTAGCGAGTTGTGGCCGGTGATAAAATAGGTTGCGTCTCTCAAATGCTGCAAGCATGTGGCAGCTTTTCTTTGTTTTTAAAAATAATTTAGTACTTATGAAAGATGGTATGGCAGCTCAGGAAGCCAAGGAACCCCGAGTATGCAGTAATTACAGCATAGATATTTGCTGCTCCAGCTTATCCACCTTGCCAGTGAATTGGATGTGGTCTTGTTTCTGTTCAGGCAGCAAAAGAGCATTTCTGCACACAAATGGTACTCCACAACTCTTGGCTTACAAAGATCTTAACCAAAACAAACTTTCCTGGGTTTAATTAAAAAACAACAAGAAATAGCCCAGAGGCTGCATATTCCACATCCCATTATCCTCACTTATTAGAAATGTATTTCAGTGTTTCTCTCCTTATAAAGGAGAAAGATTATATAGTTTGCATCACTGCCTGCAGTCACATTTTTCAAACTTGGGTGTCAAAAGACAAAGCTCCTAAATCGACACACAGCTACCCAAATAAAGGGGCTCTCTCTTAACCAGACATTGCACAGAAATTCTCAAGAAACAAAGGGAAGTTGCAGGCACACTACTTTTTCTAAAGAAAAAAGAAATCATCGCATTAGGTACATGTATGTGTCCAAATACAGGTACCTGAAGATAGCAGAGGAAGTAAGTTTTGATCACATTGGCCAGAAGAGTTGACAGAGACACCCAGTTGAAACCACTGGCTGCTGTACCCGTAACAAAAGGAAGAAATAACAGTGGATAGAAGGAAGGGAAAATATAAGAGAGGAAGCATGAGATGAACAATGAGGGATTTGTGTGCATCTTAAAAAGGGGGACAGGGCTTTGAGAGAGCATCTCACCAACACACAGGCCTGTAGGTCACTCCTGAGAAATGCAGAGTCAGCAGGAAGCAGACTGCTGCCTGTCTGCTGTGTGTCTGCAAGGCAACAAGTGAACTGCTGGGTTTGCCCTACCTGTTCTGTTTATAAAACTTCTTTAGCCCTCAAAAGCTGTAATTTGAAGATTAGAGACACAATTTTCACACAGCTGAAAGTCACAACTGTCTGTACCATTATACCAAGTGCGTGCCTGCGCGAAACCCTAATTATCTGCACTGTCATGTATAATTAGTGAGTCTGAACATGTAGCATTCATAAATATGTGAATGTTAGGCACACTTCATACATTCAATAGCATCCTCTGTTTGTACACAGGCCACTCTCAGTAAGTATAACTAAGATCATACCCTGAAAGTGGCAAGCAAAATAAACAAAGGATTTAGTGTCTGTCATTTATGCCAGGACCTTACATGAAAAAAAGAAAATTTCTTTCTAAAATATATAATCAAGTGTTTTCTGTGGTTTTTTTCTTTCAAATAATTGGACACACTGTCTCCATGGTTTGCACCAAAGAGAGAAATTGAAGCTCATTATTCAAGCCTGCTGTGATCAATACAGAGAAAACACGAGGACAGTCATGAGCAGCAGTCCTATCACATGATTTTTAAGGTCAGTGAAAGTTACTGTGTGATTATTTAAAAAAAAAAAATTACGAGAGAAATATGAAGGTGGAAATGGAGGAAGGATGCAGTCAAGAAATATCACTGTGCACATCTCAGCACACCTAAACCGTCTTTAATGTAGTTGAACCTCACATTTGCAAAAATCTGGAACTACTCAAACACAAAACTCAGCATATAAAACCAGAGCTAACCGAACCAAAGCATGAAAAGGCTGGCTAAATCTACAACAGCCACATCTCATCCATCTCTTTCTCTTATTCTGGGTATCAGAAAGATTGAAGTGTTAATAGCTGTCTTATTGACTCATTACCTTACAGGCTTTAAAATCTGCATAAAAATAGATTTCAAAAAATCTCCTATTCAAATCAAGCACATTTGACTGCAACTACATCAAACAGAGTCCCAGTTTTATCAGAGATATGCTGCTTCATGTCAGTGAGTTGACACAACCACGCGTCTGCCTCTGTGCTAAATCCATGTGCACGCAGGGAGGAGGGGCAGAGAAAGGAGGAGAGCACAAGTGCATATGCAAACATGCTGTTATCTGGTTTTTTCCAGTTGGAAGAAATGGTTAGTACAGCTCAATCAAATCTATTGAAAAGGGATAGGGACTCATTCAACCACCCTATTTCAACCAAGTCTTTATTCTGGGCCTTACACCAAATGTGCTGAAGACCATGGGAGTTCCTCAGCTGACCTCAGTGGTGTTTGGATCAGACCTACTCTGCAAGAAATCTCATTTGATATGGTTGTGTTAATTGGCTGCACTGCTAGAATAAAAAAGTATTGCAGAGCATTAGAAGGGCCGACAAAATCTGACTTCTGGAAAGCAGCAATAAGGCTTGAGCATCACAAAGGCAGTGTAAGGATTTTGCCCTTGCAATAGGGTGACTGAGGGTGAAGCATATCAATAATTTGGGCAACATGAAGATTACTTCTTAATTACCAAATAAGTGATTTAACCCACTTTTTAAATTTACTGTGACAACACTGGTCCTGTTTCCAACACCCCCTCTTTTGTAAATGCTTGAACCAGAAGTAGAAATGGWCAATGCCAACATTCCAGTTTCAATGCTATCCTCAGCCATATCCCAAAACAATTTGAAGAAGCCCTTTTAGCTCTGCCCTTCTCTGATGGATGAACCTCGCTGTGCAAGACTTTCAGAGAAGTAATGTCCGCAGCACACTGTAGATCTGCATTCAAAAATGCGTTGTCCAACTTGTCATACTATATCTTATCAATTAATTTTTTACATTTCCTGTTTCTCTATAGAACATTTCTGTTCACATCCTTCCAATGTATGGGTATGTACTTATTTATAAATTATATACTTGTAGTACTGTATTAATAAATGATGTACATTATAAAAGCAAATGCAAAAAATAGAAATTAGGAAAAGCTGAGACAAAGATGTATTAATCCTTTCTTTTTTTAATGAAAGGTACAAAAGTATTTTTTTCCTGCACTCTAATGGATTATCTTGTACATCCCTTGGGGGGCATGGTCCCCACTTTTGTACCAGAGAGGACCACTCTAATGGAGGTTACATAGAGGCCTCAGATATGTTCCCTTCCCCATTGCCAGTGACGTTTCAAAGTCTTAACCATAGACACGCGGACCCTGGCCTGTTCTTCAGGCATGAAGCTGGCCCATGAGTGCTGGGCCATACAACAGATGTTTGCTTTCTGCATCTGCTGGCTGTCACATATCACACAACTGCTCCACAGTGCTGGCTTCTGCTGAGTGCTCAGCTTTCATAAGACTGTGCCTGAATTTCCAGCTACAATCAGGGAATTAAAAGCTCCCTCCCCTTCAACACAGTATTTATATTCTGCAAACAGAATTAAAAATTTAGGTCTTCTCATCTTTGTTTTTACAGACTGAAAAATCACACAACACTTTCCTACATCTTTCATTTACACTCTTTTTGTGTCTTACCTATTTTCTACCAAAGGCATCAGTCTTCCCATTTTTTTTTTCCTGTTTCCAAATATATGAGAAAGAAATCTACAACTTTTCAAAAGTTTTCACAAAATCTACCCACTAAGCTGAATATTTTGGCCGTTTTACCTCTTTCCTAACCACATCTCTTACTGGTCTCCTAAATAAATTGCCTCAAATTAATGAGGTCTAAGGCATGAAGACAAGGACGTGTTACTGAGCTTATTTGCAAAGAGGAGCCAAATTCACCTAATAAGACAGAGCTTTAAAGTGTTACGAGTTTATGGAAAGACTTAGGTGCCTGCAGTCGCTGGGGATTGGGCTCGGCATTTCAGGAGCCCTCTTCCCAGACTTACCCTGACATTCTCTTTCTCATCCCTACTTCTGACTTGCTTACTGCTGTTTATTGCTGGGCTGCACTCTAAGCAGTGGAATCAAAAACATGCCTTCATTTATATTTTGACAAGCCTACCCATTCCTATATTTCACAAGCTATAAAAAAGCCATGTCAAATTTAGCCCACCACGCTTATTACCATTTCCAGCTGAAGGCAGGGCCTCCACACTTGTCCTCATGCTGCCTGCTTTCTCTGTAAGCCATCCCCTCCTTTACATCAATTCTGACTCCAAGCTCAGAGGTGAAATTAATCACTGTGCAAAGAGTCAGCAGGTATCCCACTTCAGCCCATCAAAACAGGGCTTACATTAAACTTTAAGTAGTGCTTAAGTCTTGTATTAAGCCTTTGTAGAAGGTGTACTGCACTTTTTCTGCGTTACATTTCATGCAAGCCATAACACTAGGAAAATGCACTTCAGCACTTAGGCACTATGCAAATACATATCACTAGGAAAAAAAAACTTCGACTGATAGGCTAAGGGGCACTATATTAGGAAACATTTGAATGGTTTTTTTCAATGCCATTTTATTCTAAGAAATTGATCATTTTTCTGAGAAAATTATATGGGATGTGATTTGATAACCTGTAATAAAAACATTATGTTCTCAAAAACAGACCTTATCCAGTGGAAAATACCTTCAAGGCTTCTCAAACTACATGAGATTCTAAATGCACATCTTTGTTACTGACATACCAACAGGAACGCAATMTTAGGAAAGACATAGAAAACCCCACTAAAACCAGAAGCTAGAGTTCAAGTACAATCTTTCCTAATATGATTTTATAGCAACAGAGTTCCACTGACTTCTGTGGGAAAAAAATTAACCTGATATGTTTTTAAAGGAAAAAATAATACATAACTACTTCTTGAAAAACTTTACAACCCTCATATTACCCAATTCTGTGTCCTGAGCAGTACCCCCTTTTCTGCTGAGGATTTAACCCAGAACTACTGCTGACCTGAGCCTGGGGTGGGAGGGGACGCAATCTATGCTGTTTTCCTGTTCTCCCTCATACACCAATGGCAAAAGTGTAACTGTAGTACAAAGTCCACACTGTTACAGGACTACTAGTGGGCCAAATTGACCATGCACCCTGCCCTGGCAAAGCTGTGCTCCACTGCAACACAGCAAAGCCACTGTGGCCAGGACCAAGGGGAGCTCTACCAAGGGAATCAGAGCACTCAAAGCTCTGACAGTAGAGCTGTATCCATCAAGGACCATGCATCTTCATACTCCCTGCACTTTACCATCTTGTAGTACAAAATCATACATCAAGCCCAGTTTATTTCTCCGAGAGCATGACAGGAGCATTGCTATGCGAAGGTGGGACACATCCTACCCTGGCCAGATGGTGCTTCTCCTCTGGCAGAGGGGATGAAAAATCCACAGCTCTTTTAATCACTTCATCTCAAATTAAAGCACTCCTCCATCAAAGTTTGAACTCACACTAGAGGGGTGACACATCACTGCAGAGCTTCAGATTCAAGCCCAGCTTCCCATCGGCAAAGCCAATGTCTGCCTTGGACATTTCTTTACCACGATCTCTCACTGCCCCTTCCAGGAATGGACTTTGCTGCCCAAGACCACCAGCACAGGCTTCCTTTGTAGAAGGAGAAATGCCCATGATGGTGCCCTTGTGGATACACAATCAGGCTGATTCATCTGGGCTGCTAACACTGCACTGGTTACTGATTACAGAATTACTGCCCCTCAGTTAATTAATTATGTTCTCTGCAAGCAAGAGAATCTCACTGATCTTAAAATAAGGGTCACCTGCATGTAAACAGTGAGAACAGAGCAGAATACAGGAGGAGTGTGTTGAGCATTTAATTTCACTAGGTCTTGTCCTTCACAGAAAACATCCACTGATTCAATTCATTGCAGACAACACAGTATGGGCATCTTCATACCAGTTCTAGATTAATTTATACCACTTTGGCTTTCTTTAAAGGGACTGACAAAAAAAAAATCACAAGAACTTTTCTCAAAATTGCCAACAAAAACGTGCAACTATTTTTAGTAATTCAGCATAAAGATTGTCAAACTTCAAAATAAACCTGTGCAGGTGTATGTGCATGCCCACAGGAACAGAAAGCTTCCATGAACTATTTTCGCTGTCCATATGATCCCCTATTTATTTGCCAAGAAAAAAAGGAAGAGTAAAATACAACAAATATAACTGCCCTGTTTGACTGCCAATGCACAAGCATCGCTGTGCACATAAAGTCAGACACCGCGTCCCCCTGCCACTTCCCTTGAGCACACAGGGCAGCAGAAGGACAGTCCCCGCCCAGCAGGCACAGGACAATGGTCAGAGCTGATGGGACAAGAGAGGAGCATGATCTACAGAAATGAATATGTGTGGATGTGGCAGAGTTGAGGGTGGTGCCTGGGGTGAGCACTCGACTTCATCAGTCAGTAGAAAGTACACAAAAGGGGCCTCAACTCAAAAACCCTCACCCTACCTCCTGCGTTCCTCGTGGTTTCTCCCATAGGCACACCGTCAGTATTTCCTCCTGCTCCATGTGCATGTATTCCTCCTCTCCGTGCCGAGTGCTGCACAAGCCCATCACATGAATAAGACCTTTATAAAGCTCACAGGTGCTGTTGTGCCTTGCTGTTCATGTAATAAATATGGCAGTAAGCCAGGAAAGCCAAATGATTATATATACATACCTTTAACGGGTTTAGGAAGGATGGAAGGCTGTGGGAGTAGGCGAGGGAAGGAGGGATATACGTTTAACAGTACAGCATTGTTTTCACAGATAATTTTGTTTTAAAAAAACTCAAAACAAAACACTGATGTATATATACAACAGAGCAAATGAAAACAAGGCAGGTTTCTGGATCTTTTCATCATGTGATGTGCTAGGTGAGAGTTGACACTATGCACACAATGAAAGAAATGCACAAAAGGATTAATCGCACAGGCAATTGCAAACCAGAGCTCCCACAGCTGGATGAGAGTAAAGACTAAATTGAGTTGTAGCAAAAATATGTTAAATCAATATTAACCACAGACAGCGCGAGCAAATCTTTATTTAGAGACAGTTTACACAACCCTTCCCCCTCTCTCCCTCCGCAGCCCCCGCCCCATACAGATGCTTTTTCTGAAAGGTTTCTCAGTACTGTGAGGCCTGGCTGGAAGTGCACCAGCAGATCCTACTCAGGGACTGGTGAGGCAGGATTCACACTCAGCTGGCAGTCACACCTCGGTGCTGAGGGACGGGCACTGCTGTGCCAGAGCTGCGACAGCCAGCGAGGACGCAGGCATGGCACAAGGGACATCTTGGAGGGTCTGTGGTGGCTCCTCTGGACAACTCACATGGGCAAGGAAACAAAAAGTGACCAGCAAACCTCAGGCCACAGCCTCCTCCTTTTCCCATCATGGTTCCAGACCATCTCTTCTGGATACCTGCCCTGGATTGCAAGGGCAAATGGCTGTGTTAATCGTTCAACAGGGGGGCCCTCATGGGAAAACAAGCTACACAGAGCAGCAGCAGATAAGCAGGCAATGAAACATCAGAAAAATCTGTGTTTTCTCTAACAGTACAGAATAACAGCAGCCATTTAATGCTCTCAATGTCTTTTCAAAAACAGCCCAGGATGGGCATGAAGTTCAGATGAGTACTGTGTATTCTTCCTTGCAGTTCACATCATTTACATGGAGACCAAATGTGCATCAAACTCGTTAGGAAATTGTCTGAGTCCTTATGATGCAGGGCAGGAAAGGTGCAGACAAGCCAAGGCAGCTTTCAGACAGTGACAAGGAATTCATTGCTACCACAGCTTTCCCCTTGTTCTGTAATCACTATCTGCAGAACAATTGAAATGAGGTTCGTGGAATTTATTATAGAGGATTCACTTTGTTATCAATATGCAGGAAGCACTGCAGCTACACTGGGGAGGAGAGATAGTTTCATAGTACTCGTTCTTTGCACAAGCACAATAAAATGCTTAAGAGCTACCTCCCCGCCAAGGAAGCCTGAATTTTGGGTCCACTCTCAGCTCTGATGTGGACCTGTGCACCAGTGGCAAATCATTTCTCTGTATTAAAGCTCTCCCAGCCTTAGATGGGAAAAACAACACTCTTGCAAGAATTTCTGGTTTGTCTATCAAACTTTAGAAGTCTTAAAGCAAAAGGCTCTGCAGAAACCAGCATAAGAAGTAAAATTCTGTGCTAAAGCTCTGTTAGAGTAACTCCTCTTCCCTAAAGGACAACCACTTCTCCCTTCTTTCTCAATGACCACACTCTCAAATCTAAACACTTTTCAGTAGTCAATTTAATTTTTAGGATCCATAACTTGAAAATATGGATGAAACTGGTCAAGCCTCTTCTATGCTTCCTCTGTGGCTCACAAGGAATAGCTTGTAAACTCTTGACATTTGCCACAAGTATCCATTTATCAAGTGTTATTTAAATGTAATCTGGTTGGATAAGACAGACTGCAAGCACACACAAACCCAGGCAAATCCTATGCAAAATTTAACCTAGATAGAATAGCATGCTTGTTTTTGGACCTGCTACAAGGTGGTTTGTTTTTAACGGTGGGATTTTCTTGGAAGCAGAGAAAGAGGAAGCAGGGAAGGAGGTTAACGAAGGTATTTATAAATATGCAGGGTTGCCAGCTTCAACAGCTAAATTCAGGACTATACAGCAACCAACAAGACCAGACAACAAACACCTCAGCTAATGGAAGGAGCTTTCCATACTGTATTAGTGCCCCAGCTTCTGAAAGCAAAGACCTGTGGGGGCTGGATTAGCTTGGCTGGCAAAATAAAAGTATACTGGAAATCTGATTTACGTTTTGGGAAACAGAATTAACTTAAACACATCTCCTCGTTCCTCAGTGCTCACTAGCAAGTGGTATCCCTCATCAAGCCCTCCAGTTCCCTTCTAAACTATGCTTCTAGGAAGGCTTCACTGAGGAATGTGGAGGGCACAGATGGATTTCTTCCATGTTTATTCTTTTATTAGGAATTTGTTTCAGTGAGCACCTCTATCATAACACAGTCTGATTCATGCACACCTTGCAGCAGGGAAGACAAATGAACCAAATTTTCCACAGAACAAGATGACCTCATGCTTTTAAAAGGAATTTTATTTTAATGATTTTTGGAAGGGACAAGATTTCACCCTTAACAGCAAGCTACAACCCAGAACCTATGTCAGTGCAAGTGACTAAATACATTACAATCTACTGACAATGTCTTATTTCAAAGCTCTTCATTTCAAGAACCACCTTTATGGTTTAAATATTTCTTGGGAGCAAGCCAGTAACTTGGGGCACTGGCAATCTTCAGTCCAGCAGGACCAAGGTTGCGATTGCACTTCATTAAGACATGGGATAGCAAAAGAATGCGAAGCCTTTTCATTTACCTCTATTTGAGCACCAAGGAGAGGCTTCTGCTCTTTCTTCACAGCAATGGAATTTCAGAGGAGAAATAGATGAGCCTGTACAGAGCTAGGATATATGTTTGTGGCAGAGGTCTGAGAGCTGTTTTGGAGAAAAGACCCTTGTAGCAAGTAGACTTGCAGTTAAAGACTGCAGTGGAAAATCTAGATCAGCTCCACTGACAGAGGGAATGAATTCTTCCCTACACCCCTCAGCACTACGTGCAGAGATAAAGGTTTGCCCCTTGATGCTTAGCAGAAGTCTGACTTCCAAATCAAAACAGTACTGTGTCATCTGGCTGGCTGGGCTACACTGTACATGTGGCGTCTGCTTGATCTTCTCAGACTGGAGAAATGTGGGAGATAAAGTACATGCAAATAAAAATAGTTTAAAGAAGAATGCTGGTGATAACGCCCAGTTGTACCTTGCTGCTTCATGCTTCCAAACGCTCTTAAAGAGCGGCTCATGCCTTACGGCGAAATAGGCAGCACTTTGGGCTTACAAAAATAACTGACTCTCCAAATTTCCTCTTCCCTAACGCTATCAGAGGAGATACTGGCATATAAACAGGATGCATACATTCAAGAGGCTTTTGGATCAGTAGCAGACCCTGATACCAAGGACACCAATAACCCTCATGCTCCCTTTGTAGCCCAGGGATTGAAGCAAAGGGTCAAAACAGGAAAAAAAACTGTCACGATTATGTGTACCCAAAATGATTGTAAGGTCTGAGGGCTCAGATTTCAGATGGGAAAACGAGAAGTACGTGACCCACAAAACCCTCAAGCAGTCCAATTTCTATTTTAAACAGTGAAGAAGAATGCAGGCTGTGTAAAGACACCTAGAAAGCGAAAAGAGGTGCCATCAGACCCACCTTTCAAGAAAAGCAACAGCTGTGTTGCATCATGTGCAAAATAATGCCTTACCTATATAGTCACCAACACCATGAAGCAACAGAAAGAGGGAAAGACAAATTATCCAGCCCCCTTTAGGGGAGGAAAAATACTGAATTATTCTTTCTCAAGTCTCCAGACACCAAAAGAACTCATATAAGTGTGCTGGCTTTGACTGGGATAGAGTTCATTTTCTTCATAGTAGCTGGTATGGAGCTGTGTTTTGGATTTGTACTGAAAACAGTGTTGGTAACGCAGGGATGTTTTGGTTATTGCTGAGCAACCCTTGCACAGAGTTAAGGCCTTTTCAGCCTCTCACACCACCCCACCATCAACGAGGATGGACGTGCACAACGATTTGGGAGGGGACACAGCTGGAACAGCTGACCCCAACTGACCCAAGGAACATTCCATACCATATGGTGCCATGGTCAGCATACAGAGCTGGGGGAAGAAGAAGGAAGGGGAGGATGCTGGGAATGATGGCATTTGTCTTCCCAAGCCAGTGCTATGTGTGCTGGCGCCCTGCTGCACTGAGGGTGACTGAACACCTGCCTGCCCGTGGGAAATGGTAAATTAATTCCTTGTTTTGCTTTGCCTGCATTCATGGCCTTTGTTTTACCTGTTAAACCATCTTGATCTCAGCCCATGAGTTTTCTCACTTCTACTCTTCTGATTCTTTCCCCCAGCCCACCAGTGGGGGAAAGAGCAAGTGGCTGCATGAGGCTTAGTTGCCAGCTGGGGTTAAACCACAGGAGTAGGTCAACAGCAATAAAAAAATAAATACATGAGAGGGAGAATCACATGAACCCCTCTGATGACGTGTTTTTCCAAAAATAACCATGGACACTTCTTTTGCCCCTGAACCCAAAGAGCTGAATAAGATTGTGTTACAGCTGCACAGTCACATTGCAAGATAATACGGGATGTGAGCCAGATTCTCACCTCACGTAAATCAGCAGAGCACTGCTGGAGTCACTGCAGTTATTTTGAACAGTCCCAGTGGAGGATCTCGCCACACATTTTTGTGTGATATACACAGCTCACAAGCAGCATGACCAGCTTTATTAAAGTTCATATTTTTCCAATTGCAAGTGTCTCATATGCTTCATTATTCAAATTTTATATAAAGAAACCATTAAGATCTCAAGGTGCCCTGAGGACCAAAGACATTTTAAAGGAAAGCAGTTAGAAGCAAGGCAATGAGTATTAAAGGTTGGGGTTTGTTTGTTTTTTTCCTGCTTGTCCTATTTAATGGGTCAGGAGAGCTAGCAGGTTAAGAAGAGGGTTACAAACAGGCCCACTGGAATCATCCTCTCTCTTTCTTCCTGGATAGATCAGAACGAATCTGGTTTGTTTATTTTTTCCTGTTGTAACATGGGTCAAAGTATTAAAAAGACTGAGAATCACTGACCTCTTGCTTAAAATCTTTGGGCTCACACATATGACAAGACTGGGCAGAAAAAGTTAAGTTCAAAGCAGCTTGAACCTCTAGGGACACTTTGAAGTACTTTAGGATAATCAAAATTCATAAGGACCCCTTTAATGCCTAAGTAAACTAACAAATGCTTTTGGAACAGTGTAGCAGCCCCTAAGGAAAAAGAGCTGGGTAGTAATAATCACTGAAATACCCAAATAGTCTAAAAAAAATAGTCTGATAAAAAAATCCTATTAGAGCTGCTCCGTTCCTTCAGTAAAGGTAATTGCATTTTTTTTTTGCTTTCTAAAAACAGCAGCCACCATCTTCCTCCCAAAGAGAGCTAGTCTTGAAAATGAAGTGTCATTCGTGGTAACTGGTGACAGACTATCACAAGGAAGTTAACCATTTAGGGTTAGATTGTGTTCCTGCTGCCAGATGCAGAAAATGCCATGCTACCCTGGCCCAGCCACTGGAGAACTATGAGGAATTTAAACTCCTCAAACCAAGCTCATGACCAACATGCTGTACCCTGGCTTGGGACAAAAATATACTTGAAAAGGAGTTGGATAAGCATCTACTTTGAAAGATGAATTCCTTCAGAGCTCCATTGCTGTGTGTTTTGTACATGCATATTTCTAGAAACAACAGAGGGAACTCTATTGTATCTCCAGAAGAGAAACAACAGAATATTTCTATGGCCAAGGACCCATGATATGTTACAATTGGGAATGATGCTTCACCCTTAAAAACTCCTCATGTTGTCTGAAGTTACTCATAGTTGCTAGAAATAAACAGGATAACTTCCCAATAAGTAGGAATTGCATTTCCTAAGAAAAAAGATTCCTTTGGGTAGGGAAGTGAAATTAGGGTATGTGATGCAATCACAGGAACATTATTTTACATCCTTAATTCTGTGTCGTTTCAGAAGGGATCTACTGACCTTCCAACACGCGGTCAGGAAGGCAAATTTCCTTTCTTATTACGAACGAGTAGAAAGCATAGAGAGGCTTGTCTTTTCCATTTTCTACAGCAGTGTTAATTCATTTCGGACGAGGCAAGGAAGTCATACATCACAGGCTGTTTCTGGGAGATCAGCATGACATTTTCTCACTGCCTCCCTTGCTTAATCCAGTATTTATCCAAATTGGATGGATGTCAGTACAGCAAGCAGAGCCTTCATCCAGAACCCTGGCCTACAGCTATTAGCTGATAGTGAATACAACAGCACCAAAAGTCCTCTGTTCTAGAGCACAGGATCTGCAGAGCAGGAAGGTGTTGCTGCTTTGTGCCTTGCACAATCAGACACAGGGGCCCGAGAGGATCCTCATTACTTCCAGGAGGGACTGACGACCCACTCTGGGAACTGGTCCTGTCAGCAGGGGCTCTCACCAGCCACCTGACACAGGGGATGTTGAAGAGGAGGAAAATAGCATAAACAGACTGCCTGTGACTAGATCATTGTAAAGTTGTAAGGATGAAAGCCATACACTGATCCCCTGTGGGGTGGCGTCCACTTGTGGTATGGGAAGAGCATATTATGGAGCAGAGTCTTGAGGTGTGAGTGAAACAAACATGGCAGTTCTGCTAATTTTCTCCCCAAGGTAACATCAAGACTTCCACTCCTTCACGTGAAGGTGAAGGCAAAAGAGCTTGGTAATAATGGTCTGGATCAGATTCCCATTTAAAGTGGCCTCTAGAGAAGTACAAGTGTTTAACATCAGTGACTGAAGCAGCTGTGGAACTAATTGCAACACTTTGCCCAACATTTCATCAACTACAGTAAAGATCCTATATCCCTATGCCGTTAATAAAAGGCAAAAAGAGTGAAAAATTAGTACTCAAGGGAGTTAATAGCTGAAGTGGGGGGATTATTATTTTTTCTGGAGATTGGCTCCTGGTAAATTCAAGGGGTGGCTTGTAACTAGTTAAATTGTCTGAAGGAGAAGCATCTCTAGCCAAAGACAGTGGCTAAATCAGTGGAAGGACTTCTAAGTGTGCCGGGCTTGCATGCTTGTACAGTAGCAGTCCCCACTGTGCACGAGCTGTTCAAAGCAGGGATGTCCCGTCCATCCCATGGCCTCACATGGAGCAGCAATGTCATGTATTCACAACAGTTGTGCAACTCACACACAGTCTCAGTGCTGGAATTACGCCCAGACTCAGCCCTGGTCATTCATAAATATGGACAGAGCCCAAGTCCATGATTATAAACACGCTTACACGCGGTTACGCAAGGGAGTGAATAATTCAGGCTTTCTTCCCAGATACAGCATTCTATTGAGCTATGTACGAACACAACTCTGCTCTGGCACAGTCTGACATCTCTGTACATCAGCCCTTTTCTCCAGCACAGCTTGTAAACTGGGCAGGAGCAGAGTTTACAGAAAAGCTTACAGAAATGTGACCTCTCGTGGCATCACCCTCTCCCTCCTGAACATCCCTCTCTCTCCTGCCTGGCTCCCACTGTGTGTTTACTTTTTGCCTAACACCAGGATCCCAGGAAAAGAGAAGGTATACCAACAGCCTGCTGGGGTGATGCATGCCCATAGCTGGCAGTGTTATGCCAGCAAGACTGTGGCATTTTGAACTCCAGGAATAGCTTGAGCAGAAGCACGCCCATAGCCAAGTACAGCTGTACAGGCTGCAAAAATGCAGCCCAGAGCGAGAGGATCATTGTGGGAAAATGAACTCTAATCCCACAGACTCCATCACAACCCATCTACTCCATTTCAACATCACATATGCACTTCACAAGGTTGCTATAAGAACCAGATAGCTGAAAGTTAGAGTTTAAATTTAACAAAGTGTTTCCATCTTTAGTAAAGCAGAAAATACTACCAGCATTCCCCACAGTTACCCAACACCCTCTATTGAAACACCATTTTCTCAGTGACTTGCTCACACACCTCAGTATTGGCTGACTTCCTTCCTTCCTTCCTTGCTTCTCCCAATTTTCCCTTGACTACACCATCTTTGAAATCCATTTCCTTGACTCGTACTGGGCCATGATACCATGTGTTATAGACAGGTACCTCACTCCATGAAAGCTCCCACTGACTCCAGTGAGAGGTCCCCTGGGCAGCCCAGCCTCACCCAGCCCTGCATCAGGACCCAGCTCCAATTTCCTGCATTGCAGCCATTCAAGGTGCTGGCTGATTTAACACCTCAAGAGTCACATGTGAAAATGCTCTGGCTATGCTTTTCCTGCTGTACATGTGTGTATGGTTTTAATTTGCATACAAGTAATACAGCCAGTAAACACAAACTACTCCTCACTTATCAAGGTGACTTTATGGTCCCATTCAAATCTGGCCTTTTCAAAATTTTCTTTGAGGAGTGCACTGTCTACATGCATCCTACCAGAAGAACAGACAACAGCTTTTTACAGGTTTAGTTATTTGATCCCTGCAGCAACATGCTCCTGACACAGTTTTATAGCACTCCATGGAGTTTTCTAGCAATATTTCTTCCATCTCTCTACCAGACAGTGGAAGTGGAGCACGCCTCTTGTATGGGTATAAGCAATGTTTCCAGACTTTACAGCCAACTCACAGCTGCACAGTATTAAACCCAAAAGTAAATTATCATTCCCTATTGCATTATATGAAAGGGCAGAATACAGCTAACTATTTAAGCCTCTGCATAATTCTTTTAACCTAGAAGAGAAAAAGTGCATGCTATGAAAGTTATTTTTCTTTGAAATGTTCAACTAGGTCTTCTGTTCTAGGTGAGTATTTCATACAGATAGTGCTAAGCAGCAGAAATAATTCCTTCCATACTCCTTCGTAATACAAATTCTAATATAAATCCACATTAGAAGTCAGCCTGATAAGAGCTCAGACAGGTACTTTATAAATGCTCATCTGATTCCTCAGATACTCACAATAAAATAAAAAATAATTATACTCGTTGCCTTGCTATGAATTTAGACTATGTTTGGCAGTTTTGCTTTGGTGTTGTACTATGTAAAGCAATTTGGTTTGGTGCTCGATAGGTGACAACAGTAAGAAACAAAGAAAAACATAAACACAAGAAAAAAACAAACCAGAGCATTTCAATTAGTTAATTTTACCTTAAAACATCTACACACACATGAAAAAAAATAAAAAGCTCCCACCTTACAGTACTTTATCTTTCTGCAGCTAAGTAGCATTTTGTGGCCAGGGGAAAAACATTCCGAAAAGTGCTTCTTCCAGACCTTTGTGCACACTGTGAAAACCTGCCAGTGCCTACAGAGACTGTCCTCCTGATGACTTTTTATGCCTGCACTGTGCAAATGTTACATACAAAGTGGGTGAGAGTGTTTTTTAAAAACAAACAGAAAAATCATGAAAAGGAGATGCTTCTTTACTTCAATTTGGATGAAAGCTTGAGGTATTGCCTGTCTTCCTCAAAAAACACAACGATCTCTCTACTAAACACAAAACATACTTTAAGGATTTGTAACTTGCTGCTTACTCTACACACGGAAGGGACCATGAACTAAACTGCACTTCAATGTATCCAAGATTATTAGGCCAGCAACCATCTTTTCATCTTTAGTTTAGCACTCAGTACTGTAGGGCCAGGTTTCCTTACCCCATAGACAGTCTCCACGGAAGTGTTTTTTTATGGGGAGAAAAAGTATCATGGGATTATTTTTGCTTGACTTCATAGGGAGCTGTGGTGCCTCTCTGCATGCACTTTATATTTCTAATGCCAGTCCACATGTCTAATCAGCTTTAAACTTCCCTAGTACATACCTTCAGATCATGTTCAGAGGCACACAACACTGGCACTCCACACTGTCTTCCTCTTTAGTTTTACATGCATCTACTCTTATGCCTGTGGGGAAAGGAGACAAGCCAGCATGCCTGCAGAGACAGTGCTGTGGGCTCCCAGCTCCTGCCAAGCTCTGCAGCAGCCTGGCTTTTTTGCCTGGCTCCCACTGAGCTCTCACTATTCACCCTCTCTGAGCAGTGCCTGCTGCTGCTTAGTTCACAAAGGTCCCCAAATGAAGAGTTAAAAGCTGTGCAGGGAAGTTGGAGCAAGCCTGCAAAAACATTTTGATAAGCTTGTGTGCAAGTGAAAAGGCAACAGTACACAATAGCCAGGAGCCCACGTGCTCTGCCCTGGGCTAGACATAAATTCTCCATCCCACTCCTCTGCTCTAAGTGATTCCAGGTCACATCCATACATCATGGAACTTTACTATTGTGCTCACGGTATTTAAACCTGGGGCAGGAAGCAGCTGGGCTCCAGTATGATCTCACACAGATCTGGGCATATATTTCTATGGGAGCATGGTACAGCTTTAGCAGGCTTAATTTCTACTCCATACCCATTTTTCTGCTGGGGGAAGGAAATGCCACGTGGACTCTGGCACAGGCAATGGGGAGTTAATGGCAGAGTATCTCCAGAGGGAACCACTCTGTTATAGAGATGTCAGAAACCAAACAGCTACCAAAAACTGAGAGAAATACAAAGATTGACAAAAAAATAGCAAAACACAGGTTCATCCCTGAACAGACCCAGACCACAGACAGTTTTTTGCAGAAATGAAACCCARGCCAGAGCTGAGTCCCACACTGAAGGCTCTGCCCTGCTGGCTCAAGACCAGTACCATGGGCTGCATTGCACAGAGAGGCACAGGGAAAAGCAGGCACCAAGGAATTGGCACTGATCATGGGAATGGGGCATCCATCAGCCTCTTCATGCAAAGCCTGGGAGCCAAAGGGTCCTCTGCCAGTGCACCTCCCATGAGTCACAGTGACCCGAAGTCACCCACATATTAGAAGAGACTTTGATCCATGGTTAGCCACAAGATATGCTGAAGGAAGGGACCCACAAGGACCATGGAGTCCAACTCCTGGACCTGCACAGGACACCCCAAGAATCACACCATGTGACCAAGAGCATTGTCCAAATGTATCTTGAACTCTCTCAGGCTGGTGCTGTGACCACTTCCCTGGGGAGCCCGTTCCAGTGCCCAGCCAGTGGGTGATACTCATTTTCACAAATTGACACCAGAATAATTAACGTAAATGTCACAAAAAGTTGCCCTAGTGCCTACATGCACGCTAACATTTGATATCCAGCAAGCAGCTGTGTTTTCACACAGTTAGATCAAAGAGGCTGTGGATCAAGAAGGTCGTGGTTTGGTTACAGTGTCTAAACAACTAAATCAGTGGGTACCACTGGGCCTGTCACCTGATCTCATTACCCTGATCTCACCAGCTCTGGAATTTAGTGACCTTCCCAGATCAATATTTCAGAAATGACTGAAGATTTAGAGTATGCAGAGATTCTCGCAGCATTAGCAAAATAATATCAAAAGTCCAGGAAAGGGGAATACTTGTCCCCCCTTTCCTGTTAGCATACATTTCTCAATCACTCTGGAATACAGCACATGCCCAGGGAAGTAGAGATTTTCCTTTGCAATTTGAATCAGAGTATTTTTTTCATTAGAACATCTTGGAGTTTTTTTTTTAATCAGATTGGTATTACAGCCTTTCTTACATTTTTTAGGTCATATTTTCCAACACTATGTAAAGACACATAGGAAGCTTTTCTCCCCAATTTTTTTTTCTCATTTTCACCTCTCTAAACAAAGTCAGGCTCCTTGGCTGTCAATATTTAATCACGTGCAATCGTATTTCCTTTTGCCAACTTTCATTGTAATATCATGCAAGCAAAGAGGAGGAAGCCAAGATCAGTTCATAGCCAACATACAGATACTACTTTGTTTTCTATGCACCTGACATGTGTTTGTCTAGTTCCAGCTCACCAAAAAGCCTACACTGGACACATGAATTAAATTAACTTGATTTTCAATCTCCAGGCTGTGGGTTCTTTGTTTGTTTTTAATTTTGTTTTTCACAATAAAAATAACCTACTTTTAAAAACTTGGCTAAGGCTTCTTCCTTAAAGTTTTATTAGTTCTGCTCCACAAGAATAAACCTGGCAACAAAATCTCACAGCTTTATCATGAATCCCTCATTATTTGGATTTTTCTGAAAGCATCAATATTAAAACTGCATGATCGCATAAGGAAGTGAAGTCTGGGCATGGGTAAAGAGCCCCAACCAAAGCTTATTTCTGGGCTTGTTGGTGCTAGGTAGAACTGAAAGCAATATCAAAGTCCTGAAACCTATGAGCAAGTAAAGACATGCTTATGGCTTGTATCACAAAAGTGGGAGTCATCAGGGTTAGGGTTCCCCTCACTCCCTCCCAGAAAAAAAAAAAAAAAAAACAACAAACCCTAAAAAGCTATAAAAAAATTGCACAATATTTTGGAGTTTGAATAAGGAATTTAAGCATTCAAAACCCTGCAGTTGTGCATTCTGCCGATGGCAATGGCATGCAAGCACAAGAGGCTTTCCTTGCCACCTGGAGAGATAACACCCACCCCCAGCAGCAAAGCACCGCAAACTGCCATCCTCAGAGATGGCCAGATGGCTGTCTCAGCAAAGAGACAGGTCTTGAAAAGTAAGGACTTGCGCCAGTGGAAAGTCTCCCATTCTCCAAGAGATACGCTTTCTGCCAGAACCGCGAAAGATTCCCCCAACACTTCTGTTCCCAGCATTCACACACTGAACAGTAGGGATGATGATTATTTAGGAGGTTTGGCTGTTACCAGAGCATTCTGTGGAAGAGCAGTGACATTTCTACTGCAAACTAAGCTTCCCAAGCCTACCTGCAATGCTGGGATATACAAGCCCCAAAACCGATTGAATGCTGGTAATCCTGCCGGGACTGCCACAGACTTGTCTTCTCCAAGTTAAAGTGTATAAAGTAAATTTATTCTGCTCCGTATTTCAGAGTTCACACTTCAATTTAGAGCAACTCCATGGAGTTCAGCAGTGCTGCTCTTGCTTTACAGCAAGGTAATAAAGATCATAATCAAGCCTTCTATGTTGCTAAGGTATTTCTTACTTGATCCTGTTGGGAAACGTATACTCCTCTCATCACAAAGGCATGCATAGCCAGATACCACATTGTGTAAAGATTATTTCCTCCTGATGTGGCTGGTTGTGACTTTAACTGCGGCATTTGAGCACCCTTACAGACTAAGCATAAACAACAAAATGTTCTTCAGAGACAAAAACTAATTTAAAGGAATCCATTTAACTTGTATTTGACAGCTAGAAGAATGCTGGTTGCTTGCTTGCTTTTAGATAGTGAGGTTCATGACCCTTCAAAAACAACTCCAAAATATGCTGTGGTGACATTCCATAAATAGCGAGGGCTGGGAGTTCCCTTTTAATTTCTTTTTTGGTAGTCAACAGTAAGAGAAATGATGGTTTCAGGAATTTATCTCCTGTTCCTCCCCTTGTGCATGCAAATCCAAGTGCCAAGCTTCATATACTAAAGCAAAGCCAGAGCTGTACCCATATTCACCTGTGCCACTGCTGAACTCCCTGTTCTGCCCAAGGATTCCTCACCCAAATCATTAATATCTTGGTGGTTAAAATAAAAATAAAGATCATATATTTGCATATCTGAGATGATGAACTCAGAATTAGCCTGTAAAAAATCTCTGGAAGTTGGAAGTAAAGGAAATGAAGTTATAAATGAACAGCACAGCAAATGAACTAATGAAAAGATACACTATTCAGGTAACTGCTCCTTGTAATATTAAGAGAAGAAAAGCGGGCAAACACTTGTTAGAAATGTGTCTATTAAGAGACACATTTGCAAGAATTACTGTTTTACACAACCTTTTAAGGCCAAATTTCAAGTTTCAGTTTGCATGGGCCTTCACTAGGACAAGATTTCAACCAATCTTCTAAACCATGACTGAGTTTACATCTTATTCGGAAACACAGTCAAGATTAAACATATAATAAATTCTGGAGATGATGCATCATTTTTGGTCTGGTTGTTTCTTCATCTGGGACTTCAGCTGAGGCCAATCCCAATCTGTTTCTCACTTCTACAAAGAGATTAACTCATTGCTAGAGGAATGACCCTAATTATTGGGCCTCCACTTTGACTTATTTTTAGCTACAACATGCACAAAAGTATTTTTAAGGGAGACAGGGAGGGAAGGAGAAGGGGAGAGGGAGAGACGGGGGAGAGAGAGAGAGAGATGCTCAGAAGAAATGTAAACAACAGCCAGCTAGTAATTGAAAGAAATAATTGTTTCCCATTATCTCTGACAGGCAAAGCCTAGATTTAAAGTGAAATTGCAAAAACCAAATTATGCAAGACATGGTTTCCATTTAAGAAAAAGAAATCTGTTTCTCTGAATGTTGCAGAGTTCAATGCATTCATCTTGGGACAAGTTGCTAGCTAAGTTGGACCACATGTACTCCCACTAATTTTTGAACATTGCTAAGGATTCATTTGATTTTTTCACATAACTGGTAGCCAAAGCTTGTCTGAATAGACATTGTCCGTACAGTGCAGGCATTTGATATAAAGTATATTAGTCAGTTTGAAAACTGCACTCCTCAGTGAGATAATACCCTGTAGTTTCAACTGAATAAAGTTTCATAAGCAGTTCAAGGAGAGAGAGGCTAGTGAGAGACTAGTTTAAATGAAATAAAGCCTCTGAAAATAATTAATTACACCCTGTATTACCAAAATCCCCTAATAAAAATAGAGCAGTCAGAACGTGTCAACCATGTGGAGCAAAGTGGCCAGCGGATACTCCAGGGGAGGGATCTGGCCCCAGGACTGTGGACTGGTTGGCCAGGAGGAAAGTGCTCTGGGCGTGCTGGGAGCTGTGCAAGAGGACAGGCAGGCCTGATCAGGCTTGGCAAGATTAGGTCAAGTGAAACATCGCATAAACATGATTGCGGAAATCACATCACTGACAATCTCCATCAATGTATCATCAGGCTGAGCATTCAGGGTTTCGCCCTCCTTGTGCAGATCCTCACTGAATAAATAGGCATGACCTGCTGAGATCTGGTCCTGTGGCTCCAACAGTGCCTGTGCTACCTGCAGCCACTTTATTCTTATGCAAAGAGAACACAGCCTGGCACCTACCTTGGATCGTGACTGGACTGGCAACACAGGCACGAGGTCTCTCCGTAAGGGAAGAAAACCCATCACCACCACTGGAGGGTTAACTTAGATTGGTTGAAGCTCATTGCCTTGTCTCTGCAATTGGACACACTGAGGGCTACGCTTGGGCAGTTTAAACAAACTCCTGCTCGAGCACAGACTAAAAGTTCTCCCAAGCTAGTAGTGAGCTGAACTTCTTCTTGTTCTATAGCTTTAATAGCTTGTACAAATAAAAATAGTAAAACAAGCAATGGTCTTGGCCCACCATTTAGCACCTGGTTACACGTTAGCTCAATTCCAAGCAGAAACTGCTAAAGCCTAAGGGTCAAGAGAGAGCATGGGGAAAGCTGTGATTGATTGATTAATTGAGTTTTCATAGATCTTTTGATATCCAGCCCCCCAAAATTCTGCAATACTCCAGAGCTGCTGTCCAGATTCAGTGTGACAAGATTCAGTGATGTGCTGTTGTCAATAAGTACATACACTTCATGCTTACCTGCTTTGCTTAAAGTACAAATCATAAATAGTTGTATGTGACAAATTCCCCAGTATTGAACCTTCACGGCTGCCAAGCAGCATGCTGCAGAACAGAACAAGGAGGGCTATAATTTTCTTTTCTTCATTTTGTTATTTGACCTTCAATTTTTCAGTTGTCCTTGGATCAGTCTGGAACTAAATATAGTCCTTTCAGCATTATTTATATGTTTAACCCAAAGCTCCCCATGAGTGTCAAGGGACTATCACAACACTGTTCTAAATTGTTTTAACAGCTTATTTTAAATTGAAAAATGTCATTTTTGAAAAACCATTGTCAATTAATTATGATTCCACAAACTCCTACCAGCTCTCTTGTGTTTTGTAACAATTTGCTCACAGCCTACAAGACAAAGCCTCCAACTTGCTCAGAGAAAGCTCTTGAAACTGTCCAGCCCTTGAAAATGCTGACTGATCTTTAAATTAACACAATGATAATGATTTTGGCCACCAGCTATTTAGAAATGCAATGCAATTTACAAATAAAAATGCCATTGATGGATCAGCTGCATCCTTGGGGATCAACAGTCATGGGGGTTGAAACATTCCTTAGTTTGTAAAGATATAATTCACTATTTGGAGTTGGAAACCAAACCCACCACATTCAAAGGGAAGTCATTAGTGTTTGGTTACATACAGTAATTCCTCCTGAACTGAGCAATATATTTTTCAGCTGAAAGGTCCTTCCCAAGTAAGAAAAACACAAAACAGTCACTGTAATGATCCCCTATGAAACCTTGAGAAAGGACATTTTCTGCCTTGTGGGGTGGTTCTTTGGTGTCTATATCAGCTACAAACCAAAACAACAAAGAGCTGGGTGGGTGGACAGGTAGATAGGCACTCATAGACACACACAATTTTTATCATGTAAGAGAAATTTACCCTATATCATCACATTCTGCAAACAGCATCAATTTTCTTGTATTTACATAACCAGTGTGAGCAGCTTCAGAGAAGGATTTATGGTGCAGCTTGGGTTTCTGTGTGGGTTGCTCTTTTACTGTATCAATATTATGTTTAACAACATTTTTCAGCCAGAAAAACGTCCATGTGAAAGTAGAAGGGTGGGAGAATTATGTTTTCAGGTAAGAAAGAAAAAAACCCACAATACTGTTTTAGCACTGGTCTAATCAACGCAAGCCAAATTCAGCCTATGAATTTAAAGGGCTTGCACTAGTAAATCAGCTTAGAGCTGTTATTTAAGAGTTCAGAATTTCTTGGATAATTAATGAGACAAGCTGTCCATGTAAACTTTACCAAAAATGTTTTTAAATCTTACAGTCAGCTCTATAACTTGACCTAAAATAATGTCACCCAGAAAAACAACCAGCCACTGCCGCCAACAACTGTCACAAGATTTCCCACTGTTAACCACCCTCTTTAAGCCCAAATTTTCAGAAGAACTAAGCACCCAAAATATTTTACTTCTTTGGGGGGAAAAAAAAGTCAGCTATGTTACAACACAGCTTTCATTTCCTTAAAGTTCTGAGTTCAAACTCCACAGATGCTGCAAGCCTAAGCAGACATAAGCAAATCACCTTGGGAAACAGTTTCACAAATACAAGTTTAAAAAAAAAAACATTTGATTCATGCACACTTATCAGTCAGGGAAATTTCTATGGAACTTTTTTTGGCTGCTCTCTAACTTTGCCAGGGCAATTGAGCAAAGTAAACAGAACTCAGTTCTCAAGCAAGTTTGAGACTCTGTTTTAATGATTCAGCAAAGTCAGGTTTAGGGCAAGAAGCCTCTGATCAAAACCATCTCAGCCATACAAAGCATTGATCTGGTAGAAAAAAGTTCTGTTAAGCAAAATTTGTTAATATGGAAAAGTGAACTTCAAACCAGAGCAGGTACAGCCTTTTTTCTCCCAATAGCATAGCAGAAATACTATAAATTACTTGTCTTGCACTCCAGTTAAATAAATCAGGATTGTCTCATGTGCCCAGCCGTGTCCAGATGAGATCTGCCTTGGTGAACGATCCAGTGCTGATGAGTGTGAACCTGCAGCTGGGTGCTGCAGTGACAGATCCTGGAGTGGTGGGGAGAGACTGCAGTTTTTCAAAACCACAGAACAACACATCAACACCAGAATGAAGATATACAAGGCAAAACCAAGGCAGTGTCATAAAATACACTCAGGGTCAATAGCTAACGTCCTTGTTATAAAAATTCTATTGGTTTTACCCAAGGTTATTTCCTCAGCTGCCAGAAGTCATTTAGCTAGAGATGGGATAAGGGGGTTGCTTTGTGCACTGAACATGATCCATCCAATGATCAGATCAGTTATGTTCGGCTGCTTATTTAGAAGCTGTTTGTTCTGAGTCACTTGCTATGTATTTATATATAGGTGTAAATGTATACATATGTGGGTACATACATGTATACTTAGAAGGTGTTTACATAAAAGCTCTCGGGAGCTTTTTGGATGCAAACCCACAATATTTTCCTTCAGTTCTAAACCATGCTTTATCAAGATGACCAAAAGTAATGTTGCCAAGTTTTATTGCCCTCCTGCTCTCACCACTAGTTCCAAGCTCCTTCACGTCTCAGAGGCTACTATTTATGGCAAAAAGACAGTCCATTAACCTAGCAATGTTCAAACTTTTATCACCTTTCCCTGCCCCTGCAAGGATAGATACTACTCCCCCAGGCTCCAGCTTAGGAACATCTGGCTTAGCCACTCTCCTCCTGTATAGAAGCACGTCTCAGGAGGGGGAGGTGAGCAGAAAGATTCTGCTGAGATAAGATATACCTGCAGCTGCACCTCTGCCAAGGGCTGACCTGCAACTACTCCCAAGCATCTTGAGACCTTGCCATGCACTTTATCTACCAGCTGCTCATCTAGATAACCCTCTGCTCTTTCCCATGCGTGATCTCCTTCCATGGTGCCTCTGGGTCTCAGCCCCCACTCCCCTACAACTCTTCACCATCTACCTCAGCCTTTGAACTGTTCACCATGACCAAACAAAAGCAAGAAAGAGGTGCCTTCAACCAAGGGCTTAAAACAGGCTGCAGAGGCCAATTCCTATTGCCTTCCACCAATCTCGTTCCTGCAACAAGCTTGTGCCCAGCCACAAAGCTGCTGCAGCACTGGAGAGGAACTCTTCACTAACACAGGGACACACGCAAGCACACACAGGGCAGCAAACTCTGAATCGGCTGGTTTGCTGTACCCTCATCTCTGCCATGTTTATGAGGCGCTCAGACTCACTCAGATTATTTCTGTCCCTCATCCTCCCACGGACAATAGTCCAAGCCCATTCAGAGGGAAGATGCAGTGGCTGTGACTGCAGAGTTCCTCCAGCATATCCTCTAGTATTGCTAAACTACACAATATTAAACAACCAAACATCTCAACTTTTTTAGTAATTTTATTATTACAGCATTGTAAAAGAAAAAAAAAGTGTGGGTTTTCGTTGGGTTTTTTTATGATGAAGTTGCCACTGTCTGAAGGAAACCTGTGCTTTGCACACACAGAAAGGCACGCACGTATTTTATATGGTGCATTGTAAGCTGCACGGAATAGAAAGCAGCTGGAGGAAAATGGCTATAGAGAAATGGTTCTCCTGGGCATCATCTGTTGATTTGTTTTGTTTATAGAAGGAATGAGATTTTTATCTCTGCTCAAAATATAAAATGCTTCCATGGCACTGAGCTCACTGCTTGGCTATGCACTCACTCAGGAACGTAAATAAAAAGGGGGAGAAGGAGGGAGAAAAAGGCTTTGCTGCACAGAATCCCAAGCAATGTCAAAAATTAAACAGAAAAATGTCCACCAGTGATACAGTTAAAGCTTGAAAGAGGAGCTGTCATCAGCTATCATGGAAATAAAGGCCTCCTTACCATGCTTGTTAATGGCTTCAGTCTCCTAAAGCTGAGGAGGCAGGTTAGGGATAAACTACTTAAATCCCAGCTCTCAAATCCCAGACTGAGTCCTGGCAGGATGAACATACTTACATTGTAAATACATCAGTCCTTATGAGATTCATGGCCTGTGAAGGCACAGGTTCCTACAGTCCTTCTACCATCTTGTGCCCACAGTTAATATTCCAAGCTTGCTATGCAACCTTGCTTGAGGAGGTTCCTCACTCCTCTGTGCCTGACACCCAAGATCTGATGATCTTTCAGTTAATAACAGAGCTCTGTGTCCTAGGAGAACACCAGATGGCTGGTTTTAGTCTCAAATTGAGAGCACTTCCATTTATATTAAGCAAAAGTTGTATCTCAGGAAAGAAAATACATTATGAAACCACTGAATACTTAACTACTGCTAAAAATTTAAACCTTTTAAAATTTTAAAACACAACTACTGAGGATGGTGTCCAAGCTGTCAGAAATTACCTGGGGTCTAAAACTTTCTAGTAGACAAACAAATTTTAAAATACTATTTTTCTGAAATATGAAAGGCTCGAGGTTTGTTGCCGTAGCTAGGAATAGTTCTCATAAAACTGAGGATTCTTTATCTTTGCACCACCTATTCCTGGCTCTGAAGAGGAGACGAGAGACAGCAAGCTGGATAGAGAGAAGCAAAGACTGCTGAACATTACTCCAGAACAACCCTGTTTCATCAGCTACAGAGTGGATCTGAAGTCTTTCTGGAACCACCGAGGGATATTTGCACTTCCTAAAGCTGCTGGCCAGAGCTCTGACATGAATGGCTACCAAGGACCTATTGGTCAGCTCAGAGTCCCACACTGGGTACAGTTCATCATAACTTTCAGAGACATTAATCAATCCAGTACAATAGTGTTGTAGTCACTGAAATCTATCTAACAAACATACAGCTTCTCAGTTTTGCTACCATGAAGCTTATACTGAGAACTCTCTTAGAGAGATTGCTTCATCTCAAGCCATGATGAGTATTTCAGAAAATTTTAAAAGAGAGGATTGTTAAAGTCTTTGGAGCACAAACAGATCATATTGATATTTTAAGAGATAGAGGAGGGCCCTTGCAGTCTTGACCACCATCACTCTCTGTCCCTCATGCTAGCATGCAACCCACTGAAGATCCTTTAGCTGCTCCTTCCTCTCCCAGGATGGCTTTATTTCATGTCTTTCCCACATTTCAAACCACATGCCTCGATGACCTCTTCAATTGTTATAGCTCTACTGAGAGGGTGTTTATGTAAAAGCTCTTTGGAGCTTTTTGGATGAGAAACCACAAACATGTATGCACAGATTACATCAGATTTATTGCCACTGAGGAAGTTAAAACAATACTGAGGGTTACAGGTTCAGAACTCCAGCAAGAGTTCTCATCCAAGGGCATTCATTCAGCAGGAGCTTGTGATCATACAGTTACCAATTACTCATCTCCTCAAAGTCCACTGCCTTTTCATCCTTCCCATGCCCCTCAACTCATAAAGAGCATCACAAGGTTTTTACTAGCTGAAAGGAACTATTCTTTCCAAGGAAGCAGACTTTACTTTGTCCATACAAGCACACAGCCACTACCCCATTTCCCACTCCCAACATGCATCTCAGTTCAGCTCCTTTGTTCCAGCCTCAATTTGCCCAAACACACTTGACCTCATTCTGTAACAACCCACTAAAAATTCATATGGCGTCATATCCTGCTGTTCCCAGTCATTCTTTCCAGTCATTTTCCAGCCACTGCTGGGCATCCAGCTTCTCTTCCGACCCAAGCAAAAAAGCAATATAGCAAGTTTTGCCCTTTCCCTTGTTTATTGCTTTCTTGCTCTCCCAACAACCTCACGGGTTCTGCAGAACCATGAAAGCAGCAACTAGCCAGGAAAGAAACTAGCAAAGGAGTGTATATGGAGAATCTCCCACATACCAGATGATCCCTTCACTAAACCCCTTGTATTCCTATTGACCTGCACATCACTCCAGCCACAGATAACACATGTCAAATAAACAAGCCAAGCCTAAAAGAAATTGTCACCGGTATAAGCAAAAGCATGTAAAGTGAGGGAAGGAAGAGGCAAGGCACAGAACATCATTTTCTCAAGCTCCTCCACTATTCCTGGGAAAGTGAAATAAATGCATATCCAAATCCAAATTAGAAAATATTTTGAGCTCTTTCTGCTGTTTCACAGCAGTTAACATATACTGAGCCCATGGAACAGTAAACTTTGTTTTCAATAGGCAGAAAAACCAAAAACAAAACTAGGGAGATAGAGAAAAATCCATCTAAAGATTTTGGGTATGTCAAGGGGAACAGATAAAAGGCAACCTCTCAATAATATGTCAATATTTTATTTTAAAATGTTTTTCAGACAGCTCCATTAAATATTGTATAAAACTTCCCTACAGAAGAGCAAGGCATGGCAATCAAAGGCATCAATTATCTGTGAGCCACCAGTGAGGACAAAGCAAACATTGGTATGGATGAAGCCTGATGCAAAGACAAAAAGGAGTGAAGAAGAATAAAGGCAATTTTCTTTAAATGATGGGAGCAATGTTAAAGGACACAAGAGACAAGAGAACACAGCTCTATATTTCAGCACTCTGAGGAGTTCTAACCTGTCAAAACTGCCCACTGTTTTAACTTTTCATTTAAGAGGAAGCACAGGCAGGCTGGCAGGACAGTTGGTGTGCTATCTGAAAGACATGGAATGACAAACCCACACACTCTGAGTACAGGAGGAACAAGAAGTCACCCCAATGCAGGGCAGTCACAGGAACTGCCAGTATGCACCCCTGGGGTTCAGGGAAGAGCAGAGCTCATGGCACTTTGCAGCAGTCCTGAGAAGCCCCTTTGAGCCTGGCAATTAAATGCACAGACACAGCAAGAAACAGCCCTGGTGCAATGGGATTGAATGCCCCACTGCTTACACAGGCAGAGCCTTCTCTCTAAGGAAGTGGTTTACATTGCCTTCTTTCACCATCTAATTTCAATTCCATTTAAAGCACCACCAGCACTGTATTAAGTTCCTCATGTTCCTAATACTGTCAGCAGATGGAGGCAGGAGCTCCTAGAAGATAATTTGGAACACCCAAAATCAGTTTGAGAGGGGCCTGAACAGCCACAAGTTTAACAAAGCAACCTGCCCCAAAGCAGAGAGGAGATCAAAAGTTAAAACCAAACTGCTGGCCCAGAAGACCTCAGTGAAGCTCCAGAGCAGACTCCCAGGCAGAAGGTGCCTGATGGAGAAGTCAGAGTACTTCCCTCCCTTACTGGTCTCTCCTGCCTCTGCAACCCAGTCAAGACCAGACCCAGTCCATTCCAAGCCCTGCAGGAAGGGGAAGCAGAAATAGGACGGCTCAAGGGCTGTGTCCCACTCCTGTTTGCTCTTGAGCCATTTGTGTGCATTATCCAGCTTTGCAGAATGCTCCATTGGATATAGAACTGGAGACCACAGTAGAACAAAGGTAAATATACTTGTTTTGTGAAAGGAAACCATCCTATCCCTGTAGGTCTGCCTTAACATACTATTAACGCTCCAATCTCCGTGCACCCGAAACAAACTATGCTTTAATTTGGAATTGGCATGGGGAATGGAGAGAGGCATGAAAAAGTTTAGAGAAAAACAAAGACCACAAGGAATTAATAGGCTGGAGATTGCCTTCTTTACATAGAGTTTTTAGGACAAAATGCACCGTCACAAAAGCAAAAAACTCAGCAACCACTTGAGGGCCTTCAAATAAACACTGCTGGCTGGACATGTAATCTCTAGTTTTAAAACAAAACAAAACTTGAACATAGATGGTTTCTGAGTTGTGTAGTGCAAGTAGGCAAAACCAAAGCTGCACATCACTAGAGGCCCAGCTACATTTGTCAGGATAACTAAGGTGTTACAGCAGCCTCTGAGGACATCCCAGAGAATGTAGCTCTGAAGCTGCAATAGCAACGACAGACAACTGTTCTACTTCTTCTCCAAAAAGTAAGATAACTTTGTTTACCTAAAAGCAGCATAATCAGGGCACCAAGTGCATTTCATTCTGAATGATCAAATCTACTTTGTTCTCAGAAAAATAAAGTATTTAGTCAATTGTGGTGTGGCACGCTTCCAAATTATAATTCAGTACCTTATTCTTCTCCTTCTCAGGCTCACCTAGAGATGCTTGATTTAGCTCACAGATAAGGCCATATATTGCACAGCTGTGGCATCAAATTATGTTTGACACATTAGTGGGAATTCCAGATTTGCTTGATGTGAAACTGCATGACAAAGACAATTCAGAATCTTTCAGGGTTTTTTTCTGTCATCAACAGCATTTTGCTGGTGTTTCCTGTTGAGTCAGATCCTTCTAGCTTTTCTAATGGGACACTCAAATGAAAGGGAGGGAAGCAGAATGATTTCTACAAACATAATGGCCATTTTAGGGGGAAAAAACCCCCAAACTAAACACACCAGCTAGGGTTAAAAGAATATAAAAAACCAAAACTTCTGTGCCTTCTGACCCTCTAAACCTGATGCTGGGTTCACTGCAAACTGAGAAGCTAGAGGGTTGTAAGGAAGACTCATAAGGGACTGTAACCTTAGGTCCCAGCTCAGAGGTTGGCCATGGCTGCAGGAAGGATGTGGGAGATGGAGACAAGTCCAGCAGCCAGAGCCCAGCAGCAGTACAGGAGCACCTGCTCCTGAGCACACACTGTCTACAGAGCTGTGCTTCCTGATAATGAGGGAAATGAGCAGGCTTTGACACCTGAGGATTAAGATGCCTTGCTGAACCTCTCACCTTGAAGAGCCTGATGTGAGAGCAGAGCTGTACATCCTTCTGAGTGTTTGTTGATGCTCCAGGTCTGTTTCCAGTCATAGTGCTCCTTGCAGCCCTGTGTCTTTGATGGCACCAGTGACAGGTGGAAAAGTTAGGGCCTACCCACCCAGAAAGGATCCAAGTTTTGTACTGCCTGTCCCTGAATCTGTCCAAAAGCATTATCTGGATACATTCGGGAGAATAATTTTTTCACCTTATGGCTTCACTCAGACCATAAGCCTAGAGTTCTAGCTATCAAACATCTTCTGTAAACAGTGATCTTTTAGGGGCAAAAATTGGTGCAAGATCTAGTATGAAGTGACATCTATTTTGGAAAAACAAAATAAATCTGCGATCTATTTCACCTCAGTTTTACCCAACTCAACCCCAAACAGCAAGGTTCTGCAAAACCAGAATGAAGTTTTTGTTGGAGAAAGATTACCTCTAAACTTTCCCTTTGGAGCCCTTTCCAAAACCACAAATGCAAAGTAATGCCAAACAAGCAACGGTATTGAAGTCACCTGTATGGAAATACTACCTGTCCTGAGATCAACTTCTGATGTGGTTTAGTACAGGTACAGTACCAACTGTTGAACTCTAACACATGTGCCCCATGTCTATGTATCTCCCCCCTCTAACTGTGTGCAAATGGCTAGACTTAAGGTCAGAGAGAGAAAAATACTGATTTTAGTTTTCTTTCTTTTTGATCAGAAACTGCAAATTCTTTGGGTCATTGACTTGTTATGCACTGCGGGGGGAGAGTACCTCTATCTAGGGGGACCCCAAGCTCTCAATCTCTCTGTACACGTCTGTAACACAAGTGATCATTAATATTACTTCAGTGTAAAAAATGACATCTTTCTGAATTACTTAGCTTTTCAGAAACAGTCAGGAACACCACTAGTATATGTTTTGCTATGTTTGAAAGCATGCAATTAGACATGTATCTTACAAACATAAACAAACACTCCCATCCAACCTCCATGTTTCTAAAAAAACCCAGGTTTGTTTAGACAAGGGGTTGATAATCCAGTTTGAACACAGGTATCTGAATGCTGTGACAGCTTCTTCATAATGCTCAGCTTATGGTACATTAAACTTTAAAGCAAGATAAACTCCTGCTTTCATTTTATCAAACATCTACTCAGGCAGCAAAAAGAAAGACACAAAGCAATGTTTGCAGCTACAGCCAAGCATGGGATATCCAACTCAGCATATGTTTGAAATGAAAATGAACAATATGTTGCATAGATATACTACTGTATTTTTCAATAGAGAATATCACTGGGATTTGTAAATGTTAACCTCATTCTTCCCTTAAGAGTTTGGTTTTATTTCATGCCTAAAAAAAACCCCTGAGATTCACAGAGATTAGGCAAACAGAGACAGGCAGTGCTTGCAATTGAGAAAAAGTGCTCTTAAAAGAAAATGCTCCGATAATCAGTTTGGGTAGAAGAAATCACAGAGGGTGGGAGGGACACGGAAAAGAGATCTTTTAAGAGTGCTAAGTGTTGGGCCACTGTTATTACTGAACTTTAGTAGTTAGCCATATTATGCCTTTTTGTGGTCAATAAAGCAGTAAATTAATTGTCAATGACAATAGCAATGATGTAGCAACAGACATCGAAGAGTCCATGATGTGAAGTCTGCGAGAAGAGACTTTGACCTGCAGAAAACAAACAGTAAGGACAGGGAGGGTAGCAGATGACTAAATCCTTCAGGAATGGGGGATAGGAAAGAGGCTTGGGCAACCTCTTAATTTAACAGATTACCAAAAAATCAACCTCAGGTTTGTTCTTCCCATTTTGCATCCAGAGACTATGTACCCAAAAGCTTCTCAGTTCTTTGTACTCCCAACATTAAATCAACCAACGTAAAAAGCCTCTCCTTATAACTGACCTAAGGTCACGTGGAAGACAAACACTGAGAGATTATAGTTGCTTCCACTGATTTAAAATTGACACACTACACTACAAGCATCACCTTCATATTACAACACATGGGAAATCAGAGATGTGCTATTACCTGATTTGTTACAAAGAGTTATTGATGATCTTCATTGTATCATAAATAACAGCCTAAAAAAATTATAAAATCATCCAAGTTTCTTCCTAAGACTTACATCTTTCCTAGGAGTTTATTTTTACGCAGCTACATTCTCTCCTCCCTTTCCCAATCAACCCTTTCTTCTCTCCCTGATTCATATGACCTCACCATACCCAAAAATGTGAAGAGATTGGTCTTATCACATCTTAGCAAGATACCACCTGCCAGCTGAACTGTGACAAATCACAGCTGGCCTTACAATACACACACTAACAGTGACTGAGGCCAAGCCGACAACAGCAGCTCAAGGCTGTCATCTAAACCACTGACTACCCCCTTCCACAAAAATTGTGCTAAGGAAATAGCTCAATAACACAAAGTTGACATCACCGTGTTACTATTTCAGTGTGCATTAGATCTTTGGACTCACTCATCTACCTGCAAATGCCTTCTGTTGAGCCTTACTAAGCCTTTTACAGCCAACAAGGTGGACAGACTGCCTGTTCTTTGTACTCACACAACAGTTGACACAACATGACCCTGATCAATCATAAGCTACTACCATAACAAATTATACAACAGCAAATATTCATTCCTCCCTTTCCCCATGGCTGCCCTTCTAAAAAGATACAGCCCTGGCAGAAAAACCTAAAATAAAGAATAATTCAGGAGTTATCAAAAAATGAGAACGAGGCTTAAAAAGGAAACATCAAAGGAGCTTTGAGAGTTATTACTTTATTGTTACTCTTGCCATACACAAAGCTCCTGTTTTCTGCCTCCTAGAAGAGCCAGATAATCAGGTATGCAACATGATTGTAACAAAAACATTCCCTAGAATTATAGACCTGCATTTCCATCAGCAACCATTTTACATACTACTTAAATAATTCCTAGAACCCAAAGTTTCAGCCATGAATAAAGAAAGATGTGAGCATGCATTGAGTTTTACTCATTTGTTTAAACAGGCATGCAGTATAAAAAAAACTAACAAAATAGACTCAAATTAGAAAGTTGACAAGTTTGAACAACTACCACACTTGCAGATGTGCTTCAAGACATTAACGTTACAGGCTCAGTCATTGCATTTTAATGAGATAAATAGATCTGAACAGCTCAGCCACCAGGCAAAACTACCAACAGCCCACAGGTGTTGCCCATCTTATTTCATATTTTAATAAGCCGCTTAAAAATCAACTTCAATCTGTAGATTAACAAGATTGGTTAGTAATAACCATTGGCAGTTAAGAGTATAAAACACTTTCCCCATACAAAACTTCAGCTTCCTTTTCTCAATGCTTTCACAGAACTCACCTTCAACCAGGAGGGAGACACACTGAATGGGGTGTCTCTACTGTTAGGCAATTTCCCACCTCACTGCTAAGTGGAACTTCTTGAAACTTTTATGGTAGGCACTCAATTCAGCAGTACCTGACCACAGCCATGTGTCTGGTTTAACTCTGCAATTAGAGCTAGGTTTGTTAATGGCAAGACCGAATGCGCACTAAACTGCCGTGCCTTAACTTCAAGGGGAGGAACAGCCTTCCCTAAGTTGAACCAGAAAATGAGGCCTTGGGCAAGCATCCACCAGACTGTACTTGATATTTACAAGGAGCAGTTCCATGTCTTTGGAGATCTTGGCACATCTGGACATGTGCTATGTGGAAGTATCAGGCTCCTTCAAATGATTCACAGGCAGCCAGATCCCATCAGATGATCTGCCGCTTTTCTGAACTGTGGATGTGCCTATGTCCTCCTCTCCCCCTTATGCTCACAGAAATGCACAGTGTGCAGCTAGACAGCATGGTCTTACTTAGTGATCTGGAGCTGCCATTCTTTTTCCCAATAAAATTCAAAGGAAGCAGGACTTGGACATTTGTGATGATGTGGGCAGATCTTGTTAAGAAAGCAGGTTCACCCACCTGTTTGATATGGCAACACACGTCAAATATGGGTTTGACTCTTTTTAGTCTGTCTAGACCCTCCCTGGACACAGAAGGAAGTTGAACAAAGCTCAACAAGGTGAAAGAATAACAAAATATATGCAAAGTCATCTGTCATTTACATTGCTACAAGAGTTGTGCTAAACTCATGGTACCATCACTATTCTCTTGTAGATTAGCTTTGGATATTTGTTGGATGTTTTTTTTCTGCAACTGTCCCTGAAACTTTTCCTTGAACAATTGAGAAAAAAAACATTCTGTGACTGGAAGGCAGGATTTGAAGAGGTATGCAAGTAAAAAGTCAGAAAAACACTCCCAATTCAGCTAATTTAATTTCTGAAATAAATTTCTGGGACAGGGTGGGGTTTTTTCATTTCAGCACAGCTCAGTGCAATGTCTACTGTGCTAACGATTAGGGCTGCTGTTTTTCTGACTTGTATTCACTAGTCAGCGTGGAAGGAACAAGAAAGGAAATTCAAGCAGCAGTTAAAGTGTCTGTACACTTCAGCCAAGGGACAAGTGTGTAGCATAGTACAGAGAGGAGGTCCAAAAATTACTTGGTTTCTTTCCGACCAGGACCAATGTTCCTGCTGTCCACAGAAATTAATAATAAACCAACAAATAAATTCTTAATTTAGAAGACAATTTTTGTTAGCAGTTTGTTGGTAAAGCACTTACAAGATAATATTGCAAGGAGAGAATTCTCTAAGAGCATCATAAGTTTTGTGAGTATTTATGACACCCTCTGCAACCAAACCAGCTCCCCCTCCATTTCCCTCCTAGGCAATTATCATTCAATTTCCCCTTATGAATAAAAGGCTCTATAGATGCTGACAGAGCTTCAGCAGGCTTTGTGTCTGATATGCAGCCCATATCTCTGTTATCACTTACCAATACAGCAGGACCAGGAAGACCGCCAGCAAAGCCAGGGTGACTCTTGTACTGTTCACTTCTAGAGAGGCAAATGCCAGGAGATCTACAGGCTCCATTTTCCTCCACTACAGCTCCAGCCTTGAGTGCTGTGTGCAGGGGAAAGCCTCTGCAAGGGCTGATAAAGCCTTCCACAGCTAAATGAATGACATCTGCAACAAAACAGGAACCGAGAGAGAGAAACATGTCAARTACAAACTGCAAACCTTTCCTCTTCTCATCGACTGCATACTCTGAGACAGAACTCAAAGGTTCCCTTGATGGTAGAACGTAGGAATTTCCCCTCTCCCACTGCTGTTGACTATCATGCCAGTAAATATTTACATACCCACCGCTTGAGACATTGGTGCTGCTGAAAAGTTTTTTAGACCTCTAGTATGGAAAGCTGACAAATGTGTGGGGAAAAGACAGCCTGGCCATGTTACAGATCATGGAAGAAAAATACAAAGGCACTTCAGGGGTGTCCTGACATGCAAACAGCAGCATTCTCTAAAGCAGCAAGAATACAGCATTTTTGCAATATTAAACTTCATTAGCACTTAATTTCCCAGCTGGTTATACCTTGAAAGAATAGAACAAAGTAAACTTTAAATTATCACAACTAAAAGGAGGAATTAGAGGAAAACTGGTCTAATGTGACTACTACAACACATAAAAAGAAAGAAGAACTAATGAGCAGAAAACCCCAGCTGTAGTGCCAGATCCATAAGTCAGCATCTGTCACACTGGTTAGTCCACACACACAGCACTGTTTGGCTCTATCATCTCAAGTTCATGAGTGCTACAGCAAATTTTCCTGGCTCAGTGTACTGTCCCCCTTGGAGGTATCATTAACCAGTCTCTCCAGAGATACTTTGGCTACCCCTATGTTGCATTTCTAGTATCAGATTTAACATCAATATGGTCAAATCTACTATCTCTGCATTGTGGCACAGTCAGAGTTTCACATCCCTTGAACAACCTGCACACAACAGTCAAGCTTTGACTGCAGTTCAGGAAATGGTTTGTTCATTGTATATGAATTCTTCAGCTTTCTTCCATATTTTCCTGCCTGCAGACCTCAATCCTGTTTCAAGCATCTGATCCAGTCCAATTAGAAAGGAAAAGCAAAAAACACACCCTGAAGCACTTCTGTGAGAGAAGTCCACCAACATGTTACACACTAAAGTAACCAAATTCAACAACCAAAAAAATCTTCAGGATAAGATAATCAGCTGCTCATAAATCAGCAGCTGCAGTTTGCAAGTAAATATCCTCGCCCATGACAAAATTCCCTGAACTGTCCAGTATTGTTTGTTACTTACGAAACTATAAATACTCATATATGTACTGCAGACTTTCCATCCATTCTAAACAACCTATTTGAAAGTTAAGGAAATCAATGCTATGCAAAAACTGAGTTTGTGAATTATACAGTAACCTTGAGAAACAGGAACTCTGTAAAATCTGATTCTCATAACACACCTGATGAAGAGTGGTTTCTTCTCTTACAACCCCAAGACAATACCTCAGATTTAACGAGCGAGGCTTCTCTAATATCACTGTATTACATTTCCTGCTTTTAACAGAGACATTAATAATATAGGTATCAAAAAAGTAAAGTCTCTAACACAATGGAGTTTAATTTTGAGAAGATTTGGCTCTACTCTAACTGAATCACTGCTATTTTGGTTCTCTGTGCTTCACAACTGCATTAATTCCCTTCCAGCCTCAGATCCTCACAGAATAAGTAAAAGGTGTTAACCAGCTCATCAGCTCCACAGAACAGCAACGTAGTTCACAGAAAACCTTGCTTCAGGTATTAACAACTCTATTGCTCTTCTAGGTCAATAACAGCTCTAGTGCTAGTTTGCTGCTGCTGGCAAGTTCTCCAACAACAACTGCAACAAGATTCAAGACCAGTGACACAAAGAACTAATCAGTGGGCACAAGCCAATCCCAACCAGCAACTGATCCTGTGGCACTTTAGGAAAGAGAAAAAAAATCAAATATTGATATGCATCAAAATATCTTAAAAAAAGTAAACCAATCACCACAAACATAGAAGGTAAGAAATAATATTTCATTTTCGCTGTACTTTAATTTACTTGGCTTTTTAATTAAAAGACATTTTTCTGCACATAGAGGACAGATGATCTCCTATTAAAATCAACTGCACAACTCCTACCAGCATGCACAGGACAAGTACAGACTTCACTTGCTTTTAAGAAGCACTGGAGTCTTTACCCAGTCACACTGGGAGATAGGAGGGTGAATAATTCTTAAACACATGCTTAAGAAAAAAAAAAAGGGTCTCACATTAGCATCCAATTTGGAAGAGAACACATAATCAAGGGGTTTTTTCCTTTTCTTTTTGTCCTTTTCTGTTGCCTGATGTTGGGGTTTGTTTTGCTTTACTTTTTAAGCCTCACCACCTGTTTCTCACTGACGGATTTGAATTTGGCACCTCCAACCATTAAGAAGGGTGGCAAGCAGCAGTGGCTCTAAAACCTACCTGGAGCATTCCTCATCACAGACACAGGCACTCACAGTTATCTTCTCAGAGTTAAGGATCTCAGCTCTGTGAAGAGTCACATAAATCCACATGGTGCTTTGCAGGGTGAGGGGAAAAGGAGTCAGGGATGCAGACATCAATGAAAACAAGCTATTTATCAATCCTGAGCCTCTCTTTACAGGTCTTTCACGTGAGAAATGTCATCTCAATTAAGAGTTAATAGCATAGATATTTTTCACCAACCTCAGTTCCTTTTGTGGAGCCACGCTGGCCAATATGATAATGGTATCAAAGAACTAAGCAGACAAACATAAGTGGAAGGGAGCCTTTTCCGGTCAGACTGCTATGAGTCAGCAGCACTGTCTGTATTTACCTCCACAAGGCTTCACCCAATATTGCATCTACCAAGCTCTGCAGCTCCTTGACACGGTGCCATTCACACTCTTCTCTTCCGCAGCAAGGAAAATCCACAGACCACCACCTTGTTCACCACAAGCAAATGCTGGCTACAAACCTACACCGAAGACACCCATCTCATTCCTCATTCCCCAGCACTGCCTTGGAGCTCCCCAGCAAAAGACAGACCTACAAGACAGAAGTAGTTCAGTGCTGAACAGCCAGAGCTCCAGCCTGCACGCATATCCGCAGCAGTAACTATTAAACAGGGAAGTACATAACAGCATTCAGAGTCTGAGAAGCTGAATTGTTCCTCAGCTGAAAAAGAACAAAAACCTGGCACCCAGACAATCCAGGTTTTACAGGAAACCTTCATGCCTTAAAGCCCTGTTTGAGTCCAGTAATATTTTCTGTAAATGCTCTTCCAAAACAATGCATTTCAACTTTCAAAGGAATACAACTGTGGCTGTGAGCCTCAGCAATGCTTGACATACACAAGTATTGTTCTGACATGAAATACAGAGTTTATTAAAAAGCAGGATTATAGAGCTCCTCAGTAAACCTAAATCACGTTAAGGATTTTTGACCTGTCTTCAAAGCATATCAAATGGAAAGTGTAGTCTCATATATTTCAGGAGCTACTGACTACACCAGCTAGACTAACCACACACTCCTGCTAATGACCAAATTCAATTCCTCTCGTGCTATTCTACCTCGTATATTTTAGGTCTATGCTAATCTAATTAAGGCTCAGCCACACCAACTTTATGATAGATGAAGGAAGTGCAGGAAGATGTTAAGTTTTAATTTTATAGCAGTTTGTGTCTATAGAAATTTATAACACAGTCTCCAGATCAACAAAATTCTGCTACAGACAGCTTTGCCACGAAATACTGCAGCCAAAATACCTCAGAACAGCTTAAAAAAAGAGATTAATCAGAGACTAGTTTATGGATAACCTTTAACAAAGCCCATGTACCAAAATGTGTAAGTATATATGATAATAATTTATCTTAAAGCAAAATCCTTTCCAAAGCCAAAATGAATTCTTAACATCTTGAAGGTAGACCAATCAAAAAAAAAATCCAGAGGCACATTTCACAAAGGTTTGCGTTTTTTTAATTTTAAACAACTTTAATATCCAAAGTATTGGGAATATTAATGTATCGGAATAGAGGGACTTATGATGGACATCTGTGACTTAATTATTACTAACCCCGTTCAAGGATTGATTAAGCAGATTAATCAGAGGATTTTGTACTCCTGCATGATAAACTATGACAAACCACCCAACAGGCAGACCACCAAGGCATCAGAGTCTACTCATAAAGATCCTGCTCCACATTCAAAACAGACAGGAGCACCAAAAGGACACGATGAGCTCACAGAAGATTCCTGAGTCACTGAATAAAATCACTCCAATAAACTGGATCTCAGAAGGCAAACACTGTAAAACCACACTGAGGAGGCCACTTTCGTGACAGTTCTGACTGAGAAATAGAAAGACTTTTACACTTAAATTGTTTTGCCAAGTCAAGAGCTGGTTATATTAACCTAAATGCTTCTCAGGAAACAGGCATCCAGTTTAAAATTCTAGGAAAGCTAAAATATTATGCAAACTTGTACTTCACTAACAAATTTAATCTTAGCTGACTAAAAGTTATAGTACTTCAAACTCTGTTAGTATCTTAGGGGCTAAAAAACTCATTATGCTAACTAAATGTAGTGCCACTGTACTAAGTCCCTTCTAAAGCAACAAGCTGTGAGATATCCTAGTTATTTCAAAGAACTCCTCTTGGAAATAGCACAGATTTTGTGGTCAAAAGGAATGACAGTTTCTTCCTCTTGCTGTGCAAGTTCAGAATGAGTTTCTAAAATAAAGTTACCTTTGCTAATAGTGACATTAAGATCTTGCAGCCCCTGTGAAATTCCAGAGAAAGCAGAAATTAATGTAACATCTGCTGCCCGTCGCCAGGCACCTCTAAGCAAATTGATTTTTATTAAATAATCGGTAACTTGTTTATATTTCTATAGCTTGCTTTAGAAACATTGATTGATTCAAGCAATCCTATAATTTCATTGTCCTATAAACTTGACTGGAGATAAATAGGGATTTATGCTCATGGATCAATAGCTCCACATTCACAGCAAAAGCCAAAGAACCCTGCCTAGACTAGTCTTGTAGTTGTAGAGAGACAGATAAATGTTTGCCTTTGTAAAAATATCATGGTAAGAACCGGTAAGTTACAATTTCTTCTGTGAAGTTCAGTTTTTAAACACCATGAAAAATACCTAACCTGCTTTGTTTGATTGAAAAGCTACTCTAGATAACTAATTTCAGGCTTGAATTCTGCAAACTATGTTTCAGTGCTGGATCACAGGTCAAAAGAACCGTGAAAAACTTAACAGAAGTACCTCATTCTCTAACTTAATTAAACAAACTGTGCTTATTGACTACTCTTTCATCCATTAGCTCATAGGATTGACACCAAAACATGTAAAGCCCAGTCCTTTTTTCCCAGTTTTGCCCAATTAATGGAAACATTTTGAGAGCTCACTGTGCTATCTCTAGCTACCACATTCCCCACCTTACCTCTCCAGTTTTCAGTTCAATCATTTTATTGTGGAATTTTTTCAATATGATACAAAGAAAAGATGGAGAAAGATTACAGAATGACTAAATGCAGCCTCCTTAAAAGCAGCACAGCCACCTGGGAGGCAATTAGCCACAGCAACAAGCACTGCATAGAGCAGTGCAGTGGCTCCTGAACTGCCTTCTGGAGAAACCTTGGCCATTGCAGCCTTCCAGGCACCTTGCCAGGAGAAGTGGAGTTGAAGAACAAATAGGAAGGACAAAGGGGAGGAGAGCAGCAAAGAAGAGGTAGATCTGATCATCCTGTTGCAGGAGGACAGCTGCAGCTGACCACTCTGCATTGAGCCTGGGAAAAGGACAAGCCCAAAGCTGGATGAACGTGTTGATCAGTGACTCTTTCAAAAGCAGCGGGTTGCTGATGCAGACCATCAGCAACCTGCACACAAGGCTTCAAAATGGGCTGTTGGGGCCAGAAGAGAAAGTGGGATGGGATCTGAGGGCAGCCCCCACACAGCCCACCCCTCACCAAGGGGTGAAGGCTCGCCATGCTGAATATCGAAGGCAGGTAACAAGGTCCATCAGCAAAACAAAGAGCAAGCCCAGACCAGGGGCCACACAGGGAGCCAAGTCAGGCCCTGAGCACCCAGACCCAAATGGCAATAAGGCCCCTGGGCCCATGAGAATAGTGTGTGGGTGTGGAGTCCCAGGTGACACCAGTCAGGACAATTGACATCCCCCTCAAGGACCTGACAATCTCAATACTAAGGCCTGGAATAGGCAAAAAGACAATGACAGACACATGGGAGTAGGGTATTTGAAAGAGTAAATTCACTAATACAATGCATTTTTCAATACCCTGTCAAAATTCAAAATGACAAACAGGGAAAGCACCAGAAGTTTCAAAAACCTTGAACCCAGTCAAGGTAATGAATTGTTCTTCACCTGAGGTCCACCACTGTTTTTTCAAATATCACATGCTCCCAGAAGAAACACCACAGATGGGAATGGAGAATATCCCTGTAGGTTATGGCCTGCAGTCTGACAAGAATAGTAGAATTTTTCCCATCTGGGAACTGTGGGCAGTATCAGCTCTCCCTTTATGCTTTATCTCTCATGGTCTAAAATCAGATGGTTTGGATGCAATTGTCCCTCTGAGATTAATAAGACAGCAAAAAGAAAGAGCAAATGAACGCGCAATGTATTAGATAATACAAACACACCACAACCAGAACAGGTATTACAGCTCAGGCACTACCACCACCTAAGTCTCTGCACAGAAGTGGCAGTAAACTGGCACAAAGGAAAAGGAAAGGTGACAATGAAGCAAGTCAGACTAATACTATTGCCAGAGCAATGGTTCTCATACCTCAAGAAGCCCAGAAGCTTTTAGTTTACATCCACATGTAGAAATACAACCTGACCGCAAAGAAACTCAACCTGGCAGCTCGAAGTAATCATTGAGGAGCAGTCCCAGTTGTTCAGCACTTCTTTAGTGCGATCCACAGAACCACTTTTTTAAGATGCAGAAACATCCCTTCACAGGACGCAGGAAGTTCTCCTGGAGAACACCAGGAGCAGGGTTTGGTAATGCTGCTCCACTGCCTGTAGAACTGGCAGGGGAAGATGCTGCGCTGTTGCCTCTCTTGCCTTTGAAAATGTTCCCCACATTAAGTATTTCAAAATGACAATAACTGCACTGTGAACAATCATGATGAATATCTTCAGATGGCAATAAGAACAAAAGGTATGGGGCACTGGAACACACAAAGCTGGGACAGGAAATCATATAGAACTTTGACACTATGGGAAATGCAGAGACAATATAAAGTACATTGAAAAGCCTTATTTTCACTCATGCCCCTATCCAGGGGGTATTCCTGCCTAAGTGTATGCATCACAGGATTAATAAGTCTTAGTAGATTGTTCCAAATATTCCTAAAGGCCTTCTTACCCATATGAAAGGGAGCACAGATAACTAACATACATACACAAGTATTGCAGCCCCCTTACGTGCAACATACGGGTGGCTTTACTCTAGTTCAGCCTTTTGTGCTTTCCCATTCATTGGGCTTTTTTGCTGCAGACCTTTCTGCTGACCACTTGTACACTAATTCACCAAATCAGAAATCCCTTCAGCTATCTCATTCTCAGCAGATATGTTGTAACACAGACATGCACAACCAGTGAGGGAAGAGAAAAAAGAAAAAGTGAAAAACAAACTTGTGCAATCACAAAAGCAGCATTTCCAAACCTCAAGTTCTTTCTGAAGTCTTGGTTTAGTTGAGTTTTTTGCTACAGCACTGGTTGTTCATTTGTGCAATTGTGACAAATACAAGTTTTACTGGGGGCAAAGACCGTCAAGCTCAAAGCAAGGAAAAAAGTGCTCAAAAGCTGTGAAACTCAGTGCATCAGGGCTAAAATACTAATTAAACTATTTTAATTGCTCAGTTAAAAAAATGCATGTTTTTCCTGCAGTCTCATGAATCTGAAAGTAAATTTGTGATTTCTGAATGCTTGAGGTTAGCAATACTTGCAAAAGGGCGTGAACCCAATAAGCTGACCTATTAGCCATGGGCAGAGAGGTTAAGTGCAAGACTAAATAACCTGACGTATGAGTTGAAACAGCATGAAAAACTTTGTCTCAACAAGATTCCAAATCTTCTGACTCCCCTTTTAACCTGATCTCTCAAACTGTACCATAGTTGGGATCTGAGCCTGAAGTTTGCAGAGTCCAGCCTCCTACCTCCTTCCTACCTTCTGATGCCTTCTACCAAGTGGCAGATAAGCCCAACCTTATGTTGCGGCTGGGCTAGTGCCAAAAGGAAATATGTACCCTTCTCAGTGCATGGGGAACTTTCTCCTCAAGAGCCCCTGCTCTGTCTCTGGCAGCTCAGGCTAACTAGAAATGCCAGAAACTACCCAGATTCATGACAGAGGAGCTGGGACTACTTCAGGCAGCCCAGGGACAGAGGGACATTATTATGATGAACTGTAATTCGTTTACCTTGTATTCATAAGCAAAATGACATACGAATGCAAGATGCCAGATGGAATAAGCTGACTGAAAGTGGAGAAGATGGGTTTCAGATAGGACCTGTATTTATGCAAGAGTAGATGCCAAAGGCAGGAACAGCAGATAAACCACACAGGACAAAAGCCTCACCATGCATTCAATATAATACAGTTTGTTTCAGTCATCTTTGCCTTGGTTTCCTTTGGCCAAGTCTGTAAAGTGTTGAGGCATCAAATGAGGGATGCAGGTGTTCAGAGGGGCCCCTACAGATGCACGTGAGCGTTTTAAGGGTCTAGCAAGGAATTGTTGTAAGTCTGGCGCAGGTAGATGCACTCTGTTCTTGTGTGATGTACTCAGCTCTCTGAATGGAGAGCACCAACTCCAAGCATAAAATATTGTTTTCCTCTTAGTATATGTAACTGCAATGAACCTTATTGAAGCACTGAGGGTACACTGAGAAGATTACACTCCTTAATGTGCAGTTACAGCTGTATTGCAAATGCAACATTACACGCTTTCTATTATGGTTCAAGACCACTACGCTCCTCAAGACTGTTATAAACCTCAGAAAACAAGGGTTTATAATGGAAACGCTGAAACACTCCACTCTAAAAACCCTGGCAGAGAGGAAATACAGCTATAAATTCAGCTTTTCTTTTCCAGCATATACATTGGCAAGTTATGAATAATACCTGTTTCTACACTTAGAACGGACAGACGTACACACTGTTCAGGGTAACCTTTGCTGTAAAAGTGGAGGATGGAAAGAGCTCAGTGTGGAAAGAACAACCTTTCATCTTGTCTTTTACAGAGTTACTGCAATTGCAATAATGACATAAAACCAGCAATTGAAATTTAGTAGCCTGTACACCAGCGTTGAATTCTGAATGCATTTTTTTAAAAACAGTGGGTTGTGTTTCTGTGCTCAGCAAGAAAAAGACATGAGTCCCCTCAAACCCTCTCAGCCTCCTTTGTTTTTAAAAAAAGCATTGGCTATTTGGATACTGTTCAAATGACATTGCAAACCAACTTGCTCTCCATTCAAAAATGGATATTTTTTATATATTCTCTTCTGTATATAATCTGGTCCCTAGTTTCTTAACACTACCAAGAAGCAAAATTTGGACTAGCAATTACTGGACTTGCTAACCTAAAAAGATTCCACTGTGTTTGGCAAGAGAAAGATGGGCAAGCAACTGTCCCACCCCTGTGGCTGAGGCATTTGGGAATTTCTTCAGATATTAATAGCAACTGCAGAGGTGGGTCAGTATAATCCCATTAGCCATACCACGCTGTTGGATTTCTGATCTGCATGAGGAAACAAAAACAAAACCGACACAATTGCCATTGGGCAAACAGGAAAATCCATGCCTGTTTTAAACATTGCAGCCTGACTGTCAGATAGGGAAAGCTACAGTAGGGAGGTCCACCAGCCTTCCTCACCAGCAGGAGTAGGGGAGAAGCACCCACCGCTGTTGCTGCCTGCGCAAGGCTCAGTGCCACCACCACCACCCTCCTCATCAGGTACCTGCCTGCCCCAGGGTTTCGGCGGCATCCCCAGCCATCACACTTCTCCGGAGACGTTCTTACAGGAGTTCTGACACCCTGGCTTAAGTTGTCATATGTACTATCAGTGTACAGAGAAACACTCAGAGCTCAGCAAGGCTGATGCAGGTATGATCCCTGGGTTTTATATTAGTGCTGTTCACATTTAAGGAAGTTTTTTGAATGTGTAGGGAATGCTTTCAGATTCAGATGCCCCCATAAATTCTTTTCTATTACAAACATATTAGCAGTGCCACTAATTGGTCTATGAGGTATACGAAAAACTTCATGTGAAAAGCAGCTCATGGGCCCTCCCCATTACAGCTGCTGGGATTTTAAAGGTAATGGTTTTATTGGTAGAAAGTTTAGTGTTTCTTACCAATACCTCTGAAATTAGCTATAGCATCCTCATTTCAGGTCCAAGGGCACTGTGTTTAACCTTTCTGCATGCTTGATTCATGAAGGACAGCAGCTCATTTGCTTTCAGCTTTCTGCCTTTGCATACAACAGCAGTCCTGATGCCATGGTGTACAAACCCCACACACCCAAAAGCCATACCCCACACTGACCCAGAGCTGCCAAGCCTCTGAACAGGAAGGGAATTGCCACCTTGCCCAGACCTGTTCAGTTCAGCATTTGGCAACATCTGCAGAGATCAACAGCAAAGCTACTTTATTGCCATTAAAAGAGCAATGCAATTCCCAGCAGAACTGAGAACTGCCTTTCACGTCTTCTCTTGGGTGACACCTTTACTAGGACCGACTCTTGTCTTCACTTCTACTTTTTTTCTTTAAATAGGGTCTTGCATCAGTAGCCTTAGTTAAAAAGTCCCACTCTGCTCCCACAGTTTTCAGCTACCCACTGCTTGCTGCTTCATCCCAGAAGCAGCAGCTGAGAACCAGTGACCCTGACCATAAGTAATGCATACAAAAAATCTGTGGTCTTCAGACTAATTAGTAAATCATCTGTAGGAAAGGACCATCAGGGTATAATTGTGTCATTGAACCAAGTCTCTGTGCACAGGGGATTACCATCTCATGTACATTCAGCACTGGAAGGTCTGCAGAGCATCCTTTTGCAAGGTATTTCCCAAAACTCTGGCAAATTTACTCTCAGGTGTAAGGACCAACAGCAAGTCTGGAATAGTTTTCCAGGTGCCTGCTTGCCAGAGGATCACAGCCAAAATATTCAGGAGTGTTTTACCTTACCCATGAAGCACACAAAACCATTTCTCCTCCCTGTGCTACCCTGATCACCACTCTGTTTTATTAAGCAGCAGGATGAAATGGAAGCATTTCCAAGGATTTTCACTGTAGTGGTATGAACAGCCTGTAACTTTCAGTTGCCTCCAGTTCAACAAGCAGCAGATACACTGGAAGAAGGAAATGTACACAGAAAGAGACTATTGCCGCCACTTATGCAAAATTTGTATTTGGCAATTTCTCTCTACAAAGACCTAGAAAGTCAACTATAAAGAAAAAAAAATATTTAAAAAGCAAGCCTCAATTCAGCAAGAAGCTGGATGTTATAAGACCCTTATTCACCAGAGAAAGGTTTCCAGTCCCTCTAGGGAGTGAGATTCCTACCCTCACTTTTTCTCAGATTGAATGATTATTTATCCCACTAACCTTTACCTAAAGGAGCCAACACTTCCAACCATGGCTGCAGGGGAGAATCACACCTCTACACGATCCCACATGATGACACTGCAGACAGCTCCGCCAGTCAAGCCAAACCCCGATGACTTTGCCCAAGGATGTGCCACAGGAACGACACGGCAAAACCTAGGGAGCAAGTAGGACTAGGGTGGACCACAGGATTTACACCAGCCCTCCTCCACAGAAAATCCTAGGAGATCCTTACCTTCACGGCTCTCCCACGCCTCCTCCAGCGGTTCCTGGTTGGGCTGCCAGCCGGCAGCTGCCCCGAGGGCAGCGGTGGGGCGCGGAGCCATCGCCGCCTCCCACAGAACAGACAGGTGCTTGGAGAGCTGCCAGGTAGGGCCGCGGGACTACAGCTCCCAGGGGGCTCCGCGCCTGCCTGCCCCGCTCCCCGCGGCTGGCCCCCGCCACGCCCTCTGGGGGCTGTAGTTCCACCGCCGCCCCACGCCGCTCCCGCTGACATGCTCTGGCTGGGAAAGGAGGCTTTGCGTGCTCCCGAAGGAAGCTAACACTCTGAAAACTTTAAAATAGTTTTTTTAAAAAACTATGCTTATATGTATGTCTGCGTTTAAAAAAAAAAAAAAAAAAAAGCAAAACTCAGCAAATATTTTTGTCTCCAGTAAGGGGAAAACGGGAAGTTAGTGTCCTTCCAGTTGTCTTTTTGCTTCTGGTGGGCCTTCTTTGGTTTGCTGTGAAGGGAGAAGAGAAAAAGTGGAAAATAAAAGCTCACAAGCAAGTATTGCCAAACAGCTTTGCAAAATCAGATGGGAAAAACTTAAATGTTCCCATACACTAATTAGTTAATGACTGGCCTCAAGCCTACAAATGTGCCGATACTTAACTGTATCCTCCACTGAAGTGAATGCAATTGAATCTCATACTCCAGTTGTTCCAGAAACTCAAGGCCTCTAGAAATTATAAGCATGGCTTCGTAATGGTGAGATTTTAAAAGTAATTAAGAGCTTATCCACATTGGGAGTTGCTACAGAGTAGCTTCACTTGCGTAACTCCCCCTCCCTGTGCAGGACATATATTTCATACTAACACTGCTTTATTCTGAATTAGTTTGCCCTATTCAGGCTTTCAGTTCACAAGCTACCTTTGACCAAATTGATGGAACTTATGCAAGGGGAGCCTAAGCTGCATGTTCTGTTTTTACCTTGTGTTTGAGCCTTCATTTAGGCATTTTTTCCCAAAAGCTAGGCATTTCTTTTGAAAACTAGAGGTGAAGTTTCTCACACAGTCACTGCTGTCCTGAATGTGGGAGATCAATAGGGACACTAAATGCCACGAGACTCACAAAAACCCCTTTGGGAGCATGGCCCTATTTGCCTAACTGTGAATGTTTGTTTTTCTAACACAGAGAGAAAGGCTGTACAGAGGAGAGAAAGTTCTTTCAGAGTAAAATCTGCTCTTAGTAATTAGTCCTTGTGGGTAGCAAGTTTTACCAATACTTCACAGAGAACATCAAATTCATAAAGTGTTCAGAATATAGCCACAGCTTTAAAGTTTTGCCCAATTTTTATTAATTGCATATGCATAAAAAATGTCACCAATGTTGATGTACAATGAGTCAGAGAAGTTCTTCTAAGACCATTATATATTAAGCCCATGGATATACCAACAGGTCCCCTTTACCTGAGGTGAAGAAGAGCAGAAGGAAAGTCCTAGGTAATAGGAAATAGTAATACATGAGCGATGCAGGGGGTTTTAGTGTGCAGACAGGTGGTACCCACAAAGACTTCTTAGCTTCTACACAGGACCACGCCACAGCCATCTCTGCAGTTGCATGGTGACTTTTCTAAACGAAGAAGACTTCCCAGATGAGGAGGACATGATTAGGAGGCAGATACTGAGTCCTGCCAGAACTGCAGAGGACCCACACTGCTCTGTGGCTTCCAGCTCTGAGGTACAGCCCAGCTCTGCACGGGACTGGAGGGAAGCTGCAGGACTTCTGCACCCCAGTCAATCCATCGAATGGCTTCTGGATTCTGTCTGGCTCAGGGAAGGGTTTAGCTGCTTTTCAAGGCACTACATCTCATCTTGTACTTCTAGAACAAATTGGCAGCACATGAATAGCACACTTAAGCCATAACCCGGATAAGCCTTCCAGGATAATTGAGATTCTACAGTATGTGACTTTTTATAGTAAGTTTTCATAGACTTGCTAGAAAAATGTGAGTTTTGACCTGACTTTTCATTCCAAGAGTTCTGAATAATCTATTTTAATGCAGGTTTAGAAAAGAAAAAGAAAAAAAAAAGGTATGTTCTTTTGACTTCAAGTTCAATTGATAGAACATTTATTAATCATCATCATGCAATTTCTATCAGAATGCCTGTATTAAAGCAGATACATAGAAGAGTTGGAATAGATTGCTTTCCAAGAGCTTCTGGCATTAAGAGTGGAGTTATATTTGCTTTCTTTTTGTTTTGAACTCTGTAGCACTTGGTTGACTGAGGCAGTATCTTGGACTAAAACTGATGTAAGAGAACTGCTTTTGTGAATACACAGGATTATTACTTATTCCAACAGGTGTTTTGCTAGCTCCTGACTTGCATAACTATATACACCATGAATAAGTCTATTGAAACTGCTAAGGTCCATCTAATGTTTTCATCTTCCTACTTCCCAGAACAATAATGGTCTCAGTCATCTATCATTTGCAAGAATTCACAGATAATATCAGAATACAGAGGAAGCGTGGACAATATAGCACAAGACCCTCCTATTGTTTCACTGGAATAGGGAAACCCACTGGAGACTAAACTTTCTGTAAACATTGGTCTGACGCTGGCTGCCCTTCTTCCCTCCCTGAGGGGCCGTCCGCAGTGGGGAAGCTCAGCCCACCCCATTCACCTGACTGCCTGTAACGCAGAGCTGAAAGAGTTGCCATGTGTAAGGACCACAGGAGGATGAACATCCTTCTTTTCCCATATGGAAAAGAGATGCAAATTCCAGGTGTGGATGATTTCCCAAAAGCAGAAAGCAGGACAAGAGGAAAAAACATTTAATGCCAATGGTGCCACAGCTAAAAAACCCCACTGCCTTTCACAGGGGAGCTGTGAACACCCTACATCTCTATATACAGTGAAGAGTGAGTCAAATTTGCAATGCCATGCAGGCTCATACATGGCAAAAGCTTTCCATGTTGCTTCCATACTTTGAAAAAGCCAGAGCTTTCCTCAGCATGTTCTCTCAAACACTTAGCAGGCAAGGGGAAAATGGAGGCAGAGCTAAAACAATAACCTTGCAAAGTGTTGAGCAGCAAAGCAAAGAGCCAAAGACTCCTGTTTCCCCTGAACCCCTTTCACAGCTGCACCCTGGTTTCCTGGGCAGTTGCTGAGGCAGGAGCTGGTGCTGCCCTCTCACTCCATCCCCAGCACTATCCCAATGTGCCATGAAGCCTCAGGGGATTCGCAGGGTATTTCCACTGGGATTTGACTGAGCACAGGTGAGCAGGGAAATCTCCCAGCCAATAGATCAGAAAGCGAATACACAGCATGCACAATACTTAATTTGTAACCTTGATGACATATTAGATGCTAAAATAGAGCGAAGCTCCTGGGAAAGTAGTTCCTTGTCCTGGGATACAAGAATAAGGCTTGTTCTCCTCCCTCCTGTGTCTGGGAGGAAGGCTCTGCTCTTTTCACCCTCGGCACTCGTGCGTGGCAGATGAAGTGAAGACATGGAGGGAATCTGGGCTGGGGAGGAGGACAGGAGGGGCTGGATCCCGTCGGGCAAACGGCAGAGGCTCCGCATTGTTCTTGCCAGCAGATGGAGCAGGGCTGGCATGGGAAGAGTGAGCTGTAGAAGTGGGAAGCCCTCCTGCCTCCGTCTACGCCTGCCTCTCTCCCGGGAGCTTCTCCCGCCCAAGAGGATCTCCCCTTTCCTGCAGAAGGTTTCTCGTTCCCTCTTCTGGCCAGCAGATCCATCCCAAAGGTCTCTCTCCATGAAGGTAAACTTCTGCCAGGGCTGCCTCCCTGCAGTGATGCCTGCAGAAAGCTGAATACAGCAATGAAGGCTGATAAAGTATCCATCCCTACTTCTCCACTGGTGTGTGCATGTCCCTGCTCACACATCTACAGACGCCCACCCTTTTGCTCTTTATCTGTGGACTACCTTGAGTAGACAGAGACCTTCCACATACCTGTGACCACCTTCCATTTCTCCTAAACTGGTTCAGTGTCATTGTCTCTAGCTGTCAGAGGCGTTATTTTCCACTCTTATTTCTGTTTCTGCTGAGTTTAAGCCAGGATCAACACGAAAGATGGATATGTGCATGGCAGGTCAGCAAATTGAACCTAGTGAGCTAAGAATAACCAGATTCCAAAGGTGAAAAAACAGAGAGAGGGTGGGAATGGAGAAGTACTATTTTCCTGCTTAGCTCTGGACACAGGAATGAACAGAAAAAAACCCATGTAACCCTCCCACACCCCCTAGAGCCCCTCTCCAAGACCAATCCCCCTTCCCACCAACACCCATTTCTTCATTCTATTCATTTGCTTTTTTGGTGAGATTGTGAGAGGCAGGTCCTTCTGCAGCTCCCATGCATCCTATATGTGTCAAGCTTTCAAAGTCAGAGATAATCATTGTCATCCCTTGATAAGCACTCATCAATAAGCACCCATCAGTGTGTTTTTCCCATCCCAAGACTCCTGCATATGCAGATAACACAGTGGGTGAAGATGTGAAGAGCACTGGCCACTGCACTTTCATGTGCCAATTTGAAGAGGGACATGTCAGAGTCCAGCTCACTGTGCTGTCTCAGAGGGTCAGTTCTGCACAAGTAACTCCTCTGCAGGTAGCAGATCTCCTCATGGCAAAGCTGCTCTGCTGTGCACTTACAGTTAAGACTCAATGCTTATTTTTTTCCATAGGTAATGATATATAGTAAATGTGGACAAAGTGGCTGATCCATGTGTCATTTTATGAATATTGCATGTTCATTGGCTAAGAAGGGACAAGCAGTCCCTTCTGATGGGTGGGCAGTGCTCAGTGAGCATTATACTCAGCCAGTGTATAATACAGAGGTAGTGCTGCTAATGTGGGCATCGTGCAGTGCAAATGAAAAGACAAAGATACAACAAACTATACAGAAAAAATCCTTTCTGGTTGACAGAGGGAGACAGTTGCAGGTAACTCCAACATTTACATTGCATTCTTCTTTCTTTTGCCTTTTGATTTTCATTATTCTACTTTTTGGAATCAGTTCATTCTTTCTCAAAAGAGTTGGAATATTTTGTTCTTCTTTTATTTATTATTTTTGAAAATCAGCTCTTTTGTTTATGTCATATATGTGATCTTCACCATCATTAATTAAGACATCACCTGGTGTTATGCCCATAGGGGCAAATCTGAGCTTTGTAAAGGGAAAAGTACATCAGTGTCTCATTTGCTTTATAATAGTCTACACATTTGAAGCCAAAAGGTAGTTGTGTAGCCCTGGTATGTTCTAAAACTGCCATTCTGGTGTAATTTATTTTAGTCTGTTGTGGAATAAAATAGAGATGATTGAAAATCCTAAAGCTCATACCTGAGAAAGGACAGCAAGAAATCAGCATGGACTGTATTCTTTCTTACACTCTTTTAGGGACAGAAAGAGATCCTGCTGCAGAAAATGCCTTTGACAGAGACGTTTGAGTGATCTGCTACACAGACAGTAAGGAATAATATTTTATAATCTTTTTATGGGGTATTAAAAATCCAAGGTGGCCAAGTTTCCTAATGGAAAAAGCAAACTATCTCAGGGTTTTGAACAGAGGCACCATCTGCATCAGAGCGACCCCAGACTAATTGACTGTGTGCATGTCTTTGTGTATGTGTGTGTGTGTGTGTGTGTGTACATGTGTGTGTGTGTTTCAGAGAGACATTCTTTGCTTCAGTTCCATTATAATTCCTTTAAATATTTATTACTGGAGTGTAAATTCTGCTGAAAACTGAGGTCTTTGCTTTGGAAAAAACAGACCATCACCTACCACGGGTGTTGTTGCTCAAGTGAAACAGCCAAGTCTCTTGGTGAAACAAAAGGATTTGGTTATATAAACAAGTCACTGCATTGAATTATAAGAGTGGGGGGAAAAAAGAACAAAAAAACCTGCTGACTGCTGGTTGAACTGCTCCTTGGCTACGTGTGAACTGAAGTTCTGCAGATCTAGCAAGAAGCAGGAGCAATATTAACATGAATTGGTTACAAATAGTGGAAATAGTCCAGCAAGCACATTTGCAATATGCAGCCCTGAGGATGGCTTTGTTTTCAGATTGGTTTATCTTTATTTTCAATGTAAAACATTAATAAGCTTCTTAAGGATATTGGGGATGGGAGAAAACATTGGCTGATCACCTTAAAGCCCAGGAAAATAAAAAAAGTTCTCAAGTTGCTGGATGAAATAACAAACTAGAATGGGTTTATACTTCTTACATTGCTACGAAAGCTTTACTTCTAGATCATTCCCAGACACAAGAAAGTTATTAAAATCCACAAAGGGAAAAGAAATTCTACATTTATATGAGCTTTAAAATTTATTTTGGGACTTCAGCTTGATACCAGTGTAACAGAGAATAAAGCTGTAATGTGAAAAAGCTAGTCAAAAAGAGGAACCAAGGACCAGTCTAGCATTACAAACACTTGGGAAGGGATTTATCAACTAATATTTGGGGTTACACTTTATTCTGAAGGGTCAAAACTGTAACAGACTGGTATGGATAGTACCAGCACTTAGGCTCAGATATTTGTATCACTTTAAACCCTACTGTCATTTCAAGGATATAAATAGGCTTGGAAAAATCAGATTATTAGAAGGATTAAATTGGGATCAGTGTCAGTAATAATCTATTCCTTTGTGGTGACACCAATTGAAAGAGGGAAAGTTTGGGGGAGGGGGGTAATGCTATACAACATTGCCTATAGGTTGTGTGGGAATGTGGACCATAAATGAGGGGGAAGGAGGGTTAAATAGCACAGCTCTCATGTGCCCAATAGGCAGGGTAAACATAAGGACAGAGAAATCCTCCTTAGAAATAGCATTGGCCAAAGACACTCTCTCACCAAAGGCCAGTTACAGTGATGGAGTGTCAAAACACACTAGTCTTTCCAGTTCATCAAGCTAATAAAGTCTGTCTGTGTGCCATGCTTTCAACACTTCCAGTCCCACCACCCAGTGTGCTCTGAGAGACACAAAATCATAGAGGAATCATAAAGGAACTTTATTTCCTTTTCTTTTCAATCACATTGACTGAATCTTTTCTCTACAGTGTCACTCCCATTATGTCCTAACCAAGTCAGAAGAAAAGGCAGCACACACCTGGCTGTTCTATCTCTGGGGACTCTGGAGTATTCCAGGCTGAGGAACATAATGTGGTCTCCAAGCATCAGCCCCTCCAGCTCAGCTCATGGCACTGCAATTGCCCCATCCAGCCCTCACTCAGCCATCTCCAACTGCAATCCATGCAGGTGTTGCCTATATAACAGGTAAGAGAGCAGCAGCTTGCCCTGGCTCTTGATCATTGCCCAAAATACATTTCTACAAGTATGATCAAAATTATTTGGCTCTATTGGATCCAGAATGGTTTTGATAGTGGTGACTTTAATTTGGTGACAAACTGCCTGCTGAATTTTCTTTCATCCAGAAACACAAGAGAGCAGAATACACGAGGTACCTTGTGGTGTTGAGCAAAGAAAACATATTTGGATTTGTTTTCCACCTAGTCTTCCGGAGAAAGTTAGACACTGGGTTTTCAGTCAGGAGCTCTCTAAGTGAGATCCTGCTTCCCTGATAAGCCATTTTCTGCTTAATCTGAAGATGATTAGAGGGCTGGAGCATTTCTCCCATGAAGAAAGGCTGACAGGGTTGGAGTTGTCCAACTGGAGAAGAGAAGGTTCCAGGGAGACCTTAGAGTGGCATTCCAGTACTTGAAGGAGGCTTATAAGAATGATGGGGACAGACTTTTTAGTAGGGACAGTAGAAACAGGACAAGGGCAGGGGTTTTAAACTAAAGGAGTGTAGATTCAGACTTGATACACAGAAGAAATTTTTTACGATAAAGGGGGTGAAACACTGGCACATGTTGCCCAGCGAGGTGATAGAGGCCCTATTCCTGGAAACATTCAAAGTTAGGCTGGACAGGGCTCTGAGCAACCTGATCTAGACAAAAATGCCCCTGTCTGTGGCAGAGGGGTTGAACTAGATGACATTTAAAGGTCCCTTCTAACACAAACCGTTCCATGATTCTATGGGAAAGAAGGATATCTCACTGGATAGGTGTCTTTTAGACTTCTGCTGACCACTGAGTGGATGGTGTTGGGAGACTGATGGCAGTGCACCTCAGGGTTTTGAGCATGTTTCAATAAATACACCTGACTATATGCATGATAGTGGTGAGAAGAAAGGAATGCAAAGTTCCTTGGAATAAATAACACTTCCAATAACTACCTCACTTATACTGCCCAGTGACAGGAGCAAAAATGATAGGGTAAGCAATTCCCAGCACTGTCCCCAGGTGCTTTCCCAAAAGTTTGCTTTCAGTTTGTACGAAATGAATTATTTGGGGTTTTGTACTGTTGAGGAAGCAAAGGCTGATATTTGGAATTGTGCATTTATAGCTTTGTCTCTTCAGAGGCTTCCTCATTAAAGCTTGTGGTTCTTTTCTCATTTCCCATTTGAATTTTTTCTTCTAAATATGTATTTAAATTTCTTCCTCTATTTCTTTAGATGCAAAATACAAGCCTGTGCATCTACAAAAAAGCTCAGGCGCTTCTCTTTTCTTTCTGTCTTTCAGCTTTCCATTTTTACTTCTGCTCAGTTAATTACTCATTTATAATTATTTCCCCTCTTTACTTATGTGGGCATGTATTTTCTCTGAGAAGCCGCTGCCTGGTCCTTGGGAGTCAGTGTAACCTGACTCCAGCCCTGCTTGCTCTCTGCAAACCTTCTGGTGTCATGGAGCAGCTCTCAGCAATCCGGGGTAGGAACTCTGGCTTGCTTGGCCCTGGGTGCCCATTCCCTGTTTGCCTGGTGCACCGTAGCATCCGGCAGTGCACTATCATCCCGACAGAGCCTGGCCTCACGTGGGTTGTGAGGCCAGAAAGCCCCGTGGGGGCAAAGCAGAAGGGGCATGAACGACTTGGGAGGGTGAAGAAGGTGAGGGCAACCAAGCATTGGAGCCTCCATCCCTTCATCTTCCTCAGCTGCTGCTCTTCTGCTGGGGAAACCAAGCTGGCAGCAATGGCACTTTGTGCTTCAAAGGGCCCCTGCCAAGCATGTCACTGCTATTTGTGTAATGGGCTGAAATTCTTGAGTGAGCAGTGATACAAAAAGGAAACGTCCTAGTGTAATTACCGATCCTTACAGCTCTTCATTCCTGAAAATTTGAGGGTAAGGAAATAGCTGTAAGGGTAAGCAGGAGATAAATGTTGATTCATGGCACATTCCTTATTTAAGCATTTTCAGCATGTCCCGGGGTTGCTGTCCCATAGGCAGGGCTTACCAAGGGTGCAATTCCTTTCTTCCTCATCTCTAAATCATGTTCAGCTTTCTCCTTGGATGTCGATTAGAACCATCAGAGCTGGTCAAAAAAAAAGGGGGGGGGGAATTTTACACAGATGTATTTCAATTTTCTTCATAATTTTTTGTTTTAATTTTTACATTTTGAAAACTTGTTTCGAGCAATTCTTTCTTGAGGTTTCTCTTTCTCTGAAAGAGAAAATTTCCCTTTAGCTTCCCATAATCAAGTAATAATAGAAACAAAATATGTCCCCTTCTACATCCATATTAAAGAAATTCATGCCTGTCCCATTTAGGAACTAGCTGCTACTGTGACCTGCATTTTTTCAGCTCATCTCCACCTTCTTGTGGGTTCATATTAATTTCTCTGTAGTGGTAGAAATGGAGTTCCAGGCATGTTTTTTTCTCAGAATCAGGCTGAGACTGAGTCTCTGGCCACAGCTGTGTTCAAGCTGGTCAAAGGGTCTAGTTTGTCTGAGAAGCAAACTGTCTCTTTAGTACCAGTAGCCAGAAGAAATTCTCCACATTAATGCCAGCCAGGCTCCGGCAGCCCTCTGCTTCCTTGTCCAAAGAGATCAAAGCTTTCCATGCTGTCTGACTGGGACACCTTCTGTGACCCTGCACAGGCTGGGAAGCAGCACCTCGATTGATTTCAGCTCTCCCAGTTGCTGCAGTTTGCTGAATTTTGGAAAACATCCTATGGAAAACAGTTCAGCAGCAGCTGACATGCAGGCTACAGGCTCTGCAGGCTCTGCTCCCAGTGCCTCTGATCACGGCACCAACATGAGGGACAGAAGCACGATATGATCTGAGATGGGGCCACGGGCACCAGGTACAGCCCGGGTGAGCTCACGAGCCAGGGAGTTTTTGTTTCACAGCAAAGCACAAACCTCACTTTTTCTCAGATGCCCCGCATCTGAGACGAGGGAGAGGACAAAGTCTTCAAGTCAAAGGGGCCAAGTGCTAGGGTGGGAAGAGCAGAGTCCACGTTAAATAACTTATATGCTTATCTCAGTATTGTACCTGGCACCAAGGTACTGTAGAGATTGGAACTTCATAAATACCAGTGACAGATAGTAATTAGCACCCCATACATACCATCAACAGATGATCTTGACATTAGGAAGCAAGAACAAGTTTTTCATATCCAACTGGCCAAGGAAGCTTGAAGGTGAAAATAACAAGAAGATGTAAAAAACAGTTTGAAAACAAAGATCTTCCCCTGGAGTCAAACTTTTTAATGAAAACAAAGCCTAAACCAGCAGCCTTGTACTAGCCTTTGGCTCCAAAATGCCCTAAGTCAATTTATATCTGGCTGATAAAAGGGTAGTTGATTGATTCATTACAGCCAAAGGCTCAGCTCCTAGGAATGCATGGTGCTTAATTTTTTTTCTGGGATCTCTTTGATCTCTGCTGGAGGTTGAGGACCAGGCTCCAAATTACGAAGTATTTTTGGAATTATACTGAGACCATTTCACAGAAGAGTCACCTTCAAGTCTCCAAGATTCTCTCTAGAGACACAGGAATGGTGGAAAACTTCTAGCATGACATTTTTATCTGAGGGAAAAGGAATATGACTGATCTTAAAAGAATGGTAATTCAATCACATTTGGACCAACATTAAGCTATGGATCTAGGACCTCAAGTTTTCTACACACTAAACCAAAAGCACAAGTTTCTATGAGGGTATGTGGAAGCAATAATAGATTTACAGATTTCTGTAAATCAGCTAGAGGAGGAAGACAGGCACATGGGAGAAACTCACCTTTTAATTCAGTGTGCTATATTCCACAGCTGTATTTATTCCAGGTTAACAAAACATGACAGAAATATGGCACCTGCTCTCGTTCCCCCTCAGAGCCCTTCCCATCTCCTGTTGTACCTCAGAGCCCAGTGGATCTTTCACTTTGTCCTGTCTGCCAGAATCTGGTCATATTTTGCCAGGTTGCTGTAGAGCTCCTTCTGCCAGAGCAGTACCTGAGATTCTGCTGGAATCTGGGGGTCTCCTCATCACAGGTGGCAGTCAGTAGGGCTGGAACCTGCAGTTCAGTATCTGACAAGTGCTCTGGCAAAGCAAGTTATGAAACGAGGAAACCTCCTTCAGCGTAACTCTAATAACCTTCACAATACTATAGAAACGTGGAAGGCTCTACATTCACTGAGTGTATTTACTTGAGCATTACAAAATATTAAATAGCATATTTAGCAAAACAAGAGCTTTCAGGTATTCTCTTTGGTAGGCAATTGTCAGAGGCAGAGCTGCACGTCAAGTTTGTATCTGTGTTGAAACCTCCACTGACTTAATTAGAGTAAAATGCATGAAGTGTATTCATTATAATCTGCTTTGCAATGACACAAACATATAAAAGCCATGCTCATATGACAAGAGTGTCCAGATTCTGCATCCAAGCCTTTGACAAGGTTTGGGGGGGAGCAGAGGGAAGGAGGGGAGAAGGGAAGATTGTAAGAATTTCTCAGCTGATATTTCTAAAATGCTTGGAAACAGCCACTAAGTCTTTCACTGCCTCCACCCTTCCCAGTAGTCTCATTATGGTAAGTAATGTTGCACTTATTTGAAAACTCAGGTTTTCATAAGGCTGGCTGCACAGGAGGAGCCAGCAGCGCAAGCGGCACTGAAGATCTCTGCTCCTAAACGCTGAACCCCAGCGCTCATGCCCCTTCTCTTCCCAGGAGCATCTCTGTTTGCTTTCAGAAAGCAGCCTGAACTTCTGCCTTAAAGGAAAAGCATATCGTGACAGATACTCTAATCACAATGTCTAAATATAATACAAGGGAAGACAATTTAAGAGAATTCAGCTACACTTTTTTAAGCAACTGTCAAGAAACTGACTCTGTGGCTTGCTGCTTTAGAGTAAGATTAAATGAATCAGTCTCACCATTTGAATGCGTGGGAAGTCAGAGACAGCAAAGTGACAACTAAGGACGGTTTATTTATAATTGGGCCCTCCTTCTATAGCTGTTTGTGCACAAGGCCTGTGCACTAAGTACAAAAGTACCTGCCCTTTGTGTAAAATTACTCACAAATGCTACGTGTAGGTCAGGTAGATGCCTACGCTGGTTTGGCTGATTACAAAGTTCATGTAATTATTATTGAACTGTCTAGTGATGTTTGGGAAAAGAATACAGCTTATTATGCAGCAGCTTCAAAAGGCTCTGACTCCACAGTCCTTCAGCCAGGAGTCTTTCACAACAAGGAAGAGCCTGAGCTGGGCATTGCTGCCAGGAGAAGTCTGGAGGGATGGCGTGGGGATGGGGGCACTGCCAGCACAGCAGCTTTGCAGCCAAGACAGGTCTGTGAAGGCTGCAGGGAGACACAGGGGCAGCTTCGGTGGATGCTTTGCTAGCAGGGACCTTCAATACTTAAGCTGCAGACCCCCACTCCTTGAGCTAAAACACCTCTGACTTTAACCCAGAGGTTTCCAAAACAAGACTTGTCAAAGACAGGCAAGCATGCTACAGCTGCAGATGCAATCACAAGCTTGGGAGAAATTCAGTAGTTTATGGTACTGTCTGATTAATGAGACCAAGTGCAGAGCATTGCAAAGGGAAATGGGTTTATCAAAGGAAAAAAAGGTGGTTTTCTCATCTCCACCACCTCAGGATGTGGCCCTTGCCTTTCAAAGTTTCGTTCTGAGTGAGGAAAGACAAAATCCACAAATCTGAGATAAAGCTGCTGAGAGAAGTAGCTGGGAGTGGCTGAGTCCCTTGGAAGAAGTGCAGCACTGCTCTTTGCCCAGCCTCCAGGTGGAAAAGTCAATGGAATGAAGCTGACCTCAAGCTTTTATTCCTCCTGACTTTGGCAGGCTTTAATCTATAGCATCAGCCTGCACCCCTAACTGGGAAATATTATTAAAATGACATTAAATATTAAGAGAGACAATACAACATCTCTCGCAGTGAGGGAGCTCCTGACACAGCAATCTTTTCCTAATAAACTGCCTTGACAAACAGTTTACTTATGTTCTTATTTCAATTAGATGAACTACTCTGCAGCAGTAAGGGTGAGTGTGGCTGGGTATTATTTTGAGAAGTAGTAAATATTTATTTGGCTCTCTCAGCGTGGAAGTGGGTGGGCAGCAGGGTCTCAAGACAAGACATCATGATCACAATTTTTAAAGCTGTGATAGTCACAGGCTGTGGCTAATCAGCAAGGCACAATGTCTTGTATGAACCCTTCACCAATAGCTTAGCTATTCCTATTGGTACAGCATTAACAGTGATGGACATCATGGCCAAGTTTGGTTCTCATAAAGACCTGGGCTGGGAAAAGAGATAATGCCCATGACATAGCCAAAAAAGTGTAAATACTAGAAGGGTGTCCCATCCTTGGCCAGAAGGCTCCTGCCAAGCTCACGTGCTGTGCTGTGGCAGGCACTGTATGTACCAAATGTACTCCTTGGCCCACACTACCTAAATGCACAGTCCCCAGACAGATCTGTGGGCAAGTCATGGGATCAGACCTCCAGGCCCCCAGCTGAGCAAGGGAGTGGTGCAAAGACAGGACAAGGACTTCTGGAAGGTACTTAGAAATTTAAGCAAAGAAAATCTCCATCTCTGATTTCTTGGAAACTTTGCCTGCAATTTCAAATATTTTCTGTTGACAGCATGAAAGTCATGGAAGTAAACACGTGTGCTTGTCTTTGAAACGCTGCTGGCCTGATGGCCATTTTGGGAGGGGGGATAAAAACATTTAACTTAGGAAAAGCAGTTGCTTTCCAGAAAATCCCTCAAGGCTCTAAACAGCGCATGGGTTGGAAGCCACGAGGTTTCTGTCAGCACATCCATACTTATCCCTGAAGTATAGTATAGAAAATCAGCTCTGGCAAAGTGCCACAGAAAATTTTATTACTTTAAAGTCACTGAGTTTGTTTTATAAGGCCTGACCAAAATTTTACCTTAGTCTGTATAAATTTTTTTCCCCTATAATAAAATACCTTTCTTTGAAAAGGCTGTTTCAGAGGCTGAAGAGTAGAGGCAAATCCCTTCCCTTGTTGCTGAAGCCATGTCTGATATGAAACATAGCTGTTCTTCACTGGTAAGGCCACGCAATGGGATCTTTTAAGGTGGAGAGTGAGAACGGGATGAATAAAGCTGAGTGGTGAGGTGGGGTACATGAGTGGGCCAGGCAGGCCTTGCTCAGTAGGAATTTGGCTTGTAAATCATCGTTAATAACTCCATAGAGTCTATAATGATAGGGGACCTCACCTAATGCCTCATCAAAAAGTCAACACACTTTGCAGAACTGAGCATCCCTCATACAATCCTCTACAGCACTTTACACAGTGAATAACAGCCTCATATGTAACTTTTTCTTCTTATATGTGTTGCCCTTTTAATCTGAAATCGTTTCCTCATTTCCCTTTGATGGGTGTCCAGGAACAGATTTAAAATGGGCATTATATATAAAATTTCAGATCCAGAAGCAGAGAATTTGGAGTGCAAGATGACTCCTCGTGTGTCTGTCCACATCCCTACAGAAATGATTTGAAGTCTGGAGAATCTGATTGAAGAGGCAGGGCCAAACTGTCCTCTGAGTGGCTGTATTTAGAGCTGCATATGTGTGTCCAGGGGCACCACAACATCACAAGTTCCAGTAGAGCCACACAGGCTGATAGAAGCTGACGCTCTGCCCACGGGGACCTGCTGAGGCCACTGGCCACCGAAAAGGCTGATTTGATGCTGGCAGAGACTGTCCCTCCCTTGGAAATGTTACCTTAAGTAACATAGAGTGTGTGAGTTGGAGTGTGGGGGATACACCAGTGGTTTCACCAAAGGAAGCGGAAGAACTGCAAAGTAAAAAGAGGGTAAAATTTAGAAAGAAATAATTTGAAAAATATCCTAATTAAAAATTTGAAAAAAACATCAGGGAGAAAAGAAGTATAGAAATAACTTTGTTTTCAGCAGGATACAAGGACTACATTTAATCTTTGTTTTGTAGAATGGGAATTTTTTTCTCCTTGCTCTAAGTGTGTCTCTTAATACAGCCTTACCGGTGGAATAATTAACAAAGTCTGCAGCAAAAATGTGGTGCTCTCAGGAGCTAGGTACTGATGTGCCCTTTCCCACTGCAGCAGAGGTAGGAGGGTTCCCAGTGAGCTCTGAGAAGCAGGAGTCTCTCAGGAATTTCGGAGCACAGAAAATGCACCATTAGGTGCTATTGGCAATTTTCATCAGAATGATTTTCTTCACTGAGTTTTTTCTCCTTCCAACCAAGGACAAACCTCTGACACTAGCCCACATTATTGTTTGAAGACAGATTGAAATCTCGTGATTCTGACATCGTTTTATTTTTAATTTCCACACTGCAAATGTCAGGGGAAAAAATACCCTAAAAATTATACTTCAGAAAAGACTATAATTACTTCCAATTAAATCATGGCCCTGGTTGTTTGAAAGACAACCACAGCTAGAATTTCATTATCTGATAAGCACTTTTTTTTTATATATTTCAAAGTTTCTTTTATTAATAATAAGAAGAAAAGGATCCAAGATCCTGCAACAATACCTGAGCCAACTGCAAAAGCTCGACAATGGGAAATTGTGTTTAACCCCTCAAATGGAGAGGCCACATCATTTTTAGGGCATTTATTTCAGCGATACTCCTGATGGGGAAGCAAGTTCAGAAATGTGATCAGATGTGGTGGTAGGCCTGGATGAGATGACCCAGATCTCTGCCTTCCCCGGGGCACTAATCAGGCTGTGCGCTTTCATCGCACCTTTCCTCCATCCGTGGTACCTAAAGCGTTTTACCACATCTGTCCTGTTTCTCATTGCCACACTCCTGTCTGTATCAGGGTACATCTGTTGAAGCCACTGAGGCTTTATCAGCATCATCTGGTTTCACAGTGGGAATTAAGGCTCATCCCTCTGTATGCCTGCACTGTAAATCCATTTGTTACCCACTGAAAGGGGCATTTACATCACATGAACTGCACTGAGGAAGCCACTGATGTTCAGACCCAGTAAAAGTATCTGAGTTCTTATAGAGTCTCACTCTCTGGTGCATGGGATAATTTTGCTCTAGGTTTTTGCGGTCTTATTTTGAACTTCAGCTGTGACAGAGCCAGCAGTCCCCAACACCACTCAAGTATGCAGCATATTTTCCATATGTGCTCAAAGATAAGGGCCTTTACTCAGAACCTTACAAAGTAAGCAGTCATTGTCCCAGCCCAGCATCTTGGCTGTTTTCTGATGTGCTTGGGAGTCTGTCTGTATCATTTGCCATGCTGAAGAGGGATGCATGGACTTGAGGGAAGGGGCAGGGGGGACTTCCACAAAACACCTGCCTGCAGAAGGGCTTATGTGTGGAGGGGCAGGTGACACTGAAGGGAACAGAGTCCAGCAACAGAGCAGCTGTGAACTGTAACAGAGCAGGGCGTAAAGTCAGTTAACACTGTAGCACCGTTCCCTTAGCATCCCAACCAGCCATAAGCCCAAGTGTTTCAGTTGCTACAAGCGACCCAAAATCCTTGTCACAAGAGACAGGATTTTCTCCAGGTGATGCCACAAAGGGAACCTATAGCAAGTGTTTGCTAATGATGATCCTTATGGGTTCCTTCCAACTCAGAACATTCTGTGACTCTGTGATTAGCAGAGATGTAATGGACATACCACAACAGTCTTCCTGGGCATCCACAACTTGCACACAGAACAGACAATCCTGCTATCCATGGAAAAATCCTCCCCCAAATATTCCACATCACAGTGGCTAGTCTATGAGCTGGTCTTATTAGGTGGAGAGAAATTAAAAATTGCAATTGACTCACCAGTAAAAATATGTGCGTGTACCCAGCAAATAAAGTAGATTCCCTCAGCACTTACCTAATAATTTTGCTTTTAATTAAACTGTCCATTCCCTCACTGATTTACATTTAAAAAGAAAACATCTGTGTGTATTTCACTGGGAAACCTTCCCCTGGTGTTTAAAAAAAGCTATTTTGCTTTGCTTAATGCAAAAGATTTGGGGCCTAATCCTTGTTAACAACATGCTGCCTTCCAGCTCTGCTGTGAAGGCAAACAGGTATAAAAGGTTATCACTGAAGGGGACACCCTGTGTGCTTACAGCCTTTCTCTTCTGCTTTTTCTTTGGGTTTTTTGGTTTGTTATGTCGTTGTTGAGGTTTTTAATGCACCATACAGTCTTCTATTTGTACAGTTTTAGGCTCAATCTTTCTGAAGAAATGGATGCAGTGGATAGACAATAAACAGGGAAAGCTGGGAGCCACAAACCCCCCAGCTTTCTTTGGGGAAAAGAAGAAGAAATTGCATCTCAACAGCAGGCACCTCTGACAACACCCCCGACATGCTCTTGGCACAGCCAGGTCTTCGCAGAGGCACCAGAGAAGAGAAGGTGATGCCACCGTGGCATTTCTGGCTCTAAGAGACCAAAGGGCATCTTGTGTCCATTCATACAACCCCCCTAAAACGGGAATGATGACCAAAAACTATGTTTTAAAACTCATTTTCCTTCCTTCTTACACCTTGACTTTCAGAATCTGTAATAATTTCTAAGAGAAAAGAAAAAGAAGCCCAAACTCTCACCATTTCCAGCACGAAACAGTAACTCCTGCTGCCCGCACTGCAGTTAAGTGTAGGCTCGGGTTGTTAGCAGCGGGCCCCTGAGACACAGTGAAACACCATGTGCCTTTCTGGAGAAGCGAGTTACGTGCCAAGATGACCAAGATTCGCCTATGTGGAGCAGAAATGGAACCCCCTTGAGTGCCAGCCCAGTGCTGTAAAAAGGCATCCCCTCCTTTTCCTGGCTCAGTGTCTGTCACCACCACCCAGGAGCCACGGTAGATATAGCTGTGGATGCTGCTGCCTTGGTGGTGCATGATACTCCATGACACAGCTGGGTGTGCCATGTACTTGCACCCAGACTATGGCTGTGTTTATGAGAGACCCAAATATGCAAATGGAGAAATGAAAAATCTGAAGATGAGACATTATGAGGTGCTTCTCCAGGACTGGTTTGCCATCCTCACAAGTGAAAGGGCCAAAGAGAAGAAGTAGTCTGTTGAGGTGGGAAAGTCTCTCAGTATTCAAAATTGCAGTGACACCTCCTGCAGTCTCAGGCATGCAGAGAGTGGACCATGATCTCTGTCCAGCAGAATGGCCATGCCCCGGGGCTGTTGCAGCTGCGCTGCCGACGACTGGCTCCCAACAGGTATGTTCACACCATAGTTTTGGCCTTGGCTTAGGAACCCAGACATAACGTCCTTGCATGGATGCTCAGTTTTGGGGAGAATGGAAAGACGGTTGTAGGCTCAGAGCTGGGCCATCCCCACCTGTTCACAGCAGCAGGAAAGTATATCAAGGGGTTGTACCCCCCTGGCTCCAATCACATGCCCTAAGTCCTCTTCGAAAGAGACTCTCAGGGGAAGCCCCTGTGTGAGCTGGGGAGGAAGGCTGTGTCCAGCAGGGCAAATTCCCGCCCTCTCTGCATGCCGGCAAGCCACCAGCTTCCTCCGTGCACTGTGTTTCCACAGCCAGTCTGGGCTGAGGTCAGGACCTGTTGGGGTTGGTTTTTGTTTACCAAATGTGGCCTCACTTGGCAACAACGTTTGAAAATATGTACGATCAGAACAGTCCTTGCTGGTGAAAATATGCCCATTTATTTTCCTATCTTTGGACGCATTACAAGCCGATGAGAATCTGTAATATCCTTGGCAATACTGAACCTGAGAGGCAATCAGAAATTGTTGTCCTGGACCAGCCAAGTAGTTCATCAAGTTCAGCACCTTTCCCCTAAAAGAGGCATAATAACCTGTGCTTTGAAGCCAACAGCTTTAGCATTTGCCTAAGTTTGGCTGCAGGTTTGGCTGCTCCTGTGTCCCCCTTTGTGCTCCACCTACCAGCCACAGGGCCGGGGTCACCACTTCCACGCCCAGGCCACACAGAGTGAGTCCTGCAGACACCTCTGCCGATCACTTTCTTCTTTTTTTTCTGGCAAAAGGAGTGAGGAGTGAGTTTGGTTTATGTTTTAAGCTCCTGTGTCATGCCAGCTTTGATGGATGTGGGGTTAACACAGACCCCGAGAGCTATGGGATAGCTCAGGGTGAAACAAAGGGAGAAGAAACTATCAGTGCAGGCTCACACAGCAGAGGCTGATACCTCTGCCCCCATTATGCTGCTGAGGAGATCAAGGGTGATGTGACTAACCTGGAGCCACGCTGCAGCAGAGTGCAATGGCAAGAAGTGAAGCTGGTTCCTGTAGCAGCCTGCTCCTCTAGTTTTGTCCTCTGCTCTTCTCCAACACTTCACATCTCCTCTGTGTCTCTGAGACAGGGCTCCATGGCTGCCGCTCTGATCAAGGGCAAGGAAGCAGGCTGGGATTGGAAGCATCATCAGCCTTGGAAAGCAGATAAGGTTCTCCATCACAAAGAAGAGAGCCGTGCAGAATTACAATGACCAGAAACACGTTTCAGGAAAATGGGAAGTTTTCGACTCGTGCCTAGAGCTGAACCCTGAGAGTTGCCACAGCTAAATAAAAGAGGGGCAAGAAGCAAGTTTCAATACTGTGCCACTTGCCGTCTACCTCTGGCCTGGACTTTCCCAGTGGTCCAGCTGGAGGCAGCTCCATTTCTTTCCAAGATTTAGTGATGGCTGGTCTCGGGATTACTTTCAAAATGAAGCATGGATGAGACGGGAGCAGGTTTTGCTCCCTCTGCTGTACATACTCCTCCAGTGCCATCCCAGCAAACGTTGAGCCCTCAATCACCTCCACCAGCCCTGCATGGCACTCCCCGACACATTTATTATGTATCCTCAGCTTCATGCTGCAAACAGAATGTTAACGGGGCGTGAGAGACAGCTCTCTGGAGTTTCAGGCATTTTTCAGTGGAGGGAGAAAAATCATGCAAAACACTGAAGATACCTTGCAAGCAAGAGGGCCCACAGGAGCCTGGGGATCACATCCTCCGCACGGCAGACATGGCCATCCGACTCCATCGGCTGGTCAGCATGGGTTGTTCCCTGGCCTGCTTTTATCTGCCAGCGTAGGGACCCACAGCACCCTGAGACGAAGGGCCAGGCTGGCTGGAGCGCGTGGCTCTCACTGAAATCCCCAAGTAAAAGTTACCTCTTCTCTCCTCCTGGAGACATCAGTGGGAGTAGCGAGGTGTTGATCCCTGCCGCGACCAAGTACTGCGGTGGGAGAGGTCTGGGCAGGCACCAGCAGCAGCGAGAGGCAGCGTTTTGGGGGATCAGAAGTAACAGCAGGCACAGAGGGAGTTATGTCTTCATTGGTCCAGTCCCAGACTGCTCATCTATAAGGAGCTCCAGGCAGGCAGATCCAGACGGCAGTTAATGCAGGAGCACAGCCCGAGGTTTTGTTTCCACCTTTGCCAGAGGCTTTGCATGAGTCTCAGCTTCCTTTGCCTGCGTAATGGGTACCTGGTGACTGACCTTCCTTTGTAAAGCTCCTGTCAGGCAAAGGGGGTTTCTGTGGCTTCACCTGCAGCTTTCCTCCATGCACCGACAAAAATGATGCTGGTCGGGTTGGTGATCCTACAGCAAGAGCTCAACTGGAGAGATGGATCATTTAAAATTAAAAAAAAAGGGGGGGAGGGGAGTAGGGGGAGAATAGGCTGTCAATCTCAGTTAGTAAACACTTCTTTGATGTGGTTCCTTTTTTTAAAAAAACAAAACAAAACAAAACAAAAACACAACCTGACTCCTAAAAGCAACAACGTGTGTTTATTTTAAATGCATCCGCTAAATATTTACACTGCAAGTAAGCTAAACGGAAAAAAAAAAAAAAGATAAATTGGAACTTTTGTCAGTGAACCAGATTGTGAAATGCCTTCAGGGAATAGAAGATTTATTTGGGGAGAGGGGGAGAGGTAGGAATTTTCCATGCTATTGTAAAACATGAGCTCAAATTATATGATCCCCACAGCCAGTGAGTTGCAAAGCTTCAATCAGCTGCCTTTTTATTTTTTTCCTTTCCTCTCTTTTCTATAAAGAGGAGGGGGGGAAGACAGAAGTGTTTCACCAACTTCTGTTGACTGTTCCTTTTTTCTCCTGATTGAAATGTGTTGTTAAACAAGATCCCACATAATCTCAGCAGAGGGTTTCTCTCGCTCGCTCCCGCTCCTTCTGGGAAGCCGCGATCGGTGCCATCGGCGCTTGATTATTTGCAAACTCCCTTCGCTGCTTTTTTTTTTTTTTTCTCCTTTTTTTTTTTCCTCCTCTCCGTCTCGGTCTCCGTCTCCCTCTCTCTCCCTCCGTCTCTCTCTCCCTTTCTCTCACCCCCAGTGCAACTTTTGCAGGCGCCCCGGCACACGCAGCCATGCCGCGCTGAGAGCGGGGGCACCGCGCCAGCCCCCCTCCTTCCCTCCTTCCCTCTCCTTTCCTCCCTCCCTCTCTCTTTCCCTCCCTCCCTCCCTCTCTCCCTCCCTCCCTCCCTCCCCAGCGCCGCCGTCCCGAGCCGGGGGGGCCCCGCCGCCCGCCGCCCCTGCCCGGCCCCGCGCCTCGCCCCGGCCCCGGCCCGGCCCGGCCCGGCCCGGCGCCGCCGCCCCCCGCCCGCTCGCCCGCCCGCCCCGGCCGCGTCGGAGGGCCGGCAGCGGGGCTGGATGTGCCCGGCTCCCCCCGCGCTGAGGTGGGCAGCGATGCAGAAGGCAGGCGGCAGCTTCGCCTCCGCCGAGAGACACCCGCTCAAGATGGCAGATGTGTGTTGAGTTTGGGGGGCTGCGATCTCGCGTCGTTCGTGGCGGCGTTGCCATGAATAACAGGCGTCCTTGCACCGATGGCCCCCATGTACGAAGGTAAGCCCCGGCCCGGCCCGCCCCGCCGGCACTCCTGGTCCGGCCGCGGCGGGGGAGGGAGGGGGGGAGCAGGGGGTCCCCGGCCGCCCGCCCGCGGTTCGCCGTCCCCCCGGGCGATGTTGCGGGGAGGCGGCGGGGCACCCCCGCCCTACCCGGCACCCGGCGGGAGCGGGGCGAGGCGCGGGTCGCCCCCCGGCTCTGCCCGCCCCTGGCCCCGCGGTCCCGGGCGCTCGGTCCCCGGCGGGGGGCGGTGGGTGAAGTCCGTGCCGGTGCCGAGCAGAACAATGAGGTGGACGGAGCTTGCCCTGCGCCTCCGTGTCTGTCTGTGTGTGTGTGCCTGCTGCCTGCCTGCCCGCCCGCCCCTCGCCGCAGTTCGCATTCCCGGGACCGGCCACCCCGCTCCGTTCGCCGGTTTCCCAGGAGTTCCCCCCGCCGTGGTTCCTCTCTTCCGAGGCGCGGAGACTCCGCGGGCAGCGGCGGCGAGGGACAGGGCTACCGGCAGCCTCCTGTCAGCTCCCCCGGCTTCTCCTTCAGCCCAGCCCGGGCTGCGGCGAGAAGCCCAAGTGCCCCAACTTAGTTTTTTTGGGGTTAAAAAACAATAACAATTATTTTTACATGTGTGTGCCTGTACGTGTCTGTGTGTTACATCAGTGTGTAGCCCAGGGTGTCTGCTTAAAAAGAAAAATTCAAAGATGTGTCGGGGTTTATTTAAATCCCCTCGCGACGCATTTACCCTTCCCCGTCACCCCTCCCGGCTCGGCGCTGCCCGGGGAGCGTTACATAAAGCGGAGGGACATCCCCCGGCGGCCGCGCCATCCCGCCCGGGGGCCGCTCGGTCCGTGGCGGCGGGGACCCGGGCGCGGAGGGGAGCGGGGGGGGGGGGCGGCACAGGGACACGGTACTTTCCTCCCCATGGCGAGGCCGGTAAAACTTATCTGAGGAGGAAATCGAGCCTGGGCTGCGGCGCCCGCGCGGAGGGCGCTCGGCGGGCGGTGTAAAGTTACCGGTGACCCGCCGGGTTATTTCTGGGCAGCCCCGGGCTCACCCGCTGCTCGGAGTTCGGACCCCGCCGAAGGCGGGCAGACAAAGAGGAGCGTTTTCGGCATCGCAGGGAGGACAGCCGGCCCTCCCCGCGCTCGCCACGGCCGGGCACGGGGCCGCCGGAGTGCGGGGACGGTGGGAGAGCCGGGGGGACGCGGCGGGGCCGGGGCCGGTGCCGGCGGAGGGGCCGCGGCGGGCCCGGGGTGCCGGTCGAGGCCAGTCCGCCGGCGGCGCCCTCTGGTGGCCGCGTTGCGCCGCCGAGCGGCCCCGGCCCCCGGCCGGGCGGCCCCCCCGCCCCTCCCCGCTCCGCGCCCGGGCCGCCCCCGGCGCCTCCCCCGGCAGCGGGGCCCCGCCGCGGGCGGGGGGAGCCCGCCGCCGCCGCCGCCGCCGACCCCCGCCGCGGCGCGAGGCTCGCAGTCCCCGCGGGTACCTGCCCGGACCCCGCCCGGCGGCCCCGCAGGCCCGGCCTGACCCCCCCCGCCCCGCGCCGGTGCGACCCCGGGCCGGTGAGGCCTGCCCGGCGTCGCACCGCCCGCCGCCGAGCCTGCCCAGCCCCTCCCGGGCGGGCGCCGCCGGCCGGGTGGGTAATGCGGCGATTGCTCCGAAGTTCGCTCCTCGCCGGGCCGCATTCGGCGGGCGGTGCGGGGCCGTGCGGGGCGGTGCGGTGCCGTGCCCCTTGGCGAGCGGCGGCGCCCGGCGGGTCCGCAGCGACCGGGGGCGGAGGGGGCCGCGGGGCCTGCGGTCAGCCCGGCCGCGCTCCCCTTCCCGGCGCGCCGCAGTGGGCGAGCGCCGGCACGGCCGCCTCCCTGGAGCCGGGCAGGGCAGCCGAGGGGAGGGGAGGGAGAGGAGAGGAGGCCTCGGCCACTGCCGGGGCGAGCAGGGCGCCGGCTTCCTCCCGGGGAGGGGGCGGCGGTGCCGCACCGGAGCGTGCGGTGGAAGTTTAGCGGTTCCTTAGAGCATCCTAACTTCAGCGGCGCCCCTGCTTCTGCCTGACTGGAAAAAGAGAGCAGATGGGAAAAAATGCCCTGAAAGTGACCCGTAGAAACAAATTGCCCGCAGCAGATACGGAAGGGTCCACGGCCAGGCTCTGCAGCATGCCTTAAGCCTCAAAGTAGGTGAATATCCCAAATGGCAGGAGCCGGTAGACAGCGTAAAGGTTGATAGAAATTGTTTTATCAGTGTTGTGTTGTGGTATGCTTGCGGGTTAAATTGCTGCTTCGAGAGAGGTGGAGGAGGGGTTAATGATTGTTTTTCGCCTCCTAGTTGCCGTGAGAGGTCTTTAGAATTCTCTGCAATATCGCAGTGCATAGATAAAAACTTATCGCAGGGGATGCAATTTCCTCCTTGGAAGGAGGCAAGGACTGCCATTCTCCCCGGCAAACCTCACGTTATGTGCGTAAGCAGTTTGGTCTGTAGCCCTCTTCTGGAGCATCAGGTACAGTTAGGCCACCGAGGAGAGCACAGGAGCCGAGGGGTTGGATCAGCACTGCGACGGGGAGGCACTGCTGTGCTCCTGCCCTTGACCGAGCAGGCTGGGGTGGCACACATGCACGCCCACCGCCACCACAGCAAGGCAGGCAAGGGGAGGTGAAACTGTATCCCTGCCGTACGGATTTCAGAACATAAGCTCTTTGACACAAAAAGCACCCTGGGAGGAAATGTGACACCTCAAAGGCCTTATGAAGTGGTTCCAGTAGAAATTTGAGTGATAACATAGAGCACACGCACGAAGTCACCCACTATTCTTGACGTGCAGGTGAGTGTGGTGTGTGCTTGTGCTGAGCAACTGGCTTAAATACAAGTTCTGAGAAGCAGAATGGTGCCTCACCTGATATTAATAGGTGAGGCATGATAAATAAGTGAATATCTGGTGTGAAATCCTCTCCCACACACACTGTGCCAGGAGAATTTTCCCATTCATTTTAAAGAATTTGGAATTTTTGCTCTTGTCTTCTCCTCTCCTGGATTTTTCTCATTTTTTTTTTTTTTTCCTGGATGGCGGAGAGCTGAGCAGTAAAATGAAGGACATAAAAATATGACAAGTGAAACAAAACAGAAGTAACACTGCTGCGCAATGTTTGACCTGGTTTTTAGTTTCGTTTGTGAGCTGTACAAGGAAATGAGTTGGGCTTCAAAGCAGACCTCATCAGGTGTAATCCTACATGGCCTCTGCTCCAGAGCTGGGGCAAACTAGTGGCTGCTATCCCACTGAGCACCAGAGATGCCCCTTCACCAGGAGTGGCTGTATTGGTTTCAGAGGAGGTGAATGGCTGGAGCCAGGCGACAGTCTGGTTCTCTGGACCCTCCTCTAGGCAGTGTTGCCATTGCTGTGCAAAATCATCACCTGTGCACTCATCATGTGACATTTTCTGCTGTGCAGAGAGTAGAGCCAGGCTCTGTGGACCAGGGGAGACCCCATTGTAAGAGAGGGTCTGCTAGACATCACCAGCTGTGGGTCGATTTTTGCCTAGGATGGGTGTCTCCAGCAATTTCCTGGGCATCTCATACCTGGCATCCTTCACAATTGGGTAAAGAGAGGTGTTTATATATATTAACCTTTATTTTCTAAACAGTGATTACTTCTGTTTTGGTTTTGTTCCTCTTTGCTTTGCTTCGCTTCTTACTTATTCCTGACAACTTTGTTGCAATTCAGGGTGTATTTTTAGCAGCCGCATCGGTAGTTTTCTATGTGGGTGGCTTATGGAATTAATCTGGGTAATATTTGTAAATTGCACCTCACCACCAGTGCGGCTGCTGGAGCTCAGCACAGGCAGGGACCTGCCTGCACACTATCCTTGTCACACGTGGGGCTGGGAAAGCCGGAAAATCTGACCCCGCACTCCTTGTGGATAAGATCCAATTTAATGCTAGAAACAGGCCAGCCCTGCTGGGTTTTGAATGCATCCTCAAATCTCGTTAAAGCACACAAAACTTGCTCATCAGGGAGGCAGCCCCAGTGAGGCGGAGCAAAGGTCTTTACCCCAAAGTTCATACAGGGAGATGATAACTCAGAGGCACTTCCTGTTTATGAAATAATAGCCAGAATTTAAGCTATGTCAATGCTGGGACCAAAAGCCTAAGTTTTTATTTGCTCAGGATATAGCTATAGCCAGGATAACAGGAAGCCCCTTCCAGTTAAAATTATTGTTCTTATCATGCTGCTGTGTCCAGAGATTAAACAAGTTTGAGATGTAATGGGTGAAAAATGCTGTTTTATTTTCAGTAGGGGAAGGAGCATTGCTGGGAGCAGGGGCTGGGGTGAGCAAAGAGGCAAGCTCAGTTACTCGCCACAGTCATCAGACCTTGGACTCTGTGCAGTGCGTTCCTCTTCATGGCTTTAACAGGTGAGGAAGACCCAGTTGGCTTCGATAGGACACCTTATCTGGGCTGGAAAATGAAGTAATTTTCATTTTTCCGTCACTTGGTTTCCCCATTTGCTGTGTGATTGCTATTTACTGCCCAGTTGCACATGGTGCTTTGAAATCACTGGATGTGGTTTCATCCAGATTGGATAAGAGTTGGCTGTGCACCTTGTTCAGTGTAGGCTGTTCACTTCTACTGGTGGGGGACAGTCTGGAGACCTCTTTGATGCCTGTGAGGCATTTGAACTTAAGTCAACCTTGAGAAGTTAGACTGTGTATTTGGAGGTAGATAATGGACTTGGGTGGCTAAATGAATAAGGCTCTATTTTGGCCATGTTACAGCAGTGGTGTATAAAAGTATGTGATTATTTGGTCAGGACGAAAGTTGGGAAGTCAAATCATGAAAGGGTTGGTGACCTGGGCCTGGAGGTAAATCCCTGTCCTGTTTGTGGGCTTCACCAAGTGGGTCCCAGGTGATGGTGGTAGAGCAGTCCTGCCAGATGGTGAAGTCAAGGGCAAGTGCAGTCACCTTCTGCTGGGACCAGGCTGAGACACCAGTATGAGGCAGGTCAGACAACTTCTTTTAGCTGCAGGAGCCAAGGCAACTGTCATAGTCCTACCTGTGGGTGAGACCCCTGAGGAGAGTTTGCAAAGGCATTCAGTGCTGGGCTTATAGCTATTATGGTGTCTCCGTCTCTGTCTGCAGTCTGGGTAGGCTGAGACTGGTTTGTTGGTTTTTTTTAAACTTCCACTCTTTTCCTTTCTGATCCCAATTTAAGAAGCTATTTTCAGGTCTGTGCCTAAATTTAAGCTCACAGACAGTGCTGCTGACTTCATTAGGATTGTTTATGTCTTTAAAGCTGGCCACACGCTGAACTACTTTTCTGACTCATGGCCTCTATAGTTTAAGCACTCCATTTATAAAATAAGGTTGTTTCCTCACCCTTACTAGGAAATCTCTGCCCTCTGAATGCAAAATATTATTTATAGGTCTTTTCTTACTTTTGGAAGGATAACTGGTGGATAACAAGAAATGAGAATTAAACACTATTTAGAGGAAAGGTTGTTTCTTCAGCTATTTGCATAACCTAATGTGGACCTAGGTGTTTAACAGCAAGCCTTCTCTTTTGAAACTATTACTCTTAGCAGTACAGAATTCACCTTTTGTTTTGAAAATAAACCCAGATGATAATTCCACTTCAGACAGGACATCTAGCAATTTGTCTGTTTGTCATGCAGGAAGAATAGAGGCATGTTACAGTTACCCCTCATTTACAGTACAGAACACCCCTGAATATTCCCTCATTTGATCACATCAGCAGCTGAGGTCCATCTTCAGGAAAGCACAAGTGCATGTATTTTAGGACTACTTCTGAGCTCAGGTAGCCTTCAGAATTGGGTAATTTTGATGGCAAAAATATTTCTACTAAGACTTGCCCACACATGAGTGGAGGAGCAGCCTCCATCTCCCTAGGCTGGCAAAGGCATTGCCACATCTCAAAATACCTGGGAAAATCCAGAGTCAGGACTAAAACAATTAAAGAGCTGTCTGTACCATCACGATTTATTTATTGAATGGAAGTAACAATAAGCTGTAATAGTGTGTGTTTATACAATGCTGTATATGTTCTAGGTGCTATATAAAGAGTAGCTGTCTGATCAAGCCACTGCCAGAATGATGCAGAGGAACAGAGTCTTTTGCTTAGTCACAGGACGTATGCAGAGTAGCCAGTGGGAGGGAAGCATCCTTGAGATGTGAACCCCTTGAGCTGCTCCTGGGCTCGATTCAGATACAGATCAGCAACAGTGTCACTGAAACCGGTCTCCATAAGGTGAGCCTGTGTCATGTTCAGGAGAGGGAGTTTTATGCTGGGTGAAGGATGCCATAGTTTGCTCGCTTGGTTTTCTTCAGTATCACCATTGAATGGGGCACTTGGTTGGAGAAGCTGAAGTTCACTCTATTTACATGTTGTTCTCTGTCCTGCTCAACTACCAGGGCCTGTGCTGATATCTGTCTCTGAAAGGATGAAGTGAGAGCGGTCCCATACAGCTCCTACACTGAAAAGTAGGAAGGGTCATCCCACAAGGCAGTGGTATTTGCCAGAGGTACTTTGGAAACTCCGAAGGGCAGCTGTCTTGTCTGTTCTTTATAGGTTTTAATCCTTAGAGGTATCAGCAAGACCTGGAACAATGGTGTTACATAGCAGTACTCTGCAGGCTGATGTCTCCTTCGGTCCTAAAGGCTGACAGGTTGGTCTGTGGGCTGTGCTGAAATGCCAGAGAAACTTACTTCTCACCAAAATCATTGAAATCATAGGAAATGGGCAAAGGAAAGATTTAAAAATGTGTTTCAAAGCAGGATATCAAATGCCTGTCCAGCATGTTTCCTAACAGGCTTGTCCAGCATATTCTCCATGTATGGACAGTCCACAGCATGCCCAGGCTGTCATTGTTGCCCTTTGCTTTGTCACTGAAAAGGTTTTACCTCCTCTGTAACTCCTCTATTTGCTTGCTCTGTTTCCTTGTCCTCTTAACAGGTTGTAGGAAAACTATGGCTTTGTCTTTGTCATGTCTCCTTTGTGTTCCTCAGGCTAAATCATATCTCACACACATTTTTCAGCTCTTTCTCTTGTATCTTTTCCCTTTCAGCTCTGACCATCCTTCTGGTTCTCTGTGCTCCCTTCAGCTACTCCACCTTTCTCTTGAATGGCACTTCCAGAGCACAGTGCTGTACATTGGGTCCTGTGCTGACCAAGGAGAGTAGAAATGTTACTTCATGTCTGTTACAGGCAGTGCTCCTGTTTTGCACCATGGTATTGTTCATCTGTGTGTAGCTTGTGATGTACCGTGGCTCCCAGATCCTGTCCAAGAGATCTGATGCCTCATGAGCCATTTTCTATCCTGTATGTGTGGAGCTGGCCTTTCCTACCCAAGTGTATGATTTCTGTATCTGTCCCATTTGAATGTCATCCTGTATCCTTCAATTTGCTGTGATTGTTTTGAATTCTTATCCAATTCCCTTGATTTTGCAATCCTGCTTTGTGTCACCTGCCAATTTAAAAAGCACGGTCTCTGTTTCTTCACCAACATCAGCTTTGTTTTCTACTCTGCAGTTCCAAATATAAAACGCAGAAGAGAAGAAATTGTTTTATAAAAAATAGAAGCAGAACCTTGCCGACAAAATATAAAAGAAACTGCAAAACACGCAAAACACTTGGCATTGTTTTCACACCTCATATTCTTTTACTCTCCTTTAGTGCTTTTGAGGTGTTCCTGATAACAGTTGTATTTGCTGTGCCAAACAAAAGCAGAACTTTACTGTACTAGGCATGACACTGACATGAAGGGGTAGGTAGTTCCCACCCCAAAGGATTTGCATTTCATGTAGATGTAGACACAGGAGGGTGGATCATACAAATTGTCGGGGCACTTTCAGGAGAGGAAATCACAATGTGTGGGTTTTCATGAACATTTTGTGACAGAGGTTCCTTCACGAAAGAAAGGGTGGGCTGAAGATTGAGAAGAAGTCAGTAGGTCAGGAACAAGAGAAAAGAGGATGAGACAGACAGGTGGGAAGAAAGATGAGGGCAAGTGACTACAACAGAAGAGAGGGAGATGATCCCTGAGAACTTCGGGGGCTGAGGCTGTCACAGCCAAGGCTGGCAGGAAGAGAAAATGGAGCGAAATCCTGAAGATCCCATCTTGGACTGTTTTTGCAGCTGCCTTTGCTGACTTCAGTCTCTACAAGTTTTTTTCCCTTGCAGTTGTCTCTAACATCTTTGGAAGGGAAGCGAGGACAGGAGATACTACCTATATCCTAATTACTCACAGTCAGAACAGAGAGTCTGTCTGGGGATTCCCCATCTGGAGATGAGACCAGAGGCAAAATTGATGCTGTTGCATTCCCTTAAGATCTCTGATCCTGCTCACTACACTCAGGAAATTCTGATGGGACAGAGATTATCTGAAACACCAACATTTTTCATTGATCTGAGGTCCTCGTAGTTTCCTCCCTCGCTTCCATTGCCCTTCCCATGATAGTGGTGTCTGCGCAGGAGGAATTTGATCTGTCATCCTCCCTCCTCCTCCCCATCAGGCCCTGCATGTTGAATTTTTCCCTCAGACTGCATGTGATGTCTTTAAGGACGTGTGACTGCCCCAACCTCTCTGTCATCATGTGTGCTCTACTTTCACCATCAGTCTGGGTGGCCAAAAAGGTACGAGCATGGAGGCCCAGTCATCGGTACCTGAGCTCATGGGTGAGAACCACATGTRCGTTATCCTGCACATGGATGTGCATGGCTCAAAGGCTGGGCACATCTCAAGCATATGAGACTCAACATATTGTTCTCTCTAGTAGCAGGTCAGGTACGTCAATATGTTTGGCAGTAAGATTATGGTTTTTCTCTTGGGTTAAGAGAGCAAGAAAAGCTCTTTTCTTGCTTATAGTTTGGGGTCAGGGTGTTTATTTTTTACTGGATGTGATCCAGTGGATTCAGTGTGTCTTTGCACAGAGAGGAAACAGCAAAGAGGAAATAGTCTAGGAGGTTCCTGGAGTGTGTGGAAGATAACCTCCTAACACAGCTGGTGAGTGAGCCAGCAGAGGAAGGCACCCCACTGGATCTGTTTTATGCAAAAAAGGACTTGTGGGTGATGTGGTGTTTGGATGCTGTTTTGGGTACAGGGATTGGTGAATTCTCAGGGAAGTAAGAAGGGACTCAGCAAAATGGCCACCTTGGACTTCATAGGGCAGACTCTGGCCTGTTCGGGAGACTGACTGATAGAGTCCCTTGGGACAGTCCTGAGGGACAAAGGAGTCCAGGAAGGTTGGATATTCTCCAAGAAACAAACCTTAAAGGCACAGGAGGACTACAAGAAAGACATTGAGGTGCTGGTGCATGTCCAGAGAACGGCAAAGGAGCTGCTGAAAGATCTAGTGCAGAAGTCTGATGAGGAGCAGCTGAGGGAGCTGAGGGAGCTGGGCGTGTTTAGCCTGGAGAAAAGGAGGCTTAGTGGAGACCTTATTGCTCTCTACAACCCCCTGAAAGGAGGTTGTAGTGAGGTGGGGTCAGTCTCTTTTCATGGGTGAAACAAGTGATAGGACAAGAGGAAATGGCCTCACGTTGTACCAGGGAAGGTATAGATTGGATGTTATGAAAAATCTCCGTATAGAAAGAGTTGTCAAGCACCGGAAACAGCTGCCCAGGAAAATGGTGGAGTCCCCATCTCTGGAGGTATTTAAAAGATGTATAGGTGTGGTGCTAAGGGACACGGTTAGTTGTGCACTTGGCAGTGTTCGGTTAACAGTTGGTTTTACTGATCTTGGAGGTAATTTTCAACCTAAGGGATTTTATGGTTCTATTTATTTTTGTTTGACGACATGAGGGTTTTTTCTGATTACAGATTGTAGAGGTGTACAGGATGGTGGATAGCCAGCAAGCTCCCTAACTATTAGCTGCATTGATGGGGTGTTACACTAACACTTCTGGAGGGAATGTTACAGCAGATCATGGAGTGGCTTGGTGGAGACTTGGGCTCTAGCAGCAAGACTCGGAGAACATCCAGTCGCAGAAAACTTGCTGAACATTTCAAAGAAAGTTTGTTTTTTTCAGGAAGATCCTTTAGCTTTCCCAGAATATTTTTACTTGTAGGCAAAATTTGTAAGCATTCTTTATTTTTAAAATGTGGTTTATATTCTGCTCTTGTCTGCAACAACTCCAGCACCGTTGATGTATTTATCTTTTCCCTGTTAACACTTGCCATTCCTGGAACATCTCCTGCTCGGCAGCTGTTTGTAGGTGGGGTTTTTTTTCCTCTCCCATCATCATGTACCTTTCCTTCCTGTTCAAGGCATCCATAAACCTCTTCTAGTGACATCATAGCTGTTTCCATAGCAACAGATTATGATACTAGAACAGAGGATAATATCAAACAGGAGGAGGAAGAGATAAATTATGGTGTTTGTGTGCATGTGTCTGAGGGCTTGATTATATTCCTACATCTCTTCCGAGGATGTTGTCTGCTTAGCTTCTCTTCTGTTTATCTTACATGCCTTTTAAAGGTTAGGAAAATGTGAAGGAGAAAAAAGATCTGGAGGTCAGAATGATACAGACAGATATTTTTGATGGTCTCTGTGTAAACCTTGTAGGCTGAGATTTATTTTTTTTGTCTCTGGTAGCTCTCCTGTGTCTCCTGAGAGTAGTCTGAAGAAAACTTGGAGGCACAACAATCCCTTGGTACAGCTTCACTTTAATTACCAATTATTCATAGCCACTAGTGGCTGGGATCCCAAGTCAAGGATCTCTGTGCTGCAAATTTTCCAAAAGATGGACAAATGTGGCATGGCGTTGCCCCAGAGAACATACAACCTGTATTTGAGAAAGGATGCGACAGGTTCTCAAATCAGCCATGTGTGGCATGGGGAGAAGCGGGAGAAGTACCCAGAAGGATATCAGAGCAACTGTGATCTCTGGACTGCTTCAGCCTGCCCAGAGAGTGGTCAAGGTAGAGGTGGTCTGAGCCTTATCCCAGGGTTAGCTTTTCACGGTGGTGGTTGTGGAAGAGCTGTGCCAGCAGTGGGTCAGGGGCTCATTTGTGACCATCTGTGTGGTTCTTCCATGGCTTTGGGCTATCCCTCTGTCAGGACCTGACAGCAGCAGCATTACAGAAGGGTGAGTGCCCATGTTGCTCCATACGTATATTCATAGGAAAGCTATCTGCTTAAAACAATAGGCTGGAGAAAAAGAATCTCCAGGTAAAATGCATGGGGTTTTATTTTCTCCTAGGCAGCATTTAATGTTGGCGAATTCCACATGGTTTGGCAAGGATTTTCAGCAGGTCTCTGTTTTACTTCCGAATAGTGGTAATTTCCAGCCATCATTGCTACTTTCCTATTTGGATATTTGACTTCAAATCCTGGAGAAAAGTTTCCAAGAAAGCCGTCTTGGATATCCTCATAGCTCTGTGTGTGTGAGCAACCTTTAATCTTCCTCTTGTGACAGAATTTCTGGGGAGTTAAATAGCCATTTCTGGTCTTTAAAATACCTGGAGTAGAGTCATCTCTAACTTGGAAATCTCTGGCAATGCCCTTGAGCACCTTAACGTTGACAAACAGTTTTGATCCCACATTGAGGCACTCTGGTGCCCCAGGGAGGAGTGAAGTGTAGGGATCTGAGCACAGCAGTACCAGGTGATGTGTCAGCTCGCCTTAGCGATACACTTGGCTAGGGCAGTGTGTAATGATGCTCCTTCCGTTACGGGAATTCAGTGATGTGCTGCGTGATGAGACCTGAGTCGGCAGTGGAGCGGTGCTGCGATTAGGTGATGCCCATCCTCCAGCTCCCAATATGTCATGCACAGGAGCTTTCTGGTATCTGGACAGACTGCTGGTGTGCTTGGTGGTCATGCCAAGTGAAGTTTGTGGTTGAGCTTAAGTGTTGCCAGGATGGAGAAAAGGTGGCAGATACAACGAATCGCCTGAGTCACTCAGATTCTGCAATGCCATCAGGAGTTAAAGTTGTTTGGAGGACATGTGAGTGCACAACACCTTGACAGGGATTTGTAGTTAGGTCACCTTCATGGAAGCTTTTTGGGAGCCAGTAGAGACCACCAAGGACTGGTTAGGTGTGCTTCTCCTGCACAGTGCCTGCGCGGCACACTAGCCCCAGCTTCAGAGTGGGCTGGCAGCACTGTCCCACACTTCCACAGTCAGGCTTCAGGGTGATGGAAGCTAGGGAAGCTGGAACAAGGTCCTTTGTGGAGGGAAGAGAGATCACAGCTTTTCTCTGAAACCAAATTAAAACAAAAGGACAACTCTTGGCTACAGCCAGCTTGTGGACAGCATGGAGAAACCCAAGACCTCATAAATCCTCCAAGGCATGTGTCTACAAAGGAAGTGGGGATCGCATTTATTTATGAGTACAATAAAAAAATTTCTTCATCTCTTCTAGCACTATCAGTGGCGCCACCAGAAACCTGCCTTCCAATTTAACTCCTCCTCTGCATTCTTTCAGCATCAGAATATATGTGTGTTTAGCAAGTGGAGATAAGAAACAGGTTGCAACCTCCACTTTAAGATAGCTGCACCACCTGAGAAGGACATGTGAGACCCAGACACAAGCATATCCCATTGATGGTGACAATACTTCTCTTGCAGTGTCATTTTCCTGCCGCTTATCTGAGGCTGTGAGCACCTGTGTAATGAAGGTGCACCTTCCAAAAGTCTGTGCTGCCTGAAAGCACGTGCGAGTCGGAAGGGATGGCAGGTGCTGTTCTCGAGCGGTGTGTGTGAGAGCACAGGTGGGAGAATATCTGTGCGTATGTGTGTATATGTAGGACTCCTTCCGTGTTTGTAGGCATGGGTAGGAGTGTACACGTGTTTGGTGTGGCTTCATCCCGCTTATCTACAGAAGACAGCATGGGCCTGATTCTCCTTGGAGCTATTACGCCATTTTCCCAACAAATCGTGTTTGTACCAGGGCTCTTTTCCACTGCAGTGAATGAAGAAGGGAGATTTATTATAAATATAAATTAGGCTTTGTGTGTGTTTGTGAGCTGTCACAGCCTGTACAGGAAGAAATATAAACAAGGTGAATGCACAGTGCTTATGTGGAGCGATGCTGTGACAGCGTATGTGTTGGCAGGAGCCCTGTCTGCAATCTCTGCATAAGGGGCTGTGTTGCCAGTGTGAGTGTGGAAGACTGTAAATCACAGTGTGTTCAGGAGGGGACACTGCCACTCTGCCTGTAAAAGGGAGGGAGAGATTTCTTGAAGCAATGTGACTTTTCAGGCTGAACAAAAGGGTTACTTGAAATCTAAGCTTGAGAAAAATATCCAAGACATTTTGACAGAGAGTGATCTGTAATCCACATCCACCAGCTTGTCTCTGTCCTGATCCAGAACAGATGCATGGCAGGCATTTTTTTATGCATCTTCTTCCAGTGCTAGGTTTTGGTGGCCCAACTGGACCAGTTCTTGGGTATCTCTTCAGCTCTGCTAAAGTATCTAGAATCTGTCCTCTGTATCCCCAGTTATTTCAGACTTGACCTAGTAGTGTGATGTAACTGGAGTCTGTATGCAAATACAGTATTCCCTGGGCAATCTGTATCCCTTCAGATGTGTTTACTGTATCACTCACAATGTATCTAATGTAGGTGAGACCACCTCAGTGCAGTAACTGTATCTTTTCCAGTATCCCTGCCGGTCAGCACCTGAACCCTGGGTTTGTTCATGCTCAACTGTGAACTTAAGCTACGGAGTGTGGAGTTCCCCTCTTTAGGACTAGGCTTGGCTTTAAAGTTGTTTCATGTTCCTCCAAAATCACTGCTGCTTCCCAGAGGAGCACTTGAGTCATTACCAATCCTTGCATTTCCTCTCAGCCGGGAAGGGTTGAAGGGGTTTCAGGAAGAGGATGCTTTACAAGGAGATGTCTGCTTTCCCTTGCCATGCCCTGGTGCAAACAGACACAGAGACTCCTGCCAAAAAGCTGCTGCCTGTAGAAAATAAAGTGCAAGGGAAAAAGAAAATGGGATGTGAGTGAGTGGCAGGAGAGGGCATGATTTCAGTGGGGATGCCTGACGCTTTTGATACCATGTACAGTAAAGCACATGCTTGTGGCAGCACTGATGGTGAGCTAGCAAGCATGTTTCCTAGCCACAGTTGTTACATGGCATCACTGGAGCTAGTTGCAGGGTATAGTTTTTCATTTGGGTTTTGTTGTGGTTGGTACTCCTGTCCTTCTCACCTTCTTGTTATTGCAGGGCTTGTGAAGGGAATGAGGCTTCTACTCTCCTTGCATATATTGTGTCCTTTCTCCTGTTCCTGGCAGCCTCTTCCCCTCTGCTGCCCCCTCCCCAGCCCAGCCCTGTCATATTCAGCTGTGCTTTGTTGAAGGAGCTCAGGCCTACCTGCGGTGTTCATGGCTGAGGAAGACCCTCAGAGTATCGAGAACATGCTGACTTCACGTGGGACCTGAATGCTGCATGTCAGATGTCCCGACCCATGGATCAGCAAGTGTGGGGACTCTGGTCACCCTGGGGCTCAGGGTGAGCCATGGGGGCTGGCAGGGATGTGGGGGAGGAAGTGAGCAGACATAGTCGCAGAGGTAAAACACTCCATGGTTGCCATGAAATGGTTGCTGAAAAGGTGGATATTGGGAGTTATTTGGCTAACTGAGACAAGAGAAGGGAGAGCCTCTCCTGGTGATCTCAGCTCTCCTGTCTTGCCCTCCAATGATGTGGGGAGGGCAGCGGGGAGAAGGTGCTCCCCATCCCCTGCTTAGGGTGTCTGGGCCCAATGGACTGCCTGGCAGGCTGCCTGCAGGGCACTTATCCCCTTTTCAGTTGGAGGTGGCATCCCAGCAGCACAGGAGAACTGTGAAATCCAACCCCGTGTTGGGACAGACTGCACTTAAGCCCCGTGTAAGCCCTAATTTGAAGGTTTAAAGGGAGCTGAAGTGTGACACTGAGTGCTGTGTCTGAGCTTCACCCTTCCTGAGCCATAATAGCCTATCAGAAAGGGAACCAGGAGCAGGACAGCCTCTGCCTTCCCAGCTGGGCCAGGAACCTTCAGCTGAACTTGGTTCCTACAGAAGTGTTGGATTTGGTTGGATTTTAAACTGTAAATGTGATTAATCATGGCTGGCAGTTCTGACTTCTGTGGCTTGCAGTGTATGCCCAAAGAAGCAGTTGCAGTAACAGGCCCATTCTGGCAGTCCAGCAGGTCTCTGTACGTCTCGGTATGTTCATCCCTGTAGTTCTGCCCCGATAACTGCTTTCAGTCTCCCCAGCCTGGTTACTGCTTCTCTTTGCGGTCAGCAGGCTCAGCCTGTGGTTGGTAGCTGGTAACGGCACCCTGTGCCAGGCTCCTAAAGGCCACACAGCCATTGTGRTGGGCCTCTGCAGGGGAGACCCCACTTCCCTCTCATGCTTGTGTCCCCTTTACCCCACGCTTGCTGTCTGCACAAGGACCCCTTTCATCTGATGCCCCTTGGGTGGATGCCTGGCTCCCCACACTGCTGGAGTGGGTGAGCTGCCCAGCACACAGGCACTCACAGCAGGCTGATGAGGCTCACCATTTCTTCCTTTTCCCTTTGTGACTGTGGTCCTTGTTTATTTATTTGTACCAACTGTTGTTGCTTTCATGTAGGGCCACTTCAGCAAGGGATGTCTTCATTTATTTCAAAACCCAGTCACTGCTCAAAGCACAGCCATAGTTTTAAGAAAGCCACAGAGTGTGCAATGCTACATCTGGGCTTGGGAGGGAGACTTTGACAGGGGGCATATCTCTGTCTGGATAGCTTCTGGAGATGGCCCCCAGCATCATGCCTCCTGTGTTGCTGGGAAGCATGGACATGCATCTGTGCACCCGTACAAGACCTGTGTCTGCAGATATCCCTGGGAGCATCCTGTGACATCGTGGCCACCTTCCTCTCCCAGCCAAGGCCATGGGACTTTGGCCAGTACACCAGAGAAAATATCACTGGTGGTTTTCAACCTTTACAAGAAAACAGATTGTTTTTAAGTCAAAGCTAAGATTGTGGCACTTGCTGGAGGCTGGAAGGTAACTGTAAATCCTAGGTCTCATTTGCGCAAACACATTTGGTTCCAATCCTTAAGGGCGTGTTTCCTTCCACTGCTTATGCCTTCGTTTCAGAAACATGTAAATTTTGTTTGGATTTGTTTTTTTCAAAACACTGCAAAATGTGGGGAGGGGGCTTTTGAATTACATTTGGTACAGAAGGGATAAGGAGTATTCTGGATGCTCCACAGGGTAGGAATCCATGGATGGTTGTCATTTAGGCTCTGTCAGTGGGAAAAACTGAAGAGACTGGATACACCAGCAGAGTAGTAATGATATTTGCAGTCTCTTACTTGTAGGTCTGCTGCTCGGATCAGACCTCTCAACTTTCTTCTGGCCCAGCATGGGACCCCACAGAGTGGGTCACGTTTCAGGTGTGAGCCTTACATCCAGGGTTGTCTGGCGGATAAATGTCCTGTCATGTGAAGGGTACAGGCTCCGTCACAAGGTTGCCACAGGAGTGGGAGGTAATGCTGGCCGGTTAGGCTCCTTCCACAACAGAGACCTGCAAGATGCCCCTGCTGCTCTGAGGTGGCTGTTCCTTTTGTGTCAAGGTCTATGGAGCAAAGAAGAGGGACTTGATTTATGCCCTGGAGATGTGGGAGGTACAGATCTACCTGAGAACTCAGGAGGGGGCGGCATGGCAGTGATTGCCAGGTTCGCTGGGGGTCACCAGTGATGGCATATTTATACCATTGAAGGCCTTACCCCCTATCAAAGGTTTTTTTCACATTTACTGGCTTACCAGATCTCAAAATCATTAAAAAGAGCAACAAACCAGCTGATACAGCCTGCAAGGCAGGGATAAGACTGGGCTACCCCGCTGTGGCTCCCCGTGGGGACGCAGGAGGACCATGCTGGGAAGGGTGCATGGTGGGAGCTCTGCACCAACATGGGCCATGCAGTGTGCGCTTGGTGCTGTTTCCAGAACAGCCAGGTCCACGTCTTTCACCTGCACTGGCTCTCTAGGAGGAAGGAACCAAAGAAGAGGTGGAGGCTTGTCTACACAGACACTGGTGGCTGCAGGAACCACCCCAACCTGCCCTTACTGTTGGCAGAGAAGAGGGAGAGGTTTGTGTCTTCTCCTGTCTTTTAGCCAGAAGTAATGCATGTGCTTGAGGGCTTCCTGCGTGCTCTCTTGCCATGCTGATGGGTTTCATGACACGACTTTTAGCACCTGAGGATAGGTGTGAAAAGGGAGGAGGTAGAAGAGTAGGAGGAGAAGGTGGTGTGAGTTAATACAAGACCCAGTGGGAAGCAGCAGCCGGCAGTATTATTTCTGTGGTTTGAGCCAAAACTTTCTCTCTCTCACACTCATTAAATTACAACTAATGCAAGTAGCATTGTGAAGGAGGAATTTGGGAACTGTCGTTCATCATCCAGCCGCTTGTAACGAATGTGCTGCTCGGTGCCATAGCCCATAGTCTAGCTGAGAAGTAATTCACTTGGTATTTGCAGGCATGACATGCATGCCATAAGAATTCCACTGTTAGCATTATGCCAGCATTAGTGAGAGGATATGAAAATAAATGATGAGCTATTGTTTTTCATTATTAAGTCCAGGCTTTTCGCTCATCTTGCTTTTTTACTCCGTCCATCTGTGAAAGGAGGGGCCTCTCTGTTCTTTTTGCTTTCAGAGCAGGCAGTTTGTGCCCTTGCTCATCCCAGATCTCCCATCTCCCTTCCAGACCAGCACCCTTTTGCTGCTCCCCCCACCTGTGTCCTCCTGGGTTTGGAGATCAGCTGCAGCAGTCCTTTAAGTTGCTGTAGGATATTACAGCAGAATTATATGACATCAGAGGGGACCTCAGCCTTTTGTTATGGGTCTACAGAACTGTTCTGCCCCCACCATCCCTCAAGGGGACCAAGCCCTGCTCTTTATGGTTGCACTGGCAGGTTCAGACTTTGGTGGTGGGTTGGCAATTTGGTACTTTGAGGTCATCCCCAAGCCTTCAGTGACTCTTCTATTATCAAAAAAGAGGGAGAACTCTTGAGGCAGCTGTCAATCTAGATGTGCAGGAGCAGAGCTGAGCAGCCTCTGTCAGGGTCTGCTGGCAGTGGGCAGTGCTTAGAAGGAGTCCACAAGGCAAACAAGAGGGATCTGTGACCCACAGTTGTGAGGGGCATCCCTGGTCATTCCAGTGGGCTTTTGTGTGTTTCCTCCAGAGCTCTATAAATGTGGAGTACTTAAACATTACAGGGGCGTTAATCCCTCCTTTCTACTGGAGGTGACCAAAGAAGGAAGCGTAGCAATTTCAGAAGTGACCCCAGTTTCTGGGATCATCAATTCATGGGGCTTATTTAAGCTGTCACACAAACACCCACCTGTGCAAAATAAAAGACTTCTTTGGAAAACTGGGCTTAAATATCCCCATGAAATCCCTGAACTGAGTCAGTACCAGTATTGTACAGGATTCCTGTGCTCTTAATCTTACTCTTAATCAACTAACCCAGGCAGTCTTTCATGTCAGTGAGTTGCTACTCACTCCAGTGGCCCTAGCGCACGTTGGCTGTTCAGCAGAAGGCCTGGCTGAGCTGAAGGCAGATGGCAGGGTAAGAGCTTGTGCTGATCCTACTGCTATTAACTCTACCACTCCTCTGCACAGCAAGCTGCTCCCTTTGAACATCAGCAGAACCGTTTTTAAAAGCCCTTCGGCCCAACCTTGTGTGACAGAATAGCTCATTTTGTCAGGGAAAAAGATACCTTGGCAAACTTTTGAGTGGAAGCTGTCGGGGTAACCTCAAGACAGTGGAAGAAGCAGCTGTAGGCTTTGAGGAAGAGCAGCAGCCAGCTGCAGGTGTCATGTTCCCACCTGAGAGGGGACACGTGAAAGCCAATGCTTTTTTCCAAAGTGTTCTTTATTCATCGTCTCACAGGAGCGGCGTAAACACCGTAGCGTTCTGTGACRTTGCTTTACACGTAATCATGGTTATGAAATCCAAAGCTGCTGGGTTGCTGTACTTGTCCCACCCCACGCCGTGCTGCCAGCATACCCTGGCACACAGCAACGTGCACTGCCRTGTGGTTAACCAGATGTAGCCCTGGCCTGTGGGTCTCCTACAATGTCTCAGGCCAAGTGATTCCCTTCCCCATAACCTGCACTCTCTGACATGCATGCAAGCACACATACAGTGCACAGCCTTTAGCACCGATACCATGCGTGGCTCTCGACAGGTCACTTCAGGGCAATTGCAGAGTTCCATGTCTCGGGAAAAGGCAGGATGTCTTCCTCTGCCCGAGCTCCTCCACACAGCCCTCTACAGCCCTTGCAGTGATTGCCAAGGTCTTTTCTACTGGGAAGCGATACCTGCATTTGGTTCTCTCTTGAATTGTGCAATATGCATAARTGGGGTGGTGGTGACACTGGGCTTGAAGCCATCAGGTCATATTTACTTGTGATCTAAGACAGTGATTTCTGTTCAGACCTCAAAGGGCAAGCTGCTATGTGATTTTAAATCGTGCTACCAGCAGAAGCATATGACCTCATGGTATGAAAAAGCAGGAGGAGATTAGCAAAGAAGTAAGTTTCCAAGGTACACAAGTGTCCACAGGGGAAAAAAAAAGAAATACATTAGCAAGAGAGTCAGTTTGTCTGTGTAAGAGAAGGCTGGGGAAATGACTAATATGTGCAGTTTGATTCAGATGTTCCTTCTTTGATTCAGATGTTCCTTCTTTGATTCAGGCCCCCTCCTTTGCTTTCTCTACCCCCTACCACGCCTTGGATTTTTCTTCCTTTTAGGAGAGAGCGAGTGAGGGAGAGTGGAAGGACTCAGTGAGGAAGGAGTTAAGGGAATGCTCAGTGGGGATTATAAAACAGCCAGGCACTTGGAAACAGTTAAGAAGAGAGAAACAGATCTGCCAGGAGGGAGTGTGGCACTGGAGCCGGTGGTTTATTTTCATGCCTCCCTACACAGCAATGCAGAAGGCTCTCCTACAATGGGGACGGAGGTAACGGCGGTGGGAGCGGGGTCTGTGCCGGGGTGAGGGTATCAAGGGTAAATGGGGAATAAACTTCTCCAGCACCAAGTTCACCAGCCTTCCCACTGATCCTTATTGACATGCTCTGCTCTGGATGTGGGTTGTTCCCTGTATGGGTGGCAGCAGGTAGCACCTACTAGCACCTGAGGGCATGGCCTTGCCCTGGGGGCAAGACATCTTCTTTGCATGTTGGACATAAGGAAGAGTGGTCTGTGTGCTCTTGGCATCACCCTGGAAAGGTGAACACAAGAAACTTGCTGTCTGCTTGAGCGCAGCACCGAGAGCACAGTGTGGGCAGGTCTGTGGGTATGCTTACGTTGCATGCAAGGTCTTCTGTGAATGTGGCTGTGGGTGGGCATCTTGTGCAAGCCCACCTGGCCAGCAGGAGCTTTCTGTCATGCTCTGATGAGACGGCTTTGAGTCATGAGGAGCTGTGTTTTCACTCACCCAGCATTCATGCTTCAGAAGCCCAGCTGAGGCCTTGTGCACATTGTGTCAGGCACCAGGCAACTTAACGGGGGCAGAGGCTTTTGGTTCTGGGAAGGAAAGGCTAATGCAGGCACCTGAAGGCAGTGTCACCCGACAGACCAGGTGACTGGCAGGGCTGTGAAGAGAAGCCGGGTGGCTTCAGGCTTCCTCCATTGTGTTCTCCATGTGCCTGTGCTTGGGGCGGGAGTTAACTTCTTCCTAGTTTGAGGGACACTGCTGCTGTGATAGTGAGTTATGAAGTGACCTGAAAGCAAGCCCTGCCGTCACCTACTGGCTCTTTGGCTCTGTGCATGAAAAATGGTGATGTTTACAGTCATGTGGCAGCAGGAGCTTATGTGGCCGTGACCACAGGGAGAACTGCATGTGTGCAACGTGGAGACCCGTTTTTCTTGAGGAAAAAAACCAAATGCAGCTATTAGAACCAAAGTGTGTGGAGAGAGGGTTAGTAACTCTGCAAGTGTCAGGGGCTTGTGAGGAAATAGCGGGGGTTTGCTGACTAATGCCGATGATGTTCAGGGAGTAAATGAGAAATAGTGAGGGAAAACCCTCTGTTTCTGAATTTGGAAGAGAAAAAAAAATTGAGGAAAAATAAAAGGACGGAATATGTACAGAGTTACTAATCAGCCCCCAAAGTCTCTGACCTATATCTCCCTCCTTTCCCTGGAGCCATTCTTGAAATGAAAAATTAATAGAGAACAACCAGGCTTTACCTCGAGGGTAGCCTTTCAGGCTGCCACGTACTACAGACTGGGACCAGTGGATAGGACTTTGGTTTCCTTCAGCACGATGCAGAAAGCAGAGTAGTCTCAGTCCAGGATGTTGCAACGATGTCCAGAGAGACTGAAAGCGAGAAGGTAATCTCCTCTCTGGGAAGGATGATCTCTGGCTTCAGGTGGTTGGGAAAAGGATGTTGAGCCAACACGCTAGGTTAAAGTAGACCAATAAAGAGGGATAGTCCTTGAAGCTACTGTAACTTTAGCAGGGGAAATGGAGGTGAGAAGGAAAAAAAAGTAGATCAGGTCGTTAGTCCTCTGAGGGCGAAGTTCATTCTGTCTACAGAATATTCCTCCTCTTCCCATTTTTAGCTTTTTAATGAGGAAAGAGAATCTTTATTTAAGAAGCTAAAACCTAAGGTTGTGGGCCAGGAGGTTTCATTTCCCAGTTCTGATGCTGCCTTGCTCTTTAAGTCACTTTACTTTCTTCTGGCTCCATTTTCATCTCTCTAGGTTGTGGCTTGTGATACCCTTTGCAAAACACTTTCAAACCTATTGAAGATAGGAAGGACTACATTTTCTGAGGTGACCAGGGCCTGGGCATCGTGACAACAGCTGTGTGCTGTGCAGGAGGAGGAGGGCTGATGCTGTRGAGTTTCTGCCTGCACTGGAATAGGCTCTGCGCCTGCACAGCACGCCCACASCTTTGGGCACTGCTGGATTCACCCTCCCACGTGACATGGGAGGGATGGAACCATGTAGCCATGGAGTGCTGTGAGGTGAGGTGTTATCACCCACTCCGGCAGCAGGGCTAGGCTAGCTTTGAGGGGATCTGAACATATGTGAAAATCTGGGCCTTTACCATCTCCTTATGTTGGATGACCTCAACTTAGGTGCCCAAGATTACTAGCCATATTTTATGTGTAGGCCTGGATGCATCGTGTTGTCTTTGTTGTGCTCCTTCAGAGCCTATCTCCTTAGATCTTTACAAGATACCTCACTTACTGCTGTCTTCTGTGATAAATATCCTGCATAACCCTGAAGGGCCAGAAGCTGAGCCATCCGTGCTGTCTTTGCATGGACTTCTGCCTCTTCACTATTAGGATGCCTTATACAGCTTGAGAAACTAGGTTATATAGCAGCTTTAATGGGGCTTTTTCCAGACACTGATTGACCTGATTCCTCAGACCAGCTGTTTTATTTATTAAGCAAAATAGGAGAAAAAGAATGCATTTCCTACATAAATTTGTTTCATTGTGGAGTACGTTCAAACTACTTTTCTTTTCATAAATTGATATGGAGCTCTTACTTCATATTGATTTTGTAGATATTAATTTATGCACGAGGAATGAGAAAGATTTGCCTCTCCATCTAATCCTATTTCTAGAGAGAGATTTACTTAATGTGCAGTGTAATTTGTCTAATGTGCAACTTTGTATGTAGAGTGTACCCAGATTCAGCAGAAACAGTGGGTATAATAAAAGAGAGCACTGTGGTGCAGTGCTGTAAATCCCTCTGTAATTAAAAATACTAAATTAGTCAATGTTAGTGCAGTCAGGAGACATTGCTAGCTCAAAAGCCGGCAAATACAGTGAGACTTTTCAGTGCAGGGCAGAGAAATTGTGTCTGTGTTCTTCTCTGTGTGGATAGGGTATGTGTCTAGGGAAGGAACTGTTCACAACATCATTTGCCAGGAATACAGCTTGGGTGGCAGAGGAATTGTCGRGAGTTATCCTAGGGTTGTCCTTGCATGTTCCTGAGGTGATGGAGGAACCAGTTCTGCCAGCTCCCACATTATCTCATGGTGTCGTCCAGTGTCGTGTCTGTGTGTCTGTGTGTGTGTCTCTGTGTGTCTCTGTGTGTGTGTGTCCCTCGTCCTGCACACACGGTTGCAAGGTTGGATTTTACGCTCCTACAGAAGTGTCTCTAAAATTACTTTATTGCTCTGAAGAAGGCTGGCACCAGCAGTTGGTTGAATTATTCCCACCCCCCCACCGTCTGTCTTTTTGTCTGTCTGTCTTTCTTTCCTGGTGTTAGCACAGATAAATTACTGCCTGAAATTTTCAGATGGGCTTTTTTTTCTTATAAGAATTTGTGAATCTCCCTGCAAATAATCAGGGGAAGGATCAGTTTATACCAGTGTAAGATTCACTACCTCTGAATACTGTCCGTCTGCCTATCCTAWATCCAGCTTATGACCAGTGCTGCCTACAGTGCCTGACACTTGCTTTCTCTTTCTGAGAGAACAGGAGGAAAGGTGGGGCTTATGCTTTAAGCAAAAGTTGCTGTTTGGAATTGAGTAACAAGACTTTGTTGTGCATTAAAGTTAAAAATAAATTGATCTTATCTGGACAGAACCAAGATGTAAAATAAAGTTTTAGTTACAGTTTGCATTTCAGTTTGACTTGATTCTGTTAGTGTAACATCTAACCTGTGTGGTTTCTTCAACAACTGAGAAAGAAAAGTGTATGTTATGGCAATGACCTGCTAGTGAGGCCATCCAACAGCTTCCCTATTTTAAGACCTTCATTTTTAGTTGTTCACAACTTTACTAAACTTAAACTGTCTGGGCAGAAATTTTCCATCCCAGTTACCTGCCTCAGAATGTATATTTAGAAAACAGCTCTTTTATACCTCTCTTGAATTTTTTGGTGCATGTTAAATATAACTAATGTACAAAGAAATGAGAAAGCAAGCCTCCACATTAACAGCACAGTAAAATTTGAATGGTATATATGTCAGGGATACCACTTCTGCTGTGTCCAAGAGCATCAGCCCAAAAAAATGGTTGTCACCACACCCTCAACCAGCAAAACAAAGCTCTGAAGGATTTGGACCTAAGAGTTTCAATTAAGCATTTAAAATCAGTCGAAGCTTTTCACATTAATTTCTCTGTGCTTTGGTTCCCTGCCTATGACATATGGATAATACAGTGTCTTACTTTATAAGGGCGTTGTGAAAATACATTCCCTTGTGTTGGTGAAACATTCAGTTACTCTACTGATGTGTGCTGCAGGAAAGGCCATAAGTAAATTACTAATTCCATCTGCAGAGCAGAGGGTGGCAGGTATGTAGTAAACAAGGCTTGGGGCCACACCTCCAACAGCACCAAGAACATGCAGTAGTGACTGGGCGCTCTCCGGGTGAGCACCCCGGATCCTGCTGCACTGGGTGAGGCCAAGGTCCTGTGGAAAAATAGCCTGTGATTATGTGATTAACTGCTCTGCCATGGTACRCAGGCAAGAAAGAGGGTCGAAGGTTGCACAGGCAACCGTAAAACTGAGGTTTCCTAAGCCTTGTGGTCTTGATTTGCAGCATTAAATAGTCTTGCTTTCACCTTTCTCTGTTTTCTGTGTAGTTGTTTGGTCATGCAGAGTGGGAATGAGGAACAATAAACAGCCATTTCTCCTGGAAGAAGAGACAGGGAAGCGCTTGGTGCCATTTGTCATCAGAGTGGAAAATTCTTGGTTGGAGCTTTGCATCCAGGCATTCTGTGTAGGAGCATGTGTGACCCTCAAGAAGTTCAGGGATGCAGGAAAAAAGCAAACGAACTGAGATGTCTTTTTTTCCGTTGTGACAACTGCTTGGTTTATGCTGGTTTTCTCTGATAATGCTCTGTACCATTAAACAGCAATGCTATAAACCAACAGACTCGCAAGTTATTTTAAGGAAGAACAAGATCATGTCATTGCTTTTCCTTTGGGCCTTGTGGGAAGGCGTTTCCTGGTTTTACCCTGGGTACTCACAGCTCTGGTTGCTCCCTCTCCCAGATCTTGGCCTGTGGAAATCCTAAATGGTACACTCATGAGACCATCATCTTTAATCTTGGGAAAATGATCCAGCCCTGACTCAAAGGCAGAATCAACCCCAAATCCCTCTGCTTTTGTTCACTTTGTTACATTTTGCTTTCCTCCCATACATACTCTGCCCTCAGGTAGAAGGAGGCAGCGCTGCCCACAGCCTGTTCAGAGTTGTATGTGGGCAGCAGCAGGGGAGGCGAAGGCTCTGGTTGAAGGTTTGCAGTAGAAATTGTGATAATGCCACCAGTGAGCAAGCTCTGTGGTGGCTGGGGTGCACACCTTAGCAGAAGGTTGCCCATGTCACAGTAGTATTGGCTGTTTCTTCTGAACTAATTTAGGATGGGAGTAAGCCTGTCACTCCCGTGCTGCGGAGGAGGTGGGCGTGGAGAGCAAAGATTGCCAGGAGCTGGGAGCTACGAGATACAAGAAAGCTGTATAGATACAGTGACTGAAAAGGGTTACATACTCACCGAGCTGTTTAAGTTGAGGAAAGTTGCTCATTCTCTGCCTACATTATGAGTCAAACTAGGATGCACATTTTCTTGAAATCCCTAAACCCTAAAGCCTGTGCACAAGAGCCTCTTCTTGATGTGGTTTTCATAATTGATGTTTGGCTATTTCACAGTTGCTTTTCCCCATGGAATTTCTCTTAAAAATGCCCTATATTTCTTTTTAATTTTGACTGTGCATGGCAAGTTTATATTTCAGAAAAAATATTCAAGCATAATTTTTTGTAAAGCTAGGATATCATTAGGGTACTTTGGGGAGGGAACTGCTTATTATTTGTGGTGTCCCCTGAGAAGGTGATAACTGAACTCCTACCAGTATTTCCCCTTCTGCATGTGAATTTTCAGAAAGGTTTGTCAAGACAGACATCAGTTTGCCAGCACCGGCTGATTATTACAGTTGTTCAGGCATTAGGCAATTGTCTGTCTTTCTTTCTTTCTTTCTTTCTTTCTTTCTCTTTCTTTCTTTTTTCTTTCTTTTCCTTCCTTCCTTCCTTCCTTCCTTCCTTCCTTCCTTCCTTCCTTCCTTCNCCTTCCTTCCTTCCTTCCTTCCTTCTTTCCTTCCTTCCTTCCTTCCTTCCTTCCTTCCTTCCTTCCTTCCTTCCTTTCCCTTTTTTGTTTCTATTTCTTTTAATAGCAGATGCCTTTCACACTCCCTGCTGTTGACTCCTCCAAAAGGATATGCCTTTTATCTGGCAGCTTTCTGTGTGTAACTCTTAAACTGAGATCTCTCAACCGTGTTGAAACCCTGGAGAAGAAGCCAAGGTGGAACAGGGGGTTCTGCTTCAGCCAAGGGCCCTGTGCGGAAGGAACAAGGAGACCACAGTCCCTCGGTCTTGCTTCATGCAGTGTGTGCCTGCACACAGGGGCAACCCCTGGTGTGGGTGTCTGCTCACCTCGAGGTTGTGCCCATGCTTAGTGTGGATCACCACCAGCTCCCCCTCTCCCTCAGTTCTTGCAAGGGAAACACAGAGTTGCTCTGGAGCAGGGATTTTGAAAGAAAGGGACTGTTACCACAGGAGAGGCTTGTCTCCTCTGAGCAACACTGGTGCCATGCAAACAAAGGGCTCAAACACTGGAGTCGGCTGCAATGCCTCAGTCTGTTGCCTGGACCTCTGGTGTTTCACACCCAAACTGCTGAGTGTTGGCTCTGTCACAATGTGCTCCTTTTTGGATCATCTTTGCTAAGGGGTGGAAAAGTCTAACCCATAAGGTGCCTGTGTCCTCCCTCCCGCTCCACTCCACAGAGCTCCTGGGGTGCCACAGCCTGAAGATGTTCTGTGAGGCAGAAGGTGAGGTAGTGAAGGTAACATCCCCCTCTGAAGATCTGGTACATGTTAGAACATGGGATGCATTACTCCATTTCTGACCTCTGAAACTGACCTTGTTTTCATCTCTGACCTCATGAAAACCTCTTTGCCCCTTTGCCTGCTAGCCAGCCAAGTTCTGGGTTAGACAGAGCACATAAGGCAGGATAGATGGGATCACTTTTCTTTCCAAAAAAGCGTACAAGGCAACACGAGCACTTGTTTTAATTTATTCCTGCTCCCAGGTGTAATTACAACCTCTGGATTTCACTGTAAGGGTGGAAGGGGATGTGGTTGAATGGAGTTAAGTTTTTTTTCAAATTGCATTAATACGTGACTTATACGAAAAACAACCACCCTCACACAGGAATGCAGGCAGTATTTGCAAGTTGCCGGTGGATTAATGAAACGTTTGGAAATACACTGTACATTATGTCCTGAGACTTATTTCTTTACACAGCAATGCTGTTTGCTTTTTCTGGGACAATGACCAGACATGAAGGTATTAAACTTAAAAAAAGAAAAGAGTAGAAAACATATATTTCAAAAACTGGAAGGATCCCATTTCTTAACAGAACAGAAAGAAAATGACAATTCTTACAGTACTTGGTTAGACCTTTGAGATATTTCTCCAGAGAAAACTTTATTTATTGTGTATTTATTTATACTCCTTTACAATGAAAACTGTAATTGTCAGATGTTTATATATACTTCCTTCTTTTTTTTTCCTCTTTTCTGTGAAGACTGTTTACACCAAAACAATACCTTTGTTTTTGGAGTTCATCTGCTCCCACTGCTCCTTTTCCAGCTGAAGTCACAATACTCTGTCTGTGACATCACTGTTGGCTGCCGTGACAACGGAGAATTTTCACTCCAGGTGGAGAACGTGCAGCAGCAGCAGCAGACACTGTTGAGAGCAGASAGCATGTTTTTCTATGTGTATTGCTAGTCAGGGAGAAAGAAGGGAAGGAAAAATCTGCAAGAAAACCAAATGTAGGTTTTCTGAGAGTATGCTGCTTCTAGGGCAGGCACGGGTACTGGAGACTTTACCTTCCACAGGATTTCTTTTAAAATCAGTTAACAGCAGTTAACTACAGTTTATACACTGGTAGTAAAGTACTTGCTTTTTAAAAAGGGAGAGTGCAGGACAGGAGTTTAATTTCGATTACGTATCACTTGGATACCCAAATTGTATCCACAAGTTTTATGGAGGTTTTCTTGCTTTTTTTTCTATACAACTCCCCTTTCAAAAACCAAGGATAGATGACTAATGCCCYGATCCTACTAATGCTTACATAGGTAGTGGGCTTTCAGTGCATGAGTTGTCCTGCTGAAATCAGTTAAGACAATTCATGTGCTTAAACTCAGACACAGGCCCATGTGGCAATAGTATAAGGGTCTAGCCGGCTGTCCTAGGGCAACAGTTAAATAAAGATTTTGTAGAATATTTTGTGRTGCAAACACTGTCTTGACCTGGAAAAGCTGAAGTCTCTCAACTGAATCTGCCAGGAAAGGCAAACAGACTGAGCTTACAGCTTTCCCCTTTCCTTTTACCTGCCTGATTCTTCTGGTGGGCCACAGCCTTGCAGTTGCTAGTTAGAAGGTGAGGCATGTCTGCAAGTGTTTGAAGGACTGTGGCTTAAGAGGTGACGCAGTAAGATCATTAAATAGCAGGGAGGAAAACAGAATGGTGAAATGGTCAATATCCCCACTGACCATATTATAGTGATACAAGTGAAAAATGCATGTGCATCTAGAGCRTAGTTATTAGTCATGGGTTCATAGTTGAAACAATGTGTCCTGATGGCCCACATGCATGGATGGAGCAGTCGTCCACTCCGAAGGCTGCCCCAAAGGGTAGAGGCAGCATGCAAGCCCCTCGATGCACTTGTAGCATTATTTTCATGCTTCAGTCTCATGGCTGTACCAAGGACTACAGGAAGACCCCAAGCAGGAAAAGATGTTGCTGTTTCTCTGATGTAGCTTCCCAGCCAGTGTGAGAGAAGCAGCACCTCCAGCTAAGTCCACTCGGAGATGTGTTTTCCAAAAGACCCTGAGCAACCTCTGCAGCCACATCCCTCAGTGACTGATGAGCAGTAGCACTTGCTACAGGTGTTTTCTCTCACTTCCAGCATCCTGGGCAACCCAGGCATTTGCTTGGCCACAGTCCAGTTTCCCAGTGAGATGAGACTGTTTGTCCTGCTTTCCCCTGGCCCCCTACTACAGCCATGCTGAAGCATTTCTGAATTGTCACAAGTCAGGAGGGTGTATATTTTTCTGGCGAGCCCTGTAGCATAACTGTACTGGCAGCCTCAGGAGAGTGGCCATTTACCTGCATCTGTGTTTTGGGATGTCCTAGGATTGTTTGTTTATTTGTTTGTTTGAGCAGGGCTGCACACGCTGAGTTGCTGTTGTGGCAGTCCATATGATTCATGTCTTGCACAGCCTGACAGGTTTATTGTAGCTCGAGTGTGCTGAGCTGTGCGCTGCGGTTGTTGCTCTGCTCGTGGTTGGTGCCAGGGCAGCCCGTGGTGCTGGTGCAGAGTTGTTTCCGAGCGCCAGGACCCAGAGGGTGATGTGCATGGGAGGGCCGCTCAAGCGAGCTGCTTGCCTTAGCTTTGGGAAGTGGAGAGGACATGAGAACACTTGCTTGGGCTTTGTTTTTTAAAACTCCTCCAGGAATAGCATGTTCTTTGAAGCAGGCAGAGCAGAAAGCAGGAGGGTCAGTTCTGGGATCTAGTGGTGCTGTCAGGATCCAGTTTCACGTTTATTTTCTGTCTCTGCAGAGCGTGGAGTAAGTTATCATTTCATTTCAACAGCTTGGAGTCTCTACCACCGAGCCTTTAAAAGACTAAATAATACCAAGTTCTTAGGAACTCTAGGATCAAAACCCCATGGATTTTAGGTACTTTAATAGCTCTTGAACCTTTGTACTTTAATTTCAGTTAAACCTGTTTTTTACACCAGTTTACACCAGTTATACCTGATTCTGTCTGACATCTGTCTTCCTTAAAGCTCGAGTGTTACTCTGTCTTGTGGAGTTGATTGTTCACTGATGCCCAGCTGAACCTTTCAGCTCTTTTTTTTTTTCTTTAAGTGGTTGGGGGTTTTTTGGCAAAGGAAATAGGAATGAAGGTGCAGAGGGCTGGGAGCAGAGGCACAGCGAGATGAATACATCATGGCCTTGCTGAAACCCAGGGATGAGCTGGAAGGAAGGACCAAGGCAAAACAGGAGTGACATCATTAGTTGGGAAATTTTGAGCAGTTTCATGAAAACCTGTTTGGTGCCATCTCACGTGTAGTCCCTCAGCGCCATTTGCTGGTGCTGGGAGCAGGTGAAAGGAGTGTCATTGGGAGGCTCCAGCCAGCGGATTTTCCGGGTGAGCCACAGAGGGACCTGTACTATTGATGTGCCACACGTGCTGTCCCCGTAAGCCCCTGCTGCTTCGGGATCCTCCCCGCTTGGCTCGGCTGTAGCTTGTGGCATGAGGTTCATGGGGTGTCAGTGAGCTGTGAGGGACAGAGTTCCCTGAGCAGCTGTGCAGTGTGACCCAGCCCTTGCAAGTTGTTTTTCCATGACAGCACAGAGAGGACAGGTCTTTATGCAGGAGATCTACCAACTGTTTATTTTGTTGCAGAGCTACATCTCCCTTTTATTTCTCTCCTTTGTGCATATTTCCAGAGTAGTGAAGAGTAGGGCCTTCTGTGGCCCTTGGTGGTTTGATCACTCAGCTACATCTTCTTATAGCTGCATCATTTTTGCCAGATTTCCATAAAGGGGGACAGAGATCAAGGTGAGCTTAGTGTTGCAGGTGCATACTGCACCATTTCATAGGTGCTAGAATAAATACATATCTTTTCATGCTTGAGACTAATGTTTTGTAGGACTGAAGTCCCACTTAGCACTTCTAGCCCATTCAGGTGCCAGCAACATGCATGATGGTGCATGCTGATGGGCAGCAGGTTCGAGAGGGCTGGGCAGTTGATCAGGATGAGCATCATTTGTTCAGTGCCCAGATGAAAGGTTCTGGTGCTCTGTTCTGGTGATGTGTGGGCCAAGGAAGCTTGTGCTGCATCTCCTCACAGGATGCCCAACTTCTCAGGACAGGTCTAGCAGTCCCCCAACTGTCCTGAATTCACCTGTTAAACTTTGTAATCACCGTAAAAAACCTGCTTGGTAAATACATTTCCTGTACCCAAAAGCAATTGCCCCACTTCGTTTTGTTCTGCAGGTAATAGACATAAAAATGAAATATGGACTTGTGTTCTTAAAAGGTCATAGTTATTAGGTTGTCAGGGAGATTGCATATCGAAATAGGTCTTGTTAAGGTTTGATGATACACTACAGGAATTGAATGAATTGGGACTTTGGTTCATAGAAGTTGAAAAATGGGCTAGGGAATATCCTGTGATCTGGAAGATGGAGATGGCCATCCCTTTTTCTTAATGCCACTGGAATGGGGAAACTGGACAGAGAACAGCTTTGGGTCAGATGCAGAACCAACAGTCATAGAATCATTAAGGCTGGAAAAGACCTCTAAGAACTTCGAGTCCAGCCTTTGACTGAGCACCACTATGCCATGGCAATAAGTACCATGTCCAGTTGTTTCTTGAACACTTCTAGAGATGGTGACTCCATCCACCTCCCTGGGCAGCCCATTCTAATGCTTAACCACCCTTTCAGGGAAAATACTCTTCATGACGTCCAACCTGAACTTCCCTGGCACTGCTGGTGGCCATTTTTTCTTGTCCTGTTGCTAGTTGCCTGGGAGAAGAGACTGACCCCCCACCTTGCTACAGCTTCCTTTCAGGTGGTTGTAGAGAGTGATAAGGTCTCCCCTGAGCCTTCTCCAGACTAAACAACCCCAGCTCCCTCAGCTGCTACTCATAGGATTTACTCTCCAAACCCTTCACCAGCTTTGCTGCCCTTCTCTGAACACGCTCCAGCACATCAATGTCTTTCTTGTAGTGAGGGGCCCAGAACTGAACACAGGATCTGAGATGCACCCTCACCAGTGCCAAGTACAGAGGGACGATCACTCCTCTAGTCCTACTGGCCACACTGTTTCTGGTCTGGATGCCACTGGCCTTCTTGGCCACCTGGGCCCACTGCTGGCTTGTGTTCAGCTGCCAGTAGACCAGCACCCTCARGTCCTTTTCTGCTGGGCTACTTTCCAGCCGTGTTTGTCAGCACTTGTTTTGCATTGTCCTAGTTTCATTTAAGCGATTCTTCTGCCTGACTTAAAGTAACAGCTCATAGTGTCAGTGGTCTTCAACCCTTTCTGCCTAATGCATGGTTGGTTGCTAGGAGTACTGCCGTCATCCATGTTTTAGTTGTGGATCTGATGACCAATTTTGCATTGCTTTCCAAGATTTGGCTGGATGACTCAGCTGGTCCTCTGGTGACTCATTTCAATCTCCCATGAGCCCAGGAAGGAATAAAGAGGGAAGCGTGGCTATTTTCAGATATGAAAAATGACCAAAACCAAGGACTACGTCCACAAAGGAGTACTACAAACATCGAATTAATTGGGCATTTATACTGGTTGTAAACTTGGTGCTTCCCACTGAAATTCTTTCCCCAGTTACTGTGCTTCTGCTGAATGTAGTTATCAGTCTCTTCTTACTTTTTGTCCATATGGATGTTGGAAAGCTCTCAGTGAGTTTTGAGTGCATAAGGTCTGATGAAAGTTCAGAGGACTTTTGGTACTAAATTCCCCTGACTGGTTTTGGTTTTGTTTTTTTGAATGGCAGTTTCTCGCTCTCATGATTTGCTGGGAGTGTCACAATTGTTCTAGCAAATCCCATAGACCCACCCCAGGCCATTTTACTCCCTAGTCAGTCCTATGACTATGGCAAAGCTGAGATGCCCAGTGTTCTCCTGGACCTGTTGAAAGCTCTTGTGATTTGACCACAAGTTGTTACTAATCTGTTTTTTCTGGAACCCGTGGAAACAGTTGTGTATTTGCTCCTTGTGAGAAAATCATACAGGGCTTATTTTCCCAGAAACTCTTCTTTCCCCATGACTCAGTTTGGCCAGACTTCCCTTACATCGTTAGTCAAAACCCATAGGTGTGACTGTGGACAGCTTGGCTGTGACATCACTGACACGTTGGTGATTCTGAACTCATTGTCTCGCTGCTTCTAGGCTGAATCCTTTCGTTTCATTGCATAGGAAAAGGAAATAATTGAGTGTTCTGGGTTGAAAGCACATGGCTGCAAAACACTTGTAGTAGTGCCAAAAAGATGCTTATGAAGAGATGGGGCAAGTGGGAGCATGCTGCTGGAAGTGCCAAGTGGCATGTCAGTTCATAAATGTGGGATCAGAAATGAGAAGAAGGCTTGACAGCCCCTTTAGCTAGTCTGTCATCTGCAGCCATCTCTCCTTTCTTCCGTGGATTTTTGGTTCTGCAGGTTTGGTTTCAGCAATTGTGCCATACCTGTGAGTGCTGCACATCAGTTACTCACAGTCAGCATTGAGTGACTGCAGCTGTACAGGGTGTGAGGTGTGCTCAGGTGCCTGTGTCACTGCAGGGTGCTGGGCAGGGTCTTGAAAGCACTGACTGATCTGGAGCAAAGTTACACCAAGGGAGTGTGTATTGTCCAGGTTGGCTATGGGGCCCCCTGTCTAGCCCATCTCAGTAGTAGCATGTCTCAGGCTGCAATGCAGAAGGCATTTTGCTTGTGTCATACTGGATCTCCAGGTTTAGCTTCACTCCTCTTCTGTCATGCTCTAATTTTGACAGTGCAACAAGCCCAGCAGCCATGGTGTTAAGCACTGCAGAGCTGAGTAAATAAATATGTCAATAAATAATCATATCCTGCGTGGAAGAGAAACCTGGGGGAGAGACTATTGGTAGCCAGGGAGTTCTGCTGATACAGGTGGAGGTTTTTATTGTTTGTTTCTCTTAATGACTTCCCTTGGACTGATTTCTTTTCTTTTAGAGCTTTGAAGGGGAGTAGGCTGTTACTGCTGTCCCTGAGCTTCTTCATCACACACAAGGGCCTTATATCCTTCTTTCTCAAGTAGATATCCTTTCCTGAGCTGCTGGATGTTTACTCTTCAAGGCTCTGAAATCCTTCATGTAGTTTATCCCCATGCCTAAGTCAGGTTTTGCTTCTGCGTAAGCAAGAGCTTTGTACACCACCTAGGCTGGCCTTCCTTGGCCAAACAGGCTGCTTCTCTGCATGCTGATCTGGCCTCTGTCCTATTAGATCTTGCTTAAAGATAGAGTTGCTGTGAAGACAGTGGGAGATCAGGTACGCACCACCAGCCCCCAGCCCCAGCAGCAAGCCAGCAGTGGGGCAGGGAGGTGTCCAGAGGCACTTCTGTGGGATTGTTTGGGGCAGCATCATTCATTTCTTTTGGAGAYTATGAGATTAATTGCCTTCGGGGGTCATCTGGCTGTGCAAGTGTTTACATGTCTATGTGTGCCTGAGTATGACCATGTGTTTTGTGTGACAGAGGTCAGTACAACCCCAAATATAGCAAATAGAATCATTCTTTCCCACAGAGAAACCTGTCAACACACTGGGTTCTCATGGAGACAGCAGCAGCTCCCTATCACTGTGGTCTCGTACAAGAGCTCCTCGCCAGTCTCAAAGGTGAATGGATCAAGAGAGACAGTTGTTTTGGGGAGAAATGAGTCCACGCCCAAATCCTACACCCTGTGTTTCCATGATGGTCTTTGCTTTGGGCCAGTTGGCTCAGTCCCACTGTGCCTGTTCTGGTCCCAGCTCATGGTCTGTTTCACATCATACATTTCTGGGTTTATAGTCCTACTTCAGAATGCAGACCAAAAGCCACAGGTGACAAGCAAAAAAACATTTCTGGCTGTTTGGACATAACTTTGGGGATGTTTCCTTGACTCTAAGTGATGAGGAAGATAAAGTCTGGAAGACAGGGTGAAAAACGCTCAAGGTGTGTTTCCCTGAGGAACTGAAGGCTTTTGTCTGYGCGTGTCAGGTGTGTGTTTGTGTGATGATGTAAGGACAGGTTATTTACAGAATTGGTGCAACTGCTTAAACTGGAGGTCAGGTGATCAACTGGCAGTATCCTTTCTCTTCATTTCCTAAAACACCCCATAGTCGTCAATGTTTGGGAGAGCTGTAAATCCCGTGTTTGGTCATTCTTATTTGAAAGCAATATGTGGCTGTCAGGTCAGCAAATCAGTCTGTCTCAATTTTCTGCTTTGGCAGAGCCCTGTGCCCAGCTTCCCCACCTTTCTTCTTGCATCTTCATCTTCCTTTGCAGCCCAGATCCTGTGAATTCCATCCAGACCTCACCAGGGGCTTGTTTCTCTCCAGCAGGTCTGTATCCTGAAGGAAATCAAATGAAGGAAGGGACTTTGTGAATAGGCAAACTGACTAGCTCAGCCCAGCTAGAGCTTGATCTGAGTTTCAGATTTCGTAAACAAAGCAAGGGCTGAATGTCATGCAATGGCCTCTTTGCAAATAAAACACTTAGGAAAAAATCCTGTGGGAGTGAGAGGCTCAGCCAGAGACTCCAGTGAGCCTTGCCCATGTCTTGCCTTCACAAGCAGTGTTGTTTCTAACAAATGATATGCAAGGTGCCAGCCATTCCCTGTGGTTTCACCACACTTGCAGGCCAATTGGAGTCATTGACATTACAAAGTTAATATTTACAGGTGGAAAGTCACTCAGGTGGGGAGGCAGCTGTCATGAAAAAAGCCAAAATATCCTTTCTACTAAGCAGTTGTGGGAAGCCATGAGAGTGCCAGTGCTGTGTGGGTGAGGGGGGCACAGCCAGAGCAGCAAAGGGAAACTGATACGTTTTGGACCTTTTCTGAGAGGCCTTGGTACCCTTTCCCAGGAACTAAAATAACAGAGGGCCAGGTAGGATGGGCAGTGAAGTCTGGGGTCAGGAAGGTTGAGAAAGTCCTCTGTTTCCCCCGTAAGATGGGGTACTGTGGTCAACTCCTGTTTGGAAAATGAATAAGAGTGACTGGAGTCATGCTGCTTGGAAAGCAGAGCCATGCCAAGATCCTTCTTTTAATTTCTGCTTTCAGGGTGCAACTCTCTTAGCAAGTAGCAATCAGAGATGGAGCATGTGGGAACCTAGAGGCTCCTGCCTTATAGACCTGTTTGGAGGTTAAATGTAGGAACCCACACAGACATTAAACTGGACTACAGGGCAGACCATGGCCTGTTTCACATTTGCTGCAGAGACCACCTTGTATAATTCTGCAGAGGGAGCTTTGGATGCTGTAGAAATGCCGTGGTTACTGTTTGTTCCACTTTGTGACTGTGGAGGGGAGGAAGGTGGCCAGAACACATACACTGTTGCCAAACAGTCCTGTCTGGCACACTGATGTGAGTATCTGCTTTTGGGTTCATCTGGCTTCATTTGGGCTTCAGGATGAGGAAACATGCCTTGGTAGCTTGCTTTCCCCATCTCCTCTGGCCATACCCAGCACTTCAGGAGCTCATTCGAGCATGGCATTATATGAGTGTGTCATGCCTCATTTTGAGTGGTGCTGTGGGTGTTGCCACAGTCTTCAGCTCTTTAAACAGATGTGGTGCTTCTCGTGGGTCCCTCAGCAGCCTGCAGCACAGCCCCAGCCAGGCACTCCACACTTGCCTCAGCTCTGCTGGGCCTGTCTCCAAGAAATTTGAAAGAGGGATTTCTTCAGCAAAGCATTTTGTTAGACATCCTTCAGTGTCCTCCAAAGATAAAGCTTCAAAGCAGGGCTTTTGTCAATCCCACCTGTCTGGTTTCATCTTGTTCTTTTTTTCTCATCCCATCTCTGACTCCCAAGCAGACTTTCTCCTCCTCAGAGGCCTTTGGGAGTACTCAGTGTTCGGTTGTAAAACTTCTTCCTGACTTCACTGACACCCACTTTCCTAAAATGTCTTTATGCTTACATTGTGCATAAGTTCCTTCACACTCTCATGCAGACCTTGAAGGCTTTCAGGTGCTGCCCCTGCCTCCATCTTTATTGTTCATCACCTATTTTGTTCTTAGGACTCCAGAGGTCCTCCCTGGCTTAGAGCACTGTTGCTCAGCAAGGTACATCTGGCAGGGCTATGATCTGCCTTCTCAAGCCCCAGAGATCTGACATGGGCACAGCAGATTCCCAGGTTTCTCACTTTATGTCTGGAGAGCACTTTGACATCTTGGAAGAGCGTTTGCAGTGTCATTTCATGATTTCCAGAGAGGTGACAGTCTTTCTGCCAGCTTTGACAGATGTGCTGAAGGGGGTTTAGTTACTGGGGTCTGGCTCTGTTTTGTTAAGGCTGTAGACTATTAAACTGTATTCACTTGCTGTCTTCATTTCTTTCCACTCAGTAACACTGAGGTGTCCTGAAGTTTTGCATTACTCCAACTGTGCTGAGTTTTCCCATAGGAACATGTCTAGGGGTTATCTTTAAGTTGGGGAGCATGGACTTGGCTGCTGGACCTTTTCTCACCAACATCCAGAAATTGGTGTCAGATCCAGTTGCTGTAGCATCTACAGGGAAGTGATGAGGCAGCCTCTGGTGAGGTATATTTTAACCTATGTTCTCAGGTGTTGCATAGTTAATTAACTATAATGTGAAACATAAACTAGTCACATGATTAACTGAGGAGATCTGTAATATCTCTTGTCATTACTGCAGTTCCTACCAGTGGGAGATGGAGGTGACCCTGAAAGAATCTTTCGCTGAGGTGTAATAAAGTATTCGAATGTAAATGTATGTATTTGTCCCTGAGATTTTGCTTCATGTGCCTAAAACCAGGAATATGTCTGAGGAGCCCACAGCTTGTGACTCAGGCTCACGGTCACCTGAGCCCACACCAAAGCGATGAACAGGAATCGTAATGTTTCTAGATTACAGCTAAGAAAGTTTTCAGTACCCAGAAGATGAGTTGCCCTGGATTTAAGGAGTTAAAAGGAGACTAAAGAAGGGAATAAAGATGTTTTGTGAGGAGAGACAGCAGTATCCTGATCCACATGCCAAAATAACCTGCTCAGGCTGTGATAGGGAGTAACTGCCTACACCACCTCCATGCCCAAGAGTACTGAGTAGGTCCTGGTTGATAATTTTTATCATACCTATAAAGGAAAGTCATGATGTGCAGAATGAAATAGTAGGCAGGGTTGTTGATGCTATAAATGCGGGAGAGGGATATGTAGGAGGGCAGTCGGGGAGACAGGGAGATACGGGGTTTGAAGGTGATGGTGATGAGTGTTCCTGGCCATTGCACTGCAGGGATGTGCTTTTTGGGTGGGGATGAGAGGGAAGGAGATGGATGCTTGGCTTTGTCCATTTGGTTTTGTTTAGGAGTACTCTGTGTATTGGGAAGTCTCACTTTTTCATTTGGCCATAAAATGTGGATCAAACATGGCAGCTTGGAGCTGTGTGAATCCAGGTCTGGACCAGTGCAGGGGACATGCTCTGTTACATCTTTGAGAACTGCTGTGCACTACAAAGGCATTTAGACAACTAGTAATTAGGATGAGACAGTCTTACTAGCAGGACAGGAAAAGCAGAGCAGGAAGGCAGGGAGATTTTCACCTGGAACGAAGGCCCCCCCTTGATGTCTTATGCTCACCAGGAACAGGAAGGAGCTGAGGCTGTTGAGGTCTGAGCTCTGCTTTGAGATTGTCTCCAAACAGTCGATAGCACAAGGGAAGGAATTTGTATAGCCTCCAGGGACATAAATTTTCAGGAAGTTCCAAGAGTGCAGTGGTGCTGGGGACAATGCCTCAAAATGAGCCACATAGAGGCCACTGTGAAGAGGGGTGCTGTGCTTGAGACACAGCTATTTTGAAGGTGCAATACATTAGCCACACCTGGCAGATCCCCTTTTCATTGTGTTCTCAACCTGTGTGTGTATATGGGTTTGCAGGCTTGTGCCTCTCTGGAGAGAAGTGGAAGATACTTATGTCRGTATTGTCTTGTGTGCATCATTTATATGCTGAACGCACACCATGTGCTTTCTCCAGTATTTTTCAAGCAGGCACTGTCGTTCTGGTGGCAGTCAGGAAGCAGCCTCTGGTTACGGAGCACTGGCAGCTCTTCAGGTACTGCAGAAGGTCTGACTTCTTACTTAATACAGGGCAGCGGCTTGGTCTCTTGCCACCACAAAGGCCACACTTAAAAATCAGCAATAAGTGCTGGGAGTAAACCAGAAGAAAACATCAGGGACTTTCAAGCTGTTCCGTCTTTGGTCCCTAAAGTGTATTTTTTGCCCTTTGGAGTGAGGTGGGTGGATAGGGAACTTCACCTCATTTGCTTTCCTGAAACCTTTAGAAGTACAAGTGAGGCGGCTGCGTGATTTGTGTGTGCATGCAGAAGAGGGCCATCTGAATTGTAAATAGCACCTGCTAAATTATTATTAAGTGAAAGCTGACGTGGGAGGAGTTCTCAGGAACAAAAAACCTCAAGTCTTTTAATAAAAGTCATTCCAGCTGTTTTAACTTTGTCCCCTGGCTGCACACTACATACTTCAGCTCATGTAGATGCTACAGGGAGTTATGTGAGTCGTATCAAGGACAGGGAAGGCCCCATTAAATCCGGTTACTGTCAGTTGTGTGAGAGCTTTAAATGGCTACACTAAACTCATTATTAAAGAAAGGAACTATCAATTTTATTTAATGCATGGTGCCCAACCTTGATTCTGCTCCCAGCCCAGAGATTCGCCGTGCTCAGGGGTGATATAAAACTTAGCCCTGCACTCTTCAGGATATGCATTTAGCTGTTGCGGAGTCCTGGCTCCTCCTGGCTGGCTCACGGAGGCTGTGGGGGGCTGCCCTGCAGGGACCAAGCTTAGTTGGTGTTGCCACTTGCCTTAGTCCAGGCAAAGCTTTTGCTAGTGTAGCTGGGGCTGCTGAGCAGAGCTACAGGTGAGCAGGAATGTTCAGTGGGCAGAACTGCTCATTGTGAGTATCCTCACCCCTCCGCTCCTGGCAGACAGCAAAAAGGTGAGGAGCCAGGTGCCGGCCTGGGGCCGTCCCATGCAAAATGCAGAAAGGTGACTGCTGRGATCTTCCTGCAGAGAAGGAAGGTCATAGGAGAGGCCCAGCCTTGCACAGGAGGTTTCTTGTCAGACTTGTGAGTGGGAGGTTAAGAGAACTTTTCCCAAGTGAAACATCCTATTTTCCATCTCTCCATGGCTTGTGGCCCCACTGTCTTTCCAAGACCCCAGGAGCAAGGATGCTCCGTGGGGGTACCCCCACTGTCTCTGAGACATCGGTGTCACTGGGCTTGGCTGGCATGGACCACCCCATTACTGCTGGCTTGTTTCCTCATGGACATTGTGGCAAGCTGTTGTGAGCTATGTAATTGAAAGGCTGAAGGTGTAAATCATATTACAGGCTGTAATGAGGAATTTGATTCCTGTAACAAAACGATCCGACTTTTATTCACATTTATTACTATTCCTGCTATTGCCGTGGAGCAAAAATCCTTTTTAGAAAAAAGAACATGCCACCAGGACAGTTTCATTGTGTCCTTGGGAAATTTAGGATTGTGTTTTTCTCGCATTAACTGCACAGGAAAATTTGCAATAAAAATTACTTTGCTGCAGAAACTGCCTTTTCCCATCACCAAGCTGTCAATCAGACTGTAATTTCTTGGTATTGGACTATGCTGGAGAACTCACCAAGTTATTCTCCCTACAATGCGTGCACCTGAAACCTCAAACATGAGAAAATCATTTTGGGTAGAGGGAAGATTTCATAGATCTCTTTTTAGGGGAAAAAAAATACCTCTTCTCTGATGAGATGTAACCTCTGAGGAGGGTGGAACTGGCAGCAGAAGAGTCCAAAGTCCTCCCTTGATCCCCAAAAGCACTGCTTCCTCCACCCCTTCATTTTTGGGGTACGAGGGTGGGTCAGTGTTTATCCTCTGTTCCTGTCCTGCTGCCAGCAGTGTTTCAGGGACAGCAAGGGGCTGGTTGTCGATGTGGAAACCAGTCCCTAACAACAACTCATTTCACCAAGGGGCACAGGCAGCCATCTGACATTGACAATGTTGAGTGACTGCTGACCTTGTTTTTAGCGTCAGCTGATATCAACTGGAGCCCTGCCAGTTTGCACCAGTTGAAGGTCTGTTCCTTAATGGTGGCGATTATCCTGATTTTTACAGTGGTGCTGAGAAAGTTGCAGCTGCTGCGCTTCACATCCTCGACTTTAATTTGGTATGCCTCAGTCTTTTGGTGTTATCTTTGGAGGAGTGTGTGAGAAGAACGTCTCTCCTTGTTCTGCGTCAGTCATTTCTTCCCTTTTTATTTTGTTCGAGAGAGATTGCTCAAGCACGCCATGGAATGAAAGCCATAAAACTATAAATTACACCTCTGCTAGGTCCACAATATGTTACCAATTACATCTGCTATATTATTCGTGTCCAGGGGGAAAACATACATCAAACCAACCCCTCCTTCCAGGCAGGTCAGTACTGTACTGGAAGGAACACCATGATTCTTCTTAATCAGTGGAAAAACAAACATGGTTTTGGCTCGCGCAGATACGATCTTTGTGTCCAGGATGACAAGTTGAGTAGCGCTGCTGCAGTTCTCCAAGCTCACTGCCTGCCAGGTGCCATGGCATTCGTGACAGCATCATTGCCCTTGGAAAGGAGAGAGGAGAGAAGGTACTTAGAGGGACAAAGAGCTGGAAAGGGTCTGAGTACCCAATTGCAGGGACCTTGCAAAATTGCTGCCGAGGAGGCTGRGGGAGCGGGGCATAGTGGAGTTAAAAGGAATGACAGCAAACAATCAAAATCCCCTTGGACCCAGGGGCCACATCTGCAGCGGGGAGCAAGCTGTGGTTTGCAGGGCTGTGTTGTTAGAGTGGGGTCAATGGGGTTTTGTGTTCAAGCCCAGGTGAGGGTTTCCCCACGTGCCCTGATGGGGTTTTCTTCTGCGCCTGCCCTGTCCTCATAAATTCATCACTGTGGCAGGGATGAAGGCGGGGGTGTTGAAGCAAACTGGAGTGATTGCTCTGCTGGTTACTTCTGAGTAGTTACATACAGCAGGTTTTGGCTCGCCACAGCACCCCTCTCCATAGCGGTTCCTGGCCTTTGGGCTGCTGGGAATTAACTGGAAAATGGGTGTTGGGTGTGTTTAGATCTGTCCGCTTGACCATGCGACTGAGCTTTGTGGGGAGTACCATTCACATTTTTCTGTGAGAGTGTGTAAGTTTATGCATGCGTGTGTGTGAGTGTGTATGTGTACGCATGAGCTCCAAAAAATCTTCTGAAGAGCGACATGGACTACAGAAGCACAGATTTGGGAGCCGAGTCAGATACTGTCAGGCCTCCACATGAACAAGTCATCCATGTGTACTGCAGAGTTTGTTGTGGTTTTGTTACTGAAGCATTCATTCAGCTTTTAACTTTTTAAAGTTGAAAACAAGTCAAGGTTATGTTTGTGCTTAATAATTCAGCAATGATGCCAGCTCAGCATATTGTCTTTTTCTTCCCTAGTCATTCTGGTTTGTTAAAAAGAAACACTGACGACAGATAGAAGGGTGAAGGAGGCTGTGCCTTTCTCCTCTAACTCCTGCCCGGCTCTGACTCCTTCCCCAGGAATCCCCATGGATTTGTGTTCTTCATAATACCTTTGCCCCAGCAGTACTATCCCTGACCCTGGGCAGGGAAAGCTGGCAGCAAGTCAGGACTTAGATGTCCCCTTCTCTGTGGACCACATCTTTTTCCTCTGAATAGGCACATTTTCTGTTTCARTGGAATATTACTCAGAATCCTTCAGTAAGTCTGTCTCAGTGATACATTATTTTCACTTTGGTTATGAAGTTGTGGGGTTGGTTTTTGGTGCCTTTTTTTTTTTTTAATAAAGATTTAGAAGATCATTAACTCTTCTGAAACCAAATAAGCTTGCATTAAAATAGGGTTTTGTCTTTTCTTTAAAAATAAAGCTATATTAGGAACTAATTCTGCCACATGCTAATGTGTGTGTTGCTTCATCAACAATGTTAATTTCCAGGGGATCTGCTTTCCAGTGATGGTATTGTCATTGCGAATAAGAATAGATGAACACAATTTTATAAATCTGGGAGAACTGAGAACACACAGTGAAGCTCATGTTGTGTAACTCCCATCTCCAGTGTCCCTGAGCACAGACTAGCATTGTGCACAATTCCCACTCACAGACTTGGCAAGCAATCTGAAACATCATCTTCTTCTGCCCTGGCTCCTCAGCTTTATCTATGCACCTCCATTTTGTCATAGTGTGTCATCCCCTCGTCCCATCTTGACTCTTTGCAGGCCAGAAGCTACACAGTGGTTTTATGGGAATAAGTGGAGAGCTTAAGTCAGATCCACCAAACTGCTTAAGATAGGATGAGCCTGAGGATTTGAGATTTGGCTTCTGTAGTCAGAATACTTTGCAGTATTTGACAGGAGTTCTTCCAGAGAGCTAGATATATTCCTGGAGACAATGGGAATAGGAGTCTCTTTAGGCAGAGGAGGTAAAAATAACATGTACATTCCTGTTATTAAAAATGAGAAGGGGGAGAGCAACAGAGCAGAAATCCTGAATGTTGTTAGTATAGTTCAGTCTGGGGTAATGATTCATTTTAGAGCATAATATTTTATTTGTGTTGAATCCATATATCTGGAAGAAGTTGATTTTTGTGTGTGTGAATGTGCTGTATCTGAAGCCTGTATCCCATTTCCCTTTCCTGCCACTGAGCAAATGAAAAAAGCTGGGGAAGGCATCTTGACACTGCGGTTTCACTCTGATGTTGTATTGCAGGTATGGCCTCGCATGTGCAAGTTTTCTCTCCTCATACCCTTCAGTCAAGTGCCTTCTGTAGCGTGAAGAAACTGAAAGTGGAGCCGAGTTCAAACTGGGATATGACTGGGTACGGCACACACAGCAAAGTCTACAGCCAGAGCAAGAACGTGCAGTCCTCCCAAGCAGCCGCCGCAGCAGCCGTCAACGCCTCCCTCCAGATCCCCAATCCGAGCATCCCTTACGAACAGACCATCATCTTCCCAGCAAGCACGGGGCACATCGTGGTTACATCTGCCAACAGCACTTCTGGTGTGGTTGCAGTGTCTGGGCAAACACTGGGCGGGCCACACAACCTGATGCGTCGCAGCACTGTGAGCCTTCTGGACACCTACCAAAAATGTGGACTTAAGCGCAAGAGTGAGGAGATTGAGAACACAAGCAGCGTGCAGATTATCGAGGAGCATCCACCAATGATTCAGAACAATGCCAGTGGGGCCACTGTAGCCACCGCCACCACCTCCACAGCCACTTCCAAAAACAGTGGCTCCAACAGTGAAGGGGATTACCAGCTGGTGCAACATGAGGTGCTCTGTTCCATGACCAACACGTACGAAGTGCTAGAGTTTCTTGGCCGTGGAACCTTCGGACAAGTAGTCAAATGCTGGAAGCGTGGCACTAATGAGATTGTGGCTATCAAGATCCTAAAAAACCACCCTTCTTATGCCCGGCAAGGCCAGATTGAAGTGAGCATCCTGGCTCGGCTGAGCACAGAAAGTGCGGATGACTACAACTTTGTCCGTGCTTATGAATGTTTCCAGCACAAGAATCACACATGCTTGGTCTTTGAAATGTTGGAGCAGAACCTCTATGATTTCCTAAAACAAAACAAATTCAGTCCCTTGCCCCTTAAGTACATTCGACCAATTCTCCAGCAGGTAGCAACTGCCCTAATGAAGCTGAAAAGCCTGGGACTGATTCATGCTGATCTCAAACCAGAGAACATCATGCTGGTAGACCCATCCCGACAGCCATATAGGGTCAAGGTCATAGACTTTGGTTCAGCTAGCCATGTGTCTAAAGCTGTGTGTTCTACCTACCTTCAATCCAGATATTACAGGTAAGAGTCTGGGCTCGTGTTACGTTACTAGAAGTATTTTACCTATGGGAGTTTTTCTACCTTCATTTAAATGAATGAAAGTCATCCCCTAATCCTAAACAGAGATGGCTCTTAGAATGTCTCTTGGTGATAGGAAAAAATTATGTCCTAGGCTCTTGGAGTTTACTTGCATTGAAAACCATTGTAAGTTTGTAAATAATCATAAAGTATTGTAATAATAGAGTTTGCCAGTTACAATTTAGAAAGCCTTTCACTTCTATCAGTACTTTTTTTCTCTCTGGTGCTGTTTCTAGAAGCGGGGATGTCTGTGGAGAGTCCACATTTCCATTTGAAGTCAATGTATGTAGGCTCTTGGTTTCAGAATTACTTCAACCTAAACAAACAATCCATATTTCAAATGTATCTTCCAGTGTGTACTCATATGTGAAACCAGAGCCTTTACAAGTGTAAGGTTGGCCCAGARGAAAACTGTATGGATGCAGAAGGTGCTTTGTCAAGGATTAGTTTTCTAATAACTCGCAGGCTGCGAGTCRATGGCAGTATTCTGGCTGACTCTTGTCAGCTCTCCTCCAGGCAAGCAGACAGCCTGGCCAGGCTGGAAACACCTATCGTCATGTGGGAACCTGTTGGTAGAGGTGAATGAATATTGTCAGTGATTTGGTGTTGGACTGAGGACCTGGTGTGGTCTGTTGATTCCCACTCACAGTACTTTGTTATGTGCTAGGATGGAGTTCTGACCTCTGCAGAGGTGTGCCTGAAGTGAAATGTGTGAACCAGCTATATCCCTCTTCAGTCTGTTGTACAGTTTCAGCAAAGCAGCCTCTTTTCATGACCCCTGGAGGGTCTTCCTCGCCCTCTGTCTTGACTCCAAGACACAAAGTCTCCCTGTAGATGCTGTCAGACCCTCTCTTTGGTACCAGTCAGCTTGATTCAACATCCCAGGGACTGAGAAAAGCAATTCTGCTGATACCTCAGGGGTGGGGGAAAATAGTGGAGGGGGTGAAGGGAATTTGTCTTTAGATAACAGCTGAATTTAGAAATGTTCAGAGCACATTTTTGTTGTACTTCTGTGAAACAGGGGCGAAGAGGGAAAATGCGGTCCTTCTTGATGACTGATTTAATGAAAATCAGTCCTGCAGCATCCACAGCTCATCAGATGGGTTACAGAAAAGCAGGGTAGTTGATCTGTTTGTAAATAGGAAAGAAATCTGTCTATACATGGGGAGGACTGGGGACAAAAAGCCTGCCTGAGTTGATAACAGACCCTTTCCCTACTTCATAAACTTCACGGTGGCATGGCCTGCCTGAACTCTGAGCTCGGAGAGGGTTAATTTTCACAGGAACAGGAACTTCGACAGTGTAGCACTGCAGCAGCTGATTTTTATCTGCTTGTCCTTTGCTCTGAAGGAGGCCAGGAAAAAATCCCCAGCCCTAGTTTATACCTCAGAAGAGGCTTATTAAATAAGATATTCTACCTGATGACAGTCCCATCCTCCAGGAGAGACATGTTTCTGTGGTAAATATGCAGAAGCTTTTACAGTTACAATTACCTGACAGACTAGGAAAAAAAAAGATAATACAGATATTTTGTTGTTGAGTTACCTGTGATTCTGTGTTAGCAGCCTCGGTCCCTAGCTGAAAGACAGAAGGGGCAGCCAAAATGAAATATGTGACAGAAAGCAGAAATGAAAGAGAAAAATGGTTCATTCTCAGCGACAAACAAGGAATATTTTTGTGGCAGTCTCTGGGGAGGAAAAGGCTTGATAAAATTTGCTTTTTATTTTTTAAATGTTATTCCTGCCCAGTCTGAAGTTGCAGCTTGGTAGATAGTAAGTTCTGTCTGTCTAATTCCTCCCTTGTTTTCCACTCCTGAATTGGTGGGAGGAGGGGAAAAGGGGCAGCAGCTCACCAGGAAAAAAAAAAAGAAAAATCTCATTGGGTTGAATTACATCAGCAGGGGGCTGCTGATTAAGCTAAATTCAAGTCATGAGGAAAATTTATGTTCTTCATTTTCTGATGGGGAAAAATACAGCACAGAGGAAAGACCCCTTCCACTCTAAACAGAAGGAGCTCTCATGCTAGGGGAAGCACTGGGCTTTATAAAGATTTCATGTGTCTTCCATTTAATTTACACTTGTTTTGCTTGCTAGAGTATAAAAGACAAGGGGATAACTTCAAGAAATGGTACATTTAAGCTGAACGTGAAGGAAAAGCTTCCTCAGAGTAGTAAACCTCTCAGACTCTAAGCAGTCATGCCAAAGAAATGACAGAAGCCCTGTTCCCCATGCATTTAAGGAAAGATGAGGCAGAGCACTGGGGAATATAAAGTAGAGGTTGGCTCTCAGCTGGAGGTTTTTTATCATGGGCTTTTGGGAGCAAATTCTTAAGTTGTCCCTATATTTTATTAACAACTTGCTTTTTCTTTCCCTATCACTGCTTTTGAGAATGTGATGACCAAATCCTTTGAAGGGTTGAAAGGTGTGTGGGATCCTGCTCATTCTCAGGGCAATGTAAGGCCTTTCCTCTTCCTGTAGCTGATAGGCTTGTTTTATTTTCCTGGAGGTGGAAGACAGAACTGTCTGTAAACAAACTCACTGCTCTTTCTTGATCTGAATCTTCACAGCCCAGCATAAACCAAGAGAGCCCCATGGCTCCTTGCAAACTTCACATGAGCGATTTGCCGTGTAGCATGCTCTGAAGATGATCTGGATCCCTTGGCCCAGTTTCTTGTGGGAGGAATGTTGTGCGGACTTGATGTTGCACTGCTGGTGCTGCTCAGGGGCCCTTGCTGGATGCCCTAAGCCCAGCAATGTTTCTGTCTGATCAGGGATATTTCTATGCAAATGCTCTCTAGAAGGATGGTGATGGTATTGAGGTGGCAGAGTGGGACAGAAAGTATCAAAAATGGTATCAAAATGCCTCTAGTCTAGCAGAATTTAGCTCCCAATCTTCCAAGAGGATACAGCCTCGTCTAGGCTAGATCTGCTGCCATAATTGGTACTTGGGAGATCTTTCTACTTTGCTCCTAACTATAGAGGAGCCCATGGGAGGCAGAACATGACAGCCTAAGCTGGGCTTTGCAGGAACTCCCCCGCTGCCGAGAATCCCTCTCTGGGAGGGCAGTGCCGTTGTGTTGCCAGTGCCTGCTCCAGGCTTCTAGTGAAGGGAATGAGCCCCAGCGAGGTCACACCATGGACCCTGCCTGCCATGACAAAGGACATCACAGTCTGTGGTCAGAGTTGTCATCTAAAAGCAAAGGTGCTGTGAAAAAAATCATCCTCCTTCTGCCCACCCGTCTTCAGCCTGTGGCACAAAACTCACTGTGGTGCAAAGTGTTTCTCACATGGYGGCCTTAGCCAGTGTGTGTAGGATGCGACTGGTGGCTGTCCAAACGTCCCTTGCTCGGGGCAGGGGTCCCAGACTGTTCCCCGATCACCATTGTCCTTTGCCTTGTCCCATATCACCAGCGACATCAGCCTGGGCCYGATCGCTGACCCTGCAGGGAGGTTTGTAGTGCTGCGAGCGTGGTCTGGAGGTGCCTGTGTGAGGAACTGGAGCTGCCGATGGAGGGCTGCCCTGCCCAGCGGACACGCTTAAGCTAGAAATGAAGCCCTCTTGACAGAGTAACTGATCAAAAAGCTRTGACAACTTCTGCATCATAGGGTATCTTCCCGGAGTTTTTTTTTCCTTTTCATGTTGCAGTTGGAAGGGGGGATCATTGAGGTAAACAGTTTCTATGATCTCCATTTTGCAGAGRGTCAGAGGAATGAATGACCAGAGAGATCCTTTGTGGGTTGATAAGCTATGTATGAACACCTTCTGGGAAAACTCACATCCTGAGAAATACAGGACTGCAACAGATGGAGTTCTGTTAGAGCCCCCATTCATGAATCTAGGTGGAAGAGGGGATACTGTCCTCTGGGAGATGGGGAGRGTTGGGGTGGTGGGGAGAGCTGCTGTCCTCCCGTGCTGGAACCAGAGTGGTTCCCTGTCGTGGGGTGCCAGTGCAGGGATGCTCAGAGCAGTTGGGCTGCTCATGGGGGCACTACCAGTTTGTTACTTTGCCTTCCTGGCTTTTCTTTGCTGTTCAGCTGAAACAGCTGCTGTGTTGGCACCTCAAGGATGATAGTGTTTCRCTAATTAATGGTGTAGTCACCTTATGAGATTTAAATCTTTTAGAATTTGCAAAATATTGCAGATATAAAATAATGGCTGTCACCCTTCCACTAGTAGTGAATATATGCAGGTTTGGATCCTTGTTTTCAAAAGGCTTTTGGTATGTGGCCTGTCTGGCTTGGGTTGAGATGTCTGCTTTGTAGGTAAGTGGCCTTTAATGAAATGTTTGGATAACAGAGAAGGAAGCTGAGTATCAGTTTGAAGAGGTATTTATCGGTCTAGTTTCAGACACTGCAAGGAAATATGCATGCATAAAGGCTACGTGCATGTTGCCGACCGCCCATACAGTGTGTAGTGAGGCTGTGTGCAGGCGTGGTTTTTAACTGGCTCTACATGCTCAGCTGGGTGCGTGCAGGTCCCGAGGGATGCAGGATCCCTCTTGCCACATATGGACACTGTGCCATGGCAGGTATCAGTCCTTCAGCTGTGCTGACAGGAAGCCAAAGCAAGGTAAATTTCTGAGCAGAGTCGCAACCTATTCCCCATCGTGTGACTCACATAGGTGTCATTCTGGTCAAAACTGCCCTTTAAATGAGGCAGTTGTAATGGCACAGGGATGGGCCGTGCTTATTTGTTTACTCACTGAATTGGCATCTGTAATGTCCTTGTATAACAGTGTTAGTGCACTTATATTTCAAAATCTTCTGCCATTCTGGGCTGGCAAAAACATCTCTATCTCAGACTTGACTGCTTTTGCAGCTGTGGGAGCCTTATTGCTCTCCCAGTCTGCTTCACTCCTACCTGCAACATTCACTGCTTTACTGCCTCTGCCTCTCCAAGGTAAAGAGCAGGCTAGCTAGATGGTTTGAGGAGGAAAGTTTCTTKTAGGGACTGGAGTGAAACCACAAAGTTCATTGCTGAAGTCTAAGCTCAGTTTCATTTACTGACGATCATGCCTGGTAGGACTGCAGGCTTGCAAAACTGGCAATACACTGCAGAAGACTTCGTGGAGAAAAGCAGACTTCAAGCTATACTATTTTAAGCAGTCGTTCATTTCTTTCCCAAGGACACTTGGAGTTTGAAGTTGTTTTTTTCAGAATCAAAATTCAGCAGGGTTTTTTTTTCACAACCAACACCAGGATTACCTGAATCTCATTTTTATTGTACCCAGACCACTAAGTCTTGGAAGGCTACAGACATTTATGTGAAAGCTTTTGGCTTTGGCCGATCTTTGGGATAGTCAGGCCAGGTTGGGTTTTGGTTTTACAAAACTCAAGCAAAGATAGTTCTTTGCCAAGTTTCTTTGTATATAAATCACCTYGGAGAAGGGACGGTAAACCAGCGTTGTGCTCATGGTGCATCCAACAGAAGATTCATGCTGTATATACTCCCTATCTGGGGTCTGATTTAAAACTGAAAAGCCTATATTTCAGCCTGAACAATCTCCTCAGACTAGACTTTACCTAGTGTTTTCTCTGCTGAAACCTTCTTACTATTTCCCTAGGTATTTTTTATCCTGCTCTGAGCAGACATGCCAGCTCCTCCTTTATTTTGTSAAAGCTGGTGATGTGCCCCTTTCCTTGTGCCACCACAGCACCTCCCTGCCCAGCTCCAGCTCCAGCTCCAGCTCGTGATGCTGGCCTTGCTCCGAGAGGAGCCCTGCGTCCCTGTGCGGAGTCAGAAAGGCCGTCTGTCACAGGAGGGCTTTGTTTATTTATTAACCAAGTGGATAAAATATGCCCAGTTGCGTGCCTCCAGGCCCAAGAATATTTGTAACAAAGAGCTGTTTGCAAGGAACCTGATAGGGAGCCTTTCCCCAGCAAAGAGAAGTCTTTAGTAGACCAAGGAAGGGAGAAATCTCATGCTGTTTTCTTTTGCCTCATCTGTGTCTGAGAGGTGGAAAATCAAATATGTCAACTGAGTGCTTAGCCAATCCCTTCAGTCTCCTCTCCTCTCTCTGAAAACAGCTCCTATAAGACAAAGACAGAGCACTGACAGTAATTATTCCTTCTGTAAATCTCAGTTTTGTCTTGGTGGCTGGAAAGGAAGGAACCTGTGTGTCCATCGGCAGGGATCGATTCATTAAGGGTGTTGTGAATCAGAGGCAAGTATGTGGAAGGCAGCCAGAAGTAGGTACYCGGGTCGGAAGCACTGTTTTTCCATCAGCTGGTGCCATCCCACAGGTGAGGGGCTCTGGTTCTGGTGCAAAAGAGCAAACAACACCTGGGGAAAAGAAGGTAAATGCAATTTTGCTTCCAAAAAAAGAACATTTTAAGCTCATCAGTGATCCCCACAAAGTCAGCACTCTGSATGCAAGCAGCCCCATTCACCCTTGGTGACACTGCCCACAGCCCAGGCAGTGCTGTGCGGGCAGGGAGCAGGGGCAGGGAGCAGGAGCAGAGCCATGGTGACATGGCTGCTGACCAGAGCTCAGCAGTCAACCACCAGCTCTGACACTGGTGTCTTGCCCAAACTGGGGTAGTTCACCTCGTCCTTCTCCACATCACGTCCAGAGGGACATGATTTTGGAACTGTGCTCCCCTTTACTCCATAACTTACCTTGTCCCTCCATGGGCATTTGCACCACCCAGTGCCACATAGTCCCACACCTGGGGCTGACCACCCAAAAGCAACACCTTGCAGCTTGGAAACAAATGACACTTCAAATGGGGCTAAGCTGGAGTTCCCACCTGCTTTCTTTGAGGGCTTGCAGAGAGGAGGCAGTGTGCAAATAAACTTGTCACCAGTCTGTGTACTACCACCTGAAGTCATCTGGGAACTCTGACATAAACATCACAAACCTTTTTCTTTTAAATCCAGTGAAGAATCCTAAACTAATCCCTACCSTCTCTATACTTGCTGCCAGAGTAGTTTCAGTAATGTTGTGAACATTGGCAAGTGGCTTGGAAGTCACAGTCTGCCCACTTGTAGGCTGACTACAGGTGTTGGGTTTACGGTTTTTTTGGTGGGTTTTTTTTTCTGTCTTCTCCTGCTACTGTTTCTCTCTAATCACCACCAGAACAAGCCTGTCACAGGATTTCCTGCTGTCTGTTTTTCTTCTCTCAAGCTTTATAAGCCCAGTAAGTCCTGTTAAGGCTGCAGCCTGGTGAAATGATGTGAAAAATCAAGGTCACTCTTGTATTTACTGTACCAGGACAAGCCTGAAGGAGCTACAATTGGCTAAGTTGTTTTACTGTAAAACTATTTACTTACAAGCTGTAAAGCTATTTACCTACAAGAAATCAAACCCCTCCTATTGCAGCTATTGGCTGTAGTGCCTCAAACTCCATCTCTGTAGTACATAAAAGACATCCTGTGTTCTGGTAAAGATACCTGTGCTCAGCTCAGGGGCTGGGACATAACCAGGCTCAGTATGGTGACAAGCAGTTGCTTCTGCAGCAACACTTGTGAGTGACACTACAATTTGCAGGGCTACAACACGAGCCAGCTGCAATCAGAGCCTGCTGTGTGCATGTGTATGAAAGGCATAAAGTTTGGTCTCTGCTCGTAGTTGCTTACTTCTGTGGTTTTGTGTTTGGTCTTCTTTCTCTCCTCCCACTCAAGTCACTTCCTCACCAAGTGCAAAGGAGACAGAGCAGGCAGAGGATGCTCTTTTTTCAGTCCCAATGACAGAACAGCAGCAGTGGCTCATAGGAACAGTGGTGTGGTGGCCACAGATGTTACTCCTGCAGTAGGTGGCCAGTGAAGGACAATGCACTCCAGTCACACATGCACTCTAGTATCATTTTCTATGTCTTCCTACACTTATTTCAATGTGTATTTGGGTCAGGGCAGTAGCTGGCCAAGGGCAGTGGTAGCTGCTGAGAAGCAAAATGAGGTGAGGGGCTGTTGGGATGWGATCAGTGCTCCAAGTGTGCAAATAAGAAGAATTATGAGTAGTGAAATTCATCATTGCACTCCTGAGTATGAAAAAGCATTAGCAACACAGTTTGCACAGGATTTCAGGGATACTTTGCTCAAGTACCATGTATTTAAATCCTATCAGGTTTTTACCTCCCTCTGTATGTTTGCTCACTGCAGGCAAGAGATGTAAATGGAACATGGAGGAAGCTTACTGTGTATGTCTGTGCATTCATTAGGGTCACAAGTTTTAGGCCCCAGCACGGTGGTACTGGAAAGCTGTATTACACTGAAGAGCATTTTCTGGTTAGAAAGTATTTCTGCTCTGCTGCTTATTAGCAATGAGGTTGGAAAAGTGACTGACRTTGGTTTATAAATGAATGAGTCATTACCAGAAGAGACAAATCACCTGAAGATGCTGCGATTAGTATGGGGTTATACATTCCCAGCCTCAGACCCCTGAATGACGTGATTTCAGTTCCCAGTTTCTATCTTCTCAAGCAATTTGCTGCACTGATGCTTCAAATTAGTCTGAGCTAATGTAAAGGCACCTTGTTCTCAGGTGGGGGCTCAGGAGCCACCTCCTTCTCCAGGTCACGCTGGGGAAAAGGAGTAACTCTCAAGCAGTTGAGAGTGGTTATCTTACTTGAAAAACACTAATCTTGTGGCCTGACTTAAGCTGAGTTACAGCCACAGCTGTTAYCTGTTTAAGAAAGAAGGTCAAGGAAATGTCCTTTGCCTTTTAGGCCAGATCATACAATAGTTGTTCTGTGGTGCTTTACAAGGAAAAAAGAAATGCAGAAGAGAGGAATCCATATATAAATATATATATACACACTGTGAGATTCACAGTTCTAAGAGGAATAAGTAAAAGGGAAGTAGCTCTAGGAGAGGGGAAGGACAGAGGAGGAATCCTCTTACAGGCTGTGGCTACCTGGAAGTTGCTGTTCCCCATATAGGGAAAGGTGTGGGAGGAAATAAGATGAGGTTTCACCCTTCTTGCTATTTGGAGACTTCAAGACCAGAGACAGCCAATTTCCAAACAGGACAGCGTCCCTCTCCTGCAATGGGCTGAAAAGTAATCTGTGAGTCCCTGACTGGCAGCTTGATGTTTGTTTTCTGCTTATTGAAGGACAGAAGTAATTGGAGACATTGTTTTACTTGCACAGAAATGAGTCATTTTGGTTTACCTTTAATTTTTTGTTTTACCTTTATTTTGGCTTTCCAACTGTATGGGACAAGTACTTGGGTGCACATCCAGGTTCTGTCCCTGCTTCTGCTGGTTTGCTTTAGCCAGGGAGTAGCAGACTTCTACACACTACCAAAGGTTTCTGCTCAGGGACAGAGGCAGGATAGACATGGGGGAATTGGCCTGAATCTAACTGAAGTGACTCTGAATTGAAAACTCTACAGTTCAAAGAGTTGGGTTAACTCCTGTTGTTATTTTTCTTTTTGTCAACCACTGCCATTTGTAGCTGGTTTGAAGCAGAAGTTCTTGAATACGAGTGTAATACCCTAAGCCTGATAAGACCTGAAAAGTGCCAGAAGTTTTATAGTGTCATCACTGAACAACTACCTTTGTGAGAGGCTTGGGGCAGTTTTCAGAAAACTCCAGTGACTTGTACATCTTCTGAGCCCAGGAAGGTCATCAGCTGAAGCCTTTAGAGGAGAAGGAGAATTGGGTACTCTAGCAGCTGATGCTGGTGCTCATATAGAGGCAGACAAGGAAAAGGTAGCAGTGTTTCAGTTGACATCAGGAGGAGCTGTTCTGTAATGAGTTAACTGCAGATAGTGTGGTTGGATGGCTTGTGGTAATACTGCTGAGCAGCACCATGTTTTCTGCCTGTACTCKCCAGTCTAGATGGAGGTGTCTGTCACCGTTTACCTTGTGCTGTTCTCCTCGAATGCTGTGTTTGCTGAAGCAGGGCTGTGTTTACAGCACCTCATGCACAAAGATTTTTGTGGCTGAGGCCCTTAAACAAAAGGGCAATAGAGTATAACACTACATATGACAATGAGGGGTAGCACGCCTGTTAATGTGACAGCTGGCGTACAGAAGGAAAGCTGATGGCCTTTTTTGGATGCACCAGGGTAAGAATTTGTCTTTCAACCAGTTGCTTCATGCAGAGCTTTGCATTCAAAGTCTAGGGTGGGAGGATGGAAGAAGCATCTGATGAGTTAAGAAAAGTTTCAATGTATTTAGTCTAAAAGTGTTTTACTTGCCAGTGGGAAACTGCAAACAGAGAATAGTCATCCAAGAGGAAAATGGAGTGTTTCTTTGATACCCACAACATTATTAAGAGGAACAGATGAAATCTAAAAGGTAAACACATTCAGCTGAGGCTAGATGAATTTGCTGGTTACTGTGCTAAGAAGTTAATGATGAAATATTACCAGTTGATTTCAGTAGGTAAAAGGAAGTAATGGTGAAGGCCTGTATCAGAAATAAAAGCTTATCTGAGTGATCTCATCCCCATAATTGTCAAAAATACAGCTCTTGCCATTGTTAGCTGTTTAAATTAGTGGACTGGATTCTGGAGGGCTGCATGAGCACAAGCAAAAGCAGAAGGTAGTGGTACTGTTGTTTCTGGAAATGCTTTTCTGGAGGCTCATTGGATAACCTATCTCCTCTTGGCAGGTGTGTGAGGGAGCAGGGAAGAGAATGGCTCTATGGGCCTGATTTCACTTAGCAATGCCAATATGTGTACAGGGATGTGGTGGCTCCAAATGTATTCCTTTGTAAGGGAGGTCAAAATACAGCTTGATGTGTAAGATACATAATGAGCAACAGAAAAWAAGGCATGTTAACTGGGTTGGAAGATAACATTCTGTCTTTTGAATGGATTCTTGTTATTGTCACTGATATTACTTTCAGCAAAAAAATTATGTTGAAATTATTCTTTTTTTCTGTATTGTTTAGCTCTTCTCAGCTTTGTTATGGCCACAAAGAGAGGATAAAAATGGATTGGCACAAAGTTGAGTTTCCTGTATCATTTAGAGTTATGTTTTCAGCCCTTAGCACTTTGGTAGGGTCTGTTCTTCATTTTGAAAATAGCAATAAAAGAGCAGAGAACATAAGAAAACACAATTCTATCTTTTTTTTTTCTCTAATGAAATTGTCAGTGCTAGCCTGAACTCTGCCTCCAATCTGTATGAAGTCTCTGAACTGTGCAGTTGGAAGAAAGCAGATCCAAAAGGAGAGATAAAATATCCATGTGCCTGGCTACTTYAGAAGGTAGTAAAAACCTCCTGAAGTCTTGCTTGTTTTTAATCTGTATGTTTATGTCTACATAAATCCTTTGGGAATAAACTTTAAACATTTACATTGAGTTTAGAGAATTGCCTTCCAGCATCAGTACCTATGATCTAGCAAGAGTAACTAAGATTAAGTTTATGTGAATGGCCCTCTTGGCTTTCAGAGGCATGGGTAATGTTAAAGCATGTGTTGAATTGCTACTAGAATGAGAAATGGTAGCAGTGGGTATGAAGCATTGCAGTGGCTTTGCTGTTCGTGTGTGATTGTTGGAGGTATTGGGCATGCATGGGGAGATAGCTCATGTCTTGGGAAAAGGATCTGTCTGCAGTGTGTGGCAGCTGAGCCTCAGGACACAGATGACAGCCCCCACCCTCTGCCACTGTGGTGGGAAGCTGCTGTTGAATGGACCTTGAACAAACCCAAGCCTTCAGCCCCCTCCTCAGAGAGGTGAAGAATTGCTGGCTGCTTCTCTCCGGCAGCTCTAGAAGTGCAACAGTGTCTGTCCCATGTAAGTTGTCAGGATCCTTTCCTACCACCTTGATGCCCATCTTGGGCTCTGAAGGGCAGCCAAAGTAGAAGTTGGAGACAGAAGAAGCAGGAGCAAACCCAGGATATGAGAGGTAGGTTCAGATACAAAAAGAGGATGGCAAAGGTCAGAGTTGCTCTAGATGGCCGATACAGCCAAACAGACCACTCCTCGCAGCCTGGTTCCGTGGTTTGGTCTTACATGGGATTTGAAAGACTCATTTCCAGTTCAAGGTCTGTGCTTTTGAGCAACTGTGGAGCTCTAGCTCCTAGATACACTCATAGCTTTTACCTTAGCCTGGGGCTGCAGGATCTGATTACTGCCCACAAAATGACATTTTAAGTTGTGTRAGAATCCTATGTGCAGGATATAACTCTAGTCACTACTTTTTTAAGGGAGTTGTCACAGCAGCCCAGTGACAGGGCAGAAGGAAGAGCGCAGTACTTGATTTTCAGCAGAAAATGTCCCTGACTTGCTGTATGTCTAATTGCATGRCAAGTATGGGCTGGTGGAGTGGGGATGGTTGCAAACTTCGGCTGAGGTTTTTAGAGCCATTGGTATGCTCAGGTATCTTGAGAAATGGCCACTTCCATTGTATTTCCTCCACGCTTCTGCCTCCTGAGAGATCCGCATTGTTGTGTTTTTCCCTTCCACACCAGGAGCGGTGCACATGCTTGATCCTGCGTTGCCTGGCTTGGCAGTTCTGGAGCTGTGCCACGCTGTAGTATTTGCTGCTGTCGCCGTTTTGCTCGGCAGCGTGGCCCCGCACCGGGGTACCTTTCTGCACAGCGCTTTGAAGGCTCTGCCACGCTCGGGCTGTACATGCCCGCGTGCCTCGCAGCGAGACAGGGTTTCTGCACGCCGGCATGGTGGCCGGAGAGCTGGCAAGTGGCTGGCATTGGCAACAGCCCCTATGGCAGCCAGAGGGGAAAGAGGACTCAGGCGCTGCAGGAACCCTGGTAGAAAGGGCAGGAGGCTGCTGTGGCTAAAGTCTGAGCTTGCTTTGCTTGAAGCTGGCACAAGATTTTCCAGCGAGGCCTTGACTGACCAGGAGCTTAAAGGCTTTCCTATCTGTGGAGAGTGACACAGGCTGGTGGCAGCCCRTAATTAATAAAGATACTAACCCTCCTTATGCAACCAGGGGATGTCTGACAGCGTTACTAGGTAGTTGCTCAACAACAAGGCATGTTACAACTAACCAGCTGGGACCAATTATGAAAGCCTCAGTAATGCTAGCAAGCACTTGCCTGTTCACATTGTTGGGCTGAAGTTGAAGAGATGAGTGACTGCTGTGCAGCACGCGGGCTGGCTCGTGGTCGGGCAGTGCGCGGTGTGGACCTGAAGCACAGCCAGCAAATTGAGCACGGAGTGCCTCTGCTCTGGGATGTGTCTGCTGGGCATGGATGAGCCGTGGTGCCCAGCATCGGCACTGTCTCTAGTTTGTGCTCCCAGATGCAGGATGAGGAAGCACCCCCAGGGCTGCAGCACCATCTCCCTTCCCATCCGCAGCCTCTCCCACCCCCATCCTGCTGCAGCAGCACCGATCTATGCCCAGTACCTCCTTAGCTGCTTGCTATGGTTGGAAAAAGGGGAGGGAGGGAAGCGGGGGCTCCTACTTAAGACTGCCTCATGAATTTTTAGTCACTACATGAAGATTTCAAGGGTGTGCAAATAAAACATAGAATGAAGCAAAAGACTAAGTGGCACTGCACAAAAGGAGAGGAAAAAAAAGCCAAAACACTGAATCATTGTCCAAAAGGTGCAGCCATTAGAGAATAATAATAGTTTTTGTGTGCAGTGCAGCTGGGGCCACAGTTGCAGAAGGAAGGTCCTCGGTGACCTGTGTGATGGCTCTGTTTGTTTAATGTGCTAAAACAAAGAACTGAAAAGCAGACAGGGTCCTTGCAGATACTCGCAGGGCTTCTCTCTCAGTTCCTGCGTCTGTGCCCTCTTTTGCCGTGTGCGTGTGTGTCTTCATGCTCCAAATGCAACTAATCACAGCTCCGTGCTCTTGGATGCCTTCCGTTGTGCATCCCTTGTCACTGCGCCCGGGCACTCCCTGCTTGTTGACTCGCTATTTTTGTGATTTAGAAACTMCAGCAAATAATATAAAGTCAAACGGTTACTATTTTATTCTCTGTTTTTGTAATTCTCTGTCCTTTAGAACGAGCTCRGCGTAATGACATTATTCCCACCCCTCCACCCTGACCTCAGTCTTTTTCTATCCATTTAGCAAATGCTGCAGCTTGCTCTGTTTTTAATGGGTGGGAATCAATGTGGCTTTTTAAAATTGGATTCTCTCTGCCTGCACAAACAAAATCAATGGTGTTATTGAGCATGTGCAGGTCTGTGTGAACAGGAGCAAGCCAGCAGGGTTTGCCACCTCGGTGAGGCAGGGGCGAAGCCTGTAGTTCACASAGGGAGGATCACTCTTTATTTCTCTGTCATTTTGGTAAAGGCTGACAAGCAGCTTGGAACTGCTTAGAAAGTAGAGCCTAGGGTGTACTTTTCACCGAGTTAATAACATTTTTGAAGTGGTCAGTGTGAGGCTGTAAAAATGGGCTAAGGCCAGACTAGTTTGAGTGCCCATAGGAGGTTTGAAAATCCCAGTAAAATGAGGTTTAATCCAAACCGTGCTTTATTTCAGTATGACTTTACAGTTGGTTTTGCTTCATCTAGTGGTGTTCTCCAACTGTAGCCTGATTGGACCTTTGCTCTCAGAAGTGAGTTTYAGGGCAGATAGGGTTTTGCTTCCTTCAGGCTAAGCATTTGTATACAAACAAATGGGATGGGGAATTTATGTATCTATGTTTGTCTTTTGTGGCAGATTGAGTTGACTGATATTGAGCTGTTATGGAAAAGTTGACTGGCACAATTGGTCATGGCTTTGGGAGACAGAAGAAAGGGCATATTCCAGATGGATGATATTGTTTTGGTGTTTTTTTATTTATTGCTTCTTCAGGGATGATCTTCAGATTTAACATTATCAGGATTTTATTGCGTGCTGTGGAAGGAAAGGATTCTTCCAACATGTTCTCTTGGAGACTTTAGTGTCATCTGTAAGTTCATGAGGCTGTGTTAGATGATTTGTGGAACTGTATGAAATGGTGACCTGGAGGATATTTTCAGTTAAAGCTGAGCTGTGGAGGGTGTATCACAATCCATGACAAGCCTTGTATCTGGGTGAAGAGCCAGTTGCCTCCAGTGTTGTCCTCACTGTGCAAAGCACCCCAAAACAGCRTATCTATTTGTCTTCCAGGAAAGAGAGTGATACTCCTGACTCTGTGATGTAGGACACAGCAGTCTTCCAGCTGCAGCCAGTTTCAGACACCACCGACACGGGTTGGGTTCAAACTGACGACTTTAGTTGTATGTGAAAGACTCCAGAACCTTTTATCAACCTGCAGGGCCATTCAGTCATCTCACATAAACACACATGCCAATGCTTGTTTTGAACACGGCTTTGTTGGGAGCACAGCGAGCCCAGTGTTTTGAGTGAGAGCAGAAATTTCTGGCTGTACGACAGAATGGGTTTTCTAATCCTCCTGGCAGCTGAGGAGCTCTGGGTCCTGAACAGGAAGGGGTGGCAAGAAGGGACCTTTCCCCTCTGACTGCGCCACCAGAAGATGTTTGTTCGGTTCTCTATGTTTTGAAGACTAAACAAGAGTTCATTTTGAAATGCTGCTAGGGTGCAGTAGTGGTAAGTCGAAAGGAAGACTTGTGTTTCTGATGTCTTCATATCTCCACAAACAAGAGGAAAACTTTAACTGGTGTTTTGTTCCTGACAGCTACTTCTGCTGGAGTGAYAGCCCTGGGGTTTGTCCAGTGAAATACTCTGACTTTGCTTTTCCTGACCCACTTCAGATTTCTTGATTGTTTTTTGTTTTAAGTACTGAAAATCCCTATCACTCCTGTATTTCGCTTGTAAATGGGGGGGCATGTTTGTAACAAAACAAGACAATTAACCTTCTCCTTCTGTTCTCTGTTTGAGTTAGGATTTCTTKATGGCCATCCTTTAATTGTGTGATTGTGACTGGCCTGGACAAATGAGACAGTTTAAGTATCCTGCACTCGGTATAGCTCATCCACGCATATGTTATGAAGTACAGAGAGGAGCTATAAATGATGCATGGCTCGTTTCTCAGTGCAGGGCTTGGTACATGTGTGTAYGTACTGGTGGACACGCTTTTTCATTGTGCAGATACAGTTTTATCTGTGCAAGAAGCTTGTGATCATTAAATATCATTTAAAATAAGCTAAAAATACATCTTTATTGACTTCTTTTCTTTCCACAGACAACAAAGATCCTACTGAATTATTTTCAAATGTTGGCAGCAGTGGTGTTTTCTGCAACTTGTGAATCAGTGCAAGAAGCTTTCCTTGACTGCAATGTGTTCAGCAAAGGGTCCAGTCATATAGCAGTTCACTAACCACCTAATTTCCACGTGTAGTGTTATTTTTGATCAATACATCAGGGGTTTTTTCATATGTGCTGGTGTGTTGATTAACACTGTAAAAAACTCAGTGTACTTTAGAATGTGCCAGGATGTGCCCTTTCTACTTACTTTGGGAAGCCCCCAGGATGGKTAGGTCATTTCTATTGTGAAGAGGCTTCTGTTATCTTTGAGGGCAAGAAACTTCTCATGCTGCTTCTCTCCACTCCAGTGTAACCAGTGTGCTCTGCTGSGAGGACTGGACCTTCACAATGTTCAGTGGGACCTGGGTAGAGACTTCCAAATATCCAAGCAGGAGTTCTGCTCCCTATGTGGGACTCCTGGTGTCCAAGCTTCCCTGTGTGTTGGTATAGGCATGGGTGAAATATATTGGTCAGTCGGGGGTGGGGGGGGGCGGGAGGGGGAATAACAACAAATTCTTCTGTATTTTGGGTTGAGATTTATTGGTTTGGAGACTTTATAATTAGAAACTTAATTAAAATGAAAAGTTAAGGTTCTTAGATGCATCCAGAGCTGAGAATTAAAAAAAAAATATTGACTGAAAGAGCCATCAAATAATAGTTCTAAGTGTTTGGTCTTCTCTCTCTTGTATGTGAATAAGTGATCTCGTGTAAGGCTAATCAGAACAAGATTTCTGTCCAAAATTCCACTTCTCCAAATTTTTTATGAACCGCCCCCCCCCAACAAAAAGCCTACCTTTTTCTTCCATTCTAATTGAAAACCTGCCATTATGAATGAAATTAAATACRTGAAATTTTGAGGTTTGGCTTTATTGTAACGTTTTTGGTGGCTGAAAAATCAATCCAGTTTTACTTTATGGAGAGGGCAATTTTTGCTTTCTTTTTTTTGTACAAAGCAAGCAGGTAGCTCTTACTATCCTCCAGCCTGTATGCTTAAACATTCTTCAACGTTGTTCCTTTTCTTAATTTTTAATTTTATTTTTTTACAGTGGAATAAAAATAATAAGCTGCAATCTTAAATAGAATTGTTGCTCTTCAACTTTTCAAAGCAGTAAGGGAAAATAGATCACACAGTGAGTTTTAAAAATCAGCCAGTGTGTGGGATATGCTACACCGAACCTCTTTTCAGAAAAGAACTGGATTGCAGCCTTTAGGAACTGTGTTTACAGTAAGAGAAACTGAATTTAGACCAAGCAAAGGATGTGGGAAGCACCAGCTCGGTACTGCTGTGATGGCTGCAAAGCACAAAATTAAAAATTAAAAAAAAAAGGCACAGCCAAAACAGGGATTTTCCACCATGTGGAGAAATTACTGGAAATGTCTGAAATCCATTTATTCTGGAAAGGTGCACCTCATAGTCATTTCTGCTCTCCAGCAATCTAGCAAAGGGTTAAAAGTTCGAGCGAGAATTGATTGGGAGAAGACTCTGCCACAATGCTAAAGACTCATTTATTGAGAGAGCGTTATGCTGCTTACTGTAATTGCAAGAAATTAAAAGAAGGCAAATTAGCTGGGAGCTTTTCAGAACTCTTCCTCCTTTTGCTGACGTTAATGAGATTTCCCCCATACCAAAGCAGCATCAATAACTTCTGCTGCGTGGTTTCTGTCAGCCATCGCTTACAAAATGAAACAAACCCAGTGCGACAGCGAGGTGGGGAGCAGGGAGGGCCAAGGGTAGGAGCACGAGGGCATGAATCCTTTGGATAGGTTATAGATCTTGCAAATCCACTTGCGAGACAGCTCCATGCCAAAGCGTGTGCCGATGGGATGTGCGTGGATCAGCTGCTGCCACCCGCGCCGCTTCTCCGGGGAAGCGCTGCTTTCCCCGGTTTTATGTTGTCTGGTGGCTTTTGTTGGGATGATTTCGGCAAGTGGAAAGTTTATGTAGTAAAGGGAAAAATGTCACAGGCTGTTCTGAGGGCTGTATTTATAGCCAAGGCATTTCCAGGAAGGTGAATTTCCTAAACTGGGGTGGAGGTCAAGGCAGAAGGGAAGGGCTTGATCGGGATCAGTTTCTGTAACAGGAATTCCTATCTTAAGCAAGAATCTGCTGCTTTCCAAGAAACTGGGCTTTTCCACAGCTAGTAGAAGGGACGCTTCAGAGGCAGGGAAGAAGAAGAGTGAAATTATCCGCATTTGGAGGCCCCTCTGTGGGGAAACGCTGAGTTGCAAGCGAGTTGCATTGCAGGCAATGGCTTTCTGCAGAGCAGGAACCCGTTTGGCTCTTCCATCTGCCCCAGGAGGGAGGTGGCCAACAGAACTGTGCTGAGTGTGGTCCCTTTGGAAGTGAGGCACAGAGGAGTTGGGATCCCAAAGTACTATTGGGATGAGGGGAGTGGATGAAAGCAGTGAGGGTGTATCTCTTGCTTTCTTTGAGTGCAGTCCTTTCCTGTGAAAGGATGGAAAAATACCTTTGTTTTTCTGGAAGCTCATGGATGCAAATGTTTGTTTATGGTGGGCATCTCTGTAGTTATGTACACACAAACCCAATGTATACACACACGAGTGCATGTTGAGTGGGAGTAATATTTTGTAATTTCTAAGGCACTCCTACATGARGAGACGTGGGTGCCTAAGAAAACATAGCTGAAAGCAAAATCAACATGACCTAGTAAACAACAGCTATCTAGCACATGTGTGCCTACTGTAAAGCAGATCCTGCCTTCCTCTATGGAAGCATATCCTGTGTGGGCTCTACATGTTTTCTCAGACAGTGAGAGAAGCCAACATCATTTGAACTGAGAACTCTCTGTAAGATTTTACTGAACTTGGATGATTTTTCTGCAAGTTTTCTTTCGCATTCTTTCGCTTTTAATACCCCACTGTCTGAGTATAACAAATTGACACCCGACAGTTACAACGCCTGCTTTGTGGGAAGTGGTACCTGCTCAGCGCAGTGAAAATGGAGCTGGTTTTTTGGCTGTTGCTGCTTGGCACAGGCACCTTTCTGGGGCCGTCCTGTGGGTGACAGCACAATTTGCAAGGTATTAAAAGTTTAGGAGGATTCAGAACATCTTAYTCCGAAAGTTTTTAAGTATTTCACGCCTGTCATCTAAAGTAGTTCCAGTGCTTCAAAACAGCAGGAGAAAAAAATTATGCATTGCGTATTTATAATACATGATTGTTGATATCTGTTGGCATTTACTCTAGAGAAGAGGCCAGATAACTCGTTTGTGGCAGGGAAGCTAAATGTCATAACCACGATAGCCGGTTACAGATGTGTATTAACCCTTTCAGTTAATTTTCTTAATCCTTTCATGGGTTTAATGAAGGGTCATGTGATAAATCAGGGCTGTGATGTTCTCCCATGTAAAGGGGTGCACAAAGTGACTCTTGATGGATGATAGCAGGGAACAAGGAATGCATATGGGACCCCAGGAGACGGTGGCTCTGTGTGCTCTAGCAAGCAGTGTGGCCAGGTGGAAGCTGATTTGGAGAGCAAATCCTTTGCCAAGGACCTGCCAGCCATGCCTGGAGCGWTTTGAGTAGGAGGGTTTTAGAGTAGGTCTTGCTCAGTGAGTGAGTGCTTATTTGTGCACTCTGAGACCACTTTGCAGTGGAAGTAACTGAGAGATTTGCCTCAAAAGTGCCCAACTGAAACACTGGCGTAGATGCACTCAGTATTGTCAGTTTGTTATGTTTTCATCAAGTCTTATAATGTGCTTTTTTGGGTTTTTTACTTTAAACATTCTACCTACCTGAGAGAATCTGGGTTTTAACTTTAAAAAACGGGGAGGCATTTCTAGATCTCAATGTTATTGCAGAAAGGAGTCTGAAAACAAGGTAGATTTAAAAAAATGAATATATTCCCAAAAAAAAAGTTATATTCTCGTTATTTTGGTGATTGGCAGGTGACTTTTTAGGTTATCCTGTCCTGGGAGAAAACCTGCAGGAACAGACTGGGTGGGAGAAGAATACCTCCCTGACTCTTCCATGATACTGAAGTCAGAGGAATTGCTTCTCTCTTGATTTAAATCCATGCATCTCCAGTGCAACAGCTGTGGAGTTATTTGTGGTTCAGGTTCACTGCAATGACAGCTCTTGGAAAATCTGCTTTCAAAATTTTCCTGAGTTCTGAAAAGGAGCTACTGAGGAAGTCCAGGATATGGGTTGGTTGGTTGGGTTTTTGGGTTTTTTCGTGCTTTTCTTATTTTTACAGACCAATCTCCATTTGCATGGGGGRTGTCCTGGGGCCAGTGTTTTTTCTGCACCTCTTGCTTTGGGCAAGCACTGGGGCATCCTCCATGAAAAGTGGTTTGGGGTGGTTGGTGTTACGTGCCAGCCTTGGCCCTGGGGAGTGGGAAGCTGCCGAGGTGGACATCCTTTCTCAGTGCACAGCTGCCCAAAGCCTTTCAGATTCTTAAAATCCTCAGCATCCATTGGGGGAAGAAATTAGGAAGAACTAGGGTAGAAGGTGATAACCCCTGTGCCAGGAGTCCCTCATGGTGAGTAGCCAGGTGCAAGATAAAACCCTGGAGCAGRAGAGAAGCACAGGGTCATTCCCGTTCTGTTCTTTTCCTCAAACCTGCTTGTTTTCACGTGCTAAGTATCAAACTCTCCACTGCCTCCCTGCGTGCTCAGCACCGCTCTTCCTGCTTCTCTCAGGAATGTGCTTGTAGTAAGGAGTTGAAGAGATCAAAGCAATGAAACACAGAAATCATGGATACCCAGGAGGGACAGCAAGTGCAAAACCAGCCTGCAGTCTCAAACCAGTTGGGAAGGAGGGGTCTGGATGCAYGCAGTGTTATTTCATCCACACTGGCCATACCAGGCAACACATGGCTTAAAACCCAGAAGAGGAAAACAGAGTGGGCTGTAGTGGCTTTGAGGGGTGTCACAGCAGCGCAGAGAGCTGCAGCCAGCCACTGGAAGTCCTAGTGAGGGAGAGAGAGGCTGGATTACCATCACCTGGATCATGAAAATATTACCAAGGAGTTATTAAACACATAAAAATCCCACTAGGGGTTTTTGCTTCTCCTTTCTCCCCACTACTTTAGAAATGGAGATTTCACATCTAAGATTTGGGGTTGTTTTGAGACTTCCTTAAACAATACAGTAAACCAGAAGTCTGAATGCTTTCTGTAAAAACAGACCACCACCAGTCTGCTGAGATAGCTTCTGGAAAACTGTATGTTATGGCCAGGTTGGTTTTTTTTTTTCAATATCTCCACATGCAATTTTTAAAGTGTGCTGGTAGTTCAGACTCAGGAGGCATCCTAGCTTCTGATTGCCTGGCTAGTTCTCTGACTCAAGAATCTAAATGCATAATATAAAGTTAAAATACTTTTTATATCTATATTAAATACTTCAAATGTTTAGAGAATGTTTTTTGGATTAAACACTTCATTTGAGAACTAACCTGAAAAAAATTCATATAGCATTGATTTTTACTTTTTTTTGCCTATGTATGAGTGCAAGTAATTAATAATTTGCATTCTCCAAATAATCTCTAGTGTGTCTTAGTGATGTAAACTACAAAGCAATGCAAGCTTTAATATCAAACTACAGGAAGAGCACAAGTAGGGAACGGATGTTTGCTGAATGAATTGAATCTGAATTTGGAAAATTCCCAGAGCATTTTAGAGATAATGCTGAAAAATTAAGCATCAGAAAAGGGTGGTTTTSCACCAAAGAGGAGGGTAGTTCCCTTTTATCTCCATTAGCTTTGTCGAAGACAGTGTGACTGTGGAAGTATAAGTCCACACTGAATCTGGATTATGCATCCTCTGGATTCAAAGCAAACCTTTCCACATCTGCATTCTCTATTAATTTATTCCACTAGTAGTGGAATACAGGTGGGGGTTCATGCTGCTCTTGTTGGTGCAGTTACTATGTGCCAGGCTGAATGTCAGCCACTCCTTATTCTTTTGCCTGTTTGTTTTTTCCCTTCAATTCACATTTCTGACTCAAGAAGGGGAGAGCTTGAGAGTGCAGCCCATCATGGCTGGAGCAGCTGCCCACACAGATGGGATGTGACTCTGCTTGGTTTCACTGGTTTTCGCTTGCTTTTCCTGCAGGCATTCCATTCTGTAACGAGCACCCACCCCTCACGGCACCTTTGCGTGCTCAGCTCCATCCATCAGGTCGTGATCAGCAGGGGTCGGGAGCGAAGGCTGGGGCTGAGGCAGACGTGGACTGCAGAGTGAACAGGCTGTTACCTGCTCCCATCCCGCGCAGTAGTGGGACAATGAGTGCCTTGTGTTCCTCCACCAGCTTTGCAGGAAGGTGGGCATGCTGTGATGGGCCGCTTCCCAGGCGGCACCACCGTGCAGGGATCCAGTCGCCCAGCTCCTGCAGAGGTCACCACTGGGGTCTCTTCCTGGGGAAGAGTGGTGACACCCACCCTGGAGAAAGAGGGACTTGCGTGGCTGCAGAGGTCAGAATTGGTATTGGTACTTGCAAGAAACTTGGAGAAAAAGAAGATGAKTGTAGGATGTGAGAGAAGCTCAAGGGCAGAGGTAGTCTGCAGGGTTAGTTTTGTCAATTAGAGAGAAAAGGGAAGTAATATAGACATTGCAAGTTTATTCAGAAGTTTTCAGTCTGGAAAGGGCCCTGCCTAAATCAAAAATAGCTTCCCTTTACGGAAGAGGCTTCCTTGCTCATTTTTTATGTATTTATATCTGACTTGGGCTGGCTCAATGGACAAAATGTTCTGTACTTATTTCCTCTTTTTTTTTTTTTTCTGAACGAAGGCAGCCGTCAAGTGCAGGAGAAGTGGAGCCATGGGAACTTCCTGTGTGTGCCACACCAGGGCTGTCTGGTCCTCCCTGACTGGGGACAAACACTCTGTTTCTAGGGCAAGAGCTGGCACTTGATGGAAATCTTTTGTCTGTACCTTTGTGCCTTTGCCATCAGGCGAAGAGAAAAGAGCTGTTCCTCTGCCTTTTTCTCTAGGCTTTTTGCTTTCATTAAGCAAAGAGCATCAGCCTCCACTGTGGTGGAAGCAAGGACAGAGGCGAAGGATGGTGAGACCRGCAAGGCCAGTATGAAGTAACACTACAGGACTGCAAGGGAATGTGTGGAAATCTCCCCGTGACTTCTATCAATTAAAGGGAAAAGGGGAATAGTTTAGGCATTGCAATTAAAAAAAGGTAATAGAGTCTGATTTACATTTCAGAATGTAGTATCTCGGTTTTAATTGGAAAATAATTTGAATTGCAAGTGAAATAATTAGATTAGAAAGTCACTCAGCAATTTACTACTCATATTCCCCAGAACTGGACTCCTGGTTCATAGAATACTGTTGAACATTAAGAGAGCTGTGTTTGATTTCCTTCTTTTTGCCCTCCCCTTCACTCCTTTCCTAATGAATTACATTCTGGAAGTAGAGACACATCTTCGTCAACGACCACATTTTATGTCTGAGCTCTCAGCTGGTTGCAGCTGCCTTTTGGAGGTGTGAAACTTGTGAGGACTTGAGAGGAAAGGGCAAAGGGAGTTATTCTGGATTTCTCCAAGCTGTTTATTTCAAATCTAGGCTGTAAAGGAAAAATAATTGTTGGGCTCTCCTCGATATCCCTTCTTGAAGTGGTCAGGGTCATTCTGGAGTTCTTAAAYGCAGGAAAACTGGCACTGGAGAGGTGAAGTGCTTGCAATGAATACCTCCAGGGGCACAGATGTATAGCTGGTGCTTTATTTACAAAAGGCGTAGCACATCCCCAAGCACATTGCAAGCCAGGAGCCCTAGTTTCATGGACTGTATGCGTGAGTGAGCCCAGCCATCATTTCCCTCCTCCTCGCTCCGGGGCGAGCACTCAGGGATGGGGACAAAGGCGGGCTGCAAACTGAGTTTGTGTCCCTGACAAGCACAGGACTTGCTTTTGTGGTTATTGGATGGCACTAATGGTTTCGTGAGGTTCACTCTTCCTATTAGAAAGGAAAATCTTTTCCATCCCYGTCATGGGGAAGTACACAGGGGAATCGTATTTGGGGAACTTACCTATTGCTGCTTATTAATGTTATAAATCATTGTTTGCTGGCTCATAAAAACAATCTGTCATAAATTACAGATCTCAGGAAAAATCCTCACAGATATGAGACTAAAAGCAATCCATTGCTGCTGCTTTTTTCTCATTTCTTCTCTGATAGACCTCAGCAACTGTACCATCAGCCTATGTTTATTTSTAATTATTTATTTACACACAAAGCCCCTGCCTTCTCTTCCAGGTCAGGAATGCTTCTTTCACTTGAGGGATAACTTAAAACCAATTTGATTGGGCATGAAGAGTAATTGGACGTCATTTTGAGAAGCAATCCCTCTCCGTAATCCATCACTGTTGTCACGCTAGCCTGTCTCTGAGGCAGGGCAGCATTCACTCCTCTCTGGTAGTCTGAGGCTGTTGTTCCTCCAAAGCAGGGGCCCCTTTTCCATACTGATTCTTTTCCAGAAGCTGTTTATTTCTTTAATGACTGAAGCAAAAGCAGATATTGTTAGATAAGTGTCTATAAATTATTCTGGCAGCTTTGTATAAAGGCATACGATAAATTTTCAGGAAAGAGTTTGTTGCCAGGATAGCTTCTGGAGCCAAAATGTTGGTGCCAAACTAAATGGAAGAGCATATATTAGACACCAGTTGGGGTGCTGCCCTGTGGGGTTGCAGCTTTTCTTCGAGGTGGGCACCCCTCTTGTGATGGTGGGACAACCCTGACCTCTTCACCAAATCTTCACCAAAACCATTATCTGCCCCTCTTCCTGCTGTTTCCTGATCCCATTCACTATGTGCAGCCCTACCTTATTCGTGGGGGGTTGTTTTCTTTTTTTCCTTCCCCCCGCAACGACCCTTAACCCTCTAACTTGGTCTCGGAAGCTGTGCAAGGAGCCCTCTGGCTGTGCTGCTGGGATTTCACGTACATGTCCGTTTGCAGTGGTGGCCTGTCCGCGTGACTGGGACGTGGTCGGGACATGCACCACGTGGGGTGAGGATGCTGTGGGTGCTCTCCTGGAGCTGGGCAGAGCTGAAGGAGGTCCCAGCAAGTGGCAGCAGCGGGGCTGTGTCCTGAGCCTGCGGTTCTACCATCAGGAGCTGCACCTCCTGCCTTCCCTGGAATAAGCACCATAACCCAAGCCTCACAGTATCTTGTACCAGGCAACAGTTTGGATTCCCAAGCTCAAAAGCTGTGGATTCCTCCATCTTAAAGAGCTATTCTTCCATCTGTAAGCTGGAAACTCATTTGATTTTTAAATTGTGTTTTCCTGTTGAAAGTAGAGACGCAGGGGAAAGGCCCCTGTGGCAGGACCCTCACCTCTAGCAGCAATGTGCACACATTGTAGTTCCCATTAGTTCTTGTCCTCTCCAAGTGGATTTAACTTTCATTTCTAAATGGCAGCATTTGAAAGGCATATAGGGCTGAGCTAACCATGTAAGTAATTAGACTAGGAATGCAAGCAGAGGGGGCCATCAGCACTCATTATTTAAGAGCCAGCTTCATTATTTTTACTGCTTGGATGCTTATCTTAACATCAGCAGCTGCTTTTATTTAAAGGGGCTTTGCCTTGCAGACTTGAAGTGCCTTGCTAGGCTCTCCTGGAAGGGCGCTCAGAGATTGCACACCTTCCTCTGAGAGGTGAAACCAAAATAGTCTGCTCCAAAAAAGATGCTTCGTGGTGTTCAGGCTCCCAAAGTATTTACACCTTGTGCAGACTTCGTGGGAATTTGCACCCCCATACCTGGAACAGTGCTCCCACCGTGATAAAAATGAGATGATTTTTGACAGCACATGGTGGTTTTTTATTAGGTCAAAGCATGAAAATTGTCCTGGGCATCTAAAATTAGAAGATTATGAGGTCTGTAGAGAAAAGCAGTGTCAAATCACACTGTTGCAGTCCCTGCCCTACAGTGCTTGCAGTTAAACTCCCACCTTTGGCTCCAAGCTTCCCTTGAATCTGACTTACTATAAGGGAGCTGACAAAAGTGCACAGTCCAAGGTGAGCCCAAGTGCAGTGGTAACTTTTATTCTTACACCTTTTATTAAATATGTATGTGCCTAGAGCTGGGAGATTTGCAAAGGGGGTGAATAATGCAATATTGTGTACCAAGTGTTTGTACCAGTGTGCTGCTGTATCCCTGAGCCCTTTCATTCTCTCTCCTGGTTTTTATCATCATGGTGTGTGTGGTGGATGCCCAGGCTCTGCTCCTGTGAGTGACCCATACACAAGGATGGGTCATGAGAGAAGAGGGATATGCCGCCAGTCTTCACTAGGAAAGATTAGTCTAAGATGCTGAACTCCTTTGTGAGGGGCTTTGAGATCTATAAGCAAGGGTGATGATGCTCTAGAGTTCTTCTCATGCCACCCAAAACTGCCTAGAAATTCGAAGACATCTTTCAGGAGATGGTCTGGCTGTTCTTTCAGCAAACCCCTGGGTGCTGAGCAGGGTATTTCTCCAGGCCCTGGGGAAAAGAGAGAAGACACTGTCTTTCACCTCTACAGTTTCGTGCCTGCTCTGGTCTTTCCTGCAAATTTGTGCCCAGCCCAGCAGAGTTAAATGCTGCTGCGTTGCGTGCAGGGCTGCTTTGTTGCCATGTCAACTGTGCATGTCATTTGTTTACATTTGATTTGGCAGAACATTTCATGATAAGAACCAAGGCCTCCAGCGACTTTGAACTGGGGGGTGACTGGGCAGGGGCATGGCGGGATGRGGAGTGAGGGAGAAGGTCTGCATCCACCTTCTGCTGGTTGCCCACCAGATGAGCAAATGGAGCTGTTGCCTGGGACTTGGTCATCCTAGTTTCCAGGAAAATAGGAACAGGGGAAATAAGTGTTGATTCTCATACTAATATCGATAACAGCGTACATGAATTCTCAGGTGGCTTCTTGCAGTTTTACCCATGGAGTGTGAAGGTTATTTCACAGCCTGTTGCGRCCAAGGTTACCACAGCTAGGTAATTTCTGTGATCCTGCCAAATTCCCAACAACCAGATCTCGATTGTTTTCATGTGTTAGTCAGTGATGGGAAGAGATGAATCTTTACAGGCAAAGACCCATAATTCGAAACAAATCTGTGACAGACTTTCCTGAGGACTTTCCCCAAGTAAAAAGAATACCAGGGCTTGGCCCAAAGCCAGGGAGAAAATATGTCTTAAAGAAAATCTGCAAAGACTGAAGTAGTATGTGAACTTCCAAGTCAGTGCTAAAGCAATTCAAGAAAAGTAGATGCAAAAATTATTTTTCAAAATTCCATCAATGGCATTGGATTTTTTAAATTTTATTTTATTTGTAAATAGAAGCAATCTGGGAAGAGGTTGGTAAAGCATAAGAGATTTTTCTCTGAAGTACTTCTGACTGACAGGGATGTTTTTCTCCCGTATTTGTTACCTGATCGGAAGTGGTAAATTTTCCTTTTCCCTTTCTGTGCTGTTCTTTGCCTTCTGGATGTGAGACGTGTTGCTTGTGGTATTGGTGGGAAACACATTCAGGATTCAAGTGCTGGGAAACTGGGGAGGTGATGCAATTTTCCCCTCCCTTCTAAAAAGAAAGAGATTTCATTTACTATGCATTAATATGAAAAGCCAAGCTCACCTTCCTGGCGGCTCTGCGGGCGAGTACSGGGGACGGCACAAAGTCTGTGATCCCTTATGAGGTGGTGCCTCTGCCAGTCCCTCCTCCAGGCACCCGGGTGAGTCACAGCCTGCTCTGGTAGGCTGCCTTCTGGGGGGTTTCTGCTTTCATGAGAGAGAAAATACCCTTCATCTGTGATTTATGTCCAAACCAGCGAGCACCACCTGAAAGACCACGGTGCCAGGAGCGTAGGAGAAATGAGCTTTGGGCCGGCGATGTGTTCCCYCGCTTTGATCTCCGTCACTCAGCTCATTGCTCTGCCTTGATTTTTACATACCTGTGTGTGATAGCTTGGTCCTGAGCTCACCAAGTTGTCTTCTTGGGGCGTGCTCACATATGTGAGCCCTTTGGTGACAGCGGCTGCCTGAGCTCTGCTGCCTCCCTCCCCCCATCTTGCCCTCCTGGTGCGTCGGAGCCACTCCAGCCTCACATGACCCGCTGAGAGTTTGTACCAGCTTGTCCTAAGGGAAAGCGCCGCGGGGGAATCTGGGCTTTGGGGCAGAGACTGGTTAAAAGAGCAGTACCACCGGGAGGAGATCTATCTGGAAACCACAGCCTCCACAGCAGCCAGGCTGGGGCTGTGCTTCCCTGAGCTTTCCATAGAGGTGGGACTCCAGGTGTGCGGGTTGTACTTGCTCTTGACGTCGGATTAGAGCTGTGCGGGAGTTGCCTGTATCGGTTCCTTCTTTGTTACTCATCTCTGTTAATCAGGATGTCTCCCTCTGATCCAGAATGGTTAAGCTCGTGCTGGGGAAGTAGACAGGGAAGGTGTGGAGTCTGGTAGCATGACCAGCATGGATAAAATGTCTGTTTTCTTTTTCATCTTGCATGAAGAGATCATAGCTAGGTAAAGAGCTAAGCCAGCCTCATGACTCTCTTGGCTTTGGCCTTTCTGGGACTGCCCGACTGTGCTACCAGAAATGACTATTCTTGTAAGGGTGATCCAGCTTTTGGCCATTGACCAGCCATTTTTTGATCTCGATTCATTCAAGCCTTGAAACAAACCACTGAAGAATAAAGCTTCTCAGGTACTACCAGCATGTGTAGGGGTTAATCTGGATCCCAGCTTGTGTAAGGTTTTTACTGGGCACTAATGATAATACGGTGTGCTCCAATTCTTGCTTTTTAATTTTCTACTTAAGGGCGAGACTAGGTGCATTCCTCAGAACATGAGATTCTTTAATTTTAGACACGAGGTCTGGCACCCTTTGTGGCAGCCAGCTGTCTTCTCATTTTCTTAGCAGTGCTTTCATTCTTCTGCATTGCAAGCCAGCTCTTTTTCTGTGTGGGATCCTTCTCACCTCAGCCCTTTCCCAGTTACATAAAGAAGGAAGAACGCTAAAAGTGTGGTTGCACTGAAATTTAAAAAATAAAATAAAAATAAAATTGTTGAGACCCTTTCTGATGTGTTGCTACATGGCAGATATCTGCCTATAGTTATTTCCRAATAAAAACCCTGCCCACGGAGCAGGGATGGATCTGTAGCATTATCTATAATAAAAATCAGTATGTGGGATAATAGTGTGGAGTACAACAAAGTAACACATCTTGGGCTTGTATCAATGATCACTAAAGACAGGATGTTGCTTTGTAAAGATTTCAGTTGTTACATTGTTTTGTAACCTTCCTCTCTCGCTCATTTTGAAGTTGGTATTTGCGAGACATCTAAAACCCAGTGGCTGGAAGAAGCATGTGGAGATAACTTCTACAAGCTCTTCCTTCAGGCTCACTGATGAGATGGTGTCAGCTGGAAGAGATGCCAGTAAGGGATGCAAGGTGTTCCTGCTCAGTTCTTTCCTGAACTCCAGCTCCTTGGAGACTCACGGTTCCTATGCTAAGAGCAGGGACATGTTGTTTCAGTATTTATTGGGCAAGACAGATGCCCTCGTTCCTTTGCCATTTCTAGCAGAAGAGCTTTCCAGCTGAGAACCTGATTTCCAAATAGTTCTTCAACAAAAATCATACTCCTTGGACTGCTTGTTCTCAAAAAGTGCTGCAAGTGACCTTAATGCGTTCTCAGCTGTCCTTTACAGCTGAGAAATATTTCTAAATGCAACGCCACCAATTGCAGTGATAAGTATTACTGTTAAGCTTGGCACGTGTATCTGAAGATGATCTTTTGGCTAACATACAAGGTTGGGACAAAGGAAGTTCTTATCTTGTTTGCTTCTGTGACTTGTTGTAATTATTTTTCTGCTACATTTCTTAGTCTTCCTAGCCATAAAGTGGGATTAATAAATTGCACTTGCCTTACTTGGGTATATTAAAGTTTCTGAAAATCCATCAGCTGTCTTTATGGAAATGCAAAGTGCTTGAATCTATCTAATACCACCCACACCCTAAGGGCTGACCTGCTGGCTTGCTTCTCACAGCTAGAGTCAAATGGAACTTCATTCAGCTTGCAGGCAGRTATGGTAGTTATCAGCAACTCTGAGAGCACCCTTCATCTAGATCCTGCTCCAAGGGGCCAGACAACAAATGTGTTGAAGTAAAATTTTCATTCTGCTCGTTCTCTTCAACACTCTTGTGGAAATACTTTCGCCGCTCATCAGTGTTATACGTGGGGACCTGTTGATTGCCAGCAGCAATTAATGCAATGCTGGTAGCAGTGCTTGGGAAGGAATGGAAGTGATTGACTTTCAAATTCAGGCTTTCTGTTTGGAGGCCTGTGCTTCGGGGAAAACATCTAACAAGGCTTCTGTCTAGAAACTAAGCATATCTGATGTGAAATGATAAACAGAGAAAAAATGTACAGGAAAGCTGACTCTATTCTTTTTAGAGAGCAGAGTTGTACTTCTAAGTCCACTTTAGAATGAGGTTTTGCAAGACAGAGCCGTAGATATTTAAGAGGGCAATCCTCTCAGCATCCCAAAAAGAACGTTGCAGCCTCTAATTAAGCAGAGTATTAACTACCTTATCTCCTTGAYGAAACTTGGTAAACTCTACCCTGACAGATGTGCACACATGGCTTTCTCCCTGGAAATTTGGAAGCTAAGACATGCTTTCTCCATCATCTATATGATTTATTTTTCCCCTGGCTATTCCTCTGGAGTTGCACGAACGCACTGAACCAAGTGCAGCTGTCTTTGCGTTGAGCTGTATTTGCATAGAGCTCTATTTGCATGTTGGCTTGTGCTGCCGTATAATATTAATAAGGTATTAAAGGAGAGCAGGGGAAGGGGGAGGGGCATGTTAAGATTTCAGTCTTGTCTAAGCAGGGCCATGCAAATACATTTCCTTTTATCCAGAATTAATGACTAATACGTTAACTGGCCTCAGACTGGGATTTTGCTTTCTTGGGAAAGATGTCTGCAGCAAGAGGCTGTGTTTCCCTCTCTGACTTCCACACACTTGGAGACATTAGGGGGTTTGTCCATTTCGGATGGAAGCTGCAAGGCTGCTCATGCAAGGAAATCTCTCTGGTTACAACCACGCATAACTCTGGAAATAAATGCAGCCAGTAGAAAGCCACAGTATGGGAATGGATGAGAAGGGAGAAAGGGGAAAGGAGGTGGGGGGGTAGAAACAAAGGGAAAAGTGTGATGGCTGTGCTTGACATGGATCTGTCCTTGCCCCAGAATTAGCCTGGCCTGGGCATCTATTCTGCCTCGTGTGCCGGGCTCRGCAGCAGCCAGTGCTGGCCGAGGGRACGGTGTACCSCTTCACTTTGCGCTACTGTCTGGGGGTACCTGTTGGTTAGCGTGGAGAGTGCGACAGGGAGCAGAGGGGGAGGTGGATCCCTTGCCTGATGGATTCCTAAGAGGGGTGTGCCCCTGTGACCAGGAGAGCCACGGTGGGACCTTGGAAGCTCGACATTTGCACATAGTTAGCTCTTAGTGATGATAATCTGATTGCAGGACTCTGGGAGCCCAACTAGTAATGGCTCCTGTGGGGGAATTGGTGTGATCTCCGGGCAGGAGTCCCCTTCACTGCAGGGTAAGGAGTACTTCTGGAGCTGCACACCTGGGACCTTTTTATCAACAGCCTGAAGAAGAAGGGGAGCTGTTAGAGAAGGACCTGTTTATAGTCAGGGCTTTATTAAGTTGCTCTGTCCTGAATATGTGGATGATAACAGGAGGGCCGTAATTCCCGTGTGCAGGAAGAGAGGTGCCTTAGGTTTTGCATTAGCTGTCATTGGGTTTGGTGGGCCAGAAGTTTTCCAAACCTGGCTTCTCACTACTGTAATTGCTTCCTGTGCAAATTCTGAGTCAGCTTTCCTCGGGGTGTCATCCGGCTGAACCGGCTTGGCTTATCCCAAAGCCTTGGTGTTTTAACTCAGAATGGAGGGATAAGCAAGGTGGTAGGAGSGTGCAATGCTCCTGTCTCCATGCTCAGTTCATGCTGTAGACATTTTCGTGCTAACCTGGTATTCCCACAAGTCACTTGGGGGAACAGTTTGATCTTGCTGTGGGGATTGTGCCATATTATGGGGGAAGGTCTGTTCTTAATCRGTGCAGAAGCCGTGAGGGGAAAAACAAGTCTGCAACATCACTTGGCAACACAATTATTATAATAGGGTTTGCTTCTTCCTACACTGCCCAACTGAATTATTTTCTCCATATGGTGGAGCTACTCTGTTTTTAACTGGTTCTTCCTGCCCCTTCACCAGATGGCTGTTTTTATGCAGGACCTCTCAGCTCTTGCACATTGTGCCTTGCTGAGCTTAGARCAGGGAAGAGAATTCGGGTGAAAGCAGGCTCAGGACAGGTGCTGCTAGCCCTGGTCGTGGGGGAGTGAACATACCTGGTGCTGGACCTTAGGCATCAGTGAGATGAATATTCAGATGTTACCTAACAGGATAACTCAGAGCAAGCATCCTGTTATATTTGGTGGTCATGAGATTTTGATGAGATCACGGGAGTTAAAGGAGCTGTAAATGGGCTGCACATGGGGGAGTCTTTCCTTTCTTGGTTTCCAGCACACTTCAGGACTGACCTGTAGCAGCTCATTGCTGTCCTTGTCTTGGGTGTTAAGCACAGCTTAGCTAATACGTCGGAATCCTGTCTGTCTTCTTGCTATTTTTGTCTTCCTAGGGCAGGGCACCCCACCTGTAAGCTTCTTGTTGCTCTCCAGCTGCCAGGGGATCCTTGTCCTGCCCCACAGCAAGCCTCTGCTTGAGTGCATCCTTGTGATGCCAAAGAAGAGAAGAAAAAAAAAAAAAAGAGAGAAATACAAAAATTCCAACAGTAGGTACAAAGTGTTTAAGAAAGATAAATCACTTCTGTAATGTACACTTCAGGAAAAAATAGCCCACCAGGGTTCTGGGTAGCCAGGCGCTCTGCATCTGTATTCAAGGGCCTTCCTCATTTGCTTTTAGTCTGCTTTCCTAAGGAAATGAGGTGTGTGTGATCACACTGCTGCTGTGTTCCCTGTAACTTTTGAATCTCGTGAGCAAATTCAGCAAATTTGATGCAGGGGTAGAGGTCTCAGTRGTATTGAGCTCTACATGTTCCATGAAAATAGGCAGCTGGGCACAGCCCCTATTAATGCATGCCCCAGAGGAAGGGCTGTGGTGTCAGCCTGCCAGTTAATGTATAATGTTGGAGGAGAGTGTCTCTGTGTAGGAGCTCAGTCCTGAGACTTCTCTCTGTAGGAAACAGCAGAAGTCTTTCTCTGGCCTTTTCTTTTTTAACTTTTTTTTTGCTTTGGTGAGCCTTGAAAATAAAAATAACACATTTCATCTTCAAAGAGCTTTAGAAACATCAGCTAATTAATCTTTCCCTCGTCTAGTTTGCTGCTTCAAGGAAAAGTGGAAAAGCAGGGATTTTTCTAAAAGTGAGTGAGATGGATCCTCAGAGGACCCATCTCAATTCTGAAGGGTCTGCGGCTGTTGCTCCACTCCAGAGCATGCGGCTCTGGACCATGTTGTTCATTGTTCTTTTTTTCTGTAACAAATAAACAATGGAATTCAAAGAAACAACCAAGAGGTGTCCCCATGCACGTATATATGGCTAAACCGTCAATCTGAAAGAACTGGAAATGGGCTTAATCAGGAGGGCAAGAAAATTCCCCRTCATTAAATTTTAGATCTTTAAAATTGATCATACATGAGATTCTAAAATTTTCTCGTAAAGTACCCTGAAAACACAATAAGGGCATTTCTTGTTCTTCTCTTGATGTCCCTGAGGACATCTTGCAGTCTGTGTCAAAGCCAGAAGCTGTAGGTATCTCTTTGTCCAGTTGTCTTCCACTTGGTCCACCAAACATTACTTGGGCACAGTGTCAGTCCTGATGCTGCTGTGACAAGTCAAGTTGCCTTATGGATTTAGGGGGTGATGAGCACTGCACTGATACTGGCCCTCTTCACTTCTTTCTTCACTGGAAGAAAGAAGGTCACTRTCAACCAGGCCTGACTGGAGATGTCAGCACAAGGGGTGTGGATGGGAAGAGGGCACAGAGCACAGCCAGCAGTAGGTGTAGGTGGCTTTTAGTTTTTTGCATTCAGATGAGCTCTGTGATCCAGGTTTTCTACTGATGGTAACTCTGACTTCTGATCAGGAGCCACCCATGCCTTGTCTGTGCGCAGGAAGAGCATCAGTGCAAAAAGCCAGTGCTCCTGGTGGGTTTTTCCCTTGTTCCCAGCCATCAACCAGGTCTGGCAGAGGTGCCAGAATCACCTCCAGTCTCAGGGATATGGTGTGGAGCACATTCAACACAGTGCCTTGGGCAGCAGGTCAGCAGCTGCCATGCTTTTGGTTTTTCTTGACAGTGTGAAGGAGGCCTGCTTGGTTTTTCTGGATCCTACCTGTGCCTAGCACTTTTCTATCAGGATCCTGAAGCGAGCATCTCCTACCTCAGCAGCGTCAAAGACACTGCAAAAGCTTTCACTCTAGGTTTTTTTTCTCGAGAGAAATTCTATATTTAATTTCCTCTTGAGTCCACTCTACTGGCTTTTCCAGGGTGCTTCTCTTTTCATTACCATTCAATGGGTGTGAACTTCTCTGGGGTCCAAAACAGGACATGCATACAACTTTTTGTCATTGTGCTGGCTTTTGTCATGCGATCTTTTTGCTTTTGTCAGCAAATTTTTTTCGATTCCACTTTGCATCAGCCCTGAATTCTATTGCAGATATGGTTACAATTAGAAAATAATGATTTTAGTATTGCTGGAGCATAAGTTAATTGTAGTTTCTAGTGGCATAGAAAAAAACAAGAACAGAAAATACTCTTCAATTCAGCAGAAGTCTTCCTTATTTTATACATATTTACTATTATTCTACAACTGAAAAGCCTGGATCCAGAAATACTGCAGAAGGATGAAGTGGTGATTACAGAATGCATGTTCTCAAAGGAAGCTATTTTAGGTTTCCTCAAAGCAAAAAAAAAAGCCCTCAGGCTCCCCTGAATCAGAAACGTGATGCTGTACTTTGAGTGGAAACGTATCGAGTTTCCTGCAAATTTGTTGTCTTCAAATCATTGCCTTGCACTTCGCCTGCCCATCTCTGCCTAACTCTTAATTTGTCTGCTTTGTCTGTTTACATAAGTATGCAAGAAGTGAGTCCAGAGTGGCTCTTGAAGCCTTGGTTGGGTTTGCTGGACTGGTAGATAGAAAAAATACTTTTTTTTTCCTTTTTGCCTTTAAACTGAGAAATTCAGATCGGGCATCAGGAAGACACAGTAAACAAGGAGCCTGGCGTTGCTGTTTTTAGACAGGCACTGTTCAGAGTAGGATTGCGCTTTAGGAGGTGCTAAGTATGTTCAGCAGTATTGGCATTTTGTTTCAGTTGGATGAAGATCCAAAAGAAATCTGAGCCCTTCATGAATGGAAGCAGTCTTCCCTCATATGCCCCTGCATTGCTTCTCCCTCTCACAGGGCAGATGTAAAGAGCTGCATCCCTTCTGCCTCCACCCACCTCAATGGGATACGGAGCTGGTAGCTTCCCATATCTGGTGAAGGAAAAGCAGGAAAGCCCTAAAGCTCCCTTTCCTTGGCCACGCCACCCTGCGGAGATCACAGAAGTTGTACTGCTTAATCCTGTGGCCGCTGTGGCATCTTGTGGGGCGGTGACAATGGGTGTGAGCAAAATACATAATTAATAAAGCAGCAGTGGTTGGCATTTGCTGCCTGGCCATGGGTGAGATGCGAGGAGAAGCGGCAGGGTAATTATAGATGTGAAAAATGAGGCAGGCACACAGGGTAACCTTTCTAGGGTAGCTGTCCCGGTGATCGATGGGCCTACATTGTTTTCTCGCTAACCTTTTGGTGAACCTCCCCTTAGAATAACAGGGGAAATACAGTTATTCCCTTCCCCATCTTGTTTGTTGGTAAAGCACTTGTATACCACCTTATTATTGCACCCTAAATATTGCTGTGTGTTGGTAGTAAATCATAGGCAGGTAGTGAGCTGCCCCTCATCAGGGACCTTCTGTCCTGCCCCTGCCCAGCTGGAGGCTCCTGCCCCCTGCGCTGTGGGCACCAGCACCAGCTCTGTCACAGCCCCAGTTAAACCAAAAAGACAGCTTTGCACAACTGAAATAGGTGTCGGGGGAGCTGCAGGAATAGAGATGGGGAAGGATGCAGTAAAGGTAATGAAATGTACACTAAGATTTTTTGATGGAGGGACACGGAAGCTCCAAGACATTGGGGCAATAAATTCACGGGCTTAGAAGTGGATGAAAGTGTCTTTAAGGGGAGGTGTTGGTCCATTTGCATTCCCTGCTGCTTGAACGTACTGTGGTTTTGCCTGTCAAAGCTGAACTTCCTCTGTTTTCACTAATTGCTAAGGCAGCTCTCAAGTGATGAGGTTCCTGAGAGCAGCAGTCACGTTTATGAAGCCTGAACTCCTCTGTCAGGAGGAAGAGGGTTCGGTTCAGGCGTTTCGGGGGGAAGCATGTGATATACACCAGATAAAATTGCAACATGTGAAAAAAATGTGAAGAATGCCAGGAAATGTTCTTGAACCCTGCAGTTGACTTAACAGAGGGCTAAATGGTTACAGGCAGCCATGATAATTGAAGATAGGAATGTATACATAAGACAGCTCCTTCTTTCAAGAAAGGGTGGATCTTTGCCTTCATGTCCTGGGAAGTACTTTTGATTGTTGTATTTATTTCTCTGGAGTAATTACTAAACTTCCTCTCAGCCAAAAGCATTCCTGATATATGGGGATTTCTTCACCCTTTACAAGGACAGTACTGGCTACATACAAAACAGTGAAATTAAAAAATGACATCCGTACTGCAGTGTGATCCAAGGACAAATTAGAAGTTAAGATTAATCAGATGGGAATCAGTCCAGATTCCCCTTGTGTATAGTGAAAAGTTTCTTTTGTATGATTTTTTTTTTCTTTCCTGCAGGATTTGTCTCTCCAAAATTTCTGTCATGGCCACCTTAGATTTTAACATGCGGAAAATGTTTATATTTTTTCAGAACATCGGGGTAGCTTTAAGAATTTGTTTTGGCAAGAAAAAAATGAAACAGTAAAAGGAGACATTTGAAGAGTCGCAGAAACAAATATATGACTATGTGTTGACATGTTATGAAGGTGTTGGGAGCGACTCCTTACTTAAAATTGTGTTGAAATTTGCACTTACTATGGATTTAAATTCATCAGCTTCACACTTTAATGACTGAATTTAGGTTCCTGATTTAGTACAGAGATGCATTAGAGAACAATTGAATTTTCCATGCCATGGTTTTAAATAAAGAATGAACTTAACTTTGCAGAAGACTTTGTTTTAAAAGTCTTCTGAAGCGGTGCCTTCCTCCCCACAAGCATCATGGTCTCTTTGGGACTATTTGCACACCACGCTTGTGTTCTTGCTTGTATCCTGGTTTTCTGTCCAGCTCCAGTAAGATGTGTGACATTAAGAGTTAAAGGCAGAGTTGTTCCTCTGCTACAGCTGCAAGGGCCCTCTTCCGTCTCTGGACAATGGAGCAACTGCAGTCCTTGACCCTAAAATATGGTAGCTGCAGGATCCAGACTCAAAGTGGTCACCCCAGTGGGTCAGGGATTGCATTTTGTTCAGGCTTGGTTGCAGATCCCTTCTTAGCAGCTACTGAGCAGAAAGTCCCAGACTTTTTTTTTCTGGGGTGATGAGGGATCCCAAATTAGCTTGCAAATTTTTTATTTCAGGGACTCTTTTCTTATATTTTTTTACAGCATCCAGTACAGTAGGGCTGTATTTGACTCTTCCAGATGTTAACCCTAATATAAATGTAATAAAAATAAATTAAACTCAGAGTGTATTTGTGTTCCTGCAATCTGTGCTGTGCCCTTCTGCTTGTACAGGGGGCTGTTGTCACCCGCTCTGCCGGCTGTGCTGACTCAAGTAGGGCTTGAGTTGAAAGTGGAAATTTTCAACTCTCTGCAGCAGGAATAGCCAACTGGGGCAGCTCCGAAGTGTTCCTGCTGTTCCCTGCTAGGCATATCTCCATGTGCAGATGAGCAGGCATTCCCAGGCTTTTCCTTAAACTTCTTTTCGGACCGAGCGGGTCCTCAGAGCGTAGGCAGGGTGCTGTGACTCACCAAGCGGGGCTTAAAAGTGGGCCTTGGATTTCATGAGCTGTTCTCAACATGGCTGCTGTCTTGCTGGGTGATATCTACAGGTCATTTTGACCTAAAATCTGCCTTACCTCAGTAATATCCCTCTCTTTCAAAAGATCCTTCAGATCCGTGTGTTATTGTTGTTATTCCCTGATATAATAACTAGAAGACACGGTCTGATAGATACAGCACGCGGTTCGCAAGGACCCCGCTTCTTTCTTGGCTTTGCTGTGCTCTCGCTGTATGATCTTGGGCGAACTGCTCCACCAATCTGTTCCCCTGTCACCACACATCGCCTTAGATCATCAATTCTCTGGAGCAGACACAGTCCCTTAGCACGTCGTGTTTTAGCATCTAGCATTGCGAGGCTCTGGTCTCTGCCGGGACTTCCGTGTGCTACAGAAATACAAATAGTTGCTGCTAATAATAATATTAAATCTGTGTGGCTCTTCAGAGATAAGTAAAGGGCAATGCTCCTTTCTCCAAGGAGCAGGCAGGATAAGTACTTTATTTTTGTCTTTGTCTTTTTCTAATTGTGAAAAAAAAAAAAGGCAGCCAGTAGACATGATTAAAAAAGAAAATAAAATAAAGGAAGGCTGCAGTAATTTGATATTTTTAGCCTCAGACCTGCTACTTGCTCTGTGAAGCCAATCTTAGGATCATGGCCTGAGTCTGGTTTGTATCCGTGTTTGCCAGGGATAGAAATCGTTTGGAGCCTTACATTGACAGTTGGCTCAGTATTCAGGCTAATCCTATAAAACCACCATGCAGCTTGGTGCAACTTTCAGTATTTGCTGTGAACAAAAGTGTCAGGAACGTTACAGATCAGACATGAGAAGCTTCACTTGGCCAATATATGGCAAGGCTCTGGGCTGGAACGATAAGGGGTTGGGATGGAACTGAGTATGGCAGAATGGTAGGAGAGAGGAGAAGTCAACTTTTGTTTGTTTCTGTGTGCTGTGGGATTTTTTCAATTATTATTTCATTTCCAAAGAAATGCAACAGCAACGGCAAAAGGTCTTAAATATTCAGCAGTGAAAACAATAGATTTGAAAAGGAAAACAAAAAGTTAGAGCCAGCTCTGGCATTGGTGGACACTTGGCTCTGAGGGAAGCAGGAACAGCTTGGATTTGCATAAATTGCGTACTGCGGGTCAGAAAGCAGAGTCAGAATCATGCTTTCATTGCAGTGGCATGAATGGGAGCACATAATTGGCATTCTTCCCCTCTTGATCAGATGCCTCCTTCAGGGGATTTCTGCACCCAATACGTTGCAGCTCATCCATTCACTGCCTGGCATGGATGGGGCTTTTGTTTTCAAATTATGATTTTTCTATTCTCCGATTTCTTCCATAACCTGGGAAAGCCCCAACCCTCCCCCCGTGCATGGCCCTTTGTTTGGGAGAACAACCCGAGGTCACGCTGTGCTGAATGTAGCTGTTGTTGCATCACCCCCTGTGCATGTTTCTGTGCTTCTGGCTCAGCGCGGAGCTGCCGACCCCGTGGCGATGGTCCTGGTGCTCCGTGTTCTGCACCTCCTCTCAAGTTGTGGAGTCCTGACTTTCTGATTCCAAAGAGATGAGTATGATTGTGATCAGTCCAGCAAGGCTTCCTCCAGGGATGTACAAAGATGCTCGGCTGGGACAAGCTTAGCGCATCTCTTGGTCAAACCCAAGGCCTGGCTTTCTTTTCCATTATTGGACTCCGTAGCTTTTTTTGCCTTTTATATTTCCAGCTCAATTGCAGTGAGGACTTGCTAGGGGATTCAGGTTCAGCAAAACACTTGAGTGCTACTTAACCTGAGCTGCAGCCAGGGCCTTGCCGGGACTCAGGCATGTGTTTGCTCCAGATGATGCATCTGCTAAATGCTTCCAGCAAGTGCATGTGGTCCTGCTAAAAACCCATGTCCGTCCAGACATTGGTGGCCATGGAAGCCTTTCCAGCTGGATGTCAGGTCCTGGTCATCCTCCCTGTGTGGTTTCTTCTCAGCACTGCCCGCTCAGGACTTCCTCTCCCTCACCCTGAATAAATGTTTGCAGTTTCCTTCTCCGCAGAGCCGCTGGCCAGACCAGGTGCCTCGTGCCACTTTGTCCTGTCCTTCGCTGGGACCATGCCCGCCCTGCTGCTGAGCTCGGATCAGTTCAGCAGCAGTGGCAAACAGCAACTAACAGCTATTGATGGCTGAGGCCTGCCTCTTCGTTTATTCACAGACAAATGTTTTAACCTGTCAGYGTTAAGAAATCATATTGATTGGAGAGATTTTGTTTTATTCCTTGGGTCTGTTAGTCAAAAGGGCAATTCCTCCTTAATATCTTCCTGCCACAGGCTCGGTTCTACTGTACCTTGTCCGGAAAATCTTTATTTTCAGGGCACAGGGAAAATGATCTTTATAAAATATAAACTATGGGAATTTTCTTTCCCCTCTGGCTTTAGGAGGAGGAGAGCAGCTGGTAGAGAGTGGATGAGAAAGGCTTTATCTGCTATATTTTGGTTACTGCGCTTTGAGTGATGGGTTTAATAATTGATAGAGCAATTTAGCAATGATCCATAATCCTGAAAGAAGCCTACGCTCCCCTCCCTCTCCCTCTCCCTCCCTTTCTCCTTCCCTTCGAGACTGACAGGCTGCTCTCAGTGGTTTTGTCTGCAAAATTTCATCCCTTGGTTTCTGTAAACAGCCTGACATGGGAGAGGGGGAAAAAAAGCAACTGTTTCTAAATCTTTTGTCTTGTTTCCACAAACAGCTGCACTGCCTTCTCCAGCTCTGGGCTTCAGTCATTTGTTTGCTCACATGCTCTTGCTGAAGAGAGCAGGAGGTTTTCTATAAGGCCCTAACCTAAATGAAATGTATGTGTGCAGTGTATATAGGAGAGCAGAATGGTGCAGAGCCTCTTAGCAGGGACCCCTCCCTCTCCATTTGAACCCAGGCTTTGTTCATGGCTGAATCCAGCTTTCTTAATCCCAAGAAAGGTGCATAGGGATGGCAAGTGCTTGATATGTAACTGTGGTTTGCTTGAAAGTCTCCCAGGATTAAGCTATGGAAATTGCTTTTTCCAAGAGCCTCATGTGGATGGTGGCAGTGAACATCAGGATCCTGTTGGAGTGCCTGATAGCTGTCTGTGTGGCTCCCCGTTTTTAAAGATGAATGCAAACCCATAGCAGCATAGGGCGGTGTTTCCAAGTGCAAGGTGTGCACCCCCTCCATGGGGGTAGGGGGTTTCCTGTGTGGCATGTCCACCTCTCTCTCCATCCACAGTAAGTGCAGGAAGAGAGTGGAAAAGATAAAACAGAAAAWGGAGACAGACATAGCAAGCAAGAGAGAAAAAGAGTCAAGGTTATAGGTACTGAACATGTGTTGAGGCCAAGACAGAGTGAGGAGAGGGAGGAGGTGCAGCCTGGCAGAAAGCCAGATATAGGCAAAGTCGAGTGAGATGTATTAAATTATGTTTTTCCATATGTATTACATAGATGCCAGATTGACAACAAGTTTTAATTAAGCATGACATAAAGTCAGCTATGCACAGCTGTATTATTCCTTAAAATTACAAGGGGTGAGGTCCTTTGGGGCACAGCAGAGTTTATGGACGCTCCACCATGGGAGGTCTCTAAGACAAGCTAGCTGAATGCTTGCCAGAAGTGATACAGGCATTGATTGGATGGCCCAGGACTGGGGCAGGGAGAGAGTGGGTGACTTTCCTGGGGTCTGGGCTAGCCCTGTCCRCCTCTGACACCATCCCCTGGAGTATTTTCACCCTTTCCAGTCAGCACCCTGGTGGAAGATGGGTGGTGTCAAGGGGTGGGTAGTCTAGTCTGCTTCTATGATTGATTTGCTTGTAAATACCCTTAGCTAGCAATGAGAGGCTCTCGAGGCTTGGTTGATAATTACYCCAGTCAAGTCCAGAAGTAATAGTTGTGTAACTTGCTCTCTGTTTTTAAAAGACAGAACTGTGTGTGTCTGTACACTTGATAAAAACACCCTGGGAGCTGTACCTGTAYCACCTGAAACACTTCCAGTTGTGTAGTATTCTGCCTGTATTAGGAGGATCTTGGTGACCTTCCTATTGAGAAATGTATAGTTACTGTACCTTATAGAGTTGGAGTAGTTCAGGTGAGAGAGAGCCTTGGAAGGTCATTTAGTCCAACCTGATGGTCAAGGTAGGGTCTGCCTGTGCTGGTGGTTCATTTATCAGCACAGTGGAGGYGTTTTCCCCATTCCCAGAGGGATCCTTTCCTGTTTCAGTGTGTCTGTCATCTCTACCTTCTGCTACCCACCTGAGGGAGGAGCTTAGCACCATTTTCTCCCTGTGGTAGGGGAGAAGGGAGCAGCCTGCTCTCATGGATGCCATGGCTCTCCCTCCCCCAGCAGAGGTTGCTCCAATTCACCCATGCCCTGGGGTCCCCAGGCTGAACATGGTATTCAGATGTGGCTGGAGGTGGGTCACCACATTCCTTGGTCTGCTGGCCCTGCTCCAGGGAGGCTGTTGGTGCAGCTGCTACCAGGGTCTTCGTTTCAAGCACACTGTCGCTCAAGTCAAGGAGCTCATGGCCATTCCAGCTGAGCAGTTCCCCAGTTGTCACCAGTGCTCATCCATCCCGGGGGCTGGACCTGGCATTTGTCCTGCCTGCAYTGGCCATGTCTCCCACCTGTCCAGGTCCCTCTGGGTGGCAGCCCTGCCCTCAAGTGCATCACCAGGTCTCTCCAGTCTGGCATCAGCCATAAACTGGATGAGATTGCRCTCTGCCTCCTTCTCGGCTCAGTGATAAAGACGTTAAACAAGGCCAGTCTGGGATAAACCCCTGCGGTACCTCACTTGTTACCAGCCTCCAGTTTATATTTATGTCCTTTAATGTAAACCATCACTGAGGGCTGAGTGGATCCAGCTTCCAGTCCTTTGAGCTGATACAGATATTTTTTGAAGTGTTGGAGACTRATGTTGAGGGATGGGCAAGGGCGAAGTGAGCAACGCGGTGTTGGAGCTCACCTCTAGTGGTGGTTGTGCAGGTGGGCTGACAGCCCTGCAAGTGGCTCTGACTACAGCCACAGTCCTTCCCACAAACCAGGTGTACCTGTGTTTGACCTGTGAAATACAGAGCATGCTAGAAGACCCTGTAGAGGCACTGTCCTTCCTTATCGCTCAAACCAACACATCTTTGTGGGCAAACCGTGACAGATTGGGTGGCGCTCCTCAGTGGTCCTTTCCCTCYCTCAGGAATACCCCTGTGTTGACTAACCTCTCCAGAGTTAGAACTTTATGCTGGAATCTGAAAGGCATGGTGTGCCTGCRTGTTCTGGGATGAGTCCTGACTCCCAGGCCTGTCGTTTGCTGGGATTCTGCTGGATTGCTGTTTCCCAACATGGTCCAGAGGCCTTGGCAGTCCTTGACAGACACAAAGTCTGAAAATGCCCAGCGCTGGAGCAGAGGATGGCCTTAGTCTGGGGGTAATCCATACTTAATGTCGGCATCCCTTCCAGATGTCTGGAAGTGGAGAGGTGGAGGGATGAGGGAAATAGCAACTATAACCTTTTACTTCCACAGTATGAGCCTTTCTCCTTTTACATCCCTTCACTTAAGAAATTATTTGGAGTCGGAGGTACAGAGGGACAAAAAAAAGATTCTGTGTGCATTCCACCTCCATTACCTAAGAGTTAAGAGTACTCTGCATCCTACAGTATATGGCAATAAAAGGTGGACACCTCCACAAAATACAAAACTATCAAGTGAGCAAGTATGAGAAAGAGTCCATAAAGATGCTAAAGAAAGGGTTAGTCTGAGAGGAGGATAGAGCTCCATCACTTGAATAAAAACCYCTTTGTAAGACACAAGAAGGATGCAGTTCCTTGTCCTCACAAGAGATATCTTGGTGCACAGGAGAGCCCAAGCCCTGAGTGGGGTGAAGCCCCACTGGCTGGTAAGTGCATGCCAGTTTGGGCAGAGGAGCTGAGCTCCTGCTTCTCTGCCTCTGCCCAGGGCTTTTTGAGTGGAGGTGTGAAAGCTGCTGCTGCCAGGAATTCAGGCTTTAGCAGGTGAGATGAGCAGGTAGGATAAGGCAGGAGCTATGTGTACCAGCTCAGAGACATCATCACTGTACGTCTGTCTGCACTGCCTGCAGCTGCCCCCAACCTTCTTCTGGAAGCAGGAGCATTTTCTGCTCAAGGTGCCAGCAAGTATCAAGTTTTGAGTTATATTTTTGTCTGATATGTATACTTGTCCATGAAAGACTCTGCTGAGACTATCACGCTTGGCCGTGGGACCCTACCAGAGGTGGTAAATTATCCCTGAGGAGGACAGTTTGCAGGGAAGTTTTAACATTCAGAAAGAGCCCAGGTCTCTGAATCGCAGTCTGTGGAAATGAATTTTTTTGGCATTTGTTTTTAATGTCCTGTGATGTGTGGGTGAAAAAGCCAGCAAGCTAGACTGGTAATTAATTTTCCTGACAGAAACACCAGACAATGAAATTACCCTGCCACAAAGCAGAGTTGCTAAAGTAAATACTCTGCCAGCAGCAGGCCTGAAAGCAGGACGGGGTCGTGTGTGAGGTGCAAGCAGATGATGAGATGGCACTTCTGCCTCTGGGGACCTGCGGGCGCTGCCAGCACAGGGACGCTCGTGCCCTGGGGCACCGGCACTGGCTGCTCTCTGGTGTACCACGGGCACGTTCAAGCTGGGCTCCAAAGGGATGGGGGACTGACTGGACCCAGTGCTGAGCCGAGGAGCAGGTCACCCTTTGCTACCCAGGCAATAATTTGATTGGAAAGGGGTGGGAGATGTGGGAAGTGGGGATGAGCTGGCTGGTTTTCTCCTGGAGACAGAGGCTCTTGGCAGAGCTCTGCAGTCTTTCCCAGGCTGGTGGCAAGTGGTTTCTAAATCTTTGGTCTATATTGCTGAGGTTTGTGGGAGCTATAGACCAGGTTGTGCCTGCGCGTGCAGAAGGGGAGTGCCTTTTGCTGGGAGACACTGAGGGCAGCTCATGGGACAGGAAGGACAGGAGGGCAAAGTCTTCTGTTTTTCCTTCCGTGTCTTGTACTGGAGGCAGGAATTGCTGTGCCAAGAGTGTTGCAGATGCACAGCCAAAAAATGGGTGGAGAGTGGTAAATGGGGATGTTCTTGCGTGTATCAAGGTACAGCTGGCTCCATTGTGTGCTGTCAAACAAGATCCTCAGCACAGTCAAAAGGTTTGGTGAGTCCACGTTAAAAAAACTGTATTGTTTGCACAGAAAGCGCTTCCCTGTGCAGCCATGGAGAGATCTGTTGAATACCTCAGTGCTGTTCCAAGAGGATCTGCTGCTGTGTGAATTGTCCTTCTGATTTATGATTGCAATACTTGGATGGGCACACTTTAATAGGGCATTTTCCTTTGTTACATACTGTTAGCAGATGCAGAATGGAGAAATCCTGCACAAGAACTGGTTAAGACATGGAAACTGTTTTATTTCCCTTTGGGAAAGAGAATTACACTGTTCTTATTGCTGAGCTAAATCTGAGTGCTTTTAGGAATACAAGGGTCTGTTGTGGAGTGGACCGCATGCACATTTTAGGACCAGAGTTATTTAATGTATTAATTAGTTGTAAAAAGTGCTGGACCAGTAGTGAAATGTTGCAGTATGCAGATATTGTAGATTTGATTAGGTTAGGCTGCAGAAAAGAGTGAGGAGCATTTAAAGGACTTGGTCTAGATTACAGAAAACATTATGCCAGATCAGTGCAGTACTGAAAGGCAGTAAACATTGGAAGACAAAAAATGAACTATTTCTGCATAATTCTATGTCCTAAATTAACTGCAGCTCCTCTGGAGAAAGGACTGTGTGTCTCAGAGGATCTCCCAGATAAAACATCTGCTGAAATGCTGCGTGTCACTCCAAAAGCAAACAAAATATTAAGCTTAGGGAAGACTGGAACGCGAAAGCATTCTGCAAATAGTGTAAAATAAGTCTGGGGAATGTCCTCGTGTTTAACTCCTTCTAGGTCTGTTCAGCCTGTCTCCAAGCAGTCATGTCAGGAAGGGGATTTGTAGGGTCAGGCAGTGTAAGTGGATTGAAACATCTGTGGGATGGTAGAAGCCAGAAGCTGCTGCAGACATGGGAGAACAGGACAGAGATATAGAAATAGCTTGTGCTAAAGGATAGGTGATTCGAGTGCTTCAATCTTCACCTCTAGGCCAATCTATGTGAACATGYAGTGAGAGGTGACAAATTCAAGCCTGATGAAGGAAAATCAGGCTTTAAACAGCTGAGTTAAGATGCTATTGAAAGCGGAAGGTTGCCTGTAGAACTCCGTGCCACAACATGTGATCGAAGTCAAGATCTCACCTTGTCTTAAAAAACTGGCATGTTTATGTTGAGAAAGAGAGGACTTCCACGTGTTAGGTACTATATGCAGAAGGATGTATGCATCTCTAACTGAGTATGAAGAGCTGTGTCCACCCAGTAGAAGCTCAGAGGTGTTTTATCACTGGGCAAGTTATTTCCTTACAGGACTTGCAGCATCCTGCACCAAAATACTTGGCATTGGCCGTCTCAAGTAGGCAGAGCACTGCTCCTTCTGGTGACTCCAACTCCCTCTTTCACACGGCAAGCAGGAGGTATCTGCTGGCTGAAAATCGGGAAGCCTGTGTGGTGTCCAATACCTGTTGTTCTTGTGGTGTCTAAATGACTGCTTAATTAAGTTAACAAGATCTTTTTGTCTTAGGGCCACTCCCTCTCCATGGAAAAGTCTTAATTAAGATGTGAAGGTTGCGAGGAAGCCACAGCTGGGAGAAAGCCACACCGAGTGCTGGCTGAGGTGTACATAGGGCATCATATCACCTAGATCTAGCCCCCTTCTTACAGGGTTCTCATCATTGTTCTGCAATGATCATGTCTTTGGGACTTACCAGGCAAACATTACAAATAACGCTTAGGCTTGATTGCGTAATGCAAATGCCAACTTTCAATAAAGTAAAATAAAACTATCTCACCACCTCCCCTCCCTACAAGGACAGGTCTGGATTAATAGAATGAATGGTGTTCTGTTTAGTTGCATTTTATGTGTTAAAATAATATGGACACTGATCTGTGCTTTTCTTCCCAATAGCAGAGATGCAAAACTTCTTTTGCATGTAAAAAAGAAATTCGCTCCTAATTACTGCACTCCGGAACATGGAGCTTTAAGGAACACCCACTGGACAGCAAAAGACTCAGGAGGGAAAAAAAAATTAGAAATTTTGCACCCTCAAATTCTAGGTCATCCCTTCTTGCAGGGGTCTGAAGGTGTTGGCAGCATACATGTGGGGAGAGGGAGAAGGAGGTGTGTGCTGCACGTGACAGCAGTGCAAGTGATTTTTATGAACAGGGAGTTTTCTACACAAAATCATGTTAGGAATATCCCTGAAGTCCACCCCTCCACTCCCTTCACTTGAGGTAGTGGGAGGGATTTGAAGTTCAGGCGCTGCRTGGCTGAGCTCTCATTAGTGACCAGGGACATTTCGTTCACGATGTGGAAGGCAGACAGGGAGAGGCAGATGGCTTTGAATGCAGGATTTACATAGTAATGAGATTCAGGTCACCATAGCTGTCTTTTTCTCTCTGCATTTTGTCTAGGTGTCGAGTAGTGTGTGGGGATGACAGGGATGACGGAATGATGGAATAGGGAGGAAAGGAGGAAAATTAACCCCTTGTTCATAAGGAGAGATTGTTGTTAGAATAAGAAGTTTGTCACAGTGGGTTAAAGAGCAGTAGGGTATGACAATGACAAGCACACATGAAGCTAGAAGGGCTAAAGGTAGCCACTTTTTAATTTTCTGGTTTGTTTTTTGTGGGAATGACTCCAAGCATTCCAACTCAAAAATCCAGAATTTCCTGTATTTCTTACATTCTGTGTTGCTGGTTTGAGAATAGATAGTTTGGGGTTTTATCACAAGTCAGCCCAAAATCTGGAAGTTTGTGGACTGAAGATGGGGCATGGATTCTTGCTACAGGGCCTTTGCTTCTTTCTTTGGAAAAAAATTACCCCTTTTGCTTGGTTTCTTGGCTAAAGACTTGTCTTGACATGACTGTGTAATGGCATGATTAAAACATAATATTTTCCACTGCAATTGGTAATCCTTAGTATGATCTCACTGTGTCAGATCTTATCCTAATGACAGATGGGAAACTGGGAACCATGGGTCCTATTTCGAGCTTTGGATGATGGCACTTGATTTGCTCAGTAACCAACCCCAGGCATTCCCAAAATATGCATCAGGGCCCGAGAAATCCCAAGGCTATATTTAAATTATGAAAGTTTTAAAGCAATGTGTGTTTCTTTTATCTGTCCTATGGTTTTCTTTCTTTAGAGGTCTATTGTTCTTTCTGCTGTACATCACCTGACTCCAGAAGCTGGGGCTTTAGAAGTATTGCAAGAGTAGGAGAGAAACTTTAGGTGATCCTTGTGTAAAATAGGAACTGTGTCRCTTAATAACTGCATGTGGACTTCTAGGCAGAGGTGGGAAAAGTAAGGAAGGTGTTCGTGTGTGTATAAAGTACTCAGWATTTGGAAAATACTTTTGGTTCTTTCATGTAGAAGTTTCTGAAACACAGAGCATTTGGGGCACTAAGGTCAGGATTCCTYTCATGTCATCTTGGCCACTGGAGTTGAGCATGCTCATCCAACCTCATCTTACAGACCTTTTCAGCACCAGTGGAGAAGGACTCAAACCACTCCAAGGCAGTGGGACAGATTCCCCTTGGAAGGGGAGGGGGAAGAGGTGCTTTGGTCGCACTCTTGGAGCTGACAATAAATGCATAGCCAGAGTGCCGCTGCATTTTGGCTGTTTGGGCTGAAAAGGAAAAGGAAATCTAATCAGGAGCCTGGGACAGACCGGGAAAGGAAGGCTTCTTGGCTACTTCCTCCTGAGGAAAAGGCTTAGGTCTAATAGATCTAATTACATTATTTCTCTTTTTTATTGTTGCAGCCATTTGTTTAAAAAGTCAGTAATCCTTTTATACCAGTCCTGTAATGATTATTTAATGTCTGGCTGTTTGTGGACCCACCGAGCTGTGTGAACAGAGGATGCTTCACCACAGGAGATCTGCACGGCTCTCCACAGGACAGCGAGCTGGGCCTCAGAGCCTCGAGAGGAGCCTTAATTGGGTGGCTTCATATTCCCAGTTGCTGAATGAAAATAACGGTAGTTCTCTCCTTTACAAAATGCTGCGAAACATAAAGGCTGTCTCTTGGCTATATGCAGCCACAGTACTCCTCTACAAGGATAAATATTCACCAACTAATGTTTGGTTAGCAGGCACTTTGCCAATGACCAGTGGGTCCCTCAGCTCTGTCGGAGCAGTGACGCTTGTTGGCAGCAGCTCTGTGAGTGTCACAATGGGCACTGGCTGCCCTGCACCATCCAGGCGGGTCTGCTCCCCTTACTGACGTTTTCTGACCTCTTCCTTTGCAGAGCCCCTGAAATCATCCTCGGTTTACCCTTTTGTGAAGCAATCGATATGTGGTCATTGGGATGTGTCATTGCAGAGCTGTTCTTGGGCTGGCCGTTGTACCCAGGAGCTTCGGAGTACGAYCAGGTGGGTATGGATATTGCCCTGGGTGCTGTAAGTGCGTGGATGTTTTTCCCTTCCCTTGTCAGAGTGAACAGATGCCAACTTTTTTGCTTCTGCTAATGATGGATCTGTGTTTCTTACTCTCCCAAGTCAACCTTGTCATTATCCACCTGGGGTATTTATTCCAGGTAAGCAGTGTGCAGCTTGGTACGCTACCTTTTAAGACCTGACTGCCTGAGTGAAATCTCAGTCAAGAGTCAACGCTGCCATTGACTGGAGAGCTCTGTACATGTCTCTCCTCACTGAGCAGAGCAGGCACCCTTTCTCTGCTGTAACAGCAAGTGCTATATAAAGGCTTATTTGTTAGAAGAAACTGCACAAACTCGGCTGTGTTTCATAACCCCTTTTATGAGAGTGCATATTAAAAGCAATGACAAGAAGGAGAACGTTGGCATTGATGTAGGTTTCCAGTTAATATAAGCTGTCGTCCTTTTTCTCCCTATAGGCTTTTATGCCCTTTTTGTAGTCCTAAAACCGATAATGCAGTGGCAGCTAGAGCAAGGGCTGTAGAATACTTTACATTCCCATAGCATTTTCCAGGCTGATCTTAGCTCTCTGCAAATGCGGCCTGAAAAGGGTCTTTTTTCTTTCAGGAAATAATTTTTTTTAAAAAAAGGCAGGATAATAAATAAGTTTTTCATTTATTGAAATGTTTTCTTGACTCTTCTTTTGAAACTAGTATTTTTTTAATCAGAGCTCTAACAGTAAAATTTGGCAGGGGAAATAACTTGCAGCAAAGGCAGGGCTATTAGTGACTCCAAAGGAAATCAGATGTAGCTGAAAAACTTAGAAGCATTTGAAAATCACATACCAAGCATGAAGAGTAGATTTCTTTCTTTTCCCTGTTGCACCCCAAAAGCCATAAAACACACAGCTGAAAAAGAAATCACCATACCTTACTGGCCAGCTTAACTGCCCAGCACAGAGCTTCCTGTGGTAAAGTATGATGAGAGCTCCTGGGGAGCTGGGAAAGGGATACTGGCTGATTCAGGCCCCTCGCTGCAGCACTGGCACTGGGCTGCAGGCAGGATCCCAGTGCCTCTCAGGTACTTGGGCTCTGATGGACCTAAGGAACTGCAGAGCGGAGCAAGCCATGCGCAGCGAACTGGGGCCTGAGTGCTTGGAAGTGGCTGAAACCACGGCTGCTTTTTATGCCTTTATTTATTTATGTTTTTATCCTTCTCTGTCTCTTCTCTCAAAAGTGCTTTTCATTCTCCCCCAGAATTTTCTTGAGTAGATGACTGGGTTTAGTAGTTTTGCAGAGTTTGCAGCAATTCTGCRGAACGAAACCATTCAGGAGTCAGGAGATGCCAAAGTTAAGGTTTCATGTGGTACCCCAGGCGTGTGTGACATCGGTCTTTAATTGTGTAATCACAGACCCTTTCTCTTTTATAAATAAATAAAAGTTTGAGATCCTTGAAACACATATATAGTATCTTTTAGCTGTGTGAGTGCCAATGAGGACATTCTTGTGGATGCAACCCAAATAATGTCATGTAGTCAGTACAGAAAAAGTACTGTCCATACCATGAAGGCCTCAGTTTGTTTGAGTGTGTATTTCACCTAAGTTCAAGCATAGTCACTTCATGGTCCTCCATTTTGAACTTCAAACTGCTCCTAGGACAGGCTGTTCACTCAGATGGAAGAAAACTGCCAAGAGTTAGAGAGCAAATATCAAATTGTTGAAATTAATTCCTGGAGAGGAGAAGATGACATAAAAAGGTGCAAAGTAGTGAGACACCCCATTGAAATTACTGGTGGGGGTCCTTCTCTTTGACCTCTAAAAACTTAGGGTCTTTCCTTTCTTTGTCCTTAGGCCTTGTGGGAGTGCACTGTAAGGGTGAGTTTCCAGTGATGTATGTGACAAATGGAGGGAATTTCATACGGAAATTCTCTTCCTCTCATTCCTTGCACTGAGATTTTTTGAGTGAAGTCTAACTACGTGCTATGTTTTCTGTTTTTTTTTTGTTCCATTATTTCAAATGCCTCCTGCACTCCTTCAAGAAAGACCTCCAGAGATCTTCACGAGACAAACAGTGACCTCTCATCCTTCTCTTACAGATTCGCTACATTTCACAGACGCAGGGCTTACCAGCAGAGTATTTGTTAAGTGCAGGGACAAAGACTACGAGGTTTTTCAACAGGGATACAGACTCACCGTATCCCTTGTGGAGGCTGAAGGTAGGAAGACATTCCCTTGTTTCTTTTACCTTGCAGTTGGTGTTGGAAGTGAGGAGACATTCAGGTCACCTCAGAGCCTAAGTCTCTCTTTTTAGCAGTGCAGCACAGATGTAGGGGTGGGTATTGCCCAAGGTAAAACTGCCATCCCCAAAGTTTGCAGCCCATAACACACCTGCTTGGCATTGCAACGTGGGAAATTTAAGTCCAGAATTGACCTGGAAATCTCCCTCTAAGTAGTCAGTGAATTGGTGTGTAGTGGGCAGACTTTGCTCTAATATTTAATGCATTGGGGGGGAAAAAAGGGCAAGCACTTTAATTCCTACAATAAAACCTGTAGTAATGCAGGTGAACCCTGAGTGTCCTGTGCCAGAGTGTTTGGCTGCATGCAGTGCCCAAGGAGAGAGCCCAGTGGGCTTCTGGCTGCAATGGGATGGCTGAAGCTCATGCTGGGGTGGATGTAAGAGACCCACCATTGTTGGGAGGATCCTCAGAAGTGAAAGAGAAGAGATAAATCATCTTGTGATACAAAAGATGTCACATAACCATGGGGTAGATTTTGTAAATGGTGTCTGGTCAGGCAAGAGAGACACGGTGGTCTCTGATGAGGACAGGATGAGGCACATGTGGGAAGTGGCACATAACCTGCAGCTGATTGCAGGGCAGTGTTGGTCAATGCCTGTGTCCTGTTTTGAGCAGACGCCAGATGATCATGAGGCAGAGACGGGGATTAAGTCGAAGGAAGCAAGAAAGTATATTTTCAACTGTTTGGATGATATGGCACAGGTAAGAGCTTTGGTGAGTAACCAGCAAGACTGTTTGCATGCTTTCCAGCAACACTAACAAAGTTCATGAGTTCTCTGTACATCCTAATCTTGTGCCAGCTCCTGAAAAATACCAAGATTATGCCTACCAAATTAACTGTTATATGCTGCTTTGTAGGGGTGACTGCACATAGGGGCATGTGGGCTCAATGTGCTATAGTAAAACAGCCTTGGAAAATGGCTAATGCACATATCTGAGTGTTGAAATCCTGCATTTTCTCTTGTTTCTCCAGTGCTCTCCTGTGTGACCACTGACAAGTCATTTAGTTCTTTGTGTTTTCATATTTCCATTTGTTAAAATGTGACATTGGAAATACTCACCATTGCCACAGAAGAGTGTGCTCCCTGTAAAACATGGATGTCTGGGAGAATGGGAAGTACTAATTCACTGTGTCAATTCCATGTGGTTGTGAAAGCTAATCCCTGCATAATCACTCCTGTGACAGGAGTTTGTGCTAACAAACAAACCAGTGTGCARAACCAGCCCAACACTAGCACAAAACTGGAGTTTGTGCTAACAAAGACTAGACATTGTAGCACGTCAGTGCTACATGCAGAAATGGTGGACTGGAATCAGAGGAGAATATATAAATGTATGAAATAACAGAAGATGTCTTCTTTTTTCCTGATACATCAGTGGGATGTTTCTCATAAACCTACTGACAATTTTAATGTATTTTAAAAATTTTTTTGCTCATAGGACACACAGATAAGTATCTGAAAGCACAGTACTTTATATGATAAATACACTGATTATCAGAGCTTGCCTGCTAGCACATGGAAGCTGTTCATCTTCAGTGGAGGGTGACTAAGTGTTTCATTAGCCATTGACCCAGGCGAGCTGAACACTTAACAGTCTGTCTGGAGATGTGACGTGCAAAGCCAGATGAGTGGCCACCACGGAGTCTGCCGTGGCTCTTCAGCAACTACTGCTTTAGACAGGAAGGCTCACAGGGCATGTGCTCCAACGAGGAGTAAACACAGTTTGCTGGAGACCTGACCATCTGCTCTTTCCCTTTGGCGCTCACTCCTGTCCTTTCTCCTTTAGGTAAACATGACAACGGATTTGGAAGGAAGTGATATGTTGGTGGAAAAGGCAGACCGGCGGGAGTTCATAGATCTGTTAAAGAAGATGTTGACGATAGATGCGGATAAGAGGATAACACCCATTGAAACTCTGAGCCACCCTTTTGTCACCATGACGCACTTGCTCGATTTCCCTCACAGCACACAGTACGTGGCTTTTGTTTCCCTTAGGTTTTGAATTGAGGGGTGAAGAGGAGAGCTGGTTGTGGTGGAGACCAAGTGTATCTGAAGGGCTTTGTTCAGATGTTTAATCCCTAAGTTTTAACATCTTCTGGTTAAAAGAGGACTGCCAACTCAAGGTTGCAAGAATTGCGTTGTAGGTGCTTGGCATTTAAAACGCCGCAGTGCGTGCTACATTAATTATGTAAATATTCAATAATTACGTATTTTTGCATTAAAATGCAGAAGAAATTATGCAATTAGTGCTGAAAGTATCAGTCTATCTCAAAGTAATATAGTCCTGATTGTTACTGGAGTAATCAACCTTATCTGCAGTGGGGAACTGAACCCTCCCATCATGGAGAGGTCGGTTTGGGACTGTTTGCTTTTTAAGGGAAGAGCTGTTGTGCAGTAGGCTGTTTCACAGACCTAAGCAACAGGACAAGGAGTTCAATTTTCAGCTTTCTTGTTGTCCACTTGTGTCACCTTAAATACCACGCTCTGACCTCAGCCGACATGTGTGGAATGGGGACGGGCTCCACTGCCTGATGGAGATGTGAAGAAGTGTCACACCTTCAAGCCTGACTGCCCCTTCTCCTCAGGCTGCGTCACAGGGCACAGCAGCCTGAACTGCAGGATGCCTGCACCCAGCCCGTTGCCTGTGTCCAGTTCACATAGGGCCAGGCTTCTCAGGTGTAAGTGAAGAAGGCACACACATAGTGGGAATTTTCCAAAGCCTTCAGGACACCCAGGTCTGAACATCCTGCTCTACAGCACTTGGCAGTTCAAGGTGCTTTTGCAGGCTGTCCCTTCCCCTTGACAGGAGAACAGTTATTGGCACAGTGCTGTATAGCATTGGGTGCGATTTGCTTGAGTGTTTAAAGGCTGTCAGGAGCTCAGGTTCAAAATTAAAGGGGGCTGCTTGAAAAGCTGCAGAGTATGTTTTTGTGCTGCAGAGCAACAGGTGTCAGCTCCCCTGCCTGTATGTGTAGCTGCGGTATTTCGAGTTTGTTTAAGGTAGCTTTCCCTCTTTGAAGGAAATATAGCTGCCTTTTTGTTGCATTTATCACAAATAAGAGCAGCTGCTTGCCAGAAGGTTAGTGGGTGCACGATCTGTGTAGACCCAGACTTAGCCTGCACAGCCATCTTTGAACATTGTTACCTATAAATAGGTAGCAAGTGATAAATGAAAACAAGATGGGAGATGATTGTGCTAAACAGGGAGAAAGTAAAGTTTCATATAAAAAACATTCATAAATAAAAAATGACAGTATTTTCTAAGTGAGCATCATAGACAAAAGTCTCTTAATTTGCAACAGTCCTTCTGACTGTGCAACAACTGATTGGGTAAGATAGGAGAGATTTGTGACGTAATGCACTGCCATCAGAAGTTTTTCCACTAATGCAATAGACATAACCACATCTTCATTTTTGAAGTGCTCACTTGTGGCTGCTCAGGCAAAGCCCCAGAAAGATTGAAAATATCATTGGGGCCAGTAGGAGTGAGAATTTTACCCAAATAAAGAATTCAGCATCACGTCTCTGAACACTAAACGCTGTGCCAGCCAGGCGCGTAACCCCATGCAGCCCCTCCACGTTAGAAGCGGTGACTGGCAAAGAGAGCAATGAGCTGTAACCAGTGTGGCAAGTGGATGGAAATTTTGTCTGTGATTACCTGTGGTTTGGAGAATAGAAACTTCAAAGCCTTAAAAGATGCAGGGAGTTGTAATCTCTCTTGGAAATAAATTGGGCAGCAGAAAAAGTGAGAATATGTGGAAGCTGTTGCTTCTGGAAGGAATCTCTACTGTGGCACGTTTCAAAGAGGCTGCAAGTTTGAGCAGCACAAGTGGGGCTGTTCTGCTTACTTAGACAGCAAAGTGAGCTCAACTTCCCATTTCACGTATTTAACTTCCTGGCTTTTAAATTGTTGAGTACTCGTCAGACTTCCTGTCTGTTTTGCTTTGTCCCTGCCATTCCCCCCCGCCCCTTTTTTTTAAAGACAGACAACACAGTATTGCATTAGTAGAGCTTACACCTTGTTACATAAAACCATTTGGTAACACAGACAATTCACCATGTACAGAATATATACTCTTTCCAGTGCTTTCTTCTTTGTGCAGGGAGGATTATAGTCATACTTGACTGGAAAAATGCGATCCARTAGCCTTCTGTATTTATTTGATAAGTGTTTGATTTTGCTGAATGTTCTGTGACCAACAGGTATAGTTCTGGAAGTGAATGCACATAATGTGCAGCTGTGCACAGTGTCCTGAGCCTGTCTTGTCTGCAGGTGTTCATGGCCCAGATCCAGTTACCAAGATATTACTTGTAGGAAAAKAGAGGTGACCATTTGAGTTAGAGACAAGACAGGAATAAAAAGATCCAGGTCCTCTTCCTGATCAACCTTAGGGGTCACATGAGGTTGTTCCTTTTGAAGGGACATTTTTCTTAAGGACATGTTTCTTAAAAATTATGTGAGGATATACCCCCTACCTCCAGCAGTTTAGATCTTTACAAAACAATGAGCATACAGCTGATTTTCACTGCTCGGAATTTCTCTTTTTCCGTGTTGGGATAACGGAAATAAAATAAATGCCTTTATACTTTTTGAGGTTGTGTTTCAGACTCTGAGGTCACATTTGTAAAATCAATTATTATGGAGGAATTGTGGAAAACCTGTATTGGTTTTTAGATGTCAAAAACTGAGATTGTATTAAAAATACAGTCTTGCACAGGTTTGCTGTGTTGTTGTCTCTTAACCTCTGTATGCTTTGGTCTTCTAATTATAAAAATGAAATACAGTTTCGTGTACCAAATGCTTGGTGTGCTCTAGCAATGTAGAGTGTATTTCATCTCCTTTACAGGGGCACAAAATAGGATACTTCTCAAAATTTCCATCGCAATATCAATAACAGTTAAGGGAAAGTCAGTATAGAGGAAGAAACTGTAATCATTCCCCCAGAGATCCAATTCTCAGTGTGAGATAACCTCAGAACCGGATTCCCTCAGGGCAGTGATGAATCTGATTTGGCATAACTTTTTTCTATATGAATTGTCCCRTTGACTGCAAGAGGAGATCTCATGTGCTTCAAGATAAGCATCTGCACAAGCATTTAGCTAGACAGGGGCAATGTTTTAACTGCTTGGCTGGACTCAGCTCTCAGTGAACTACTTCTTAAAAGGAACAAGGAAGATTTTTTAGGGGTCTCAGTGATCAAGAACAGTAAAATTCTTCCTTGCAAAAGATCTGTAAAACTACCTTTAGGCTTACATTGAGGCAAAAACATGAGTTGTTTTTTCCTCTCAGGCTCAATCATCAGAAAAAAACCCAGTATCTATCTTTCTTTCTCGCTCAGTCTCTTTCAGACTTTTAAAATAGCCACTTCATATTTCTTGCCCTGTCACCTAAAGATCAACCAATTTCCTTGCTTTTGTGATTTATATTGCAGTGCTGAGACCCATGGGAGCACCCAAGAGTCCCAGGGCAGCTGCTGTCATCTTGGCCTTCTTCAGTGCAGGGTTCATCTGACTCTCACTGCTGAAGAGAGACCTGCATAAAATAGCAAAGGGCCTTAAGAGCCTAGAAAGTGCTAAGCCTGCCGTGGAGACCTATTGCAGGGCCACTGTGATGAACTGTTACCTGTGTTAGTCGGTTGGTTGATTTTCTTTCCCTTCCTTGCCCAGTGTCAAGTCCTGCTTCCAGAACATGGAGATTTGCAAGCGGCGGGTGAATATGTACGACACGGTGAACCAGAGCAAGACGCCATTYATCACCCACGTAGCCCCAAGTACATCGACCAACCTGACCATGACTTTTAACAACCAGCTGAACACAGTCCACAACCAGGTGAGGACATCAATCACAAGCAGCCAGTGCTTGAAACATTTATGTCAGGAGGGTCTAGAAGATAAAAAGCAAAGTAGCATCCCATTTAACAGGCCTGCCAAAAGATGGTGCCTTTTTACTCTTTCCTCTGCTCTTTTCCTCATTCTCTTTTCTTCAGGCAAGCAGTAATCTTGTGACATTTTGTGTGACGGTGAAATGTTGCCCTCGTTGTTTATGTTGTTGTTGGGGTGATAAATCCTGCTTACTTGGGAAGTTGCTATGGGGAAAAGCTCATTAGTCCCTTAATGCAGCAAGCAGTACTTTACTCCCTGGGTCAGGCAGAAGTATTTGTGATCTTACAGCGCTTCTTCAAATTGGCATTGAAGTAAAAAGAACTTAAACCCTCTGTAACAGATACAGCACTGTAACCGATCAACAGGATAGAAGAGTTTAGTGATAATGTTTATTCTTATCTCTCATTGGTTTTACTCTGGGGCCACAGTTGATGTGGGGACCATGTGCATGTACCCCCATGCTGCACTCTTAATTTGGTGGGCTCTGGCTTTATACTCATGCTTTGTATTAGTTTTTCTTGCCCCAGTGTTGGGGGGTGCTGTGTTAACAAATCTTATGTGACTAGCAGGCTGAGTTGTTTACTGTGGTACTTGTTACAGCAGTGAAAGGAAACTCACCAGGGAGAGCACTCTAGGAGACTGAATCTCAAGAAATAGCTGCTGTCTTTGAAGCCTTTTGGGAACTGGCTGCTCAAGATTCACTCTAGAGATTGCAGGTGGCATTGCGGAACTGGTATTTGGAAAGCACGGGAGCTAAAGGAGTCTGTGTAGACGKGCAGGGTGTTCCTGTGTCAGTCAGAAACCAGACTTCATGACTCAGGTCTTGATAACATGTGATCACAGAAGGTCTTTTGGAACAATTCAAGCAGATACAGACAGAGATAGGTCATGACTTGGTGGGATAGGGTATTAGTTACAAACACCGGTTCCCTTTCTAGACTGTTTCTGGGATACTGACTAAAGAAATGCCTGCTACATGCTCCCCTATGCCCCAGCTGCAGGGCAGAGACGAGAGACACCACTTGTACCAGTTRCTTGTAGGAAATGCAGACTTGCTTTCATTTCCTCAGAACTCTCTTGACATTAAYGTCAGTTGTTGGCTGGGGAGATCCATGGTAATTTCTGAATTCTCGTAAGGGGTGTGTGTTGTGATCAGAACCAGTATCTCCAGTGTTCCTAGAAGAATTGGTAGAAATATTTCTGGGAAGGGTGTTTTAATTTGAACAAGCTCTAAACCTTTCACAATTCTCTTCAAACGTACCACTTGTCTTAGCTTTCTTTTGTTTCCTGTCTCTGCAAAATATGTGGGGATTGCCTCCTTTCAGTTATGGCTTCTGAGATTAGGAGTGTGGGAGCTGCTGTGGTTGCTGCTTACTGTGTTGGACAGGAGATTGCACTCCAAGGTTGCACTTCACAGCCTCTGCACGGAGAGGGAATGAGGAGAAGGAAGAARTGTTTTGTTGTCGCTAGCTGTGGCAGTGCAGCATGGGTCCAGTGGCAACCAGGGCGGTGCGAAATGCATAGTCTGCTCTCTCCTGCACSTTGGTCAAAGCCTCCTTCTGGGTTCATACATTCACCATGAAAAAGAGTTGTCTGACCTATCTCCAGCAGTGTTGCTGACACGTTTGGATGGAGGGGAAAGATAGGCTCTGGTCTGGTAGAGTCTGGCTGCCTAGGCATGAATGCTAAGAACATCTGTTTAGAACAGTGGCAGAGCTGTTTAGTTGTCTGCAACTGCTAGACTCAGTCCAAATGAAAAAATTAAAAGTCTTCAGATTTCTAGATGTTTTTCAGAACTCTGGGCTGATTCTTTTTGGCTTTGCAACAKCCCCTACTGGAGTTTCTGCTCTAAGAGATTTTAAAGACAAGCCAAGTGACATTTGGACTTTGSGAGTATTAGTATTACCTCCTGTTATGCCTTCTGATTACTTCACATTCCAAACATAATTCAAGGGGCATGTGCCATCTTAGATACAAGGTATCTAAGAGGAAAGGCYAGAATGGATCGCCCCTCTCAGGATGAGATTTCAGAGGCCATGGAGSTGCTGAGTTTATTTTACCAAAGAAATGTGAGCAGCTTCTAGAGCTATGTACATGGTGAGCGAACAGCGTGATTTGTGGATAGCAACGTTTTCTGAGCCCATCTTCATCATGCTGCAAATGAGAGCCAGTTGGGTTACAAATGGGGCTGCAGTTCTGCTGTAGGGAACATGCTGTGTCTCTGAGCAGTACAAGTGGCACTGTTGGCCAGAGGTCCCATGGCGTGGTACAGCTGTGGTTACTCAGGCAGATTGTGATCCTTTCCCCAGTACTGCCCTTGTCTCTGTGCTCCTCAGTGTCCTGTTCTACCCCTTGTTTGCTGTTTTGTTTCAGTTTTTATTTTAGCTTACACTATTTTACTTTTCTATTTTATTTTTTGGATTTTGCTTCTTCCGACGTACCCATCTCCCTCATTTTTTGTTTGTTTTTTTGTTTTAATTCCCGTCATTCCTTTAGACCACCAACCTGGCTCCCACCTCCTCCAGTGCCACTATTTCCTTAGCCAACCCCGAGGTCTCCATACTAAATTACCAATCTGCACTCTACCAGCCCTCAGCGGCGTCCATGGCTGCGGTGGCCCAGCGGAGCATGCCCCTGCAGACAGGAACAGCGCAGATCTGTGCCCGGCCAGACCCCTTACAGCAAGCCCTCATCGTCTGCCCACCAGGCTTCCAAGGTAAGTGACAGCCTCACCAGGTTCATCACCTGCTGGTTCATCCAGCTCTTGTTGGAAATTAACTTCCTCAGCRCAGAAGTGGCAGAAAAAAAGGCTGGCCTAGTAAATCGGAGCGGTGGGGTTGTTGCGGATGGCAGTGTTTGCGATGGCACCAAGAGGATCTTGCAGGCACCCCTAACATTGTGAGTTGGAGGTAGCTGGTCTGAAACAATGGGGCAGATACTGAGAAGGGTGTGGTGGAAAATATGTGATATTTGTCATCCTTTGCCCTGAGCAAAGTTTGAGGCTCTTCTGCCATATTTTGGTTAACTTGACTTTGGTTAATATAATGGGYCATACTATCACTTCTCAGTGATTTGATTTCTGAAAGGGAAACTCAGGAGGGTAATGCAGCAGGGAGTGTGATGCTGGTGGAGATGAGGGTTCTCTCCCATAACAGATGCTCATGACCACTTATGAGTACAATTCCCTCAGCTCCAGCCCTGCTGAAGATGGCTCTGCCTSTGTATACTAGTGGTAGGTATCACTGTCAGACAAGTCGGGAGATGATCAGAGTTAACCACTTGTCCTTCTCTTAACTTTACATGCTGTAGCAATTTGGAAAAACAAGCCAAGTGTCTGTAGGAAGTGGTCTAAATAGACCTCGATTCAGCTGGTGCAACTTCTGCTCTTCATTTCTACAAGCCTGTCTGTGCAGAAGTCTCCAGACGCTTATTAAATGTTCTGCAAGATTATCAAAGCTCTTTTGAACTAGAGAAGTTTAGCTAGACCTCTTCTATGTAGTTAAAATGCATCTCAAGGGTTTGACTTCAGAARTGTATTGCTAGAGTATGTAAGCTAACATCTTCAGCTTGCTGTCTTGAGAAGGCTCTAAAGCAGAGGAGGCAGCACAGGCTGTGCCATGCACTGAGCTGGTGGAGAGGGAAGCTTCCTCCAGCTCAGTTAGGCTAGTGTGGGGCTCAGCCAGTAGTGATTGAAGTTTGAGGTGTGCTAGAGCCTTTTAAATATGAGTCCCAAAAAGCTGTGCAAGAGAAAATCACCTGTCTCTGTCAAGGCTGAGGGAGCACAGAGTTCTGGATTCCCATCCCACTGTCCCACTTTGGTCTGAAGCAAGCATTCTCACATAGCAATGGGTTTTAGCTGACAAAGACCATTTTCTGTTGCTCAACAAGAGAATATGAGGAAGAGAAGCCATTCACTTCCTTCTCTTCCTTTTTTCCCTGTATCGTGATATTTCCCATGCATTTGAGGTACCCTAAAAATATGAACTCCATTAATCCCTTAGTGCCTTTGAAAATGTCTTTTCTGCACTCTTATGCAGATATCATGTTTGTGAACATTTGATGGACATCTTTGGGCTCAGGTAGAACACGTGACACTCTGATAGCTGATTATACAGAGGGACTGAACACTGCAATTTAAGTGGACATCAGTGGGTACCTTAAGGCACCTCTGAAAGCCAGACCCTTTTCCTGGCAATGCTGCTGATGGCTAATGCTGTACCTTCTGTGCTGGTGGAACAGGGTTACAAGCCTCCCCTTCGAAGCATGCTGGGTATTCAGTGAGGATGGAGAACGCCGTTCCCATTGTCACTCAGGCTCCTGGGGCCCAGCCTCTTCAGATCCAGCCAGGACTCCTCGCACAGGTAAGGAATTCTAAAGACAACAAGCTCGGCAGGTATTTGYTGTGTTAACTCTTGGAGGCTGAGGAGAGAAGGCTTCTCTGAGGGCCTTCCATGGTGCAGTTTGGAGACTTGGGCAGCTGTATGAGGGTCTGCARCTTTCTCTGAAATGTCAAAATCTCCCCCAGCTTATTGTTTAGCTCAGAGGCTGTGTCAGAGTTGCAAAAACCTCTGGAAAAATGTTCTTTCCTTCTGCTTTTGTACTGGAATCAGTGGGAAAGCCTCAGGGAAAGCAGTGTCAGGCCTCTGCTGAGAAGGAACCAATAATAACCTTCCTGCGTCCTCCTGAACTTGTAGTCTTGGGGGTAGTTTGCAGCCAGGAGTTGCAAAGGTGAATTGCATGCTGATGATAAATATCTTTCTTGCTTTAAGGTTTTATCATTCTGTTTTATGAGCTGCACCTCTGTTCTTGAGAGAGATGCAGGAGGCAGAGGCAAGGGCCCCACAGTCAAGGAGCTCTCCTTGTCAGCATTGGCACAATGGTCTGAAATGTTCTCACAGGAAAAGCATGGTTCCTCCTAGAAAAAAAACAAATGGAGAATGGGTACTGCTGATCACATGCACATCTTCAAGGGGAATCCAGCTCCTCAAACCAGAGGAGCAGTTCGTTCCTCCTTGAGCTGGCTTCAGTGAATCTGCCCCTACTGTTTTTGAGCTAGTGCCACRCTATCTCTGCTGATACCAGACAGGAAAAAAAAAGGCACCTGGTATACCTAGTATTAAGTTGTGCAACCTGGAAAAGATGACCAAGTAGTTAAAAAGGCATGCCTCTGGCTCAGGCTTGTTTGATCTGCCATGCCAGCACATTCATCTGCAGTCGGGTACCAGCAGACTTCAGGGTTTACACCTGTGCATTGCGCTGCTGGGGTAAGACTGTTGGTGCTGTTGCCTTTGCCAGCTGCCAGTCACACTTATCTGGTGAAGACAGATCACAATGCAACTTCCAGCCCATGTGATTTCCATCAGCTAATGTGCCCTGCCCCTTCTCAATAGCAGAGCCTTTGCTAGAGGGCTGTCTGAAACATCAAACCAATCTCTGCTGCAGCCTGTGGTAACAACCGTCATGGGCCACCTCTCTGGTTTGGTAGGGAAGGAGAGCCTGAGAGGCAGGGAAACAAAAGCCGTGGCAAAGGGAGAAGCAGCCTGTGCAGGCTCGGTGGCTGGCACCTCTTGCTTGTGCAAGAAGTCAGCCAAGGCAGTGAGTGAGGGAGGTCACAGAACTTTCTTTACATGCCCCCACCATTCTGCCAGGCCTCCTGTGGTGTGCTGTTCTGTGGGGCTTGAAGGAGTGAGGGTTGGATCTGAAGCATCCCAAAGACAGCAGRATCCTGAAAGATCTCAGTACCTCCTACTCCTTCCTACTTCTCATACTGGCCTTGTTGGGCTCTAAGCAAGTGAGGAATGTTTGGTAGTAAAGCTCCTCCTGAACATCCTCCCTCCCACAGGTTACCAATTTCAGTGCTGCCTCTGCCACATGAACGCCCATTTCATGGGCTGCCCCTTTCATACTTTCTACTGACACTTTACTCACTGTCACTTCCAAAAGGGAATTCAGGCTGTTTCTGAGAAACACTCYTCACTTGCATAGATTCTTAATTTTTGAGGTACTAGAAGAGAGGCGATCTGCCTGTTGCTGTGCCTGTTTGTCTCGCGTGATGAGAAATGCGAGCTGTCTCTGATGGCAGCGTGCTCTGATTGATGCCGGTGGCATCTGGTGTCCATGGGCCTCGCTCGGTCTGGGCTGAGCAGCTGGTCTGATAAACAAATCTGTACCCAATTCCAGTTTCCGGAATGGAAAAACACAGCTTCTTTGTGATGCATTGTAGTCACATCTGATCTCGGCGGCTGCATGTCTCTCTCCCAGCAGAGCGCTGTTCCTCTCATGCACAGCTGCTTATCTAATGCTCTTCAGACTGGACTGTGTGATTGCTGCAACTGCGAGAGGGACTGTCTCCAGCGGAGAGTGCAGCACCTCTGGAGCCTACTTCTGTCTGTACCCTGCCTTATTTGCCCCGCTGATCAGAAATGGTGCTACTCCTTGTGCTCCCAGCACTGTGTAGTGCCACCAGGCTTTGTCCCCTGCCCAGCATACAGCACAGGTTTCTGTGCTTGCCTTCCTCAGGATGCCCGTGGCTGGTAAAGCCTTACTGCATCCCAGTGCAGCCGGCATCCAGTTCTCCCTGTGCATTTTGTAGAAGACCAGGGGTCCCGGAGGAGGGAGAGGGCGACTCAGGGCAGAGGTACTGACAGAGCTTGAGCATCATCTCTGGCAGCTGTATGTCTGCAGCCTGTGGCATGGAGCTAGGCAGTGCAAGGCAGAGCAAGCAGCCTGCAAGATACAGGGTCAGTGGCTAAAGTAACTTGTTTTTAATTTCTCTGGGTCTCTTTTTACTCTCTCAGGCAAGTGTGGTCCACATATTATGTGCGCAGAGACCGGTGAAAGAAGACTGATCCTATCTTTACTAATAGTTCTCTGTGGCTTCAGATCTCAAAAGGGGCAAAACTGTACACTTTTCGAGCAAGCTTCCATGGTGTGACTCAGAATGTCCCCTGCCCTTGAATAACACTCTGGATTCTTGACTTTCTCTCCTTTTAACTCTTTCCCAACAACAGTTCCCACAGAGGCCCTGCCGCTGGCTTTCAGAASAAACACGTTATTCCATTAGTTGTTCCTGCTCTGTATCAGGAGCATGAGCTCTGTCACTCCAAGGGATGCACCAGCTCCTGAGGGCAGGGGCCAGAGGGTTGCTTTGCCACCCCAGCAGAATTTCATAGTGGTGCCCTAACTCGGAACAGGCTGCAGCTGCCGGTGCAAGCCTCTTGTGTGTAAGCACAGCACACTGTGCTAGTGGATCAGCCTAGACAAGTCTTATCTGCAGATTAAATGATTCAGTGGTCCTTACCTAATAAGCGAGGAATTTGTGCCTAGGCCCTGACACTGCATCTAAATTTATGCACTGCAGTCGAACAAGGAGCTTAGGTTTGTTCTGTTCCCTTCCTGAGAAGGGAGGAAGCAGTTTTCTCTGCAAGTAAATCCAGGTAGTCCCCTGGGACTGACTGCAACAGTAGTTTAGTCTCCTCTTTTAAAGCAAAGCTGTGGTGAAAAAAGAATAGAGAATAACAAGAAGGCTTTTTTCCTCCCTGAGCTTTTTGTGCCTTTGCCTCTTCCTTTCACCTGCTCCAAGCAGCACCAGTCCRTGGTTGTGACTCCTTAGATGAAGGGCTCTCAGGAGCCTTGTGACTGTCCATCCTTTGCAGATGTTGCTGAGAGGCCTCACTGTAACAGCCTTTTCATGTAACTCAGCAACATGAAAAGCTACAAGATGGTCAAACTTAGGAGCAGAACTGGGAAAAGGTGCTTTTTTGGGGCTGGATTGTGGGTTTTTTTCATTGGGGGATAGGAGGGCATCATGGGGACAGTTAACAGGATCCTTGTGAGGATGAAGAAGGGGACAAATGCATGCCTAGAAGAAGCCTTCCCTCAAATTTAGCCTTCTTAGAGCTGTGAGATAGCACAGGTCCAGTACAATAGTGCTGGCTCGTAATAAGGCAAACCATAGCTGGTACCCCCTCAGCCAGGCAGTGAAAAGCTTCCAGAGCCACCTTTGGGCAGCACATAGCAAAGAAAGTTTCCCAAGTGAAAAAAACAATCATCTGACTCGTGTGGAGTCACTGGAGCAGGACAACMTGAGTCATGCCTGTGGGCATGCTGAAGGGGTGGTTGCGCAGCAGAACGATGGCTCAACTCACAGGGCAGAGATTTTCCCCCCTGTAAGGGGGGCATCTGCTCAGAAAAAGCTGGAAGGACAGGCATGCATGGCTCCACTCAGCTTTGCCCAGGAGGCTCCTGGTGAGCTGGAGGCAGGCAGCTGGGCTCCTTGGCCCGTGCAGCAAGATGTGCCTTTCGAGGAGCACCCAGTGACTGATACTTGCTCCCTTTTGATATCCCCAAATTCACCTATTTTCCGTTCTCACTAAAGCCTTGCAGCTCCCTGTTCTTTTCTCTGATCCTTGAAAAGTTCATTTTTCTTTTTAGCTCCTTTTAAGTTCCTGAAGTCCTTTAGGTCCTGTTGGGGTGAGAAAGTAAGCTGACTGTAGGAAGGGGGAATTTACGATGGAACTGTAGTGCCCAGCTGATCCGGAGAGTCAAAATTAAAAGGTGCTAAAGAATTTTATGTTTGGGTTGAAATGCCAGCTAATTTTGATCCCTCCCATTCCCAGTTTAACCTAAAATACAGCTGCTGCTTTGTATGGCAGGGATTGTTCCCCTCCTCCTTTGCATTCTTGATAACTGTTATTGGTTTTACTGTGATTTCCTAACAGTGTTTTGTCATCTGCGACTGAAAGGTGGTAAGAGCTACATAGTGTAATCATTATTAGGGGCCCCAGCTGAGCATGGACCATCGCTCATATTCAGTGCTTGATGCCTTTTGTTAAAAAGATTGCTTTCCCTCTGTCTGACAGCAAGCATGGCCCAGTGGCACTCAGCAGATCCTGCTCCCTCCCGCCTGGCAGCAGCTGACCGGGGTGGCCACCCACACTTCTGTCCAGCATGCGACCGTCATCCCGGAGTCCATGGCAGGCACCCAACCGCTGGCAGACTGGAGGTAAACTGGAGGTGCTTGGAGGCTCCTGAAGTACCCTCAGGTGCTGGAGGAGGCGTGAGGGATGGGGTCTCACAGAGCTGGGGGGAGAAGGGCTGCAGCCTGTGACCCCACTGTCTGAGAGCTATGGGCGACTTCTCCATTGCATGTCCAYGGAGCAGAATGCTGTGCCCACACCACACCCTTCAGTCCATTCCCCGGGGAAAACGCCCCACCCTGGGGGCACTAGGAGCCCAACAGGCCCTGGAGGGGAGGGTGCCYGGGTGAAGGGCGGTGGGAGCCTGTGGGAGAGCCTGCTGGGAAGCCGCCAGTTGCGTTTTAAACGTGCGCCTGTGTCCCCGCTGTGCAGGAACACGCACRCCCACGGCAGCCACTACAACCCCATCATGCAGCAGCCCACGCTGCTGGCCAGCCACGTGGCCCTGCCCGCCGCCCAGCCCGTCAACGTGGGCGTCGCGCACGTCATGCGCCAGCCGCCCGCCGCCGCCTCCGCCAGGAAGAGCAAGCAGCACCAGTCGGCTCCACGGTGAGTGCGAGGGGGTCCCTACCCGGGTGCTTCCGAGGGCAGCCCCGCAGTGCCGGCGTGCTGGTGAGGGAGGTGCTCGCTGACACCTGTGGGGAAAAACAAAGTTTGCTCCACAGCCCGCGAGGGACTAGGTCACGCATTTTGTGACGGGGCTCTTCGCTGCCTCACCCCTTCAGTACCTAGGAGGGAGTCAGGTGTGTTTCATACCCAGTGAGCATCGTTTGGTGTRGGAGTTAGTGGCTGGACAAGATGCAGGATGGGAGGCTCAGCCCTGTTCATACAGCTTGTTATACTGCTGTGATTACCSGAGGCCTTGTAGTCACCATGATGAAAAATGTAACCATATTCTCAGGTCAGAGTGGCACGGTGCCCAGTTGCCACACCTTTTCTTCCCACATCATCTAGAAGAAGCACTCCTGAGGTGCAGTGTCTGTCCCTGAGGGGACTGCATCTTCAGGAACATGTGCCTCATGTGTACACACCAGATCTTCTCTTTCAAAAGTGATGGGGTGATGACCTGTCTTCTGAGCTTTATTGCCACGTGGAGTGGACGACTGGGGTGGCTTTAGGCCACCTCCAGCTCTCTAGCTCCTAACGTAGGTCATTAGCCTCTGTCTTCAACAGTTCACACCAGCAGCAGATACCCACATGGACCTTACTATAATCATGGCAGCATAAAACAAGGAGCATTTTATAAGGATATCTCATACAGGGCAGTCCTTAGAATCTGTCAGCTCTTGGTGGGTCCATTTGGCTCTGCAAGGAGGAGTCTTGGGTTTCGTGCACGAATTGGGTGGTAGGATGGTTGCAGTGCCTGTCACAGCACTGTAATCTTGTTTAGAGGACAAAGCTGTTCAAGATGTATATGCAGGTGTTCTGGAGAAGGTTCTCTGGGCTTTGCAACTGTCACACTTCTTTTAGGAAAAAAAAACCAGAACAAAAGACACAAAACAGTGCAGGGGAGAGAACCAAAATGTGTCACCACATGTGCAGTGGCAAAAGCTTGAGCTTGTGGTTTTCCTGGGTGACTGGACGGGGGCCAGAGAAGCTCTGAGTTCCCAATCAGTTTGACTCAAGTTAAGAGGCCACTATTTAAATCCTTCCCATTTATCTGCTCTCTAATGTTGAATTTACTTTGGGTGGGCTCCAGCTGTCTTAGTCTATTCATAATGTAGAGGAGAGGCAGCCACATCCCCAGCAAGCCTGCAAAAGAGAGTGCCTGTTGCAACCAGTGTGCCTGTGCAGGGCCTCTGCTCTCCATCACTTTCCAGGGGCAGGGTGGCAGTGTCCAGGAGGAATGGGGTGCTCTCAGAGCAAAGGGTTTCTACAGCTTCATTGATTGTGACTCTTTGTAGCCAAATGAAGAACCRTGCTCCTTTGGAGAGCAGGGTACTCCACACTGCTCATTGGTATTCAAAAAGCACTTTGAATGCTACTGTGCAGCCATTTGTTATGCAAAAGAGCCTGTGTAAGTTGGTGTAGTGTGATATACTGCCAGGGTGACTTCCTTTTGATGGATGCCACCTATTCCTTTTGTTAGCTTTCGGGCCAGGCTGAACATGCAGCCCAGGCCCCACTGTAGAACAAAACAGAACTTTGGGGTTTTTTTCCTTTTTGAATCTCCAGATGTTCTGCAACAGTGCGAAGAAATACAAGGAAGAAAGAAAGTGTGGGAAATGAGTGAAATGAGCTTTAGTCAGCGTACTTTGGTAAATAACCCCATCTGTAGACCCACACTGCGTTGTTTGGCAGATAGGTTTGTGTTCAGATCCCTGATCCAAGTGGGCCTTTTCCAACTGGTCAGGCAGGGAAGCTGAAGTAGGAAGACTGGGAATGTTTCTCTACTGTGTAATAAAAATATTGTTCATTTCTTTCTGATTTATGTATGCTGTATGCTTCATGCTGTCTGCTTCATGTGGGAATGAGATGAAACTGAGTGTATGTCCTCCCATCTGCCTGCTCTCATCTATGGGACATCACTGTCCTAGAGGATAAAGTATTGGGCAGGAAATGTTCATTGAAAGTGATTCTTAAACAGAAATTAATTTCTGTTTMTTTAAATTAAAAAGCAGTTTTCCTGATAAGTGATTGTTGTTTTCCACAGCAAATTCTAATTTTACCTCTAGCTTTTTCTGGCCAAAAAATATCTGGTCATGATGCATCCATGCAGGATACAGGAGAACGGGATTATCATTTGCATGGTTCTTCCTCCTGTGGCAGCCATACTATGCCTGCCTTTGTTCTGTATGTCTGGGCTGTGASTGGCCTTTACCCTCCCGGCACAAACTCCTGACAGGCAGCATTTCTCATCTGGAAATTTCTAGGGAAAACAAATTTGAATTTTTTACTAAAAGAAACTACTTTTCAGCCAATTATATGATTAAGTCATGCAAGGCACTGTCTTCTTTGAAGAAGTGACTGTGCCAATTTTGCAGTTTTCCTAGACTCCATAAATCAGCGCTACTGAATCATAGACCAGGACTCACAAACCGCGGCAACRGGCAACTGAAGCAGACGGGGTTTTAACCAACTGACACCTTTTCCTATTTCCAGAAATGCATCCACCTATGAAGTTTCATCCTCTCAGTCCATCAGCTCGCCGCAGCGGTCGAAGAGAGTGAAGGAGAACACCCCTCCCCGCTGTGCCATGGTGCACAACAGCCCTGCCTGCAGCACCTCCGTCACGTGCGGCTGGGGCGACGTGGCCACCAGCACCACGCGGGAGCGGCAGCGGCAGACGATCGTCATCCCCGACACCCCCAGCCCCGCCGTGAGCGTCATCACCATCAGCAGCGACACGGATGAAGAGGAAGAGCAGAAGCATGCACCCACCAGGTGAGCAGTGGTTCTCTGCTCTTCTCTGTGTGCAGGAGAAAGGGAGAGGGCCAGAGAAGTATTGGAGCATCCCAGGAGTTGCTGTAGGGTTCCCGGAGCTACGTTTGGGTCTCAGCATCCGGGTTGTTTTGCATTTGGGAGGAGATATACTAGCTGAGGACTCCACAGATTCAGGTGTTGCTCTCTTCTGTGCTGTACATTTGCTGTGTGACCTTGGAGAAGTGCAGTGGTCTCTCCATGCCATAGTCTTTCATCTCTAAGAGGAAAGAACAGTTTTCTCTATCTCCTTTTTGTGAAAGGGAGGCGTTAGACAGCATGTGGTGATGAGCYTCTGTAAGTGAGACATCTATCTAAAACAAATCAAAAAGAAGGGCTTGGAAGGAAGGGACCTTAAATTTGCCTTTTCTCTTTCTAAGTGATCCAGGCATCTGTAAAGACCATTAAATGACATCCTCCATATGTGTTATTTTTCTTTAAAGTGTTCTCAAAAAGAGTGATTCTATCATAAACACTCAATAATGATAAATAATACTGCAAGAGATTTGCTCAATCCTGATTGTGTTGCCAAAACATTCTTGAACTATTTCAGAAGTGGCAGAAACTGATAGCTTTTTGTCAGACTCTGCAGAGAGGCATAGACAAAGCAAGAAAGACCATGGTGGCTGAGTTTGCTCCTTAGAGAATTAACTCACCCAAGTGAACAGTGTGGCCCAGGACTGCCGCCACTGCTGATCATCTCTTGTGGATCAGAGAGGACCTAATTTTCTAGGACTGTCCTTTCAGCACCTTTCATCACATGCAAGTGCTCTGGGTTTCCCATCTAATGCCAGTCACAAGACATCGCTCTGCTTTATAAGTTGCAGAGAAGTAGCTTTGCAAACAGCTGAATAATTACACCATCTTCATATTGGTAACTGAGCTAGGAAATTTTTAACCTTATCCTTCCAGTGTTGTCAAGAGAGGATTATTTTTTTATTTATTTAGAACACACTCCATGGCAGATTTTCCTTTAATCGCCAGAGATACCTCTCTGTATCTCTGCATCTTTGCAGTGTGGTGATAAGTGAAGCCTGCAAATGTGCACAGAACAGATGAGATGTATTTGGCCTCCAGGAGGTAAAAATGTGTAAAGAAGGGCCATATTATTCAGGCTGGAATTTGAACATGCCTCCCAACAGCCACTGCCCCTTCCCATTCCYGTTCTCCCTGCTAGTGAACTCCACTGGGCAGCAGGAGCTCAGTGCCTCTCAAAGTCAGGCTTGCCATGAATGCAGTAGTTATCATGGGAAATTGATCACAGGACAGTGTAACATATTTCGCTTAAAAAAACCACAAACTGCTACAACATTCCTTACTTTGATGGGGGAAGAAAGTGTGTTTCCTGAAAGAGTTGAGTGAAGGTCAGTGTGGAAGTCAGGTGGATTATCAATAAGGAGCCCCTACTTCCCGGGCTCTTATGGGAAAGGAAGGGCAAGACAAAAGAGATGTTGAAAACTCAAGGGTCATGGGAGCTCTTTTAAAGCATGTTTACCCATGTTGCTGATCCCAGACTTTGGGAAATTATGTGCAAATACTTAAACTCACCATCTGGGTGTCATTCTTGGGTCCAGAGAGGGGTGAAGGAAAGATACTGGGATACTGAGGSCAACTTCAGAGGTTGCCTCCTCTGTTTTGACTTTGCTGCCATCTGACCAGTTTCTTCACTCAGCACCTCTCCAGAAAGACAAACAGAACRAAGTTTAGGAACATGTCTGGGAATCGAGTTGGGAGTTTGAGGTATTAAAATATTTGGGTCTGCTGAGGGGCTTGGAAAGTTGTCCCGGCAGCCAGACTTACATAAACAAACCGGCTTTGATATGACTAAAGCATATTCCGGACACGTTCCTGCCGGGGATTAGATCCCTGGCTACTTTTTGTATCCATATGGCATATCTATAGAGTGCCAGGGTGCCAGCATTCCTGAAAGGCCAGAACTTAAGAGCTAGATTTGATTTCTGAGCCATGTCGAGACTTTTTTCCATGGACATGAATGAGTTAAATTGCCTGTGCAGATGTAACCAGAGCAAATGGAGAATTAGAGGCAGAGACACAGGTGGAAAACAGCATGTCCAGAATGAGAATTTTTTGGTTAAAGTCTCCAGGAGAGCAAAATCAATTTGCTCAGTACCTTTTGACGTGGGTAGATGTAAGACCAGAATCTCAGCTGGAGTGAGAGYGTAGCTTCCAGTCAAGGAAGCTGTATCAGCATTTAATGCCAATGAACTTTGTCCCTGCTGAAGTTGAAGGCTTTCTCATTGAAAGTTTGTCTTAGAGGAAAATGCCTCTAAGTTTTCTTACTTACTTACTGGTTTTTTGGCTCCAAGAAAAATGGGAGTGACAGTGAAGTATGTGCTTTAATGTAATCAGTGCCCAAAGGTTCAGGATCTGAGTCAAAAATTAAACCATGCAAAGAATGCATTGTCTTGCTCATATATGCAAATATTACCATATTGGGCAAYAGCTGTGCTATGGGGGTGAAAAATAAGGAATCACTTGAAACATGCTATTTTTCACATCCTAGAAACATTAGCCTTTTCTAGGTTAGGATATAGAAATCATATGGTACTTAACGGATCAAAAGTAATTGCCTGATCCCATCTTACTGATGGCAGTGGTAACTTTGCATTAACTTCACTGTCATTGAATTAGCTCCTGAATTTGCTACAGCACTTCCTTCTCTTACTTCTAACAGGGCTAGAAATTGCCCTTTGACCCATGAAACTAAAAATATTTATTTTATTGATTCCTCAGCGAAGAGAGATTATGGTTGTGAGAAGTAGTAGATCCTTTCACGATGTAAGAGTTCGTCAGTCTCAGTTTAAGAAGTACTGGTAATGTTGATAAAATATGATACTGCTGATGCAGTAAAGGAGCCCTACAGCTTGGATTTACTSTGGCAGAAAAGCCTTTCTGTAATACCAGAGCAACAGAGAGAGCTTTTCTCATACAGGGGATGCACATTTTTTATTGGTGAAAGAAAAATCTGAAAAATTCATTGTGATATGGGTAGAATTTTCCTTTTCCTACTGACAGGTAGGAAATGTTATGTTATGCATTTATGAAATACCAGCTGATCAGGAAGGCAGGGCAGCACATTGCTCRTTTTGCACTGTTGATGAGTGTAGCTTGATATAATCTGTATAAAATCAATAGTAATCTGAAAATGTTGGGCTCCTGTTGAGTACAGGTGCTGGGGAGGTGGCGTGAGACSAGCTCTGGAGGACCTGCTTGATGGAGCCTTGTCAAAGGGGGCCATCTACTGGGCCCCAGCCCCATGCCTGGGACAGAGTCACTGAGGAGGATTCTCAGCTACAGTTCAGCAGGGCCCATTCTCAGAGAGATGGTCAGAGGTTTTCAGGGGCAAATTCCTGATTAGAAAAGTCAGTTCATCAAAACCAAGGCTTTTTTGCTGGCTACATTGAGTTTTTTCTAATAATACTTGCAACACAGCAAAATCTGGAAAAGCTTCAAAACTGCAAAAGGCTTTGACCTTTATTTAAAGGAAGAAAGTGTTAGGAGATTAACTAGTTAAGAAGACWTCTCATTTCTGGTTTAATAGAGGGTTTTGTTTCTTCAAAATGTAAGGAAATAATAGGAAAAATAAGTTGAAGTGGTCGAAAAAAAAGGAAACATTTTTACCAAATGGAACTGGTTTTACCAGGTTTCTGATGCTCACAAAGTTTTGCATGTGACATTTTTCCCATAGAAAAGCAGGGGGAAAAAATTGCTTATAAAGAGYATTATATGAACAGGAAAAAATTTTGTCACCCTGTTTGTTTAGTGAGCTTGTACACTTTTAGCTCAGCATCTTTTATGAAGAGATTTCATAGGGCAAAGAGACTTTCACTGCTGTGCTGTAAGATAATACCCTGACTGTTATTTATTCTGAATAGAAGAATTTAGGTGTAACCATTATTTGTAAAGCACTGAAGAGAGTGAAACAGAAAGTAGATTGAAATTTATTTTTTTAAAATTTTTTATTCCTCTTTAGTTTCTCTACTTGCTCCTGCAAGAAAGTCAAGTGGACAGACCAGCTGACTGATAGTGCAAGCGCAGTCACAGTGGTTGGAGCACACACTCAGCGAGTAGCACATAGTAGGGGTTAAGTACTCCCCAGTATGCAACTTCACCTGCTGCACTGGTTTAAATGTAAATCCTCCCTTGATTAAATATTTCTGAAGCTTAGAAATGGAGAGAAATAAAGCATCAGCTTAAACATGAAACAGAGAGTCACAAAGGCACCCTGGAATTGTGGCGGGGAGGGAGAGCACACAAGGTCCTGGGGAGGGTTGCGTTGGGCGGCACTGGTGGTCTGGTGAGGAGTATTTCTGCATCCTGCCAAGGGATGCATTGCAGAGCATGGCAGGAGAAAGGGCTGGAAGGAAGGGCAGTGGACATGGCTGTTGTGACATGCCTAGATTACTTCCCCTCCGAGCAATGAGTGCAGCCGCCAAGGAAAACATCGCTTTTCTTGAAACAATACAATGATGGCTTTCAGGTGGGTGGTTTTGAGGGTGCTTCCACCCCTAAGAGGCAGGAGGGCCCCTCAGTTCCCCACTGCCTGTGCTGGTGTCTTCAGTAACATCTCTCCAGCTTGGTTTTCCATGGGATCCTGACAGTACCCACTGTCTTTCTGGCCAAGGCGTACTGACCGCAGCTGTTGTGTCGGCACACTAAGCCCCATTGACCATCTTCACTGGCACAAAAGCAGGGTTGTGGGTTTTTCCCCTCGCTCTTAGGATAGTAAACTCTATATGGTGTAGTCTCTGTGTGAGTCCCACCTCTGTAACGGAGCATGATCTGATGCAAGTTGTTACTCACCTTGTTCACGTCGTAGTGCAGTGGTGGTGGAGCCCACTTCAGGAGACTTACACACAGAAATTGCTGGCAGGCACAAGCCAGGTGTTTTTGTCAACTTGCTGATGTGCATGYGTGAGGGGCAAAACACCATTTGTAATTCTCTTTTGACATCTAGCCTATTGTGGCTGTGTTCTGCTGTGCATAGTAATGCCCTGACTCTGCATAGCAATGCGTTGACTAACCACAGTCATTTGGTAAAAAGATTGCTGCCTCCCATCTCCAGAAGACACACTGACAYGCAACTAATACTTAAAATTACAGAGATAGACAGTAGCTCTGTCAGCAAACCTTCAGCAGCAGGACCTTTACAACCTGCTAAGCAATTCAGTTTATATGACTTAAATAGCTGTGGCACATGCTGTATAGCCTAATAAAATGGCCTCAGTGTAGTACTTGATAAATATTTCTTACCAACACAAATTCAGAGAGAAGATGAGAGCAGATTAACAGGTCAGGATGGAGATTGTGCTGAAGAGAGGGGGCATGTTCCCAACATGGAGCTATGCATGGCATAAGATTTCAACATGAGGAGAGTGATTGCAGTTGTGGTGTGAGTTTTTGTTGCCTGCCTCCATGCTTTCCTAGAATAGGTGTATTATTCTGAAGCAGCAAACTAAAAAGGTTGCATGTTAGTAAGTTTTCAGAGACCTGGAACAGAGTTTTTGTAATGTGAGGTAAAGCTAATGTGCCCTGGTGTATATGCACACCAGTTCAAAGGCACAGTTTTGCAATGGCTGCCTTCATCCTCCAAACTGGAAGGYGAAGTTGGTGACCTTGAGAGCTAAAAGACTCTGTTGCTACAGTGTCAGCAGCACTGAAAGGTTTGTAGCCTTTGGAGTGAACCGCATACTGAAGAACTGTCCCCACTAGATGCCATTTGCTTGTTCTTTGATTCTGGTGAAACTCAAGGTATTCAGGGAAAAAACGATCCTGTTCCTGCAATGCTGCCACATACTGAGCTTTTGGGCTGGGCCTTCAGCAAGTAAAAATCATTTCAAGTTGCATTGTTACAAGAGTTGTTGTCCCTGTCCTTGTCCTTGGCTATTGAGGTGGTTTCAGTRTTGGTTTAACACTTAATTCAGCATCTTCCTTTCCATAATTTCCTCTCACTTTTTGTTCTCAACATCTGCGTTCAGCACCTTTCCATTAACAGTATCTCAGATGACTGCCTTAGTGTCTTGCAGGGTGCCTGTGCACAGTCTTGTCTTCCCTTTCATCTRTCAGACTTCTCCCTGCTGGAGGAAATAGGGACCCATGTCCATCCCTGCTGTGCACTCACGAGGGTGGTATGTATGTTAGAGAGCCGTCTCCAAGACCTGCTCCTGCTTGTTCAAAGGCATGGTCATGCTCTGTGTCTGCACATTGGAGAGACACAAATTGTTTTGGGGCCAAGTTTGAGGACAAGCTCTTTAGGACCAGGTGGGAACAGGATACTACTCATAAACTAATAATAAACATACAAAGCAATGTGTATTTTGTCAGCTGCTGCTCTGAAAGGGAGGGGACACCCTTCAGCAGTAAGGGTTAAAAAGGCTTCCTGGCTCAGTGCTTTTCATTCAGTGTAGATGGATTCACTGCCACTTCACTAATCTTGTCCCCTCCCTCCTCTGGAGAATKAAAATACACCTCCCCACATAATGCAGGCAGGCACACAAGTGACCAGGAACACAGACTGACTCCCAAAACTACTAAATCACATTTGCTGCCGCCACTGTGCTTGCAGGAGGGAAAGCAATTACCAAGTTTGGAGAGAGCTTAATAGGAAGGGGGCAAGTCTTTTAATAGTATTTTTCTGTGTAAGCACAAACATCCCCAAAAGCTGTGGCTGAGTTATAGGAATATAGTAAGCTTGCTGAGTAGGCAAGTGCTGWGTCAACAGGTAAAAGCTCTCAGTCCTGATAGTTTGTGAGCAGGGAAGGCGATCCATCAGCCTGGGCTTCACACAGATAACTCCTGGGTTACTGCGAGGTGGGGAGAACAGCTGAGGAAGTCCTTAGAGGGAGCTGGAAGGAGGGAAGCTGCCGGCTAGCAAGAAGACTTTGAGTAGGAGGAATGCTAACTGCTGGGCTGAATTTTCAAAAGCCTCCATTTTGGATTAACGTGTATCTTTAAGCCTGTGAATCAACTGATTTTCAGCATKAGTTGGGCCTTTGATGTTTTTGAAATTCCCACTCTTAATCTCTGGGGCAGGCTCTGGTGGAGCAGGTGCTGAGCTCTGTGTGTGTGTGTGATTAGTCCAAACTGACTTCCCTGCCTGCTGTAACATTAACCACAGTTGTGACCTTTCCTAAAGACAGAAATCCAGCTGCTTTCAATGGGACTCCTCGTGTGCTTGAAATGGTGCAGCCTGCTGAATCGAGAGGCTGATCACTTGGGCCCTAATCCTGCAAATATTTACCCGTGGGCTTTAGCTCTATTACTGGAATAGTCCAGTTGACTTTGGGAGATGACATGTATTAGTAGTGCTGAGCACTTGCATAAGGCCTGATATGACAATAGCTCTGGTCTTTTTTGGATTCCTGTCCATTTTTAATACCCTGGTACAGTTCCTTTCTCCGGAAAGGTTTGGGTTTGGGGTCATTTATTTGTTTAACCAGTTATACTTGAATTTCTTATTGTAACTAAGGATCTTTAACACTTTGAAGGAGAAAACTTCCCATGGTCCCTGCTTTGACAAGCCCTCAGTCAAAATGGTGGAAAATATGCCCATACTAAAACAATAAATAGCACAGATTACACAGAAAATTACCCTTCCAGTTCTACAGCTCAACCTTCTCATGTCAATTGTCAGCTGAGAGCAAGTATTTCCAGTTCAGCAGCTCAGCCACTTATATCAGGAAGGGACTGTAAAAGAACAGTTAGACCTTATCAGTTGTCAGAAAACTCTTTAGTGACTTGATTTTTCTTTATAAAATGTAATAACTGTCAGAGATAAAGAATATATCTCTCTCCCCAACTGGCAGCCAAGGGTAGCTGCAAAGGGCAAGCAGCRTGGATACTCATAAATGTGTGATTACAGGCCTTTCTACTGATGGAGAGGGGAATATTGATGCAATATTAGTCATTTTTATTGGCTTAATATTCTTCTTTCATAGCAGCATATCCAAACTGCTACATCTTTCTTCACATGCAGTCATTGTCCATCTAAGATATGCTGCTGCTCTTTCCATTTCTAATCCAGTGCTCTCCAGCTCCTTGTGAAAAGCCAGAATATGAGGGTATTTGCTGTTGTACATCTTCCCTGTTGATACATCCCTGCCTCTGGAAGGATTGGTTTCCAATTTCTGTGCAATAGCTCCCTCTCCTTCTCTATCATCTGCCCTGTTTCAAGTGACAATCTTTCAGGATGGCAGGGGCCTCTCGAGACGTGTTTTTCACTGTGAGTAGAACAACATGGTCTTTTGTCCTCCTGTGRGCTCACCAGGATCCTGTGATGATAGCCTAGGAAAAGTCTGTGTGATGGGAACTTGTTTGTGAATGCAGCACCCCAAGGCCTTCTTTGAAGGGAAGGATAATAGTTTTCCAACGCTGAGTCTTGGGAGCCAGGTGGTGATTTGCAGTTTGTGAATACTGACCCAGAGACTTTGGGATGGACAAGTTGACAAGAACCCATCAGTGCTCCTTTAGCACTGTGAAAAATAAATAAGGTAAACAATGTCCTTAGAAGGAAACTGTTCTTAGTGTCTGCTCCACCTTTCCTTGGGCAAGAAGCGATGCTAAGAACAGGGAACAAACAGCTCCATCACAGACTCAGACTGGATTAATCAGCTGTTCCCTGGACTGGACTAGCCAGAGTGAGACAACAGAGAGGACACTCCATGAGAAAGAGATCTTTCTCTGTTTAAAGTGCACACTCATGAAGTTAAGATTCCTTTTTCTCCATGGCATTTCTGTTCCTGTTGGGGCTGTTTCCACCATTAAGCCTAATTACTTAGCTTTTTATGTGCTATCCATTTCTTTTCATCATTTTAAAAACTTCAGTTGCCATAACAACATAATGCAATCAGTGAAACATAACAGCTATTTTCTGTAGTCAAGGTCTGTGCACTGTCAAGGATGTGAGCCATTTAAGCAAATCTTCACCATCCCCCTTCCTCCCTCCTCTTTCTCACTCTCTCTTTTTCTCCCTAAACAAGCTCATAACAGGAAGGAGAAACCATGAGGAATAATTAGACACAACAGCAGAGCAAATCCCAATYGTACTCATGCAGTCTAGTCTAATGAACTTCCAGCACTAACCTTGGAAGTGTTGATGTTCCTTTTTAATCACTTTTTTGATGTCATAGAGAGATTAGCTGCAGCAGGACCTTGATAATCTACACTAGAGTCAGGAGACGCAGAGCCTGTTAAGAGAAAGGAAAGAAAATTAAAAGCATTGCATACTTTGCTCATTTCTTTGTCATTTGTTCCTCATTTTCAAATGCTTTTTGAGAATATATGTCCATTGTACCATATTAGTAAATAGAATGATGTGTATTTTGTAGATTCATGGAATTTAAGCATGAAAAGTCATAGCATCTATTATTAAATCATTGCTGAAAGGCTGGGAGAAACCGCCACGTTTTTGTGTGGGTGGTGAGACTTGCAACAAAGCATAGTATAACTGCTGGGCTTCTACTGCACACATACATAAAAAGCAGTCTGAAAATAAATCTGGCAGTCTGGTTCAGTGCTATTCTAGGCAGTGTGAGTATAAGATCTATCCACAATGTCTTACTCACTCCTTGACCTCCATGAAGGTTTTCCTGGAATAGTAACGAGGGAGTTTTGAAGCCCAGGATTTGGCTTAAGCAGCCTCTCTCCAGTGGAAGACTGAAGGCTCTGCTTTGCCCTTATGGAGCTCATCTGCCACAGGCAGAGCCTTCTCATGGTATCAAATTGGTCATTGCCTGTTCACTCTTTCCACTTGTCTGCTTGTGTTGCAGCACCTTGTCCAAGCAAAGGAAGAATGTCATCAGCTGTGTCACCGTGCATGACTCCCCCTACTCCGATTCCTCCAGCAACAACAGCCCTTACGCCGTGCAACATCGCACAGGGCAGAACAATGGGAACAGCTACGACACCAAAGGGGTTCCAGAGACTCACTGCAGTGGGAACCCCCGAACCATCATCGTGCCACCACTGAAAACCCAGGCCAGTGAGGTGTTGGTAGAGTGCGATAGCCTGGCACCAGGTAAATTGCACCTCTTCCGTCAAGAAAATTAGTAAGAAATAAATGATTTATCTTGGAAGAATCTCATTGTTCAGTTTCATTTTGTTTGTTTGGTTGGTTGGTTGGTTTGTTTTCCAAAGAAACTGTGCTCCTGCACTTCTCTCAAGTGACACATCTGTTCTTGGTAGCCATATTGCATTATTTATGTGCCCTGGTTCACTCAGGAGTCACGGGGGCAAGTGTCGGTCCCAGTTAGTTCTGTACAAACCCAAGAACAGAATGCAGCATTTAGCTCAACATTTGACATGAAAGGCTCCCAAATGCCAGTGTGAACCTTTGCTGCCTTGCCTTTCCATAGGTTTACTTTAAAACAGGTAAGAGATTGAAAACACATGTGAATTTTCATCCAGACTTGTTGACGTTTCTGGGAAGAACATTTCCCCAGGATCTTCATTRTGGACTGATGAGGTTTGCTCATCCAGGACCTCTGCAATGGTAGATAGTACTGTGTTGAAAAGGGCTTTATGGTGGAAGTCTGGCTTGAAGTAATTGGCTTTGAGCTGCTTGGCAGTCCTTGCTTTTCATGCACTGCTGGTGAAGACAAAGGTTCGAAGGGTGAGCTCTCCACCAGCTCCTTCTCCCTCCCTTCCCACTCGCCCTGATGTTAGGCAAGCCAGGGCTTTTTTATGCTGTGCACACCATACTTTCCTTCCTCTCCCTGGGATTTGTACCTGCGTTGTACAGTTCCGCTGGCAGAACGTTTTCTCACACTTCTGAAGGATCTATAAAGCCTTCTGCAGGCCTGCTTTGGGTCCAGTTACCAGGTCTGCTTGTCTGCCTCTAGGATAACAGGCTGGTCGTGTATATGAAGCCCTGCTGAGGTATTCTGTTAATTGAGAGAAACAGTTTTCTTAACCTGCTTCTGTTGTATGTCTCCTCCCAAAAGCCACTCTGGAGGAGACTGAGTGAGGAAAAGGTAGGGTGAGCAATTAAAGAATGTGATGTAAGCTACAAATGTGTTTCCTTTCCTGGCACAGTCACCACCAGTCACCACTCATCCTCCTACAAGTCCAAGTCCTCCAGCACCGTGACCTCCACCAGCGGTCACTCTTCAGGGAGCTCGTCTGGAGCCGTTGCCTATAGGCAGCAGCGACCAGGAGCACATTTCCAGCAGCAGCAGCCTCTTAATCTAAGTCAGGTAAGTCAACTAAGACTGACTTTGGTGGTGCATCATCCAGCTATTACCACTCCTCCACCATGGGCTGTCCTGTTCCAGTCTAGTGATAGTTGGGCCCCATGTTGAGTTTGATCAACTCGTTTCTACTTGACCGCAGACCTTGGTCTCCCAGCTCAGGCAGCAGAGGTAATGGAGATCACACCCCTGAGTGGGCTGGGGGCACTCTTACCATGTGTTCTGAAGTCAGATGGTCTAACTGTGTGAGTGGGAATAGTGTGAGAGGGAAAGTGCAGTGGCTCAGCCACAGTGGAGCAGGAGCACACAGGAAGGACTGAATTCTCCTTAGCTGTAAGTAACAATGGGGAGAATATCTTCCAAGTGAAGACAGTTCTTCAATTCGGCTGTGCACTGGGAGAGAAGTCCCCATCAGGTGGGACAAGACAAAGCAGAGCCTCTGTGCGTATACCTGACCTCATGTAATGAGTTTGATCCATCCTGCAATAAACCTGGGCTGAGATCTGGACAAATCCCATTTCTTGGCAGCATGCAGTTCTTGAGACATGTCATGGTCTGTGATCAGAACTCCCAGGGACCTCCCCAGGAGCTTAAGGAAATAATGCCCTTTTCACATCCTGCACCTGGGGCCTCTCTCCCCAAGGTGAGGTGACAAGAGTAGGGAAATTACAGCACACTTAYCAACTTTTCCAGAGGAGGAAGTCTGGAGACCTCAGAGGACAGTACTGATGTGGATCCAGAGCTGGATATAAGCCAAACTGGGTTTTAAAAAGAAAAATAATTTGGTGGAGAAGAACGTCTCTTCTCCCTCAAAATGCAGAGGAAATTTAAAAATGTGAACAAATTTGAAATACAAGTGTGCGAAAATGGAGGAAGTGGGAAAGATACTGTTTGTAAGAGTTGGGGAGGAGCGTGGCTGCCATATTTCAGACCACAGTGACAGCACAGAGAGCACTTACAAGGAGTATGAAAAGGTTTGGAAGAATAGAGGGAAATAGCAAGAAGCGTTTTCCTTCTTGTCTTCTAATTCCTACTTTATTGGTAATTTAATACTCTGACTATAAATGACTGGGAAAACTCCTTACATTTTTGCACAATGCAAGAAAACAACTTAGAAAATCCCTGGGAAAAAAGTACATTGGTCCTGTCCCACTGCAAGAAGTTGCCTGTGCTCAAGTAATTTTAGCAGATTACATGAGGGCACCAGGCACCTGCAGGTCTAAGCAAGCCGAGGGTTTTCTCCTTAAAAAATAATGCGGTTATTTTTACTAACCAAGGAAATTATTAACTGCAAATACCCAAACTGAGCGGAAATAAATTGCCTATTCCAGGTATAGTTAGGCCATTTCATTCCCCTGAGCTATCTGAGCACCACAATTTGTCATCAGAGAGTTTGCTAACAAAAACCACGTGTTGCCTGAGCAACTGGATTTGTGGAAGGTGTTCTTGGGAGCTGGGTGTCCAAAGTTGTGTCTTTTGGTAGCTGTGTCAGCAGGTTGTAGCTCAAAATGGGGGACTTGTTGACCTTTTGGGGGCCATTTTCATCAATGTATGGAACTACAGGGTCTTCCTAGGCTCGTGAGGGACCCATTGCTGTGAGTCATTCCCAAGGGAAGACGGGTAATACTGAGGAGCAGTAGAGAGGCTCCCAGGCACTACTGAGGAGGCAAAGAGCCATCTCTTGTCTTGTAACTGCCTATCACTGTTGCTGTCTTTATCCAGGCCCAGCAGCACATCACGACTGACCGCACAGGGAGTCACCGGAGACAGCAAGCCTACATCACTCCAACGATAGCTCAGGCCCCGTACTCTTTCCCGCACAATAGCCCCAGCCATGGTACAGTTCATCCTCACCTGGCCGCAGCTGCCGCTGCTCACCTGCCCACCCAGCCCCACCTGTACACATACACCGCCCCCGCCGCCCTGGGCTCCACGGGCACCGTCGCGCACCTGGTGGCCTCGCAAGGCTCCGCCCGGCACGCGGTGCAGCACACCACCTACCCCGCCAGCATCGTCCACCAGGTCCCTGTCAGCATGGGCCCGCGCGTCCTGCCCTCGCCCACCATCCACCCCAGTCAGTACCAGGCTCAGTTTGCCCATCAGACCTATATCAGTGCTTCTCCAGCCTCCACAGTCTACACTGGATACCCACTGAGCCCCACCAAGGTCAACCAGTACCCTTACATCTAAACACTGGAATAAAGAGCGAGAGACGCACCCATCCCGGGGGGAGTGAGGCAGCCGCTTTTGTATTGAAGAACATGACAAACTAACAATGCAATGGGAGGCTCATGTGAAACTTGAACGAAGGAGACTTTAAGGAAGAAAAGAAAAAGAGGAAAGAAGGGGGAAAACCAATTCTACGATTTTTATTTAAAAAAAAAAGAAAATGGAAAAAAAGAACAGAAAAAAAAAATAAACCACAAAAAAAACAACCATTCTGCACCAAACTAGAGAGAAAGAGAGAAGCAGAAGGACCCTCCAGCGGGTCCTGTCTTTTGAAGAACTTCACCAACAGACTTTTAAAGGTTATTTTCATCCAATAGTGAGCTACATTTAGAAATTTGTTGTCCAGAACACCTAAAATGAAATCCATTAGGTTCTTAATCCTATAGGTATATGGATTAGGGATTTATCCAGCATTTCAAAGAGTTTATACCACATCTTTGCAGCGGTTTTTGTATCCCAAAGTATACATAGGTTTGGGGGGATTTTTAATGGAAAAAGAAAGTGGGTAAGGGAGGCTGAAGGTGGAGGATGAAATGTTGTCCCAGTGCTCTGAATTCGGACCTAGCACTGCTATGCTTGAACACAGCTGGACAAAACAGGCTTTGCAGCACTGGTTGAGAGCAGAAGCAATGGAGGTGTTTCTCCCTTTTCTTGAACACACTGGATAAATCCCTGAGAAATGGTATTCCTAAACAAGATCTCTAATAATGTATGTTGGATTTCAGTTGCTTTTTTTTTTTTKKGGGGGGGCGGGGGGCAGGTGTGGAAGYGTTCCTTTTCAATCCCTAGCTGGTTTAGTGTAGGAGGAGACATTTTTGCTCCCCCCAACCCCCTGCCCTCAGCCCTGGTAGAATGTAGCACTATACAGGTCATACCCCTTTTTACTCTTTTGTGTTGAACTTCAACGATACCAATAGACTATTCCTCAATGTGATTGCACAAAGAAAAGTGATATAACATAGGCATGTAACAATGTGATTGTCCAGGTATGTACGTGTGTGTGTGTGTGTGTGTGTGTGTGTGTGCAGATGCTGCCTTCTCTCTGTGGTGTGTTCCTCGGCACAGCCATTACAACTGTCACAGTCTTAGTTTTACATCATTCCCTCGTAGTGCCTTACCGAACTACAGACGCGGTTTAAGGGTTTACTTCCACTGGTACTCCTAGAACCTGACTGAGGCTAGTCGGAATTTACTCTCAGCTCTTTTTCTTTTTTTTTTCTTTTTTTTTCTTTTTTCTTTTTGGGTTGTTACTGCCGATTTTCTCCTGCTGGTGGTGTTGGGTTTTTTTCCCACGTCATCAATTGTAGCTCCCTTGGCGAGGTGTTGGGGAGGCTCGTTGGGGTCAGAAGTGCATATAACTGGGTGTTTTGTCGAGCACTGGATGGGCTGGAAGTGACCGGGTCAGCTGTGAGACCTCGGAGGGTCTGGGGTTTCATTTGTGAACTGGTCTGTTTCTGTCCTGTTGAAATAGCAGGTTTCCTCCCTGGAAACTGAATTCTCATTCTACTGTTTGCCAATGTTCTTGATGGAGAGGGAGGACAGTGTCCACCCTYGTCATCAGATTGTCCTGGTCATGTGTCTGAAATGGGAACAAAAATTTAGTCCTTGAAAGGGGGAAACACTAGTTGTTGCCAACATCTCTCACTGTCTCTGTTGATGAGAAAAGGTCAGGAAAGGGCTGAGTCCCAAAGCAAGCATGAGAAAATCCAGTTGAGAGAGTCAATCTCAGGTTTCTTAAATGAAAAGAGTATTGTAATACATAGAGCCTTACCCACTCTAACATAGCTGTGACACTGTGTGCCTCCCCTCCTCTCTTCTCACCTGCACCCCAAAAAACTGCCTGCAATGGCAGAGTGACCCTGGAACTGGAGAGCACGGTGTTCCTCCACACCAAGGAATGCTACATGGTCATCTTGTTTTCCAACAGTTTCTAAAGAGAGCCTTTCCTGTRGTTGGTTTGGTTCAGAGGGGAGATTCCCTGGTAACTGCAGTTGCACTGGTGCATAAGTACCATCATGCCTGTGGATGTCCTGAGGAGGAAGGATAGGAAGGAGTTTGGTAGAACGTTTCCACGAAAGCTGAAGTCTATGTGGCTGCTCAGTTGCACTCTACATTTCCCTGTAATTAGAGCATGAAGTAGTCAGGTGTTTTGCAAGATGCTGGAAAATAGCAGGTTCGTTGGCAGGGTGGCGAGGGATGGGTTCCCTGAGTGGCAGTGAGGAAGAAGGCTCTCTCAGGTTGGAAAAGCTGACAGAAAGACAAGCACAAAAATATTGTCTTGTGGTAAGTGCTTGGCTGGCCTGGAAGACGAAGGGATCCTGCTATGCATAGGCTGTTCAACAAGGCTGTTGTCTTCTGGCAAACCACCAAATAACCTTCCTGGTTGCCAGCTCTGGTTCCTGGGCTACCCTTGCACAGTTTTCTTCTCCTGCCTGTCCTTTGTCCCAGCTCAATATACTGTAGATGAGGATGCAATCTCCCAGCAGCCTATGCACCTTATGCCCCCTTTTCTGTGGGAAAGACAACATGTCCCCTTTCATCTGAGGCAGGAAAATAAAGCCCTGCTCTCTCTCTTGCATTCCTCTCCTCTCTCACCAGTTTGGGAGTGAGAGCGTCATGCTGCTTATGTCATGAAAAGGAAAGATAATGTTATTTTATTGTATGGTTGTTATGATTATTATTTTATTATTATTATATTTTACTCTGGGTTTTAATTGCACACGCATTCCTTAATCTTTGTRGGGGTTTTTTTTCTCTTCTTATTGTTTATTGTTGTTTATTTTATTTCTCTTCATCAGTGGCATTGGAAGGGTTATTGTGATTGTGAGAACTGCAGGAGGAAGAAGAAGTGAGATTATTCCAATGATGAAAACTCTGCCACTAACCTGGSGGGAATGGGGCCACTCAGTGAGAGTGGTTACAGCCTTGAGGAGCAGGAGTTATCCTCTGGGTCACATCTGCATTTCAGAATAAGTCCAGAAGCATTCATTCAGAGGCCAAAACCTGACAGCAGCTAACGTAATGATCTGTCAGGAGAGCTGGATCAAAGGCAGGTAAGGACCTTGGTGCCTCAGTGTCCAGCTCATCATCACTTAGTTTGATAGGACGTTTATATAAGACTAAGACTTACTTGTGCTCCAGGCCATGATCATTGAGCCGTTTCGATGAACACAAGGCCACACTACATGTTAAGGGTTTGGTTTTCCTAAAGGAGGAAGCAGATGGATAGATCTCCAGAAACAGGGGTATCGAAGGAGCCATGGCAGAGCCACAACTGTGGCTCTCAGTCCCATCACTGGATAAAGCACACTGGCACACACAGATGGCATTAGCTGGGTAAAGCATGGCTGCAGACAGGGCAGTGTTCCTCACCTGCTTTCCACTCTCACTGAAGACTAATTAGGTGTCCACAGGCCAGGATGCTTAGTTTGATTTTTTTTGTTTGTTTGGTTTGTTTGTTCCTGATGTAGATTTTGTCTTCTTTTATACTTATTTGTCRTGGAATTTTGTTAAGCTGTTCTGGTTGCTACAGTTTAGATATTTATGGTTTCATTTGCATCACCTTCTCTGTTAGAATAGGGGGAAGCAGTGACTGAATTTTAATTCCATTGAAAAATTATAGGACTTCAGCAGAGACTAAAAGTTAATCATGCACTTGAGTGCTTTGCTAAAGAACTTTAAGTTAAATACTTGTTTATGTGCTCCTCTGGTCTAAGACTAGCGAGGCATGGAAAGTTGCARCCTCAACCACAATAATGTTTTACTTGTATTAATTGCATTTTCCCTGTGTACCCGTCTGGCCTGCTCTCCCACGTGGGCTCAGATCTGATTTTTGGGGCGTTTGGCAGTGGAACTGTTACAGCAGCACAGGCTGGCAGAGAGAAGGGGTGCAGTGCATGTCAGAGGAGCTGCCTTTCACATTGTCCATCCTGGAGTTGATGGTCTGCCAGCTGTAGGTGCTCAGACGATCATGGTGATGGGATGCTGATTGCAAGAGATACACAGCACAGCCATCAAATTGCTTTGATGGTGCAACACTATGTGAGAGTGTGTTTTCTGGTGGGTGTAAGGGAGCTGAGCAACACCTTCTCCCTCACACCGGTGTAAAGGAATTGTATGGATAAAGGTGTGCTTAGTCACAGGGGAAACAGTCTTTTCAGGAGAGGAAGCAAAAGCTTTGCATACTGTCAGTACCACACACATAATAACAGCCAGCTTGTTTTGCTTGTGGAGTCCTTTGGAGAGGAAATGGGGTTGGCGTGGTTTGGTTCATTTCATGTTCCTTGTGTGCATGGGGTAAATGGTGTGGAAACTTGAGGGGGTAGGAGAATGTTTAGATACTGGAAGTTTTAAGGGTGGCTTATGGCTGGCACAGTGAAAAAGCGGTCCTTTCCCCCATCATCTCCTCCGGCATTCTTCTTGTGCAGGAAGAAGAAGGGAGCACGGACATTGTCTCTCCTCAGAGGTGGATGTTCAATTTCCTGCTGTGAGGTCAGAATGCAGGAGGAAGGGTAGAGAACCACTAACATGAGCAGATTGGAAAACCTGCTGTGGAAGTGGAAGCACGGCTCACTCTAGAGTGAGTGGTCAAATCCAGTCATTAGAGAAAGCAAATGCAATTGCATCTTCCTAGGCAGAGTTTTACCTGCTTGTACACAACAAATTCAGCTTTGGCAGGTCTCTGACTCTCTCTCTTTCTCTTACAGTTTTGTTGTAACATGTAAAACATTCCAAGAAAGGGACACTTTTGACTGTGACATTTTTCCTTTTTTTTTATGTTCGAGGGATTGYGTCTCGTAATTTGGTTTGAAGGCAATTCCATTAGCAAATTTGAAGGGCAATAAACCTGTTTTTTTCTTTAACCAAAGATACTTTATTTTTTTAAGAAAGAGAGAAAGAAACTTCCATCTACTCCAGAAGTGAAGCCACGAGTCATGAGCACCAGGCAATGAGGATACACCGTGGAACTCCATCTTTCCATTCTCTTCTTTTTCTTTTTCTCTCTCTCTCTCAAGTTTCTGACATCATTTCAAGTAGCTAGCTTGATGAGCAGAGAAATTCACACTAAATATTGCTGCTATCCTAAACTGTAGGGGATGTCAAAAACTTTTTTCTTCTCTTGTTGTTCACATTGATTTAAGTGTTTTAGTGGTGACATTGCAGTGTGCAAATGGTGAGCTGTGTAGTGGGGATAAGCTTCTGGATGCTCTGCATGCTTCTGTAGTGTCTCCTCCAGATTTAGGCCATTGGTTTTGTTCTGTGGGTTCATGGAATCATAGAATATGCTGAGTTGGAAGGGACCCATCAAGATGATTGAGTCCAACTCCTAGCCCTGCACAGGACACCCCAAGAATCACACCATGTGCCTGAGAGCATTGTCCAAATGCTTCTTGAACTCTGTCTGTCAGGCTTGGGGCTGTGACCACTTCCCTGAGGAGCCGGTTCCAGTGCCCAACCATCCTCTGGGTGAAAAACTCTTTTCCTGATATCCCAAACAGTGATGCCATGGTCAGGCCAGGCACACCTGGGCAAGAGCGTTGGATTTAGACTTGTGTTCTTCCCTGGTTTTGCAATCAGCCCATTAGAGATCTGCAGTGCTACTTGTGGGCTGAATCCCAGATACCTATATGCAAGGTCTGCAAGGGGTACACAATGCAGAAGGGAAAAATGTATGAAGGAATGTTTTCCCCCTTCTTGTTGACATGGCTGTCCCTGCTGTGGTCCCATTTGCTGTGTGAGCTTCAAAGCAGTTGWTCTGTGGTCCTGGGCACTCATCTACATCACCCTCACGGTGCTCCTGTGAGAAGGACCTGTATCCAAAGTACCTGGAATCCCCAGCTTACTTCTTGAGGCCCACTTCCATGCCTATAAATCATTTTTCTCCCTCCCTACATAGGGAGGAGAAGATGTGTCTGTGCTGCTGAGGTTCCCCCACTGCCGTACTCCAACAAAGCTGCCTCTGATGATGGTAAGAATTTCATCCTGGGTTGCAGATGTTGAGTGAGGTGCACCACTTTCCAGCGGTGTGCAATAAGATGGTGCGAGTCCTGTTGTAAATGGCTGTGCATAGGCTCCTTGCTGGAGTACTGCATTGGATGAGAGGCGCTGGGCTTTCCAGGCTGGTCTCCATCCCCGTGGTCCATCCTTCCCATCACCCGGGAACACCACTTCCTGCATGCCACCACACTCACCAGGCACCCAGGCACGCAGCGAGACCCACACCGGGGCGGCCCTGGGAAGGAAGGCCTGGCAGTGTGCAGAGGAGCTCTGCTCACAAGGGCTCTGTGCTCAAGGGGTCCTTCTCCCCTGTGACAAACRTGATCGCTGTGAGGGACCCCAGAGATGGTGGTTACCCATGAGGAGCTGCTGATGCAGGTGGAGGTGTGAGAACTGGGTTGGAGATAAACTGAGCTGAGCTCTGCATGTGTCAAATGCTTTCAGTGGCAAGACATGGTTTTAGAGCACTTGTGTGTGTTGAGAGTGAAATTTAAGTGGTAGATTGGCTTGGTTCTTCAGAAGTCTTAGGAAGCATACTAGGAGGCTTTGCGTTCGGCATTTGTGGTTTGAAACTCCTGTTTCTCATTTACGGGTTAGCTTTGTCCTTCCAGTTTTAGCAGTGCTGCTATAACAGACTATTCATGTGTGTTTGAAGATAAAGTTTTTGTTTTTAATCTTTTGCTTATCATAGTTAATCTAAGAAAGGCAATACTAAAGGTATATTTTTTTCCAAAAATGATATTTTTTACTGCACTGATAAATATTGTGACATCTCTGTTCTTAACTCTTTTGCTGTGAGGGGAACTGTGTGCAGATTCACACAAACCTTGTAAATACTTGCGTGTACTTCTGACAGCCAGGGATTATTTTTCCTTCCTTCCTTCCTTCCTTCCTTCCTTCCTTCCTTCCTTCCTTCCTTCCTTCCTTCCTTCCTTCCTTCCTTCCTTCCCTCCTTCCTTCCCTCCTTCCTTCCTTCCCTCCCTCCCTCCTTTTCTCCCCTCCCTCCCTCATTTCCTTACCTCCTTCCCTTTCTCTCTCCCTTATTTCCTTTCTCATTTCCTACTTCCTCTTCTTTCTTTCTTTCAAACAAGGTTTCCTCTTTGAAACAGAAAGCAATGGGGCAACAATGCTCAGCAAAAGCAAAGCTTATCCCACTTTCAGAACGTAGCCAAGGAGTTTTTGCAGTGCTGGCATAGAGTTAACATTTAAGCTGATGTGTTTTGATTTTTTTTTTTCAGCAAACTGTTTGGAAAGGAATAAGACAGATAGAAAAGCTTCAGTCTGGAATTCTGATCAGAAAAGTTACCCGTCTATTTTATAGCACCTCCAATTTTCCTTAAGGTTTTTTTTCTTTTAAAAAAATTTAAAAATTAAAAAAGGCTTGTTGCAGGCTTGCTCGCCTGAGCTCTAGGCTGGTTGGCGACTGTCCCGGGAGTGCCTTGTGCTCCAGGACCGCTGGCTCCTTTGGAAGCAAACCCACTGATCAGGATTCTGGATTCTGATTGCTTCAATGGGTATCTCCCAGTACCACGGGATACCTTTGTTTTTTAAAAGAAGGATTTAAATACAACTTACATTACGCAAACTGTGACCTAATGGCAATAATTACCTCAAATGTGGGCATTCATCCTGGTTTTAGCCTTTCTGAAATCATGTAGCCAGCTTGAACTTTGATTCAAAGACTCTGAACTCTGTAGGGGCGGAATAGCGATAAATGCCCACCCTGGTCATTGTTGCTTGAGTGAATTCTGAAGACAGTGAATCTTTAAAAAGAAAAAAAATTTAAACCAAGGAATAGATTACTCTTTTATGTATTTTAATCAATTGTGATGTTAAAATGCACATGTAAGTATATATGTTTATAGCTACTGTAAAATGCTTTGGCCTTCTAGAAGATATTTAATGAGTCACATTTTAAAACAATATGAACTGAATAATAGACTGTGGCTACTTAAACAGTTTTCTGGCTACATTTTATAGTTATTACAGTGTTTTATAGTTTACATTTAAACTGGTACTTTTTAAGGGAAATCTTTTGTTTATAAGTGACACCTTCAAAAACTCAATACAGCTGCCTCTTTTTAATTTCGCCCGTTAAAAATTGAAAAGTACAAGTGTGTTTTTAATATGTATATTCTGTTTTGAGATATAACATAGTGTCGGAAAGTCAGTCCAGAGATGAAGTAATCCACTGTATTCCAAAGTCTGATCGAAAAAAACACTCCACCCACTTTGAAGATTTATTTCAACAGATAAGCTGCTTGTTTGTTCGCCTGTTTTAATAACATGCTTTATCAGGCCTCCCTGGGTTGAAGCAGGGAGCACGATACAAAATTCACTGTTCTGTGTAGGATCCTCATCTRGATGAAGATACCCACATCTGGAGAATGAAGGATATTCAAAAGAAGGATTATATTGTACTGTTGATAAATCATTAGCCAAACTATTAATTCCTGAGTTAGTGAATGCCTGTTTTATTTTGGGGGGGAGGGGGACGGTTTGTGCGTGTGTGCGTGCATGCGTGCGTGCGTGCGTGTGTGTGTGTGTGTGAACCACTCGGAGGCAATGCTGTAATTTGGCTTTCATCTGTTCACCCCTTTCTTACAAATGATGCTCACCACCACAGAAATGTTTTAAACCAGTAAACAAAATACAAAGTTCACCGACCATCTCCTTGTCAACTGTTTTCTCAGCCCATGCAAGTTCCCATTAATGATGTTCCCCACTGCTGCTACCCTGTACTTTGCATTTTTGGTATATCATATTCCCCACTCCCTGGTCTCACTTAGCTGTCTAGTTTCTTCTGTTGTGTTCTCTCACTTGGGTAATCAGTGAACATGGTATAAATGTCTGCTGGGCAAAATGGTACTTTGAGGTCATGAAAGTACAGGAATTGGCATTTAAAAATATGTATGTGTACATCTGAGCTCAGCTGTGAAGCTCGGGTGCTCACGGGAGGACTCTTTTCGTGTTTCCACCTTGCCTGGCGGGGCTGTTCCAGTCAGCTCTCAGCAGAGGTGCTGGAAAGGAGCAACCGGCGATGCTTTGCAGCTGGGCACCGGTGCTGCTCCCAGTACAATCAGAGCCGTGGGGCCGGGGGAGCGCAGCCCGCCTCCTCCTCCTCCCCCAGCACCGTTCCGGGGGTTGCCATGCCTCGCCGTCCGCATTGCCAAAGCGATCGGGTATCATACGGCGAACCTGGACTGCCAGCAGCACTCGAGCCAGCTGGAAAACATCCACGCTCCCTCACCGTGCACCACCACTCAATCAACAGGCTTCACTGCCTCCGGCTCTTGCCTGGTCTCCTGGTCTCCCAGGCGGAGTCAGACTCACAAATACCGGCACACTCAAAGAGCCACAGAGTCTTGTTGAMTACCTTGGCTTACAGCTTGTTAGGCAAGAAGGAGTTTCCAACACTGGCAACGCACATCCCGTAGGATCTGGATGGTTACACACAGCACCTCTGCCCTCAGCAAGGAAAGAAAGTGCTTCTGCAACGCCTCCACCTCACATGGTTACATACAACACTTCTGGCTTTTCTTTTCCCCTGTTATCCCTTATGTCTTTGATTTTTAAATTTTCTTTTATATTTTTTGCTCTGTATTCTTGAAATGAAACTTCCACGGATATTCCAGGGCACAACCATTTCAGGTGTAAAAAAGGATCTCCACATCCCATGTTTCACCAACAAAGCAATCAAGGCGTTTTCGGTACCAGATTCTACTTGGGCAGAACCAGAATGTAGCCTGTATATTTCATACCAAATCCAATTTCTGAAAGGAGAGGAAGTGTCATTAATAGCTTTAATAAAGGAGTGTGTGAGAGAGAGAGAGAGAGTAAGAGAGGGAGCGAGAAAGAGAGAAGAAAGAGGGGCATCTCGGAAGGTGAAAAGTCTAGATTTTGGGCAGTTAAAAATGAACCAATGGGTGAAACATTTTTTTATGAGCTGTAAAAACCTTTTAAAAACAGGAGGGGTGAAATGGAGGGAACGTTTTATGCCTTTCAACTGCCCACAAGCCCAGCATACTCTGGATGGAAAGTGGAAGTTAATACACACTGCACCAAAATTATCAAGGGAAGGTGGGGGCAGAGCTGTGAAACACTATTGCAATCGCAAGGGAAAGATGCCCCTGCCCCAGCTCTGGATCTCAAGTGGTTCTTTCTCTACAGTATCATCTCAGCCCAGTAACCCCACGAAAGCCCTGAGCCGTTGTGTTCCTTCACTGTACGGTTTCTGTAATAAGAGTGTTAATCCATGTTAATCTTTGTGAAAATTATTGTGTGCAACAGTATTTTCTTGTGTACTGCTTTTTACCTATGTGAATTGTCCTTTTCTGGTTTTTTTTCTTCCTCTTTTTCTTTTTTTTCTTTTAGTAATATGTCTTTCTTCTTTTAAAAGAAAAAACAAAAACAAACTGATGTGTTGTAGACCTATATGTAACCTATTCCTTAGTCTCATATTATAGGTATGTTATAAGAATGGATATTTTACTTGGCTTTAGAATGTTTTACAAGAAAACTAATTCTTAACCAATCAAGTTCTTGCTACTAAAAAAAAATGCTTGTGTTTTTCATCATGACGTTGTGTGCTTCTAATTAATAATCATTTTCGTTGTAGAAAAATGGAGTGAATTTATATTAGTCTTGGAAACTAATAATAGCATTGTAAATTTATGAGATGATTTTAACAGAAAATACATTATAGAAGAATATAGTTATTTTAATTGTAATATTACTAACTGTAGGGTGAGAAAGGAGGTCCCGTTGTGGTGAACTATGTTATAGCTTGTTATTCACGGTTTCTTTTTGATCATTTTTTCGGTCTCTGAGGTGAAACGAGTTATTAATCAGAATTTGTCAACTCACATATGCATATTGTATATGTGTAGAAATGTAATCACACTTTGTCTTGGAATTACATTAAACTGTTTTAAGTCACTGCAAAGTTTGTGCGTCTCTCTGTCTTCCTGCTAGTTAAAGTTTGGTGTGAACATTTGGTTAGTTGTCAGATACTGTTATTTAATCACCTCAGTCTATTGGGAAAAGAGCACTAATAGTATCATTAATGATAAATAGTTTTCTCTTGGAGGTAACAGGTTTAGATTGGTGAGATGTATTTTTTTCCAAGGGCAGAAGAGCATCTGCATTCAGATGTKTCACTGAAGCACAGAAGGCTGCTCAGATCTGCCATATTCAGCTCTGTCGAGAGCTCCCTGCTATATCCCGCTGTGCCGAATGGAGTGTGGTCATCAGCTGCAAGTACAGCTCTGGGTTTTCTTTAAGCCTGAGCCCTCAATTCATTTGCTTCTTTTCCTTTCTTTGCCAAGTCCCAGCAGACCTTTGAAAGACTTGTACAGACATAAAGATGCCGAAACCAGCATTACCCAGCTGTGAGTAATTTCCATACCTACCTTGTGGGCTGTGCCTGATTTTCACCATGAGGTTTGCTCAGGAGCAAGCTGGAGGCATCTGCAAAGGGTCCCCTATTATACCATGGTGCCACCTTGGAGGAGGCCAATGGCTCCTCAACAACTCTTAACAGAGGGAGAGTAAGACCGGCCTGGGTTTGTTGCTGACCTTTCCCAACACAGTGATTCCTGCGCAAGCCCACCAGGTTTCCAGCCTGCAGGATTCATCTTAAGTCAGCTTCTCCCTTCTTAGGGATGACCAGAGGGATGTTCCATGAGCTGTACTGCCTGCCCACAGTCCAGGGCCACACTTTGCATTCRATGTCTGGCAAATGGCTTCTGCAAATGTGGTAACCGCTGGATGGCCCTGCACAGCACTGCCAGGCGAGGGGATCACATCAGGACATAAACCTGGAGCTAGCACAGGAGGCTCGTTTTATCAGTAAGTACTGGCAGCTTGGTTTTTCAGCCTTCTGTCGCATGATTCCTTTGAATAAGCAGGGAACATTGCAGAAACTGTTGCAATGAATTTCTAGATGGATATGAAACTTCTGGTAACAAGAGGTCATGGACCCTTTCTCCCAGCTGCCTTAAACTGGCTGAGACCCAACTGAGCAATAGCATTTAAAACTCTGTCTGTCCAGCAAACCAATTTAGTCAGTGTTTAATTTAAAATCATGTGTCCTATTAAACAGCTAACAGGTAATTACAGTGTTAAGTACTGTACTGGAAATAAGGAGTTTACTGGGTCATGATATGAGAGACATTAGTGAATGATCTAACCTCAGCAACAGCTGTAAATCCAGAACAGTTAAGTTTAACTAGTGCAGAGTTTCTCCATGCATGTGTTGTTATGGTKTCTTCTTTGTTTCTTCTTTGTGTAAAACTTATCGATAAAACTGTAAAAACTATTTGTCACTCTGTCATCCAAGACCAAAACACATTAAAAATGCATTCTGGTTGGAGAATGTACTTTATGACCATTTTTTCCCGGGAAGGGAAAGAAGTTTCTCACTTTGAGCAGGGCTGCTTCTAACGGAGCCTGCGGTGCCTTGTGAGAGGAAACAAGTGAGGGGTTCAGCCACCATATAGGAGGCTGGGAAGGTTCTTCTCAAACCTGTTGGAGCTGCAGTAAATGTTAGCACCTGGAGAGCACAGTCTTGAGCAGCTGGTAAAAATTACCACCAACAAACTTGAGCAAAGCTGGCTCTTTCTAGGCCACGAGGAATCTCTGGTGATGCTTTCAGAGTGTTCACCTCAGYCAAACTGTTTTTTTCTAGGTGGGTATGGCTCTTAAAATGGGGAAGGTGAGGGAATACATGGACATGGCGTATGCATAGCAGTGCTGCGTTCCTGGCATGTGCTGCTTGTGCTTTCCAACACAGTGCCTATGTTTTAGTTCTTTGGAGTCCAAAGTTTGGTACCTAAATTTGTATTRGTATATATGACAATAGTTTGTCTGACTTCCAATGCAGCTCTGCCCTCCTAGTTGCCATTCATGTAAAATTAAACTGTAAATGGGGGTCTGGGAGAGGGAGGGGGAATGGTCCTGCTCTGTTAAACACAAGCTGTTGCCATTTCGTCACCTTTGCACGTGTGTTGGATCTCCACAGCAAACCTGTGCTGGAGCAGTGGATCTGCATCTTGTAAATTCTCGTGTCTTATCTTCCTCTGCTGGTCAGGCCAGGGCAAACACACCTGCATCAGCATTTCCTGCAATGCGCTTCTTCCTTTATGTTTTCTCCTGTGAGGTGGCTGTGGAAGTAATGAGCGATAAAGGCTGTTATTTAAAGGCCCCCACACTGCACTGTGTATCGAAGGCTCTGCTGTCTGGGCCTTGTGCTCACAGGAAAGCAGCCACAGGAGGAGCTCGATGCACAGATCCTTGAGCCACGCTTAAACCCATTTGTCAGAGCAGCAGGCTGGGACATGAGCAGGCTTCTCCAGGCAGCGCTGCCACCCAGGAGCACAGCACGAGCTAGGAAGCAGCATTCCATTCCCATGGGGATTCGTCACCCCTGTGTTAATTCTGTAAGAAGGTCCAGTGGAAAGGCACACCATGTAGCTTAAATACGCTTAACTGCAGGCTGCATTTGTACACAGGCTTTTCTGGACACATCCAGACGTGGTTTTGGGGTGCAGGAGGCTGCAAGTCCAGGAGGCATCTGGAACACTTCCCATTTGTACTTGGACAGCATATTACCTCAGGTATGTGAACTCACTAAATACAAAGAAGTCACTTTATTCCCCTTTCTTTATTCCAAGCTCATAAAAAAATAAATTAAAACTTGTAGTAATGTCATAGACAAAAAAAAATAAGGGGAGAAGTATGGTTTAAAAGAAGGACTTACTGTAATTCACAATACTGTGACTGGACCCTGCGATGAAAATTCTCATCCCCTGACAGTCAGGGACAGTCTGAAAACCACAGAGAAGAATTCATGCTCCCACAAAGAGCGAGGCTGCTGCTGAATTACACCTCCAATGACCAGGGTTTGGGGCACAGCTCCATCATGGTGCTGCTGGGATGCTCGAGAAAACTCGCTYTGGCTCTCTTGAAGTTGTTTCTTCCATACGCAAATATCCTTGATCTGCCTCTCTCCTTCAGACATCAACAGGCCTCCTCAGGAGTTTGCAGAATAGGAGTGKTAGGAACTACAAAGGCAGATCTGGAAGGAGACCGCAAGAGCCATCGATGAAGGTTCAACCACACTTCCCCTGTATGTGCCAGATTWTTTGTCTGTCCTGTACCCTGTTCTTTGTGACGTGGAGATGCAGACGCCAGAGCTCTGCTCTTTGTATCAGCGTGCTGGTCATGTCTCCCTCCTTATCCCTGCTTTCCCTGGGTTCAGACTACCCCCTCCTATATTTTAATGACCCCTGTCCTGCATGATCCCATTTCCTCCCCTCTCCCCTCACCTCCTTTCCTTTCTCTCAATGTGGTGCTGACCCCAGGGGCACGGGGAGGGGGATGCAGCTTGCCAGAGGCAGCCGTGTGTGGTGGAGTGTGACGGGAAAAGCAAACCCCATTAGGCTGGGTTTGGGTTTTTTAAAGATAAATAATATCAGGAATGACGGTGTTTGCAGGGAGGCAACGGCTGGAGATAGTGCCTCCCGTGTCAAGACGTGAGAGGGTCTGGAACTACTGGGAATGGTGGATAAAGGGGATGAAATGCTTTGAGAGCACGTATGAGGGTGTATAAAAGACAACCGAGGGTGAAGCAGGCAATGGGTCGAAGAGGAGTAGAAAATCGATTTGAAAGAGAAAATTTTTAGAGGCTCCGAGTTTCCACTGCTGGGAGGGAGACCAGGGGGGTAAGGTTGTATGTTCAACTCCTTGGAAAAATCTGGTCCTCTCGCCAGCAGATCTTTCCATGCAGCCTATGGAAGCGGTCTTCAAAGTGGGGTGTGCTCACAGTGGTCCATGGGAGTGCTGGAAGAAAGTGTTTTTCTACCAGCTCCGAGCACGGCACCTCAGAGCAGCCGCTCCTGGCGGGCACCGGGCCCTGACGAGGCGGAGAGACCCCGCCGGCCACCAGAGGGCGTCCGTGGCTCGGCTCGGCTCGGCTCGGCTCGGCTCGGCTCGGCTCGGCTCGGC